>CM070663.1:28567060-29172060 GCA_036346575.1 Dendrocalamus sinicus
GGTTTGAGAGGCTCAAGTACACCATTCTTCCTCAAGCGAGCAGAGTGGATCGATCGAGGTTTGCCGACTTTAAAACGGTCGGGAGTACATTCGCCTTGCACAGATTTGTACAAACCTTAAACTCGTGGCAAGGAGATCACAGAGGACCGTAAGATCGAGAAGACCCGCCCACTTTCCACCCTAGTGTCTGACAAAGTTGCCCGCAACTATCGCCAAAACGGCTACAAGGAGTATGCCGAATTGATTGATATGATGCAGTAGCCGAGGCTCGTGACGAACTTCTCCGCAAGAATTACGCTCGCAGCCACAAGCGCTCCGCCGCCATGAAGCCAACGCTAGCGACCTCAAGGTGCGAAAGCCCTTGATGAAGAAAAGGGGAAGAAGGGTAAAATCGTTGCCCGTAAAGGCAAGTCGATGCTCCAAACGACAAAAAGCTAAAAGAGTGACAAGACCTATGGCCGCAGAACCAGGGTTGTTACAAATGTGGCAAGTGGGGACATTGGTCGCGGATATGCAAAGCACCGCAACATGTCATTGATGCCCATCAAGCTCAGAAGAAGAATGGCAAAGGGCAACCTGAAGCCCACTTTGCAGTCATTGAGGGGGAGCAGCCTGAGCAGTTGCCGGAGATGATGGAGGTTGAGTCCATCCCGGCAGCAGCACCCCCTTACGACTTAGAGGCAGCCACAGCCATGATCTCTCTTGAAGAGAATGTCACTGCTGAGAAAATAGCCGAAGAAGTCGATGATTTTCTAGTTGATTCCGTCTGATGCACAAAATGCATGAGACGTTAATTGTCATTTATTTTGTGTTAAATGGACAAGTTTAGAACTTGCATGGTTGGTGCTTTAGGATTTTGCTTTCCCGTAATGGTTGGATGATTTTGGAATAAAGCATTCATTTATTCAGTTTATGATGGCAAATTATGTTCTGATATTTGCGTATTTTATTTATGTGTTGAATGCCTTCTGATACATGTTAATTAAATACGTTATATTAGAACACGTGTGGCGCCCTATGGAGGAAGTATGCCTTGCCGATAGCGGCACAACGAATACCATCTTAAGAGAGACTAAGTATTTCCAGTCGATCCGTAAGAGCAATGGCAGCCTTACGACAATCGCCGGAAGCGATGCATGTATAATCGGTTCCGGAAGAGCCACAATTATACTTCCCATGGTCACAACTTTGGTCATTGAAGAAGCCTTATTGTACCCAGAATCGACTAGAACTCTCCTAAGTTTTAAGGATATTCGCGCCAATGGTTTCCACGTCGAGATCGACGAAGAGTACGGTAAGGAATACCGCTCATTACGGCGCGAAGAGAATGGCAAAGAATATTAGAAAAGCTTCCTTCACTTGAAATCGGGCTATATTATACCACAATTAAAGCGCTGCAGCTGCATAATCGCTCAAAGCAAGTGTTTAGAAGCTCAACTCTTTCGTCTCTAGCATGATAGATTAGGCCACCCAAGTCTTAGGATGATGAGAAACATAATAAATAACTCGCATGGGCATAATATTAATGTGAAGAATTTCCCGAATCATGAAGATTTTGTGTGCCCTGCATGTGCCACCGGGAAACTAATAACTAGACCCTCCACTCTGAAAGTGAAGGATGAAGTCCTCGCATTCTCGAACGCATCCAGGAGACATTTGCGGCCCTATTCAGCCTGTCTCAGGGCCGTTTAAGTACTTCATGGTGCTCATTGACGCTTCTTCGAAGTGGTCATATGTGGGTTTGTTGTCCACAAGAAACCACGCCTTTGCAAAATTGATCTCGCAGATCATTCGCATCAGAAATGTGTTTCCTGATCATCATATCAAGTCCATCAGAATGGACAACGCCGGAGAATTTACTTCGAAGGCATTTGATGATTATTGCATGGCGATGGGAATTGCAGTTGAGCACTCGGTACCGCATGTCCATACCCAGAATGGTTTGGCAAAGGCTTTAATTAAAAGAATTAAATTTATTGCCCGACCCCTCTTGCATAAAAGTAATTTGCCAGCTACATGTTGGGGACATGCAGTCCTTCATGCAGCGAATCTCATCAACCTTAGACCTTCGGCCTACAACATCCATTCACCTATGCAACTAGCGCAAGGGTCACCACCCAAAGTTTCCCATCTTAGGAGGTTTGGGTGTAAGGTTTATGTACCGATACCACCTCCACAGCGAACTGCAATGGGCCCACTTCGCAAGACTGGGATATACGTTGGTTATGAGACTGCATCCATAATCAGGTATTTGGAACCCATGTCCGAGATTTGCATACCGCTTGCCGCAGCTGATTGCATTTTTGATGAAGATAATTTCCGTCATTAGGGGAGGAAATCAACCCGTTGATGAAAAATGTCGAAATTACGGGAAGCCACGGAATTCATGCACATGACCCGCGCACTAGTGAAACTGAAAAGAGGTCCGTAAGATCATCGACTTGCAAGCATTAGCAAATCAATCGCCCGATCACTTTAGTGATTTGAAGAGCGTGATTAAGTCGCATGTGCTCGCACGCAATGCACCGGAGAGGGTTGAAATACCAAAGAAAATTGAAGGTATCCTAATCCCGCCCCGAGGCCTCGAATAAAAGGACGAGAACTCCGGTTCCTCGAGTCCAAAGTAACCGGGACGCCCGCGAAAAGGACAAAAGGGATTTATCACACCGATCATTGAAGTCCCCTGAATCGAGAAGGGGAGCCGTTGAGACTCGCACAAGTATGACACCTTCCGAAAAGGGCATACCGGATCTGAATATCCCCATCGGCATGGATGTGTGCGCACACATCGGAGCCGAAAAACTAAAGGACTTGCCACCGCAATTGAAAGAAGCGATCGCAAGGTGAAGCTCCAGCAGAAGCAACTCATGAAGAAATAGCTATAAATTATGTGCACACGGAGAGTCCTGAATAGGACAACACTAATGTCGATATCTACTTCGCAAAGAAAATTGCCACCATCATCGATCTTGATCCCGAGCCCGCATCGCTCACGAATGTAAGAAAAGATCAGATTGGGAAGATTGGAAGAAGGCAATAGCAACCGAATTGCTATCTCTGAATGAAAGAGAGGTGTTTGGGCTCGTATGTCGCACACCTCCCCACATACACCCGTTGGGCACAAGTGGGTATTTGTTCGAAAGAGAAATGAAAGAAATGAAGTAGTAAGATACAAAGCAAGGTCGGTAGCCCAAGGTTTCACTCAACGTCCCGGAGTTGATTATGAAGAAACCTACTCCCTACCATGAGTGGAATTACCTTTAGATACTTGATCTCAATGGCAGTGAACTTGAATTTGGAAATGAAATTGATGGATGTTGTGATTGCATACCTTACGGTAACTTGATTCGAGATTTACATGAAAGTCCTCAAGGAATTCCTCTCCGAACCAAGACAGAGCAAATAGAAATCATGCATGATGTGAAACTCGAGAAAGTCACAGATGGATGAAACAACTGGAAGAATGTGGTATAATCGCTGAGCGACTTTCTCTGCAAGAAAGGCTACACGAACAATGAAGACTGTCCTTGTGTATTTATACGGCGATCCTGAATGGATTCAGATAATCTCTGTGTATGTAGATGATCTGAATATCATCGGGACAGCCAAGACATAAAAGAAGCAAGCTCCTACTTGGAGTCGAATTTGAAATGAAAGATTTGGGCAAGACCAAGTTTTGCTTAGGCTTGCAGCTTGAGCATGTCCTCAAGGAGTCTTGGTACATCATCGACCTACACCTGAAGGTGCTCGAAAGGTTTGGCTTTGAGAAGGCATTTCCCTCAAAGTACCGATGATCGGTAGGTCTTTACAGCAAGAAAAGATCCTTTCCGACCAAGGGAAGAGGGGAGGAAGTCTGGGACCGAATTCCCATACTTGAGTGCAGAGGAGCACTCATGTATTTAGCAAACTGCACTAGACCGGACATTGCATTTGCCGTGAACCTCTTAGCAAGGTGCAGTCAGGCAGAGCCCACCAAAAGGCATTGGCAGGGCATAAAGGACATTTTCCGATACCTCCAAGGTAGCAAGGACCTCGGATTGTTTTGTAAAGAATCAAGATCTGAACTTGATTGGCTATGCAGATCTTCGGGTATCTGTCGGACCGCATACCGCTAAGTCACAAACAGGCTATGTATTCCTGTGTGGTGGAACTGCAATTTCATGGAAATCGTCTAAGCAAAGCCTGGTAGCTACTTCGACGAACCACTCAGAAATTATAGCACTGTATGAAGCCGCACGAGAGTGCGCTTGGCTCCGCCGAATGGTTCACCACATCCAGCAGTCATGTGGGATGAACATTGTGCAGAACCCCACAATTATATATGAAGATAATGCCGCTTGCGTTGCACAAGTGCAAACGGGTTATGTGAAGAGTCATCTCACAAAGCATATCAACCCCAAGTTCTTCTATGCACATGAATTGCAGAAGATGGACGAGATTAAAGTACTGCATACTAAGTCATGTGAAAATCTCGCAGATTTATTCACTAAGTCACTCCCCGCATCTAGCTTTGAAAGGTGCGTGCGTGGAATTGGGATGATGAGACTTAGAGAAGTGCAGAATTCAGGGGGAGAATTCTCACAAGCCCGCTAATAAATCTTGATCATGAAGATTAAGTACCCAAAATAAAGTCCTGTAGACCAAATGAATTTGGGTGAATTGTACTCTTTTCCCTTGACGAGTTTTCCATGAAGTTTCTCGACCAAGGTTTTTAATGAGGCAATTCGTGCATCGCAACATCACATGTATCATGTACTCTTTCTCTAAATTTTTCCCACTGGGTTTTTATGGAGTTTTAACGAGGCATGAGCATGTTGGGTGAGTGCCCAAGGGGGAGTGTTAGGAAACCAGGACTCTATCTGGAGTCCTTATATGATTGGGCACCCCCACCGTAGACTATAAATAGGGGCCTAGACCCCCCCTCATGATGTACCCCGATGAAATCTAAAGCAATAAAGAAAGACCAGGAGTTCTCTCTACCTCTCTGTGTTCAATCTATTATTCTGTGATTCTGTGATTGATTCGTTCTTGTTCTAAGCAGAGGAATCGCTCGGACTGGTCTCCAGCGTCGGTTCCTCAACAGTCCTTACACTGAAAAGCCCAAAAATCCTTTCCTCGATTATCACGGCCGCGTGATTTTCCACCGGCTTTGATTGACCGAACACACGACCGGAGCCACCTTTCCCGGCCTCTACGTCGTTGTTGTCGTCGTCACCGTCGTCTTCGCGGTCATTTTCCCTGACCAACGGCACGCACTGCAGCTCCTCCGGGTACAGCCTGCGCAACCGTAGGTACAGCGCGACCACGAGCACCACGGTGCCCGACAGGTACCAGCTGAACTGCAGGTTGACAAGCGTCTTGGCTGTTGGGTTTGCCGTGGTCAAATCTTTCATGTTCGAACACACTCAAGAACCTTATATGTGTTAGAGATATATGTATAGTTTGTTATTCCCCATTGTTATGAGGGGTTCTTTGCATATTTACCACCTGTACTTTGTGTATATATATTGGCCCATTGGCCTCATATGAATACAAGCGCTATTCATAACAATATGGTCGTGAGCTCGAGTACTCAAATAATTCATTCGACTGCAACAGTACTCCGAGATACGCGCAGAGGAGACTCGTTTGAGTGGTGCTGGTCTGATGCCACTCCCCTCTATGCTCGCCGCTCGTCCGCTGCTACTCGCGCCTCCTCCAATGCTACCACAGTGGTGGTGGCCGTCCTCCGTCTGGAGGTGGCCGCCTCACTGCTCCTCTGCGACAAGGATGGCCACACTGAGTCCCAGTGCTACAAGAAGAAGCGGCATCTTTCACGCCGTTCTTCTACTGGCACTAGTGCTTCTACGACGACGTCTGCATCGACTTCTTCAGCAGCTTCTCTCACCGAGCAGGAGATAGCCAGATATATGTATAGTTTGTTATTCCCCATTGTTATGAGGGGTTCTTTGCATATTTACCACCTGTACTTTGTGTATATATATTGGCCCATTGGCCTCATATGAATACAAGCGCTATTCATAACAATATGGTCGTGAGCTCGAGTACTCAAATAATTCATTCGACTGCAACAGTACTCCGGGGTCTTCGACTCTACATAAACAGTGCTTGAAATGAAAAGTACTTGAAATAAATAGTATTCGAATACACACTAGTACTTGTACTCGAATTATGACTATGGCAGTACTTGATCACACGCGCTGATCGAGTACTTAGACCACCTAACTCACACGAGAACACTTTGGAGAAAGCACACACAAGCACAACACGGGAATTTTTGCAATGCATAAACTTCTCTTAGCATCTTTTCTGGTTTTCTCCCCTTGATATACTACTGAATACAACAAACGGTTAGAAAACTTTGATGGTGCGTTACCACCAGTAAAACTCAACGTTACGATCAGTAAATACTAAACTTAATGCAGAATAACAAAGATGTAGCTACTAATACTTCCGTTACATGCATGCAGCAACTAACTCCACGCCTAAACGTTTCTAGTTAAGATTATAGCCAACAATTTCCTTCCTAATCTTGACATGCTGACTGACTGTTGCAGATCGCCCACAACTTCTTGCCACGTGCAGAAGACTAACTCACGCTATGTATTATGCATGTAGCTACTTTGAAGGAGGACCAACTCATCTCAAGTGCCTACCTTCTCAACTAACTCGAACACATCTAGAGCTAGTCTCACACTCGGCAACGTGTACATGCTCACGTCTTCACTGCTACATGCACTAACCACTAACACATGACTGATCCAATAACTCATACATGTGCACACAATTGTTGGCTTCACTTGATTGCCAATCCACTCACTTCGCTGCCGATCTGTTCACTACTCCATGACGCCACACATGCAACTCTCTTGAACTTAGCCCATTACTATGACTCTATACAGTAACAAAGCCATGTAACATAAATAAACATGATGAACATATAGACAATAAAATTAGTTCTAACTAAGCTTCAGAGTAGTGCTAGTTCATCATCCACATCCATCGCAATGAGAAAAGCCTTATCCTTCACCACCTTCTTCGGTTCAGGACATTCCCAAGAATAGTGCCCATAGTTCTGGCAGTTATAGCACCAAACTTTCGCTTTGTCATAGGTGCCCTTCTTGCCAGATTTGGAGCCGCCTTCCTTGTTCTTGGCCCTGGACTCCCATTGGGCGCAGGTGAGTAGAACGCGCTCACCTTCCTTCTCACTAACTATGTGGTGCTCCTTGAACGCCTTTAGCCGCCCACATATTTCTTCGATCGACATCACATCCAAGTCCTCAAGGTTCTCGGGAGTGCAAATGATCGGTAGAAACTTCGGTGTTAAGACCCGAAACACCTTATCCACCACATAAGAGTCTTCAACCCTCTCTCCCAATGTTCTCATCTTGCTAAGAGCGAGGGTGATCGTCATGGCACATGCATCATTGACTCACCTTCACGCACATGAAGATTGACAAATTCTTTCTTGGCGGTTTGAAGCTTAGTCCTCATCACGTGCTCAACTCCAACGTACATGGACTTGAGAGTCGCCCATGCCTCCTTCGTCGTCCTCTTGCCATTGAGAGCAAAAAGGGTCTCCTTGCTCACACCATTGTAGATGGTTGCGAGTGCCTTCTTGTCTTGGCACCTCTCGATGCTGTCTTCCTCAATGGCATCCCACACTCCTTGCGCCTCCATGTACATTTGCATCTTCATTGACCATGCGACATAGTTGCTACTAGTCAACATTGGGTATTGGAGCGTGACACTCTCCTCCTTCACATCTTGCGCCAATGGCCTACCTCGAGCCACCTGCTCGCTGCCACTAGCCATATGCATGTTGCCGCTGGCCACCTCCTCTAGGACACCGGCGACATGCCTCGATGTCAATGAAGACAACAACCTTGCCATCCTCGCCACCACAACATTGGTTCTGATACCAATTGTTGGATTTGCCGTGGTTGAATCTTCCGTTGTCGAACACACTCGAGAACCTCACGTGGTCATGAGCTTGAGTACTCAAATAATTCCTTCGACTGCTACAGTACTCTAGGGTCTCCGACTCCGGATGAGCAGTGCTTGAGATGACAGTACTCGAAATGAACAGTACTCAAACACACATTGCACTAGTACTTGTACTTGAGTTACAACTATGGCAGTACTCGATCACACGCACTGATCGAGTATTCAGACTACCAAACTACTAAAGGAACGCGCGTAGGCTACGAAAGCAGAAAATAAAAAATTTCTACCGCGCACACCAGGACATCATGCTAAGGAGGGATCAAAGATCGTTACCACTAGACGCGCAGCGCAGCGGAAGATGAGTTGGAGAAGCCGATCCCACCACGCGCGTCGAGGTAGTAGTGGAAGTAGCCGATCGTCCCGAACAGATCGTCTCCTCCACGCGATCAACCACACCACGAGCAGATCCAATCTGTAGTTTGTTGATGCCGATCAACGCCGCAACGAGCAGCGCCTCCACCGGTATCCACACGCCCGGGTGGAACGCCGATCGCGAGTGTACCAAAGACTCGCGAGCGGCTAGGGTTTCGCTCGGAGGTGGCGGCTAGGGTTTTGCTCGGGAGGAATAGATGCGTACATCCTCACCCCGCCTCCAAATATATAGACCTCCTCACTTGGGCCTCGTGGACCGAGGCCCAATAGGAGTCTATCCGATCTCTATCCGAATTGAGCCCACATCCGAATCACATTCGAATTAGTGTTCCAACCCGTTAAGTGTGCGACCACAGAGGTTCACGTATACTTGGTCGCGACCGAAACACCTTTCTCGTCACCCTGTTAATAGCGGCCTCTAGCAAGACATATTAACCCCAAAGTATACGTAAAGATCATATCGGCTGAACTGTAATGTTCTCATGTACGAATCCCTTTGCCTCACGATATAGATTAATCACAAGGCGAGACTGTGTCATCCTCTTAATAGCTCAATCACTCTCTCGATTCCGTGATGGATTATAAACTTGTGATTGACTCCTCAATCACATTGGCATGGCCATGCACTTTCATAATCCATTACATCGAGGCCCAGAGATATCTCTCCCATAAGGAGGGCAAATTCTATCTTGATCATTCACATCCCACTACATGTTTCATAGCAAACCCGAAGACTACTTTTATGACTACCCGATTCACGGAGTAGTGGTTAGTAGTCCCAAAATAGGCTACTATGCATGTTGGGAACCATGATGATCTCAAGTCTAAGGATTCTACATAAACACTACTTGAGACCAACTAATGACACATGGAATCTCTGCAGTGTCTCATGGCGGGTCTATCCAACATATGTTCACTAACACATGTCCATATTATTGATTTGGTATCTCCATACCATGATCCATGAGACATGATCATCAATCAATACATATGCTGATCTTTGAATCATATTTGTTCCTCATATGATATATGATCAGGGATCATTTAGAAATAGCAACATTTTGGCATTAAGAGTCTCATGAATAAGTCACATACTCATTGATCAATAATGATAATGTCTATTTCAAGGAACAAAGCAATGTATCATAAACATAGTATGTGATATATTCAACATCTCCATGTTGCCTCTAGGGCATATCACCAACATAACTCACATGAGAACACTTTGGAGAAAGCACACACAAGCACAATACAAGAGTTTTTGCAACGCGTAAACTTCTTTAATTAAGTGTCTTTTCTAGTTTTCTCCCTTTTATATACTACCGAATATAACAAATGGTTACAAGACTTTGATGGTGCATTACCACCAGTAAAATTGTACATTATGACCAGTTTATACTAAACTTAATGCAGAATAACAAGTATGTAGCTACTAATGCTTTCGTTACATGTATGCAGCCACTAACTACACCAGTAACTCCATGCCCAAATGTTTCTAGTCAAGATTATAGCTAACATTGGCACGAGCGAGCGTAGCACCACCGTCATCGCAGCCCTGCACAATGTCATGCCCATCCTCACAGTTCAGGGAGCACCCCTTGGGCAAGAGCGTTGACATCCACAGCATGACGCCCATGATGATGAACCACATCCCCTGGAACACCAGGCTCACTGAATGCACTAGGTTCACATCCCCTGGGGCACTAGGCTCACTGAATGCACCAGGTTCACCATGAAGCTCCTGGCGTGGCCACGCCTATCGTATCTGCCCCCAAGAATCAAACTCACACCAGCACATGGACACGAGCTCGAGTACTCGAAAGACAACTCCAACTGCTATAGTACTCTGAGTTGTCAACTGCTACAATACTCAGAGCCTTTGGGCTGCTAAAGTACTCAGAGCCTTCCAACCGCTACTGAGTACTCAGAACTGGTCGAGGACTCACACCAGCTAAGTCACACATGAGGAGGCAATACTATGAACTCTCTGTTATCTGAAATTGTTTTAGAGAGTGAGTAGTGTAGAAATGGCAAAGTTCAATAGAGCAAGGATACACACAATACTATGAACTCTGATATTGCTTATCTGTTTTTCTCTCCCTTTTATAAGAACTACCGTTACTTACATTATTATGGATACTAATGCTATTCAATATGTGAATGTTACAGATTGCAACTAATGCAATTAAAATGGTAATATTGCAGCTAATGCAGTCCTAAGAAACTGAAGACTGGATAAAAACTAATGTGACAAGATTGTTGGGAATAGTCCCACATGGGTTGTGAAAAAGGAAAAAACACAACTTATAAGTGTGAGGGAGACCTCACCCATTGGCCTATTGGACTAGTCTTTTGAGGGGGGAGGAGGAGAAAGCCCAATACCAGTTATAAGGTTGTTGCTTTAGGGCTTATATACAAGCAGTCCATGGGCTTAGGTGCACAGCCCATTGGACCTGTGGTCCAGGGAGTAAACCCAATTGGACCTAAGCATACGGCTAGGTGGTCCGATATAACATTTGGTATCAGAGCCTAGGTGCCTAATATATCCTTTGACTTCATGGTTGTAGAAGTGCACAACCAATGTGTGAGGGGAAGAATATTGGGAATAGTCCTACATGAATTGTGGGAAAGGAAGAAGCACAACTTATAAGTATGAGGGAGAGCTCACCCATTTGACTAGTCTTTTGGGGGGTAGAAGGCCGAATACCATTTATAAGGTTGTTACTTTAGGGCTTGCATACGGACAGCCTGTGGGCTTAGGTGCCCAGCCCATTGGACCTGTGGCTCGGGGAGTAAACCTGGTTGAACCTAGACATATGACCAGGGGGTCCGATCTCATTGCTCATCACTTGACCCTGATTAAATCAAGCTTATTACATATCTCCTGGAACCTGATGCATCCAATGGCTTGGTCAAGACATCTGCAAGTTGCTCGTTTGTTGTTACATAATCAACCACCATCATTTTATCCTGAATGCATTCCCTGATGAAATGGTAATGGGTGTCTATGTGCTTGCTTCGATCATGGAGAATTAGATTCTTGCACAATGCTATTGTAGATTTGTTATCCACCTTGAGAGTAAAACTTCTTGACTCCTCATTCATCAACTCACCATACAATCAGCTAAGCCAAACTCCTTGAATTGCGGCAGCAGTAGCAGCGATGTACTCGGCCTCACACGATGACAACGCTACCACTTTCTGCTTTTGGGACTGCCAACTAACCAAGCTCCTCCCAAACATATATAAGACATCAGTTGTAATCTTGCGATCATCAACATCCCTAGTCATATCGCTGTCACTGTACCCGATGACTGTAAATTTTCTTCCTTTTGTTTTCATGGATAGAAACACCTCACATCATGAGTACCACTGATATATCTCCGAATATGTTTCACAGCTGCCTTATATTTAGTGGTTGGGCTTTCCATGAAGCAGCTCACAAAGCCAACTGTGAAAGCAATATCAGGCCTTGTGTGTACAAGATATCTTAAACTACCCACAATGCTCCTATGCCAAGTAGCATTAATAGGAGGATTCTCACTTACTTTGCTCAGTTTAGGTCTTGCTTCCATGGGAACTTGACACAGGTTGGACTCCTCCATCCCACCCTTCTCCAGTATCTTCTTGGAGTAAGTCATTTGCTTCATAGTGATCCCTGCATTGCCTTGATCACCTCTATACCCAAATAGTAGCACAGCAAACTAAGATCACTCATCTTGAACAAAGTTTTCATATCCTTCTTAAATTTTCTAAACTCATTCTTGAATTTTCTAATCTCGTGTGTGTGAGTTCCTGTGATAATTAGATCATCAACATACACACCTATCAGTAAATTGTTTGAGCTAGTACCTTTTCTATATAGAGTAGGTTTTGATGGATATTTATTGAATCCCAGTGATGTGAGGCTGCTATCCAATCTAGAGTTCCATGCCCTTGGAGCTTGGCGCAGCCCATATAGAGCTTTATCAACCTTCATGACTTGTGCTCGTTCTCTTCATCTAGAAACCTCGGAGGTTGCACCACATACACTTCTTCCTCCAATACTCCATTGAGAAAAGCTAACTTGACATCCATATGATGTATCTCCCAGCCTGTGTGTGCTGCAATTGCAATGAGCAACCACACGGACTCAAGGTGTGCAATTGGTGCATATATCTCCTCAAAGTCCACTCCATACTTCTGCACGTAGCCCTTTGCAACGAGATTAGCTTTGTATTTCACGATCTTCCCATCAGAATCTTTTCACCTTATAAATCCATTTTAGGCCTATCGGTCGATACCTGGTTGGGAAATCAACAAGACCTCATGTCTGGTATTCTTCTATCACTTTGATATCCTCCTACATTGCCTGTCTCCAGATTGAACACTTCTCAGCCTCCATAAAACTTGCCAGTTCTTCTGTGACCAGAAGGCTCATCTCACTGAATGCATCTACCAAATCTTGGACTGATGTATCTACGTAGATGTTGGACAACGTTCGATACCAGCGTGGCTCTCTGTCGATCTGTGAGGTATTGCTTGGTGGAGATGCCCATTCAATACCACCTAATGCCGATGATGATGCTGATGTTGGGGTAGACTCAGTGCATGCTGTGTCAACGGCCCATCGTTGGGCGCTTGACTCAGTGTTAGCGGTGGTGATGCCATTGCATCACCATGCCCATGAGATGGTGTCAGTCCTCCTCCATCACCTGTGGACATGTAAGTAGTGTACTCCACAGAGACAATCTCACCAGTAGCATCCATCTCCATCTCATTACTGGATGTGTCCCACTCCCATCTTGCATCTTCATCGAACACGACATCTCATGTTACACATACCTTGTCGTTGAGTGGATCATACATCCGGTATGCCTTGGAACCGGGTTCATACCCAAAGAACACCATGGGAGTACTTTGATCATCTAGCTTCTTAATGTTTGGCTTCACATTCTTGACATATCCTAGACACCCAAATATGCAGAAAAAATGCACATTCAACTGTCTTCCATACTAGACTTCATATGGGTTTTCCCATCAACACTTTGGGTTGGAGCACGATTTAGGATGTACACTGGCATCGTGATGGCTTCTCCCTCGAACCCTGCTGGTACGCCCTTTGTCTTCGTCATGCTTCTCGCCATCAAGATCATAGTCTGATTACGTCTCTCTATGACACCATTTCGTTGGGGGGAATATGGTGCCATGAGAAACCTTGTGACTCCTTGGCCTGCAAAATACTCACCAAGTTCGTTTGATGTGAACTCCCCTCCATGATCAATTCATAGGGCCTTTAGCTTATGATTGCTCTCCAACTCAGCGTTGGCTTGAAACTTCTTCAAAGCCGATGCTGCTTCATCCATGGATGATAGGAGAGTTACCCACATGTAGCGACTGCAGTCATCTACCAATAGCAAGAAGTGTTTCCTTCCTCCAGGTGTGGCCAGTGAGATGGGACAGCACAGGTCCTCATGTACCAAGTCTAGTGTACATTTTGCTCAATAGCTAGTCTCCTTCGGGAAAGGAGCACGACATTACTTGCCCACCTAACCGGTGTCACACAATTGTTCAACCTATTGGATGTGAGGCAGTCCTCACACCATGCCTCCATTTGCTAGCATCCAGAGAGACTAGATGTTTAGATACCCATATTGAGCATGCCACTTCTATACATTCTCATCACATCTAGCTACCAAACACACTGGACATCCATCTCAAGGTTAAAAACATACAAACGACTTTTAGTTCTCTTTACCTTGGCCAGTAGATCACCATTATGATCTTGGATCGAGAGAACTCCATTCTCGATAAGTATTCTGCATCCACGCTCATCAAGTTATCTGGGACTAATGATGTTGCTCCTTAGGTGTGGGATATAGTAGACATCTGAGAGTATACAGTGTTCACCCTTGAGGCAGGTGAACATGACTGTGCTGCACCCAAAAATGTCAACTACATACCCATCTCCAAACTTGACTGAGCCAGTAACGTTGGCGTCGAGGTAAGTAAAGTTTCCCCAATAGCCCGTCATGTGATTCATTGCACCAGTGTCAAGGTACCAGACTCCAGCCTGCTCATCTTCCTTACAGCCAAGATGCACTTGAGCTTGCATCTCATTCAGCATGACATGGTCATTCTTCTTCTTGGTTGCCTCCGTGATAGCACACACTTGTGCCATCAACAATGTCATCTCATCATCATGTGGCTGGACCAAATTTGCTTGTTCTTTGTGTTCTCGCCGAAGCTTGTGGCATTCCCTTGTGTAGTGACCGAAATTGTTGTATTTGAAACACTTGAACTTCATTTTGTCATGCCCAGTGAATGCCCCAACTTCCTTTTTATCGAGGCCTCCCTTGAATTGACCACCTTGCTTGTTGTTGCCACGGTACTACTTAGAACTGTTTGATGCAATAGGCTTGCTACTGCTAGTGGAGCTTTGAGCTTGGTTCTTGTTCTTGACCTGTGCCAACCACTCCTCCGTGAGAAGTATGCACCTGCCTGGTTTAGCACCTTCGCCGTGGTCCATCACTCCTCGATGGCCTTGAGCCACCCTATCAGCTCCTTAATCGTCATTGCATTGAGGTTGAGGAACTATTCGATTGACATCGCCACCTACAAGAATTTCTTTGGTACAACATGGAAAAATTTCTTTACTACCTTCTCTTCCTCCAGGTTGTCGCCTAGAGACCGTATGGTGTTGATGTTGTTTCTAAGTCACATGGAGAAATCATCAACGGATTCAGTTTCCTTCATCCAAATTGACTCGAATTCTCTACGCATCATCTACACCTTCGCCTCCCGAACACGCTCAACTCCCATGCGCATGGTTCTTATTGCTTCCCATGGGGCCCTAGCCATGTTCTTAGTTCCAAGCGTACCTAGCATCTCTGGAGGAACTGCTTGGAGTATCATGGACAACGCCTTTCGATCAAGCCGGTACTCGGCGCCACTGGGCTCAATCGCTTCCCAAACTCTCTGAGCTTGGAGATTTACCCTCATCAGAAGTGCTCACTTGGTGTAGTTTGTACACGTGAGGACAGGGTAGCACAACGTGATATCGACCTCCTTTGGTGCTGTCTATGCCACCACCTCTTGGCTGCTGCCAAGACCCATTGCTCGACGCCCGCTGGCACCGGTAGATCTTTCGGATGGAGGAGACACCGATCCTGCACCTTGGGGCATCATCGCAGGATCCGTGTGATCACTGCTCTCATACCAAATGTCAGATCTGCCCCAAGGATCAAACTCATGCGAGCACGTGACGCAACCTCGAGTACTGGAAAGACAACTCCGATTGCTATAATACTCTTAGTTGTCGACTGCTACAGAACTCGAGCCTCCCGACTGCTATAGTACTTGGAGCCTCCCGACTGCTATAGTACTCAGAGTCTTCTGATTGCTACTGAGTACTTAGAATTCTCTGCAGTACTCGGAAGACACTACTGGCCAAGGACTCACACTAGCTAACTCACACATGACAAGGCAATACTTTGAACTCTCTGTTCTCTGAAATCATTTCAGAGAGTGAGTAGTGTAGAAATGGCAAAGTTGAATAGAGCAAGGATACACATATTTGTGCCGTGAACTCTGATACAACTTTTCTGGTTTTCTCTCCCTTTTATAAGAACTATTGTTACTTACATTGTTATGTACACTAATGCTATTAATTAATAGACACTAATGCTATTCAATACATGGATGTTACAAACTGCAGCTAATGCAATTAAAATGGTAATGTTGCAGCTAATGCAATCATAAGAAACTGAAGACTAGATAAAAACTGACGCGACAAGATTACTCAACAATGCCGAGCACCATCACGCTGAGTGTGATGGCGATGACTCCCTGCAGGAGTAGGTGGTACTGCCCCTCCACGCCCGTGCGATCGACCGAGTGGAGGTGGAATAGTTGTAGTTGCTGTGCGAACGCCGCGGCGGTGATCATCTGTGACACGATGTTCTGGGACCCGTTCGAGATGGGCGTGTGCTCGAAGTTGTGGAGGTGGTCGGTGGGCACGGTGCCATCGTCGAATGGCTGGTGATTCACCGGGCTGATGACGAGCTCCATGATGATGGACACGACGGTGCCGACGATGATGAGGATAAGCTCGCTGTGGTGAGCGCCACGAACAGGGAACCAGACGGGCACGACATAGGAGCTTGGCCACAGCAGGAAGAGCCTGATGTGGTTGTAAAGCTGCTACAGTCCGATGAGGAGGAAGCCGGTGTTGGCCTAGACGACAGATCAAAACGCACACACTCGGTGGTCATAACACACACGAACACTTTTAATCAACTAAAGACACTTAAGAGTTTTGTAGCTACGTAATACCGTGCAGCCTTTTCATTTTCTCTTCTTATTTATAGTCTTAGATTACAAGTATACAGGCTAACAAAAATACGAGACTCTTCCGGCCACGATCCCCATGACTTGCACACTGCGTACTACCCGAAAGACTTTCTCCACTAAACTCTCTAACACAGTTAGTGGACACGATTGGTGGAGACACATAGCTACCTAACCAAGTTTACGATCGCACACTGCTACGACTGGTTCACTGTAGTTATGACCGGTTCATTGTAGCTACGACTACTATATAGCTCGACTTACAACTATGACTGCTACGATCGGTTCGCTGTAGCTACGACCGATTTACTGTAGCTACGACCGGTTTACTGACTCCATGGTCTTTGACTCCAACACGCACTTCGGAGTCTTCTACTATACAATATTCAGACATACCGACTACACAATCCTCGGACACACCGACTATACGGACCTTGGACACATCGACTACACAGATTTCGGACACACTAAATACTCGATACATGACTACTAACAATAAGATTAATTTCAATAGCCAACACCCGATGCAACGCGGCCGATAGGGTGCCCATGGAGGAAGGGATCAGGAAGGTGGGAGTGTGGGTGAAGGCGTGGTGCGTGAGGGTTTCAGGTTTTCAGTGGGGTTTAAGGTGGCTTTGGATGGTTTGGAAGGTCTGACAAGCGACGAGTCTGTTTCTGAACCAGAAAAGGACGGTCGCCGTTGCTTCTCTCTCCTCTTAGTGCCATCTGCGTCACCGGTGCAAATGCCCATGCATGACATAGCAAAGCTGTGCTATTGAAAATGAATACTTGGTGCCATTCTCATTCGAATTACTACTCCTGCTCCCTAGCTCTATTCACAAATGTACCGTATTTTGCACAACGTGCAATAAATTTTTTTAAAATTTAACCTCTAATACAAGTGCCTATATTTTTCGAGTGAAAGCAATACTAGTAGACTTAAGAGTGTCTATTTGTAATGTCACTTATATTTTCTTAAATATAAGCCACATTTCTGAACCATTGGAACAAAAGAAAATCAGATGCATATACATATCAAAGCTAATAAAAAAGCCTAGAAACTTAACTTATAGTTAACAAAGAAAGGCAACCGACAAACAGCAAAACTGAAAAAATAATTCATAATACCATATTTTTGTAACCTTTTCACCAACCTATTGTAACAGAAATTAGTGGCTAACACTGTCTCACGTTGCCTGTGATTATATATGTCCAAAACAATAAACTTCTGTGTGCAAACGGAAAGAGTGCTGCTCTTTGTAGCAAAAGCTAATTGGTGCGGGGGCTAGCATGGACAACTTAAAAGGCCCGTATTAAATAGCAATGGTTCTGTTTTTTAGAAACTAAAAATCGTTTAAAATATATTATTTTTAATGTGATTTTTCTTTTTTAATTACCCATAAAGATATAATGAAGTTTTTTATTTTTCTTTAATTAAATACCTTAAAAAACTAACTAGCTAAAAGATAAAAAGCATGACACTTTAGTATAGGGCCTACAACTAGGACTGTAAACGAGTCTGGCCTCTCAAGCTCGAGCTCAGTAAAAGTTCGAGCCAAACTCGAGCGAGTCTGAGTTTGGAGTTCAGTATGGTCCAAGCCCGAACTCTAAAGGTCTGAGTGAGTTTAGTTTGGAGTTCTTATTGTTGAAAATTAGGATATATTAAATTATTTCTACATGTATTTTATACTATCCCACACTATTATTTCCTGTTTTTATGCTTCGCTAATGCTTGCAATACGACACTTTTTCATATATATATATATATATATATATATATATATATATATATATATATATATATATATATATATATATATATATATATATATATATATATATATATATATATATATATATATATATATATATATATATATATATATATATATATATATATATATATATATATATATATATATATATATATATATATGAAAAAGTGTCATATTGCAAAAAATAACTTTTCAGTTACTTTTCATACTGAATTACTCATTTGGAGAAGTCTGCTCTTAAACCAGCAAATCGACGAGTTCTAAAGATCCTTTTCATGAGCTTTCAATAACTAAGACATCTTCAAATTCCAATTTGGAGACTCTCATGATGACGCTCTTGTTGAGATTATTAAAAAACACACACACACACACACATATTGCACTATTCGAAGTTCAAACAGAAAAGTTATGATAGAAACACCGAGCTTTTGACGAGTCGTTGATATGATGACGTGGACAATTGCTATGTGCACGTCGATTTCAGAGGATAATTCAATGGTGGGACCCACTATTGAGTAGGAAAACTTATTTTCTTGCTTTTGGATACTTCTACATAATTATTGAACAAAGAAAAGCCCATGAGATAAGGAAATTGAGAGATTCTATAATTGTCATGTCAACAAACGGGACATAATATGTCTGTCATCTTTTAACATGATTTCAGTGACCGAAAAGTCTTCACATTGAAAACCTCATAACTACAAAGATGGAAATCTTTGCGCGGGCTACAATTCAGAGTCATCATTGACATAAATTGGAGTTTTGACGTGGGCAATATGGGCCTCATAAAGCAGGCTGCATAGAGAATCAGAGTACGCAACAGAGTCAACTTCCAAGGCAAATTTAGCGATGAGGACGATGTTTTTAGAATTTATTCACAACTAGAAAGTTGCATATATCTTCATTATCTAAATATAAAACAATAATCACCTAATTTGGAGTTTGTATGATGAGATATGACCTCAGAAGGTTTGCTGCACAGAAGGAAGGTACAAACTAACTCGAATACGAAGGAGATTTTGAATTTAAACTTTCTATCCTAGTTGTCCCAACTCTACCACATCGAAGTCACGACTCTCCAGCCCCTTTTCATTAAAAAGGACCCTAGGGACGTGCTCCATGCCATCCCATTGATATCCAATCGCTGAATTCTCAACCCATAGCTCTGGCGATCCATGTTTTCTAGTAGTAGGATCGGTCTAGGGATTAGAGAAGGCTTTAATTAGCCTATATAATTATATTAGAGGACTCTAATTGGCCTATCTTATTATGGTTCTAATTAGTCTATGTAATTAGAGGGGTTTATAATTAGGCTCTAATTAGGGATGGTTCTAATTAGCAGACGAGGTTCTAGAGCTGTGACATCGACTTGTAAGTCAATCATGTATCTTCTCATTGTTGTCTAATTACTATCTAATGACCTTTCATAGTTAATTAGTCTACTTTTAGTTGTTTCTACTATTTCTATCTTCTAATTGTCTAGTTTATGCAATATGCTTTCTTTTGATCTATTTATCTAGTAGGTCCTGTTAGCTAGTCAATTTGATCGTGGTTATAAGATCGATCCAATAGAACCTTGCATGCTAGTTTATGAGCACAAGTTCAGTTAGCACACGAGTTTGAAAGATCTGCACATTTGGGGTTGGAGCCGTGCATAGTGGTGACAACACTAGGGCATAGAAAACGATGTACCACGGGTAGCTAGATTATGTTTGTGTCTAGTTCATTGCTCGTTTATGTGTTAGATAGGGAGGCGAGTGTGTTGAGACACTCGTAGATGGTTGTGACTCATGATATCTGAGTGCACATGACTAGAAAAGGGCACTTTAACCTCTAGTGAGAGATCTTTCATAGTAATTAGCATATAGTTATAATTAGATTAAATTAGCTTCTGGGTAGTAGTATCAACTTTTGCTTGAATCTCCTTGTAATGACCCCATTTTAAGAATAGGACCATCATATTTCCTATAATAGCCTAAGAGTTTAGTTGCGAATAGAAATAGTGTCATACCTTCTCATGAATATTTAAAAAGGATTAGTTTGATTAAAGTATGACCTAATGGCCAAACTACAATAGCTTTACAAGCGTCCAAGCCCAAAACTTAACTTACATTTAGAAGAACCGATGAAATCCTATAGGAATGTTTGAGTGTGGTCGTAACCCTAACATGTTAGCTGATGCATTCTTCCTTCTTTTAGTGTCTTTCGTAACGAAGATAAGCAAGATTTAGTACACTAGGTACTCAGCAAGCCACATGAGAAGGCTATTTAAATCACCATGTAAGGTGTTCAACTGGATAGAGTCACGTGTTATAATATGATAATAATTGGTGCAAACTTACTTGTAAAGAACTTTGCAATTGAAATAGTAAAATAATATTTAATTAGCAGGGGGTTTTATCATTTGCACTTTCCACATTAAGATTTTTCAAATTCTACTTATGCCTTGTTATTGGAATCACCCGTAAAATACAGCTCCAATGACCAGGAGCACGGGGTATTGAATACTATTTATCACACTCTACAAAGTTGCCCAACTCTACACACCTATAGGCACACAACATGATAGTGTGCGACTAAGCTGAGGTAACAAGGTCATTTCACTGCTCTTGTCATTCTATTTTCTACCCAGTATGCTTAGAACCTATTGAGACCCGAATATGCAAATCCAGACTCTCCTGTGTATTTTACATTAGTCTAGGATTATCCTAGTGCACACAGTTACAACATTGATGAAATATCAACCATAATTATGAATAACTATGAAAGACTTAAATATTATTAGTTATCAAAGTAGTGACATTTTGGCCATGCTTACAATTAATAGCCTGAAGGGCTTTAATAAAACTAGCAGCAGAAAATAAAGATAAACACACCGGCCATTTGGCATGCCCACAGGCAATCGACTGGGGAGCAAAGTCCTAATCCACGAAGATGTCGAAGTACACCTCCTCTATTACATCTGTCTGAAATGGTCCTCCTTCAACAACTGAGTATCAAAGGATATAGCTGTGAGTACATAGAGTACTCGACACGTTGTTTGTACGAAGATAGAATATATAATGATGTAAGGTTTGCCAAATGATGGCTCAGTAGTTATTTTTACAGAAATCAATAATTTATAATAAATACAATAAATAGATTGAAAGCAAACTTTAAAATAAGTAATAAACCACAAGTGAACTGCATTCACTTTCCTAAACCACAAGTGAACTGTCATTCACATCCCAACAAACCCAATCAAGGTTTTATGAAATTCTACTACTCGTGTGAAATCACTAAGCATTGTTCGTAGCTAGGGACATGACTATTCGAATAGTTTTACACTCTGCAGAGGTTGCACAACTTTACCCATAAGATATGACCATCCTATAATATTTGCACAACAACACGATTGCTTAGGCATACTAACCAAGAAGATCATAACAAGGCCTTTACAATGGTCAACCTCAACTTGATTCTATCCGCTAAGGTTCCATCGCCGAATGAGTTAAGTTTGCCTAAGTCAGAAGCCCCCTCTTGTGTTAATATGAATCAATGGCTGCGACCACACCCACATTCATCTTAATGATAGAATCAAAGTTGAAATATCGTAAATTAGTTAGTTAGGTCCATCCAATACTAGACATATGATTACACGATAAGTCTTAGATCAATGGTACACAAAGTTAAGTCCTTAATCATTACCAGGCAAGACATCCACATCCCAATATGGTAGAACACCCCCTTTACTGCATGACCACTCGCCTAAGTGAAAACTATTTTGTTTAATCAACACCAATGGCACATAAATTTTGTAATTGTGGCTACAACTAGGATTCAATATCTTATCATGTCAAAATTAATTAACTGATCAATATGTGATGATGAACCCACCATCACAACAAGCATGGCTAAGCATACTAAACGTACAACCCAAGTGGATACTACTATTGCATCATTACCTATTGCATCACTAGTTAATTACCTCTCCTATGTTAATAATGAAATCATGGCATTCCAATTATCAAATGAGGGCTTAATCAACTTGGTTGATAACTACTACGTATAAGTGTTTTGTAATAAATTAGCAATGCATGACAATTTAAAATAAAGTAAAAATAATTAGATTTAAAATAATAGGTTTAACATGATCAAAGGTTATGACTTTCTTTGGTTTAGCTCAGTTACCAACTCTTGAACTTCAGGTCATGTTTCTGCTCCTTCAAAGATGTTATCTAACGAGAGGAAAAACGAATGAAACATAAATATATTAAAATAAAATATAAATAAAATTTAAAAATAAAAACTAGAACTAAAAGATAGATATTAATTTTAGATGAATTTAGGAAGAAGAATCGGGTTAATCGGAGTTTGAACAGAGGAAAACGGGCTCTCGAAAGATTGAGCGGAAAGGAAAAAGGTGGAAGTTATGAAACGATGGAATATTCCATGGCATCTTATTTTTGCTGGATTTTCTTGGAATTAAGTGAGTATGGAAAGTGGGGCCCACTCATCATAGACATGAAGAAACCAAAAGGAGGACTAACAGAGAGCACACAAGTGGCTCTGGCCATGGTAGCTCACCGGCTATGGCAAGGGTGGAAGGCGCGTGGGCCGGGCAAAATGGGTTGCTAGGGACCCATGGAACACATGAGAGATGACGGTCAGGCTGGAGAAGCAGCACAGTGGCACCAGCTGCGTGAGGGGGGGGGGGGCGGCCATGGGTGAGTTGCTGGGGCGGTAGCGCTCTGGTGGTGGCCAACAGTGGAGAGGATGAGCATGGGCTAGAACGCGCCACGGTGAATCTTTGGATGTGTTTGGCTAAGCTGAGGACTCACTGGAGATGACACATTTGACGATTGAATGTGATAGTGGGAAAAAATAAAAACTTGGGATCTTAGTGTTTAGTGAAGGAAAATTGAATATACTTAGTGGATAGCTATATGAGAAGGTAGAACACGTTTTGACATGGAAGGATCGAAGAGAATCTCACTAGATAGATGGGAATGCGAGGTGTCCTAGGCGGCCATGGCTAGGTGTTGGAGGCTTGGGAACAAATATATAAAAGGAAAACAGATGAACGAATCATGAAGAGACCAAAAGGAATGAATTCCTTGTATGATTTGGAACAACTTTCGTGTTGGCAAGACATTGAAATAATGCTCGGTTTTAGATTTGGCTTATGAGAGGAAGTGGGCACATGGCCTCTGTTCTTTGGGTCTACTCAGTTCGGTTCAATTGGAGGTAGGGGTTGACGAATAGTGACATGGATAAATAGTACCCACACATGGAATTTTTTGTGCGAATAATCTATTTTTTATTTGAAATTACAGAAATATACCCACGGGAAATTTTTTTTACAAAAATAGGCTCCAATCGTCCAATGGGGGGGGGCGACTAGAGCTAATCGCCCAATCGGGAGGCGACATGTGGGGAATATGGCAACGGTTGGGCGAATTATTGCTGTCTCCCGAGCGTTGGGTGACTAGAGTTTTAGTCGTTGTATGGTTGGGCAACTGAAGTTGCAGTCTCCCAAAGCCAAGGCGACAGGGGGGTTTTAAGGCAGCACACTCGGCTGTCACCCACTGCCTAGCAATTTTTTTCACTCATTCTGCGTGTAGAGAAGAAAGGAGAGAAGAAGAGAAAAGAAGAGGAGAGGAAGGAGGGGAAGAAAAGGAGGGGGAGAAGAGGAGAGGGAGAAGAGGAGAGGGAGAGGAGGGGAAGGAGAGGAGGAGAGGGATAGAGAGAGGAAGACAGGATAGGAGGAGGAGGTGAGGGAGGAAGGAGGAGTGAAAGCTATTCCATCCATTTAGATCCTCAGATCCAGATATTTTTTTGAGTATATTGTATTTGCAGTATTGTTTTTATGAAATGTTAGTGTTAGTAAAAATTATAGATGTAGAAAATTGAGTATATTTTTAGTATAGAAAAGTTTTAGTATACATTTTTAATATGGAACATTTTGTAGTACAAAAATTTTAGCACAATTTTTAGTATAGAAAGTTTAGTATTGTGCGATATTATTTGACATGTCGCAAAATTGAAACATATATGCAGGCCGACATCAGCAATGGCAATAGCCACTACATTGAGAGTGCATTACGGTGCTGGAACCATTCGTGAAGGTCCGAATGATGTGGATTTGAGCAGTTTTCCGCAAGTCACTCTCGTAAATCCTGATAGCAAGAATGCTCGGATCGCAGATGTGCTGCATTAGCTGACCCAGAGTTTTTCGTTGGACCTCAAGGTATGCAGCGTCGTCGCGCAAGGGCTTTGGAGCCGGTCTCCCATGGACATCAGATGGGAGTTGAAGACATTGGTGCACACTGCTTCGTGGAAGGGCTTTGTGCAAGGGTGCCGACGCCGTGGGTACGAGTGTGTCCTGCTTGTGCAACTGTACTCACTAGAAGCAGCTGCGCAAGGTCATGCGTCCGCGCTTGCTCTGGGAGGTGCTAGCAGCTCGGGCGGGCCGCATGTTGGTGAAGATGATCAAGTTGCTCGTAATGAAGCTGATGCGGTACATGGAGGAGAGGTACAATGGTCAAGCCATACAGAGGGAACTGGACAAGCCGACGAAGGGGAGCATATTGAGTACATCGTGCAACAGATGGACTGTGATGACCAGATGGCATGGGCTGAAGAGGAAGCTGTAAAGGACAATGAGGAGGACAGTTCAGATGAGGATGAAGTTCCTATCCCACAGGAATGAAACCAGTTTAACGCTGAGGGTGTTTCCGCACATGATGAGCATGAATCAGCGTGGGAGTATCATGATACAGAGGTTCGGTTGCATTCTATGTTTGCTGACAAGGAAGCACTGCAGGATGCCATCAAGCTGTGGGCCCTTTCAATGCAGAGGACATTTCATGTCGTGAAATCAAGCCAAAAGCAGTACACTGTGAAGTGCGAGCAGGCTAATTGTCCTTGGAGGGTGCATGCACGCAGACCCATGTATGAGACTCACTGGATTGAGTCAAAGGTAGAGCCGCACTCTTGCATTCTCAACAGTGTTTTGGCGAGGTATCGTAACCTAACGTCCACCTTTATAACCAATTTGATGTATGGAGAAATAGTTGAGAAGAAAGACATGGAGGCCACGCATATCATGGTAGCTATCGAGAATAAATTCAAGTATAAGATTAGCTACGTGAAGGCGTGGCGTGCCAAGTAGAAGGCGATGGAAAAACATTTCAGGTCTTTCGAGGCGGCGTACGACAATCTTCCTCGTATGCTTAAAGTGTTGCAGGACAGGAACCAGGGAACGTATATCGCCGTGCAAGACAAGCCGTCCACAAGTCCACCAGGATATGCAGTGTTGTAGAGAGTCTTGTTAGCATTTGGTGCTTGCATTGAGGCATTCAAGCACATGCTACCAGTTATCTCAGTTGACGGGACTTTCTTGACAGGCAAATACAAGGGGCAGATCCTGACGGCCATAGGCGTTGACGGCAACAACCAAATATTGTCGCTGGCCATCGCATTTGTGGAAAGTGAGAATTATGAGAGCTGGCTATGGTTTCTCAGATATGTCAGTGTTGGAGTTGTCAGCACTCGTCCTAGTGTGTGCGTAATCCATGATCGCCACGTCGGTATTATAAAGGCTATAAGAAAACTTCAGGAAGACCCCGAGGAGCCATTTTCTTGGCCGGACATGAGGAACAGGTGGTGCATTCATCACTTAGGGGATAAAGTTTTCAAGCAATTCCTGAAACAACTTTTGATGAAGCTATTCAAGAGGCTAGCTAGGCAGAACCAGTGGAGAAAATTTGATGCTTTGTGGGCGTTGTTGGATGAGCACACCAGGAAGAACATCGAAGAGAGGAGCAAGGGGCCGGTAATTCTTGGGGTGGCACAACCGCAATGCTTGCCAGCACTCGATGAGCCTAACCCAGCTGGTCCAAGAAGGAGGAGCTCACGAAACATCAAGTGCTTCTCATAGTGGATCGAGGGGGAACCATTGGAGAAGTGGTCGCTGTTGCACAACACGGATGGCGCAAGGTACGACATAATGACAACTAACCTTGCCGAGGTGTACAATTGGGTTCTCAGGGGGCCTCCGTTCTCAGCCCCTTGTCACCATTGTGGAAAGTGTTCTTCACAGCACAATCGGCTACTTCAGGGAGAGGCACGCGAGTGCCGCACTTCATGCGGCCAATCTCTGAGCCCTGTATTCGTCGAAAATTACGGCGTACATGGAGACGAAGGCACAAAAGGGTCAATTGCACACAGTGCAGGTCATGGGTAGCAGGGAGCATCATTTCGATGTGATACTCCATGATAGAGCCAGATTTGGGACGGCTTGTTCCCTTGTTACCCACGAGGTATGCCTTGGAGATCATGCAAACGAACCTAGCTACACGTGCAACAAGCTTAAGTTGTTACACAAGCCATACTCTCATGTCCTCGCTGCATGCGGGACCGTGGGCATGTATCCTTCGAACTTCATGTCGGAGTACTTCTTTAAGGAGAGGGTATTGTAGGCTTGGTGTGGGGAGCTCCGGGGGTTCAGGTTGGTCGGAAACTTCGCTACCTTGGACATTGCAGCGAGGACCTGAGTTCCAGATGTTAACATGCTGATGGGTGGGAAGGGTCGGCGATAGAGCCGGCATATTAGAAATGATATGGACAAATCGCAAGCTGGAACATCTGGTGCACGTTGCGGGCGATGCGGTCAGGAGGGGTACACAGTTAGACGATGCAATGCATGTCCTGATCAGTATTTGTTGGAGACTACAGCTAAATTTCATGTACCATTTTTAAAACTGCTATGTTACATCCCCTTTTCTGCAATGTAGTTGGTGTTGTGCTAGTAGCTTAGTATTGCTCTGTTTACTTACTTACTAGTTGTATTTGCTGTTCATTAAAATGTGATATTTTTATGGCTCGTGATAACAACCGCACGAAGATAACAACCAATCCATGACATGCTTAGCAACATTGCACATTATTTTGATCAATACTCCTACATACTACGGTACAACCATACACATCGTTGTCTATATGCCAAACGAGCCTCGTGGCACCCACATGGAGTATTGCTGAGGGAGCCGCCTTGGACGGGGCTGGCCGTTGTTGTAGTGGCACGCACATATGCAGCTAGGGTTTGTACAGCAACATGTCGGATCGTACGAGCTTCCTATGTTGACAACCTCCTCGTTGCCCCTCTCGCGTTGCATCTGTTGGCGGAGGTCGTTGTTCTCCTCATTGAGAGTGTCGAGTCGCTCCTCCAACTCAAAGATTCGATCCCATAATGTATCTATGTAGTTGACAATATACAGTTCATGAGGAGGGTTGATCCAGCTGGTGAAGTCGCATTTTGCCATTTGCGGAAAAAGACGGTAAACAAAGAGGCTCTATAAGCAGTAACGAAAAATGTACTACTAGCAATTTGTACCCCGGAGTGTGGGCATCGGAAGAAATATCGCCCGCCATCGAAATGGCCTTCGACAACCTGGACGACCATGTCCTCATTGTGTCTGTATTTTGGCCATAGTGGTTGAGCACACCTCTTGGGTATAAAGCGGCAGTTAGGACCGAAGTCCTCCCTCCTTTGCAAGGGAAAGTCTTCTTTTGGTGACCCCGCTCTGACTGGCCCCTTGGCGTCCGCCATGGTATGTATCTGCACGACGGAGAAGGTACTTCTTCATTGGATTTACAGGGTTCTCTACTGCTAGCTTCATGGGACCGCACCCGTGCTCTTTATATAGAACGAGAGAACTTATTGCAATGGAGTATTGCTGACAAAAGAGGCCAGCTTTGCGTAGTGACATGACAAAAGAGGCCAGCTTTGCGCAGAGACATGACATAAGAGGTCAGGTTTGCGCAGTGACATGAAAAAAGAGGTTAGCTTTGCGCAGTGACATGACAAAAGAGGCTAGCTTTGTGCAAAGACATGATATAAGAGTGCAGCTTTGTGCAGTGACATGACAAAACAGAGCAGCTTTGCTGAATGAGATAACAAAAGAGGTCAGCTTTGCGCAGTGACATGACAAAAGATGCCAGCTTTGTGCAGAGATATGACATAAGAGTGCAGCTTTGCGCAGTGACATGACAAAACGGGGCAGCTTTGCTCAGTGAGATGACAAAAGAGATTAGCTTTGCGCAGTGATATGAAAAAAGAGGCCAGCTTTGCGCAGAGACATGACATAAGAGTGCAGCTTTGCGCAGTGACAAAACGGGGCCAGCTTTGCTCAGTCACATGGCATGATGACGCAACCTTTTTGCAGTGATATGGCAGCACGCCCAGCTTTACTCAGTGCTACGACCACGTGGACCAGCTTTACATGTAGGAGTAGAGAGAAAACAGACCCTATAAATTGGTGTGCATTCTATTTCGCAGGGAACACTGCACTTCCAAACCCCACACTACACCGCGCTTCCTTCACCGCATCGGGATGGACAAAAACCAGAAGAAGCAATAGGACAAGATGGTGAAGGAATGGGAGGAGACCCGTGACCTAGCACGGTCAGCTGCCGTCCACGATGAGAAAATAAGGGCTATTGTGGCCCGGGCAGAATAAGCCCAGTGTGCTACAAGGTCAGCTCCTCGTAATTAGCGGCCGTGTAGCAACAACCCCATCCCGAATGTTCCCACCGAGCATTCGCCGCAACTCCCACATGAGGGGGAGACACCCCCTTTGTAGGTGCGGGGACACGTGCAAGTTCTTTAAGTCTAAGCACCGCGTCAACCTAGGTATGCGTTACTGGGGTTGCGCAAACTACTCCAGTGACTACCCCAACCGCCGTCTAGACACCGCAACCTATCGGCAGTCGGTAAGGACCACATGCACTATTTTCCCCTACCTTTTCTCCTTCACAGCATGCACTAACAATCTCTCCCCTGTATTTACAGTCCCCGGAACCGCTATGTGCCTACCGCAAATAGATCGATCTTGAGATCCATCCTGTGGACCAATGGGCCCTCGACTTCGAGGAGTGGAATGTTGTAAGGTCATCGGAATTGTGGGAGGAGGAGCGCCGCAAGAACGAGCAAACCCTGCGTATATAACGCGAGACGAAAGCTCATCTCGAAGCGTGCACACGTAGGGAGCGGGAGGCTCGCGAGAGGGAGCACGAGAGAAAGAGGGAAATGGTAGCTAAGGCAAAAGAGGCCGCAGAGGAGTTCAACGCCGAGCGGACAAGGAAGGGAAAGTGACCCCGGTCCGCACAGTAGGTCGTACAAGCAGTTGGGTGGGTTAGTCGGACATGATGCTATATGTTATGCATGTAATAAAAAAGTACGCGGCATGTTACTCTCAACTGTATTATGAAGTTTATTTCTATTCAGATAAGCTTATTATCTTCTTTTCACATTCAATGATTCACATAGCAAGTCATTTAACAATATTAACATACCGGTTCTCTTCGTACTCGAATTCTCAGTAACATCAAAAATATCACTTACCATTATATGTACCGATCGTTCTACAGTCAATCGTTCCTAAAAATATTTCCCAACATTTTTTACGCACCTACAACATACAATGAACATAAACTTTTATTACAACTCCACCAGATTTTTTCTCAGTTTAAAACTACAAAATTGACAAAACTTAAAAAATTCATGGGGGACTGAGTGCAGTCGCCCAATGGGGGGCGACTGGTTTCAGTCGCCCGAGGGTCTGGTTGGGTGATTAGCTCCAGTCGCCCCCCCATGGGTGACTGGAGCCTATTTTTGTAAAAAAATTTCCCGCGGATATATTTCTGTAATTTTAAATAAAAAATAGATTATTCGTACAAAAAATTCCCACACATGAACAATACTATGATAGGAGAGACAAAATGTAGGGAGAGAAAGGAAGTAAAAAGAAAAAGAAAAGGAAGGATAAGAAAAGAAAATATGGGCCAAAAAATAGGTTTGATCCAGAAAAATAGAACATATATTTTGTTTTTGGAGATTTGGATTTTTGGAATTTGAATTTCTAAATTTTGAATTTCAGGAAATTTCAGAATTCTAGAAATTGGGATAAATTAAATTGAGTTCTAATAAATACCAAATAAACTTAAAAAATTCCAAGAAATTAAAAATTCTTTACAACATAAGAAATCCAAATAAAATAGGTTTTGATTTAATTGATGTTTACTTTATTCATTTTAAGCCTTTTTAACTTTAGAAAATTCATATTAAGCTTTAATTAAGTCAAGAAAAATTCAAATGGTTATTTTTATTTTAAAAACTTCGAAAAGGCACTAAAAACTAGGATGTTACAAATGTCTCCCCTTAAATGGAATTTCGACTTCGAGATTTAGGCTCACTACATGAATTTGTTACCCGGACAACGTTAGAGATGACGTTGTTCAGGCTTTCTCTTGAAAAATTCTTGGCAGGGTTACTTGTAAGATTGAATAGATTTGGTGTGAGTGCTTGACGCATCTATGGACATTTGCGAGCGAAATGGCCTGGCTCCTTGCAATTGAAACAAGTAAGCAAAGATACAGGGTTAACACTCCTCTATGGCTCATTGCTGATGATGATAGGGCATGGTCCTAAAATATCCTGATGATGCACTGGAGCTAGAGTCCTAAAATCTATCTACTGAGGTACATGATCTGGCTGGTACATGCTGATTTTGGTCCTCTATGACTAGTGCAATTGAGCTCCTTATTGAATCATCCTCCTCTTTTGGGATTCATATAGTTGACTTTGAGTATCTTCTTGAACTAGGGCCCTGTTCACCATGTGCTGAAAAGTTGGAAAATCATTCAACACCATTTATGCTTTGATGTTGGGGCCTAGTCCTTCCATGAAGTACCAAATCTTTGTTCCATTAGTTGCAACATTTTCAGGTGCATACACTGATACACTGAGATAGCCTTACTGCAACTTATGGAATTCTCTTTTCTTTATCTCCATCATTCCATTGGAATGTGTACAATGCAGAAGGCTTCAACAAATTCAACCCAAGTGATGGCCTGCACATCTTGGTGAGCAGCATAGTAATTCTCTCACCAACTACCAGCAGTTTCTTTTAGTTGATGAGCGGCATACAATATTTTCTCATGGTCATTGCATTGGGCCAAGATCAAATTCTTCTCAATATCCTTGAGCCAATCATCAGCTTCCAACGGATCCACTGAACTGGCAATGAAAGGTAGTCTGGTTCTCATGAATTCTCCAAGCTTGGACTATGGTGCGTGGACAGGAGCTTGTGGAATTTGTTTGACTTGATTCTAAGTAAGAGCTTGAAGAAGTTGCAGCTGTATTGCCATCATTTGTTCTAAGTTGGGTGCTTGGGCTGGACATGGTGGATTGGAGTATTGTTTCTCGGCCGTGCATTGGCTCCATGGCTATTGGGATTCGAAGGCAACTGATTGCAACTAATTGAATTCCATGTATCAACCATCTTTTGACAGTTCAGGATGGTGTCAACTTAGCAAATGGTTGATACAATAGGTCTACAAAGAAAAGAGAGAACAACAAAGATAAGTGGTAAGCTCATCTAAGAGGAATACTCTAATAGCAATCCTAAACTAAGACACTCACTTAGTCGAAAAAGCTAACAAAAGAAGCATTAAACTTCACAAACAAGGATCTTTAACATGACTATAACATATAGCCAAAAGCAAAACTGCAGCTCACATCACATACGATTGCAAAGCAAAAGCAAAACAATCTACCCCATACTAAAAACTATAACATGATTCTAATCTAATGGCTCCCACTCTGGTTCTACTAATCTTCATGGCAAAATAAAATCTTGTCTTGAATATAATGCATTGATCCATTGCTTTCTCTTCTTTCATGAAATACACTAGTTGCTTCTTTGATCCAAAACTTCATAGTAAGGCTTGAAGAATTCCAGATCAACCTCCACTTTGATTATAGGAAAATTGAGACATTTATGGATATTATGAGGATAAAAAGTTAATTTTAAGAATTGAAAACAATGTTTAGAAAGTTAAGAAATAGGAACCTAAGAATCAGGAAAGAATAGAGAATTACTAGATAGCCATTTTGTTGATTTGACTTAGAAAATAGGTTTTAAAAAGTCTTGCTATTGACCATTCTAGCAAAGGCTTTGTCCTACAGTTGATATGACTTTGATAGCATCTTTGTCGAGACCCAAATATACAAATCCGAACTCTCCTATGAATTCTACACTAGTCCAGGATCACGCTAGTGCACACATTGATAACATTGATGAAATATCAACCATAATCATGAATAACTATGGAACTCAAATATTATTAGTTATCAGAGTAACAATCTTATGGTCAAGTTTAAAATTAATAGCCTGAAGGACTTTAACAAACTAGCAGCGAAAAATAAAGATAAACACATTGGCCATTTGACATGCCCATAGGAAATCAACTATAGAGCGAAGTCTTAATCCGTGAAGACGTCGAAATACTTCTTCTCAATTACCTCTGTCTGAAATGGTTCTCATTCAATAACTGTGCAGTAAAGGACATAGCCGTGAATATATAGAGTACTCAATAAGTCGTTTGTAACAAGATGCAATATATAATGATGCAAGGCTTATCAAATAATGACTGAGTGGTTATTTTACAAAAAGTGACAATTTAGATTAAATATAATAAATAGATTGAAAGCAAACTTTGAAAATAAGCAATAAGTAATTAAGTCTAAGGAATTGAATAAACCACAAGTGATATGTCATTCACTTCACTAAACCACACTTGAACTATCATTCTCTTCCCAACAAAGGTTTTATGAAATTCAACTCTTCGTGTGAAATCACCGAGTATTGTCCGTAACCGGGGACATAGCTATTAGAATAGTTTTACACTTTACAAAGGTTTCGCAACTTTCCCCACAAGATATGACCATCTCGTAATGTTTGCACAACAACACGCCCGCTTAGGCATGCTAACCAAAAAGATCATAACAAAGCCTTTACAATAGTTAACCTCAACCAGATTCTGTCCGCTACGATTCCACTGTTGAATGGGTAAAGTCTGCCCAAGTCAGAAGCCCCTCTTGTGCCAATGTGAATCAATGGCTGCGACCATACCCACATTCATCTCAATGGTGAAATCAAAGTTGAAATACCATAAATTAGTTAGCCACATTCATTCCATGCTAGACATGTAGTTGCACAGTAAGGCTCAGATCAATGGCGCGCAAAGTTATGTCCTTAATTATTATTTAGACGAGACATTTACATCCCAAAATAGTACAACACCTCTACCACTGTACAATCACCCGCCTAAATAAAAACCATTTTGTTTAATCAACATCAATAACACTACCTATGTTATAGCACATAATGCAACATCATATTTTCATACCATCAGGAATCGCTCCCTGCTGCACAACAGTGACCGTGGCAGGCAGACACTGCTTGCATGTATGACTGTGTGAGCTTCAGTTGCATTTGCTTGTGTGGTCGTAAGTTTGGATAGGCAGTTTGAGAAAACTGCGAGAAACTGTACTATGTATCAGCCAGAAGATTCTGTTTCGGAAAGCGAAGGTGTTCATACTATGAACTGATGTTGCAGATTCTTTGATTTTCTTTTTTAAAAAGCTAGTTGCAAAGACAACAAAGTGTTCCGTATTCCAATTTGCTGCATAAATTACTTTATGCTCATAAGCTGCCACAATCCTACAGACTAACACTTGTGAAACTGCCATAATTATCATATTGCAAAAAACTGTTGGCTTCACATTAACGGATTCTGTGTTAACCTAATAACCTAGATATTGAAATGCCAGTCTCAATCATGGGTAGTTGTAGGATCGTTGATAGCAATCAGAAGGGGGTGAATGATTGCAACGCACAGCGGAAACCCTTTTTTTTATTTTCTACCTTTTAATATGCAAAAACCAGAAATAACAAAAGGGACTTAAAAATGTTTTTTTCCTGAATTTACTGTAGCAATAACTGTAGCGTACTGTAGCGATTTACTGTATCAAAACACTGTAGCAATTTACTGTAGCAGCGAACTTCCGATCGACCAGCTAGCGTGCTCATTTTTTTTAAATCTTCTAGTCAATTTATTAATTAAAACTAATTCATGTATGCAAGCAACAAAAATACCTAAACATAGATCAATGCATGGAGAATTTATAGGAATCAAAAAACCAAGAAAAAGGATAATAGATGCGAATTAAAAAACTTACAAACTTTTATTCAAAAAGATGAACACTGTTCATCCATCAATCTCCTCAATTCATATACGTGAAGCCGCCGCAAACTCTTCTATTCGCACGTACCGCACGTCTTCAAAACAACGCCTTCTCTTTTTCCCTCACGCGTATTTTTCCTCCTCGGCTCCTCGGTACCACCCTTGCCATGCCACCGCATGCATATATATACACACACAGCCCAACTCCATCTAGGACTTAGAATCCTAATCCAACTCCAACTAGGACTTAGAATTCTAATCCAACTCCAACTAGGATATAGAATCCTAATCCAACTCCAACTAGGACTTAGAACCCTAATCCAACTCCAACTAGGACTTAGAATCCTAATCCAACTCCAACTAGGACTTAGAATCCTAATCCAACTCCAACTAGGACTTCGAATCCTAATCCAACTCCAACTAGGACTTCGAATCCTAATCCAACTCCAACTAGGCCTGGGCCTTTTTACCTCAACTAGACTTTTGGCCCACTAATTTTCAAGGGACCCGAAACCCTTCCTAACACAGGTTTTTCACACTCACGACTTTTCTAACACGTCACGTATCGAAGCCTCCAGGACCGCACCTCCCGTAGCTTCTCCACGTATCATCCACCATTGATCTCCATGCGCCCCAAGCATGAGCCCGATCATCTCGTGACCTCCTTGACCGTCTGAACCTCAGATCTCCCCATCCTAGTTCCGGTCCACCTCGTCACCGACCATGATCGCCTCCATGCTCAACCTGCACATGCAAAGACCAAAGAACATTCTTCCGACACAAGTTCGTCTCAACTTGGCCAACATCAGTCCGCACACACGCAACACAACTCGCATAACACCGCTAAACGAAATCACCAATTATTCATCATAACAAATTAACCATTGTCAATTATTCATCACCAAAATATCCTAAACCTAGCCACATGGTCTAACAGTAGTGGTATAGTAATTATTCCCATCTGAAGTCATTGTTATGCATCAAGAGCAGCTGAGCATCCCCTGTTTAAAACTGCTTCTAGCTTACAAAAGCTCTGCCCTGTTCAAAACTGTTACTAGCTTTCAGAAGCCGGATGCCATTTTGAATGTGTTGTCTTTATAACATAGTTTTTTTTTTCTTTTTCCTTGTATTGTCCGTGGAGATATAATATTTTTTTACATTTTCTCACCTTTTTCTTCACTTTTCTTTAATTGAATGCCTCAATGAAAAACTAACAACTATTATAGTGTCTATTTTAGCCAAAAACTAACAGTCGCAGCTAACAAGCATCAACAAAAGCTGTTTTGAAAGGGACCTAAAATATTTTGGTTCAAGGATTTCTTGGTACATATTTAAACATTACAATTTGCAGCCAAAATGACGATTTACTTTCTGTAGGATCGTAAGGCACAATCAGAGAGGAGTGAATGATTGTCTCCGCTTTTTCAAAACCTAAAATCAAATCTCAAACCTTAAGAAAAATAATCTAACTTACAGACATAGAATTCGACCACAGAACACTCGACCATGTGCACGAGCTCGATGGAGGTTCCATCCACTTGATATTCGACCACTCGCTCGACTACTCGCTATGATCACGTAGTCGAAATCTCCTGCCGCTCAAAAAGCTTTGCCCGCTCGAACTTTTCGACTGCTCGATCGAGAACAAACCGAAGATAACACCATGCTCGTAGCACGCCGGTGAGAACACAAAAAAGCAATGCTCAGGAAAACTCACCGCCGATGAACTTTTCTTGGAATAGATCTGATCTATTACTTTAGCATCATGTCTGTGGTTACAAAGCGCCCTCACGGCACCCCTAAAGCTCTGGCACAAAAAACATCATCAAAACTATGGCTAAAATCCTTAGTCTATCTCTGCTTTTATATGTTAGAGCTCCAAACCGTGCTTGACTCAAACACAAACATGTAGTCCTATCTCTTTCTCAAATCAAGGGACCCGAAACCCTTCTAAACATGGGTTTTATCCAAACTCTCAATCCTTTGAGTTATGAACTCCATCCACAACTCCTAACTCTCCATGTGACGAAGCCTCCAAGAACGCACCTCGCGTAGCTCCATTTGGCACCACCATATCACATGTCGAAGCCTCTAGGACTGCATCGCCCGTAGCTTTTCCATACATCACCATCATGTGTCAAAGCCTCCAGAACTGCACCACCCCATAACTCCTCCACGAATCACCACCTTTGTTCTCCATGTGTTCCAGCATTAGCCCGACCACCTCGCGTGACATCCTCAACCGTTTGGACCTCATATCTCCCCATCCTAGTCCCGGTCCTCTTCATCATCGACCGTGATCGCCTCCACACTCACCTACATATGCAAAGACCAAAGAAACATTTTTCTGACACAAGTTCTTCCCAACTTGACTGTCATCAGCACACACACACACACATAACCACAACCCCAATCAGCCATTAACACTAACCAGGTCATCTACGACCACTCACCTCATCGCAATCTAGAAATCAGCCCAGATCACTCATTATGACCACTAAAACCATCGCTTTCCAAAACTCAGATTCAGACAACACATTACAACCGCTAGCTCAATGAGTACTCGAAAACCACAAGTACTCAAGAATTACTATCACTCCGCTCAAAACACTTAGGAATAACATCATCACTACTAACCAGAGAACCAACGAGTACCAACAATCGAGTACCGATCATGTACTGCAAGTCCCAGATAACCAATTGCAATACCGACGACTACCGATCACTGACTATCAAGTACCGAGCCCTTCCGACTACCGAGCACCATGATTCCCTGATTACCATGCACTAGCCAGTAATCCCGCTAGCCTAACACGAGTACTTGAGGTATTCGAAGATCATAAGAAGTAAAGCACTTGTACCGACAATAAAATCTCTGAGTACCGACCGTGAAGCCAATGGCAACCGATCGCAAAGCTTTCGACTACCTATCACGTGGTCTACAATAATCGACTGGAAAACTGAAGCCAATCACAATAGACCACAAAGTCTATGAGTACCGTTCCTAAAGTCTAAGACCACCGACTAGAAAGATCTACGACTTCCGACTAATAAAATCTACAACCATTAGAAAGTACTGTAGCTATGACCATGAACAAATACTTGTAGCAGATGATCTTACAACCTCTGACTAGTTCCATGTAGCTTACGGCCGGTTCCCTTGGTCAAAGTCATACGTAGTTGAAATGTCACGGTCGAAGTCATACGTAGTCAAAATGCCGCAGTCGAGCTGACATGGTCGTGGTTGAATGTGCTCGAGACTGGACATGGTCAAAGTCGAACGTGATCAAAGGCTATCATGGTCAGAATGCCATAGTTGAGTTGCTGTGGTCGAAGCTGTATGTGGTCTGAGCTGAACATGGTCAAAGTTTGTCATGTTTAGAATGCCATAGTCGAGTTGCCATGGTCGAAGTTGGACATGGTCATAAAGCCATGCTCTGATAATTGATTACTCCGTTTGAAACATGTTCGATCTTTCGGTGGTATTCGAACACCGTTCAATCCTCCTGGGCCACTCGAAAGTCATCTGATGCGTCGATGTTAGTCGAACTCCGTCCAATCCACCTTTGCTACTCGAAAGCCATCCGATGCCACTTAGACCCAATCAGACTGGCTTAAAACCACTTGAAGCTAACCAAAAACCACTCGAAGCAGGCCAAAACCACTTGGAGCAATTGAAACCATTCAGAGCCAACCAAAACCACTTGGAGACAACCAAAACCACTCAGAACCGACTGAAACTACTCGGATTCAAAACCTGTGACTGCGATCGATCGAAACTTTCGTAAACACAAATTCCAAAGCAATCCAAAGCTATGATGCCGTTGAATGTGCAGAGGATCTTGCAAAGTGGTCGTAGATGTGGTCATTGAGGTAGTCGTAGCAGCAGTCATCGTTGGTGCAGTCATAGCAACTGTAGTCATAGGGTGGTTGTAGCGACTGTTGTCGTTGGTGCAGTCATAGCACCTATAGTCGTAGGAGTGGTCATAGCGACTATTGTCGTAGGTGCGGCCATAGTAACTATAGTCGTAGGAGTGGTCGTAGCGCCCGTTGTCGTAGGTGCAGTCGTAGTAGAGCTCGAGAACTCACTGTAGTCATCGTTAAAGTCATAGAAGATGTCGTCGAGTGCGTCAGGTGTTTGTATTCCTGCATTGTTGGGTCTAGCACCAGCACTAGCCCCATCAAAAGTGACCTCATAGATCTCAACAATTTTGTTAGATTCTAGGTTGAGTACACAATAACCCCGAGTGTGAACTGCATACACCAGAAAGATGCCATCTAAGGATCTAGATTTAAATTTGTCAAGGTTTCCATGTTTATGTATGAAGCATCAACCAAACACCCTCAGATGATAAACACTAGGAGACTAACCATATCGAAGCTCGTAGGAAGTCTTATGCAATTTATCTCTCAAGAAAACCCTATTCGAAATATAGCAAGCAGCTGAAACGGCTTTAGCCCAATACTTTCTAAGAGTAGCATGTTCATTTAGCATTATTCTAGCCATCTCGACCAGGATTATATTCTTGTGTTTGACCACACCGTTCTGTTGCAGCACTCGAGTTGACAAGAATTAATGGTCTAAACCCTTTTCGGCACAAAAGGAAGCAAAAGATGAGTTCTTGAATTCAGTTCTATTATCACTTCTAATTGCTCTAAGTGTTCTTAGAAGTTCATTAGCTATACTAAGAGCTAGCTCTCAAAAGTGACCAAAAGCTTCATTCTTAGAGGCCAAAAAATACACCTAGGAGTATCTAAAATAATCATCAATAATAATAAGAGCATACCATTTACCTCCCACAGACTACACCCTAGAAGGACCTACAGTGTCCATGTGCAATAATTGTCGCGGGAATCAGTCATTACCTGTGTGAGAGGGGGATGCGATGATGCGACCATCTTACCATGTCGACACGATGAACAGACTAGGTCCATCGACTTTTCTATCTTAAGACTAGGAATTCCTCTAACTAGATTCATACTACTGAGCTGAGCTAAATGATCAAAGCCAATGGGACCTAATCTACAGTGCCAGAAGAATAAATCCTTAGAGTCTGATGAAATATAACACCTAAGTTTAGAAGATGTTGAATATGAAAAATCACCCTTCAACAAGCGACCAATTCGACTTATTTTGGAAACTTGATCACCAGATGATTCTAAGATATAGCATGAGTGCTTTTTAAAATTCACCTCAAGATTATCATCTACCAACTGCGGAACTGAAAGCAAATTATAGCTCAACTTATTGACAAGAGCGACATCTTTTAAGATAAACTTGTCATTGACACACACGGTGCCTTTAGCAAGAACTCATCCTTGAGAATTGTCCCCAAAAGTGATTATCTCATCACTAGGGGCACAAGTGAGGGAGGGAAACCATCATGAGTCTCCAGTCATATGGCGAGAGCAACCGGAATTAATGAATCATATGTTCTCCTTCCTCTTATGACAAACCTACAGAGCATGAACAGTCATCAGTATCTTAGTACTGGGTTAGTCAATAAAGATTTAGGTATCGATTACTAAGGTACCCGACGAATAGGAGCAAAAGTATGCACTAATAAAGACTTAAGTGATGCATTAGCATTTGACATACTTCGACCAGTCGGTCGTTGAAATGCAGGTTCAACCACAAAGTAGTTAGACCTTCTTAGAAGAGGTTGTCTTACTGTCAATCAGTCGGTTCGCATGGACAACACTGGTGAAAAATGATCCGACCGACTATGTAACAAGGGTTTGGCCATTGGCTGGTCTAAGCGAGTAGACAACGCTGGTCAAAGGTCTTTTGAGCTGGTCCGACCGCAAGAAGCTACTTGTCGAAAATCTCACTCGACCACTCTGGTCCGACCATGAGAACAACCCGGTTGAGCACCTGATGCGTCCACATAGACTCGACCATAGGAAGTAGCTGGCTGGAAATGCTTTCTATCTTGTCTTTCTTTTCTTTCTTTGCTTTTCTAAAGCAGAATTGAACCAAATAGCCATTTTTCCATAATGAGTGCATTAATACTTGACTTGATGAGTGGTCATATTGGTTGCCTTAATAGCACTCAGTTTGGTAGAGTATTCTTTTGCAAAACTAGCAGACCTAGAAATGACTTATTTTGGTTCTGACTCTACTTCAAATTTCCTTGGTTCGAGTACCTTAGTTACTTTAGGAGGATTATTTCTAGCATATTCAATAAAATTAAATCCTAGACCATAATTTTTCACACTGGTTCTCAACTTGTCCAGAATCATATTCAAATTATTCTTGCCAAAAGAAAACCTCTCTAAAGTGTTCTTAAGGTACTCGATTTCTTTAGCCAGCGAGGAACATGATGATCAATTAACATATTCATTCAAAATTTCCTTAGAAGCACTAGACTAAACCAATTTCTTCTTTTTAGCAAAATCATTGAGTTATCTAGTCAGCGCTTCTATCTCAATGTTAAGCTTTAGTTAGTTAGAGTAAGAGAGAGGTTCATGATAAAGTATTTGTTGAATTGACTCCTGAGTTGAATTAATTATAGCCTGAAGCAGATCACACTTAGTGCAAACTTTAGATTGAGCAAAGGAATTAGACTTGAGCTTTTGTATTTCATCTGTTTCAAGTTTTAGCTTTTCATCATAGGAGTCGTGTGCCAATTTTAATTCATCAAATTTAGCAGTTACTTCACTAAATTGAACCAAGGTGGATGCATTACCTTTTCTTGCAGACTCCAACTTAGAATGTAAAACTTGATAGGATTCACAAGATCATCATTAGGAATTGAAGCTGTAAGTCTATTGATTTCAAAATTTAAATTCTCAACAATAAGATCATAATTTTTTTATTTGCCTTTTATATTTCTTGATCTCATCTGTCAATCTAAGCGCAACATGGGATAAATCGGAGTAAGAAGGTTTGACCTCATCTGAATCACTATAGAGATCATCATTGTTGAAATCCTCACTCTTTGCCATAAAGCACATCCCTGTGAAATCTACCTCCTTTACCTTGTTGCCATTGTCCTCATCACTTGCAAATTTGACATCGCTCAAATATATCTCCTCAAGTGCTGAGAGTACCTTGTTGACCGCTTTGCGATAGTTGTGCTTCTTGCGTGATGTAGTCTTGAACTGAAGTTAACGAATTGGAGCCTTGTCATCATTGACTACCTTGTTCTTCAGTTTGGGACAATTAAACTTAATGTGATTGGGCTCACCACATTCATAGCATCTTACATGACCTCCTCTCCACTTTAATTTGATATTATTGATTGCCTTGGTCACCCGATTGGAGAGAAGTACAAGCTGCTCTTCAAGGGTCTCCTCTAATTGTCCATCTAAAATAGAGCATAATGCGAAAGAGAAGACAATAGGGGAACTAGAGGTGTCATTACCTTGGTTAGTCACTAAACTTAAAGAATTCAACTTGTTTATCCTGGCCAAAACATCAATTCATGTGTTTTCATTTTGGAATAAAGATCACTCAAGGTAAGAGTTTCCATGCTAATAGAATGATTGATGGTAGTGACTAAAACATTCCAAATAGGCATATCCAAAGAATTCAAGATTTGTCGACCATTGTCAAAATTAGTAAAGATGACACCAACAGTTTGCAAGTCACTAACGATCTTATTGAAACAATCAAAAGAGCATCTACTGATTCTCTAGGTTTCATCTCAAATTTAGAGTACTCCTTTTTGAATTGATTTTGACACACACTCTTAATAGATTTTGATCCTTCATGATAATCGACTAGAGTAGACCAAATTTTATTTGCAGATTTAAGAGGAGCAATTCTAACAAACTCATTTCTACTTAAATCTTGCAACAAAATATTTCTAGCCTTAGCATTAGCCTCTACATCAGCAGTATTTCCAGTGATAACGACAGAAGGCACTTCAAACGAATTTTTAACTTTCTGCCAAATAGCATTACCCTGCGCTTGTAGAAAGAACTTCATGCGAGTTTTTCAATAGTGATAATCTGTTCCATTAAAATACGGTGGCTTACAAGAGAACCGATCTTGATCTAATGCCATTGCAACCTTGCTCTGATACCACTTGTAGGATCGTATGGCGCAATCAGAGGGGGTGAATGATTGCCTCCGCCTTTTCGAAACCTGAAATCAAATCTCAAACCCCAAGAAAAACAATCTAACTTACAGACGTGGAATTTGACCACAGAACACTCGACTGTGTGCACGAGCTCGATGGAGGTTCCGTCTGCTCGGCATTCGACCACTCGCTCGACTGCTCGCTACAATCATGTAGTCGAAATCTCCTACCGCTCAGAAAGCTTCAGCTGCTTGAATATTTTGACTGCTCGATCGAGAACAAACCAAGACAACACCGTGCTCATGGCACGCTGGTGAGAACACAAAAAAGCAATGATCAGGAAAACTCATCGCCGATGAACTTTTCTTAGAATAGATCCGATCTACTACTTCTGTATCATGTCTGTGGTTACAAAGAGCACTCACGGCACCCCTAAAGCTCTAGCATAAAAAGACTCATCAAAGCCACAGCTAAAACTCTTCCAAACATGGGTTTTATCCAAACTCTCAATCCTCTCAATTATGGACTCCGTCCACAACTCCTAACTCTCCACGTGATGAAGTCTCTAGGAACGCACCTCCCGTAGCTCCATCTCGCATCACCATATCACATGTCGAAGCCTCCAGGACCGCATTGTCCATAGATTCTTCATGCATCACCATCACGTGTCAAAGCCTCCATGACTGCACTGCCCTGTAGCTTCTCCACAAATCGCCACCTTTGATCTCTATGGGCTCCAGCGTTAGCTTTACCATCTTGCGTGACATCCTCAATCGTCTGGACCTCAAATCTCCTAATCCTAGTCTTGGTCCTCTTCATCATCGCTCGTGATCGCCTCCACGACGTACGTAGTCGAAATGTCATAGTCGAAATCGTACATAGTCCAAATGCCACAGTCGAACTGACGTGGTCGTGGTCGAATGTGCTCGAGACCGGACGTGGTTAAAGTCGAACGTGATCGAATCTTGTCGTGGTTAGAATACCATGATCAAGTTGCCTTGGTCGAAACCGTACATGGTCTGAGCTGGACGTGGTCGAAGTCTGTCATAGTCAGAATGCCATAGTCGAGTTGCTGTGGTCGAAGTCTATCGTGGTCAAAGTTGGACGTGGTTGTAAAGCCGTGCTCTAATAATTGATTACTCTGCTCGAAAGCCATCCGATCTTCCAGTGGTACTCGAACGCCGTTCGATCCTCCTGAGCCACTCGAAAGCCGTCCGATACGCCGATGTTAGTCAAACTCCGTCAGATCCACTTTTGCTACTCGAAAGCCGTCTGATGCCACTTAGACCCGATCGGACTGGCCTAAAACCACTAGAAGTAGAGCAAAACACCATTCAGAGCCAACCAAAACCAGTTGGAGCCAACCAAAACCACTCTGAACTGATTGAAACTACTCGGATTCAAAATCTATGACTGCGATCGACTGAAACAATCCAAATGTCAATTATTCATTATCACATTAATCACGACCATCCATATAGTCTAACACTTTCTTAAATGCAACAGTCACACACCAGACAGAAAATAATGTACGATCAACTATAGCAATTCAACTGATTAAAAAAACTCTGGCAACGCAGCTGGCTGCGACAAAATAAGGAAAAGTTCAAAACAAAATGTAGAAAAAACTTTTTCTGTAATTTCATATCCTGAATATGTGTAAACTTCAAAGAACTTCAAAAGGAGAACGAAAACTATGCGGGAAGATGAATTATGAACTCCAACCAAAGTGGAATGACAGAACTGAAATTATCCATTTTCTTTTTGTGCCTTGCCTGCTCGTAAGCCGTAAGCCGACAACGTTCGCTGCCGAAATGTGCATACCAGTACGACAATTAGAAAGATTGATGAACCCCGAACACCAATATGCCCGTCCCAATCAAGGGCTAGGAAAATCATTTTGGATAGATTAATCAATCAAATTAGTCAGTGTCATGCTCAAAGGAACAGAAGCTGTCCTTATGATTGCACTCACTGTTCTGAGGCATGATATGGAACGAAACTTGAAAGGCGTTGATGAGGACATCGCAACTGGATATACGCGAGTATGAGTTAAAAAGATTAATCAATGGGTAAACTCGTTTCTAGTTGAATTTGGTTTTAATTTATATGAGAATAATATACTACCTAATAATTGCTATTTAATTATTCTCAGATTTATCACGTGAAAAAGTACCATCAAGAAATTCAATGAAAGGAAGTAAAGCAAGAGAGGAGGTAACGTGAAGAAATTCAATGGAGCATGTACTGACGAGACAAAGAAAAAAAATGAAATATATGCATTCATGAGCGAGACTACAAGATGTATGCATGCACGTGCGAGACTACAAGATGAGATTCCAAGTCACGGTTCCTGTTTGACTGAACCATTCGGCCATGACTTTTTTCTTTTATTTGTGCGTGCGTGAGCGTTGGCTCGGATGGGTTGTTGAGTTAGTATCGGAGAAGTCCATTTCGCATGGGGCTCGGTTTTTCTTCGGCCGAAAAAAAAACTTTTCCAGTCGGCCTTAAAAGTACTATTGCGTGCGTGAGTAGAGGAGGGACTATAGAAAATTAATCTATTATTTTTTAGAGAGTTATACGCTTATTCCTTCTAGAATTTGGTATATGATTGCAACCTAGAGGGGAATCGGGTGTTCTTCCCCGTTATTCTTGTGATTCCTTGTGATTGGCCGGAGCGATGACGCGTCTACTTGGTGGTCGGGTAGACGGGATCATGAGCGTGTGGTTGGGCGAATTCTTTTGTCGCGGGTTGTTGTTCTAACAGTGGTTGGCGCCATCGATTCGTCAGACTGCACAGATTCAAATTATCTCCATTAATTCTATGCCATGAAAATCAGACAATCCCCGCATCAAGCGTATCCATCCCTTTCAGTATCACCGAGCAGTATTTTATCCAGAGAAATCATAAACCAGGAGGCATGTCCGCTGCCGCCCGCACCGTGACCAGAGAAGACAATCATACCGCCTAGATCACAAAACTTCAAGCAAATCTAAAGCTGGAAAATTCGACTGATTTTCTGAAAAAAAAAATTCATGTGACTGATTTAGCATTTCCAAAATTGAATCCATTGAAACAACACAAAATGCATTGATGAAACAGGGTCAGTTACGCCGTAATGGTGTAGATCAAAGAATACAGCATTCTAGTCAACAAATAAGGAAATAAACTAGAGCAAATAAATTCTAAATTCTGAAGTTTATTAATCCCATTTACCCCTCATTTTAGAATACTACTCTCCAGGCACAACACACAAGCTTAACATGGTTGAACTATTAAAACTAAAAGGTTATGATCATTGAGAGCCCCACCTGATCAAACGTTAATTCACAAGTAGTCAAATCAAGTAACCAAGCAAACAAGAATTTAACCTTATGTTACAGGACGCCACTTGCAACCACTACAAATACTACTGTTACTGCTCTTTTACATTTTACATGAACGTCCTTACACTGAAAAGCCCAAAAAACCTTTCCTCTATTATCACGGCCGCGTGATTTCCATCGGCTTTGACCCACCGAACACACGTCCGGAGCCACCTTTCCCCGCCTCCACGTCGTTGTCGTCATCGTCACCGTCGTCTTCGCGGACATTTTCCCTGACCAACGGCACGTACTGCGGCTCCTCCGGGTACAGCCTGCACAACCGTAGGTACAGCGCGACCACGAGCACCACGGTGCCCGACAGGTACCAGCTGAACTGCAGGTTGACAAGCGCCTTGGCGCGGGCGAGCGCAGCACCGCCGTCGTCGTCGCGGCACCGCACAACGTCGTGCCCGTCCTCGCGGTTCAGGGAGCACCCCTTGGGCAATAGCGCTGGCGTCCACAGCATGACGCCCATGACGATGAACCACATCCCCTGGAACACCAGGCTCGCCGAACGCACCAGGCTCACCGCGAAGCTCCTGGGCGCGGCCACGCCGAGCACCGTCGTGCCGAGCGTGACGGCGATGACTCCCTGCAGAAGCAGGTGGTACTGCCCCTCCACGCCCGTGTGATCGGCCGAGTGGAGGTGGAACAGCAGCAGTTGCTGCGCGAACGCCGCGGCGGCGACGAGCTGCGACACGACGTTCCGGCACGGCGCCCGGACCCGTTCGAGGTGGATGGCGACCGCGGCGTAGACGAGCAGCGCGAGCGAGATGGACGCGTGCTCGAAGTTGTGGAGGTGGTCGGTGGGCACGGTGCCGTCGTCGTCGAACGGCTGGTGATTCGCCGGGCCGATGACGAGCTCCATGAGGATGGACACGACGGCGCCGGCGATGACGAGGATGAGCTCGAGGTGGCGGGCGCCACGGACAGGGAACCAGACGGGCGCGACGTAGGAGCTTGGCCGCAGCAGGAAGAGCCTGATGTGGTTGTAGAGCTGCCACAGTCCGATGAGGAGGAAACCGGCGCCCGGCGCGACGTGGCCGACGAGGGTGCCCATGGAGGAGAGGTGGCTAGTGTGGGTGAAGGCGTGGTGCGTGAGCGGTTTCTGGTTTTCGGGGGGTTTTAAGGTGGCTTTGGATGGTTTGGAAAGTTTGACAAGCTTCTTACGTTAAGTTTGACGATCGAGACGAGTCTGTTTCTGAACCAGAAATGGACGGCCGCCGTTGCTTCTTGCCTCCCCTCTCCTCTCCTCTGTGACATCTGCATCACCGATGTAAATGTCCATGCATGACATAGCAAAACTGTGCTTGCCATTCGCACTCGAATTACTACTCCTGCTCCCTAGCTCTATTCACAAATGTACCGCATTTTGCACATCGTGGAATCGAACTTTTTAAAATTTAACCGCTAATACAAGTGTCTATATTTTACGAGTGAAAGCAATACTAGTAGACTTAAGGGTGTCTATTTGCAAGGTGACTTATATTTTCTTAAATATAGGCCACATTTCTGAACCATTAGAACAAAATAAAATCAGATGCATATACATATCAAAGATAATAAAAAAAGGCCAAAAAACATAACTTATAGTTAACAAAAAAGACAACCGACAAACAGCAAAACTGAAAAAAAATCATAATACCATATGTAACCTTTTACCAACCTATTGTGACAGAAATTAGTGGCTAACACTGTCTCACGTTGCCTGTGACTATATGTGTCCAAAACAATAAACTTCTGTGAGTAAACGGAAAGAGTGCTGCTCTTCGTAGCAAAAACTAATTGGCAATGGACAGCTTAAAAGGCCTGTTTCAAACAGCGATAGCTTTATCTTGCTTTCAGAAGTCTAAAACGATTTAAAACACGTTGGCTTCTTAACACGACTTTTGTGGTTATGGGCCAAACAGTAAATAGGGAATTAGTAGTGTGAGTATGGAGAAAATGAGCAGTCTAGCTCCGTCCTTTCTCAATGCTAATATATACGTGCCCATAAGGCCCGATTACAACCATACCCCTACATTAGCCTACTACAAGGGCATAGATGTATTTTTATACGTCTTATTGGTTCTCTTGGCCTAGCAGACCGAATGGATGTAGGTGGGGTCACCCCTATAATAGTAGCATCTCATAGTAAAGGGCTTCACTTCCTGCAAGCCGAAACCATGCCGCCAGGCCTTTTGGCCCCCTCCATCCCTTCGGCATGTTGAGTAGTTGGCTCATGGGCTATATCTTGATGACTGTCAGTTGATCGGTAGTCGTGTAGCATGGTACACGTGTCCAAGTGCAGTTGGCATGTCATGCACGGTCGAGTCACGCGTCATGGGTTCCTGAGACATGCCCAAACAGTCGTGCACCTTTAAAGCTGACGTCCTTGTCCAGATGACCTGGCACTACATCTTTTTTCCTCCTAAGCGTTGCAGTCGTTGCCGTCGATTGTGTCACCCTATGTAGTGGCCACCTTAAGTAGCATCATGCTCTCCCGTGTCGTACCCATGCCGCTGCCGCTCTACCTCCTTCTGTGCTACGAGGATGGGTCGTGGTGGTGACTAGTGCTGTCGCTGGAGTGCCGCAGGTGCTTTGTCTAGTCATGGAAGCTCATCCGACTGAGGGAGCTCGTCGATGATGGAGATCGACTACAAGCTGGTGGAGCACAACACATTGACAGTAGACAAGTGGTGGAATGCGGCGAAGAAGGTGAACTATGCCTGCACGAACACATTGGCGCCAACCTTGGCAATCGAAGAGCTGATTCACTCACTGGCACATGACGAGAAGATCTCGGGACCCAAAGCAGTTCATCTGCCTCCCGTCGGTGAGACGGAGCCACGACTGATAGAGTCAGAGACCACTGTCTTCGTTGCATAATTTGATGCCGGGCCCCGAATCCCTACGGCAATCTTCGTCAATGAAGTGCTTGGTTGTATGGGCTGAAGAATGTGCAACTGACCCCCAACGCTATCGTCTGGCTAGCCGTCTATAGTTGGGCCTCACGAGCGGAGACAATATGGCTGAGCCCAGCGCTATTCGTCTTCCTCCATGATGCCTGGTGCCAGCCGAAGAAGCTCATGGAGGGTGAGTACTCCAACCTGGGAGCGTCAACTTCGTGCTTCGGTCTGGGTGTGTGACGTTGTTCCCGACAAACTCGATGAGGACCATGTGGGAGTCGAGCTGGATGTGACGGTGGTTCTACCATCAGATGAAGACTAGGGGCAGTCTCATGTGGTCAGGCCACTTGATAAACTTCAATATGTCTCCGTGCATGACGCTCGACCACGAGGACGAGCATCGTGTGCGAAGGCTGTTTGGGGTTGCCATGCGGTTCAACATGTTGGACCTTGCGGATGAGTACTGCATGCTCAGTATGTGGCAGATCCAACCTGGCCCCATTCACGATGACTACCTCTGCCCTAGTGTTGCATCGTTACTGAAGCCGACCGAACCGGGTAAGACTTGTGTTGAATGATATGACTATTGCGGTTAGTCTCATGTGATAGTTTGGTGGTGACCCCGATGGTTACTCATGTCAGTGCTCTGTCTAGAGAACGTGGAGCACGTTGCGGTCATCTTCCTTGGCCCATACATCATGAAGGAGCATAGCCTACGAGTGTTGGCAACATCGAACCACAGGCGGGTGAACTAAGTGTGCGAAGCCCTCAACGTCCTCGTGCCAAACCACCCCATACCCAGTGATAGTCAGTTGCATGCACATGAGGTGGGTGATAGAGCGGAGGCATCCCCATCACGTTGAGGTGGTCGGCCTCCGATCGCGGCCCAGCCGCTACACTCGGTGCCCCCTCCACCGAAAGAGTAGGGTAGGCCAGAAAAGATTGTTGTGGCTAGTGATTCGGAGTCTACAGATTATAAGAACTCTGATCTTGAGCCCAAAAAGGACCATCGAGCGGGTAGCGTCGGTGCCCCTGGTGGTGTGAGCCCCGTTGAGGTCCTGGGTGATAGGGCTGTTGGGGCTGGAGGCCCTGAGATGGCTTTGAAAAATGAGGCTGTGGCCGTCCCTATGGGGGTGCTCCTATCCTTGCCGGTCTGCGAGGCATCGTCGGTAGCGCCAGCAGCAAAGCATGCCAGAGTAGTGTCTCTAGCAGTGATAATAGGTGTGGGCTTCCAAGTGGCTCTGATAGCACTTGTGGAGGACTCTGGCTCCGACTGCGGCACCCCACCACCCAGGGCATACCCCGCTGCTATTGTTGACAACATTGCTCTGGTGAGTCCGATCGTGGGGTCTGTAGGTGCCGCTGTGTCACCACCGTCCTCCCTGAGTCGAGCTATAGGTACGAATAACTATTTCTCCTCTCGTGACTTTGCGAGGCTCTCTCTGATCTGCTCCCTCACACTTTGACCGGTGTCAGGTGATCATTGATCTCCGAGACACATGTAGAGTTCTAGTGACAACACTAGCTGTAGCCTAGCTGGTGGTGCCACTGTGGACATATCGTTGGGCCCGATCATCCCTAAAGTCGCCAGTTCGGGGTCCCAGCGACTCTCCGTAGTGGACTTCGTCCCTTTCCTGGAGGCATTGAGGGTGTTTCAGGGAGCTGCACACTGCAAGGACGTAGCTCTGGATCATCGCGTGCTTTCTTTTTACAGGCTAGAGCTCCTAGAGGGTGCTGTTGAAGCGATAGAGATAAAGGTATGTTTACAACCATCTATTCATTGTTTCGCTCGTTTGGTTGGTAACACCTGGATGGCATGCAGCCCCTTGCTCTGGCTCATGCCCTATAGACAATAAGGTACCGTGAATGGAGTGGTTTGCAGGAGGAAGTCACCGCTGCAGAGGCGGAGGCGTCGTTCGCTTGACAATCTGCCGCAGACGCAATGGCCATGATAAAGGCTAGGGATGAGCACATCCACTTCCTAGAGGTGGAAGGTGCCTAGTCTATCATGGACACACGCACTTTGGTGGAGCAGACTCAGTCTGCAGCCGTTGAGGAGCGCAAAGGCCTATTGCAGCAAATTGTCAAGCTAGAGGAGGAGAATTCTCGGCTGTTGTCCAGGCTATCAGAGAGGGACCACGTATTGGGCGATTCCTCCGTGTTGATGTGGGGTTGATGGAGGCCTTGGAGACTACCCTGTAGATCTCATGGTCGAAGTCCCCCTTTGTCTCATGGGCCAAAGGACCTCCTGAGTAGCCTTGGGAGGATTAGAGAGGCCTTGTGCTTGCGCTGAATCCTGCCCAGGCTTATGGCAACCACTGCTCACTTGTGACTACGCAGATGATTCTCGAACTACTTCATCTTTGGGATTGCTTGCACGTGGGTGAACTGGCCAATCCCTGTTTGGACTTGCCCATGGGAAACAGAACCATGGTCAAGGCGCTGCATGCGATACGTCAGTCCACTCATGCGTTCCACCACTGCATATGGGAGTACATTGGCGAGGCTACGATGAAGATTGCTATGAAGCAGACTTTGGGCATGAGGATGTACCTCGGTACTTGGCTTGGCAAGGACCCGACGGAATGATGTGGCAACCTCACATCTAATGTCCCAATCAATCGGTGGGTGTGATGCCAAGGCTTCTTGATTTCGCCTATGGTAGTCTGCATGCGTAAGGCCATCAGCGTATTTTTGTACCTGGCAGTGGCTACCTGCATGACATGTAACTAGTATTTTGCAATGACAAATGTGGGTTGTTTGTGCTGCGGCCTTATCTTTATGTTTGCATGGCAAGCAGGTGCTTGAGAAAGACCATCCCCTCATTCCAGGCCGTCTTCTTTGCCACCGGCTTCATCACTATGGATGGGCATAGGGGTCACTAAGATTGACACTCCCTCATGGAGTATATAAAGATAGAGAGTTCAGATGAAGAGTAGCTTTAAGAGTAGCCCTCTCCCGCTAATTGTGTGCTTCAAGCGTTGTACTATTGTAATGATTGATTGGAGTGAATAAGATTGGAATAATTATTCTTTGCTACAATGACCACAACTGCACGGGCCCGATAAGTTGCAGGTGTAGTAGTTAAGGCATCGTCACCGCCGTGAACGATGAAGTATCAAAACGCTGGGCGACTATGGCCCACTTCGTAGTGCTTGAGCATGATAATAATGTTCTCGCCACTAGCGCGATCTGGAAGGACCTCGACGAGGTCAAAGAGGCTTGTGCACAATTATAGGGAAGTCAAAAAGACTCGCAAGTAGATACAAAGTCTAGAATGCACATGCTCCATCCCCTACCTTTCGAACGGGCATCGATGAAGTCAGCGGTGGGACAAACTCTTAAAAATTACACTCTGTCCCCACTCTTCGGACGAGCGTCAATGAAGTCGATGGCAGTACATAGTCTTAAAACATGCACTCTGTCCCCTACCCTTCGAATTGGCATCAATGATGTCGACGGCGGGACGAAGTCTTGAAACATGCACTTTGTCTCCACCCTTCAAATGGGTGCTGACGAATTTCGATGGTGGGATGAAGTCTTGAAACACGTGGGTTCGAATGGGCATCAACGAAGTCAATGGCAGGACAAAGTCTTAAAAAGTATGCCCCATCCCCACCCTTCAGACGGGCGTCGACGAAATAGATCGCAGGATGAAGTCTTGAAATGCGGGCTTCATCCCCCACCCTTCGAACGGGCATCAATGAAGTTAGCGGCGGGACGAAGTCATGAAATGTGTGCTCCATCCCGCACCCTTTGAATGGGTGTCAACGAAGTCGACGGTGGGACAAAGTCTTGAAACGCACACTCCGTCCACCACCCTTTGAATGGGCGTCAGAAGTTTAAAGTTTTTAGAGTGGTTGGAAACCTTACTAACTTATCAGTAGTTGAAGCTACAGGAACTAGTCGATACTTGAAGAAATGGTAATCAGTTGGTACTCAAACGTCTGAGGCTACAGAGTGCTCGAAGTTTACAAAGTCTAAAGAGTGGTCAGAGTAGTCGAGAATCTATGTGGTCAGAGAGGTTATAGTGGTCAAAAAAGTTATACTAGTCTAAACGTTGTCGAAGGCTATATGTGGTCGAAAAATATATGTGGTCGAAAGTTATATGTGGTCGGAAGATCTACCATGGTCGGAGATCCATAGTGGTCAAAAGCAACTGTGGTAAAAAATGACTATAGTCTGAAGTGATTGCAATCGAAAGCAACTACGGTCGGAGGTAGTCAGAGTGGTTGACGTGGTAAAAAACGACAGTGGTCATGAGTGACCATGGTCGTAGAGTTGCTGTGGTCGACATGGTTGTGAGTGTCGGTGATCTAAGTGATGGTTTAAAGAATCAGAGGGTTCAAAAAGGTCAGAGGGATCTAAGGGTTCGGAGAGGTCAGAGGAATCAAAGGTCTCGGAGTAGTTGGAGGGATCGGATGGCTCGGAGAGGTCGAAGGGATCGGATGATTCGAAGGAATCAAAGGGATTGGATAGTTCGGAGGAGTCGAAGGGATCGGATAGTTCGGAGGAGTCGAAGGGATCGGATGGTTCGGAGCAGTCGAAGGGATTAGAGGGTTCGCAGAGGTCGAAGTAGAAGGCTACCGTGTGGAGTGGTCAAAGGAATCGGATGGTGTGGAGTGGTCGAAGTAGAAGGCTACCATAGTCAAAGTAATACAGAGAGGGTTTGGTACCTCGGTAAAGCCTTCAGGTGGTCGAAAATCAGTCAGTGGCAAAGAAGAAGTGGCGGATGTGGCTCGGTTGTCATCGTCGGCGGTGCTCCGATGGTTGACAACGTCAGAGCTAGGGCGGAGAAGGTGTTGGTGCTGGCTTCGACACTCAAAAGGGAATCTTTCGCCGTCAATTGCTCGCCAGCATACAAACGAGGAGGCAGTGAGGAAAGTACTCGAGGCGCTTAGAAATGCGATTGAGAGCGGAGTGAGGTGCGAAGTGCCGAGAAGATGCATGGGGGTGATTTTTATAGGGGCGGGAAGGTTGATTGGCCATCAATTACTCACCGAAGTTAAGGCTGGTGGTCATGGTGCTTAAAGAGGGGAAAGGCAGCAGGATGTTTAGTCAGGTATTTAGGTCCACTAATGGCATCAATTGCCTAGGCTAATGGAAGGAAATGACCACTTTAATGAGCTTGGCGGGGCAGCAATGGCAGAGGTCGGAGGAAGAAGAAAGGAGAGGAAGAAGAAGATGTGGGTAGGTCTTGCATGTCGGTGAGAGAGAGGAGAAGGGGAGAGAGGTGGCGAGCGGATGGCTGCCACGCGTCAAGGGATTTAATCCCGATTTTTGGATGGAGGGGAGTGGGTTAAGTGAAAGCGGATGGCCAAGATTAGATCAGCGGCAATGGATGTAATCTAGGATGGACACGTGTTGACCCGAGGAGAGAGTTGGTTTAAACTTTATTTTTGATTTTCAAAAAAGCCAGGAAACTCCAAAAAGGCTTACAAAATACTACATAAAGTCTAAAATTTCCAGAACAGTTCACAGAAATTTCTGGAAGTGTTCTAGACTTAGGAAAAATATTTCCAACATAAAATTGCTATTTAAATTTTTACAAAAATACTTTTTAACTTTAAAATTGATTTTTAAATTCCAGAAAAAACACAAAAATCTAGACAAAAGCCAAATACTTTAAAATAATTAATTTGAAATAGTATTTTTTTACAGAAATTCAAAATACCCTTTATTTAATAATACTTTCATGTTGTTTTTTACTTAAATTACTTTTAAGAACAAGCCTTTTTAAAAGCTGAAAATAGGCAAATAAAAACGTTCAAATTTAGGCCACCAAATAACACTAATTTTTATTTTAAATTAAATTATTTTTTCACTAATAATTTTTGAAATAAACAGCTGGGTTGTTACACTACGACAATGAGGGTCTCAACAAATGCCCTCATCGGCGGCTGCAGCCGCTAACTCGCAGCCTTGGCGAGGGTATCAGCCTCCTTGTTGTCTGCTCGTGGTACAAATTTGACTATGATGCCCATGAAGTGGCACTTCCTCACTCTAACAGCGGCCAGATACTTGATGAGGTCAGGGTCTTTGGCCTAGTAGGACTTGTCAACATGTCCGACAAGCAAGCGTGAGTCGGTCTGCACTAACACCCTCTGCGCGCCGAGAGCCTTTAGCTTGCTGAGGCCAAAAGGCAAGGCCTCATATTCCACTGTGTTGTTTGTCACCGGGAAATCAAGGTGCATGGAGTAGAGCAGTTGATGACCTTTGGGAGTAGTGGTGACCGCTCCAACGCCTGCCCTAGAGGCACCATAGGCTCTGTTGATGTGGAGACTCCACACCGGCTTAGCGGGTAGCTGAGTTTATGGTTGGGCTAGGGGGTCCACTCCACGACGAAGTTTCCAAGAATCTACGATTTAATTGCCGTGTAGGAGGCGTAGGTCAGGGAGAAAGGCATGAGCTCAGCTACCCACTTACCGATGTGGCCTATGAACTCCTTGTTCTGTAGCATCTCAACTAAGGGAAATGCTGAGGGCACAGTGATGTGGTGGGCCAGGAAGTAATGCCAAAGCTTTCACGAGGCCATAAGAAGCACATAGGCTAGCATCTCTAATTTGGTGTATTGTGTCTTGGCTCCCTGAAGGGCCTCCAAGACGAAGTACACTAGCCGCTAGATGTATCCCTCCTCTAAGATAAGGACTGCACTTACTATTGCTGGTGCGACCGCCAAATAAAGAAATATCGGAGCCTCTGGTGCTAAGAACAATAGAGTTGGGAGCTTGGCGAGGTGCTTTTTTAGCTCATCGAAGGCCACCGCGTAGTCATCGTTCCAGTTAAATCCATTGCATCTGTAGAGCATTTTGAAAAATGAGAGACCTCGCTCGGCCACCCTAGAGAGGAAGTGGCTTAGAGTGGCCAAGTGGCCTGTGAGCCTCTAGACCTCCCTTGTCGTCATAGGTGGCACCATGGAGAGGATTCATCCACTTTCTCTGAGTTCATCTGTATGCCTCACCTCGACACCACCTGAACTCCAAAGATGCATTTGTCTGGATTTAGCTTGATGCCAGCTCGTCGAAGGTTGTCAAAGGTTTCTTATAGGTCTTGGCCGTGGGACATAGCCCATGTGCTTTTGACCACCACGTCATCAACATAGGCTTCGATGTTCCTCCCGAGCTAGGCAGTGAGGCCGAGGGCAGGCCACCAGTCGGGTGAATGTGACCCCTGCATTTTTTAGGCCGAAGGGCATTCTGATGAAGCAATAGGAGCCTCCCAGGGTTATGAAACTTATCTTGGTCTCGTCTTTCATGGCCATATGGATTTGGTGGTAGCCAGAGTATGCATCCTGAATGCTCATTAATTTGCATCCTGCCATGGCATCCACTAACTGGTCAATTCACAGGAGGGGTTAGTTGTCCTTCAGGCATGCTTTGTTCAGGTTTGTGAAGTCAACATACATGCGCCACGTGCCGCTGGACTTCTTGACTAGCACGAGATTGGCGAGCCATTCCAGGCGGTCCACCACGTGGATGACACCAGAGTGTAACAGTTTAGAGACCTCTTTCTTGGCAGCTTCCTGGCGCTCGAGGGACATGCACTGGCATTGGTGCGCACCGCGAGCTTGTGCTCAATGATGGGGCGGTCTACTTTCGTGATGTTGGCCGGTGATCACGCAAATATGTCTGTGTTGTTGCGAAAGACCTGGAGAAGACCCTGCTCAACCTCTGGGGCGAGGTCCATGCCGATGGAGACTTGTTGAGAGGCATCCGTGTCATGTAGAGGGACCCTCTTGACTTCGTACTTTGGCTTGGGCTTGGGCGTCCACCTCGAGGTTGATGGCTACAATGGTGTGGGTGTGGCGATGGTCTCGCTGATGGTGTGCACCTCGTGGAGGGGTCCTCGTGCTCCGAGCTCTATCCGGCAAGCAAGGTCCCGATCTCTGAACACCGTGATGATCCCTTGTGGACTTGGGAGCTTCATACACAAGAAGTTGTGATGGGCGACAGCTCCGAAGGTACTGAGTTGTGACATCCTGAAAAACTTAAATTTGAAAATATGAATTTCTTGGTTTATTTTTGCAATACGTTGTATTTGAATTTGGAGTTTAAGGTATTCTTCTGAAATTGGGTTGAGGTTCCAAAAAGTAAAATTTCAAGAAAGGAACAAACATGTTCAAATAATATAGAATTAAAATTTAAAATACGAATCTGAAAAGATGATCCAATATAAGGAGGGAGAAACTTGATTTAAAACATGAAATTTTTGGTGAGCAAGCAAAAAGGAATAAAATATAAATGCTACATACACATAAATGAATAAATAGAAAAAAAGAGTGAAATGGGGAGATGGAGTCAGGCCGGCCATCAGCCCAGCCCAACCCCACCATCCCCGCTCCTCTCCCGCCTCGGCCGAAGCGGCCCAGCCCGCTCCCACGCCCTCTGCTTCATCTCTCTGTCGCGCGGGCCCCGCCACCGCCCCGCGCGCGTCTCCCTGGCCAGCGGGCCCGACCCCGCCAGCTCCTTCTCCCCCTGCCCTTTTCTTCTTCCTCTCCCGAGCGCTACGCGTGCTCTGCCCTGCTCAGAGCTCGCTCTCCCCGTGGCACTCATGTGCCGGCGTCGCCCTGCCCGAGCTATCCCGTCGCCTGGTTGGAGAGCCTGCCAAACCGCCACCGCCCCCGGTTTCACCCTCGCCGCCTGCAGCTTCGCGCCATCGACCCCCGCTCCGTCGCACTCGCCGCCACGCGCACAAAAATCTTGTCGCCAGTAGCGCGCGCTGGCAAAACTGCAGAGAGGGTAGAGAGAAGTCGCGCACAGAGATTTGCAAGATCACTCCGCAGCTGCTTTGTCGCCGTCGCCTGTCCCCGCCGCCTACCACCTCCGCCCCGATGTGACCGAACAGCCCCGCTCGTTGCCCGCACTGCCCCGCCGCCTATAAAGCCAGTGTGCCCCTCCATTCACTCCACCACACCTTCCTCTCCCTTCCACCGCAGATAATCGAGCTCTGAGCCACCTAATCACCGGCGAGCCACTTTCTTCCCCAACTCCGGCCGCCCGAGCTTCCCATCGATCCGAGCCACCAAGGCCCAATTCCTCTCACCCACATCATCCCCAGGACGTCGCGAAGCTACTCCCGGCCCTTCCCGAGCCTTTCATCGGCCGTACCACGTCGGCACCAAAGCTCCCACCCGAACCACCGCCGTCGTTCGCCGCCGGCCCGCCTCGGGTCTCCTCGGTCCCCATTGACCTCACCGCCGGCACCACCAAAGCTCAAGGAACGCATTTCAGTCCTCCCCGGTTCCTCTCCGGCCGTCTCTCGCCGTCGGCACCGCAGCCCCGTCGCCGCCCTCGACTTCCTCTGCCCGGCTCCCTCCGCAAGATAGTATAGGGGGATTAATTCCCCTTATAGGGTAAGCAACACCCTTGGGCTCTCCTGGCTAGCAACGCTCACTCTTCCCCCCCCCCAACTCCCCGGTCGTGCGTTCGAGCCTCCGGCTCCGCAGCGCTGGGTTGAGTTTTCTCTATCTTTCCCCTGCCCGCCCCACTGTCGTGAGTGCAGCACTAAGCGCCCATCGACATGCCAGGCCCACATGTCAGTGGCAACCGAGGGTAGAAATAAATAAACAATAAAAGCCAGTGGGCCCACTTGTCATAGATACCGTGCATAGAAATAAAAATAATGTAAATGAATTAAAAATAACCAGTGGACCCCACATGTCAGAATTTTAATCTTTTTCTGGATTTAAACTAGACTGAAAACTTTAAGGGGCATAACTTATTCACTTTAACTCTAAATTGAATGAAACAAATTTCTAAATTCATCTAAATTCAATATCTATCCAATGGAACTAAAATCAAAAATTTTAGAGCTCATATGAATTTTTGGAGAAAATTATGGATACTTTGGAGATAATTTAGGGAATGTAGTAAACTTAACTAGGAGGTAAAATAAGATTACTTAATAATTAATATCTGATTATTTACTATATTAACAACCAATATAGCCTAAATAGTTAATTGAGGTCATAGTTAGTAAAAAGATGTAGTGACTTTGGTTAAATATCCACATACAATAAAACATACTTTTGCTTATAATATAAACATTTATGTCCTGGCATGTGTTAGACCACCATGAAATAAACCTTAGTGGTAAATTTTACTAAATAGCAAATATGGAAATGTGACTCTGTAAAACAAGCTTTGCCCAGATGAATAAATTAAAATTATAATGAAACTAAGCCTAATAACACCTAAAGTGTAGGTCAAGTAATAATGGTGCCATTAATTAAATCTTGGTAAATAATAGAGTTGAGCAAGGAATAACAAACTAGGGCCCATACAAATGAATCCTAATGCAATTTGAACTAAGCCTAGTGATAACTGAAGACACATAAAATATCACACCATAAAATGCTATACACCCAGACTCTAAAATTTATTCGGTAAGCTAACATTTGTATACATATAGTATATGCCCTAAATATTAATTCTCAACAAATACCCAGCTAAACTCGTACACCGAGTCATAGGCCTAACCTAACTCATGGAACTTCCTTGATAAATACAAAAATAATAAAAGGAATTATTACATAAAAGATCGAGTCATCGTATTCTACCACTGACCTTGCTTCAAATCACCCGAATCACCCAGTTTATTCGGATTTATTTGGATCCTTTGAGTTATTTGCTTTTACTTGTATTCAGTCGTTTAGCGCGTAATTAGAAACTGGAGTCCTGAAGCATCAAGGGATCAAGCAAGATTAAGAGGGAAGAGAAGAAAAAAGACCCAAAGTTCAAGAGAAAGCATTGTGTGAGCTCAAGACCGCGGTAAACCGTGCCAGGCGAATCAATACTTTGATCATGTTAAACCTACATTTTCTGCAAATTACTTTGGTTTAAATTATCAAATTGCATGCTGTTATTTTATATGCAAATACATGATAAATTCAATATTCTAGTTATATGCCCATTGTTTGCCTTGAATAATATTACACTCCCTTTGGAATATTTGAATTTGTGAACCTTGTCGCCCTAGCAAAAAAAATTATAATAGTAACCTTTCGAAAATAAGTCCATAATTATATGCCATGCTTAGTATTGCTTAGTTACTCATGGGCGCGAGAGCGCCCAAGTATCACTTTTAATCCTGAGAAAAATTGGTTTGGGCAGTCATGGTGGTAATGACTGGTGTATGTTGGATATGGTTATTTTATATTCTCATAAACCTCAAATTGCTTATTTATCTGGGCGGATGGATCGGGGGTACGGTGCAGGGGTGCACGAGAGTGTGGTTTGTGGTAGAACCGCCCAGATATCACTAAGGACTGAATCTTGTCATGACCTCCTGTGTAAAACAGTACAACCACAAGTCTGTAAAATACAACTTGGCTTAGTAGATTTACCGGACTCTGAAAGTCATCCTTCCAGGAGGAGGTGTGGGGTAGTGCAAGCGGCTGTCTGTGTGACGGCTTGAATGGGACACTCGCAGAGGGTGAAGTTCTACTGTGGCGGGCTAGCAGGGGACATAGCCAGCTGCTAGACGTTCAGAAGGAGAACATCCCGCACAACGTATGGGACCCATCGCAAGTGGGAGCGACCCATAGGGTGAAATGATGGAAGGGGCGAGGTACTTTGAACGGTTACTGTGATGGTATGCTCAACCACATGACTAAGGAATCGTGTGGGGCAACGAGTTGATTGTCTCTTGTGGTGAAAGTGTACAAACTCTGCAGACTCAAAAACTATTCGAATAGCCGTGCCCACGGTCAAAGGGCGGACATGAGAACTTAACTAGATATAGTTCTATTTCAAAAATCTTGGTGGGTGATAATGGGAATGTGAAAGGACTGCTGATGGTCCTGGTTTGAATTGTCCTGGGTGTCGTCCCAGTGGTAAGTTAAGCGTTTATAACGCTGGAAAATAAGCATATGGTGAACGAAAAATCTGTATCACTATTAATGATATTGCATTCTTTTCACACATTATGATTTGGTTCAAACTGCTAGGTCTTAGAGAATTTTTAAGTAATTGTTTTCAAAAGCTCTCTACGCAAAATAAAATAACCCGAGCCCTCCTTTGATAAGCCATGCATATTATCTACTTGCATTCTGTGTGTTGGCTCGCGAGCACAGTGGTTTGTGCTCACACTTGCTTTTGCGATAAATTCAAAATCAGGAATTAGATCACCTCGCCTCAACAACAAGAATGGACATGCTGGTAGAGAAGATGAAGATGTCAAGGGCTAGGTCGCGAACCTCCAGTTGGCTGCCTATGGGCATGTCCTGAAGGTCCCACCTGTGTGCTTCGTTCTTCCGCTGTTCCAATTTAACGATTTTGGCCAAATCGGCCCATGAGTAAGTCTACTATTCTATTTATGATTCCGCATGATATGTAATTTGATGCCCATTACTGTAACTGTGTGCACTATCTACTGATCTAGGGAATAGTGCAGCTAAACACAGTAGATTCTGGATTATAAAATCTGGGTCTGACATGAGTGTCGCCCTTCCTAGGATGGCATTGTACGGGTACAGGATGTCGACGATGTCGAAGGTTACCACCTCGCTTATTGCTTGGTCACCCTAGCCGAAGGACACCTCAAGTGGCACCTGACCTAGGGACTGTAGTGTCTGGCCCCCGAAGCCCTGGAGTGGGACACCTTAAGGCGCAAGCCTGTTTCAAGGGATGCCCATCTGGTCAAAGATGCTGGCGAACAAGATGTCTGCGGAGTTGCCTCCGTCGACCAGGACACGCTTAGTGTCACATCCTACGATACTGGCCTGGACCACCAAGGGATCCTAGTGAGGGAAGTCAACCCCTGTCGCATAGGCCATCGTGAAAGTGATGTCGACCTGTGCCCAACTCGAAGCCATTTGGGCAGGATATGTGGTGAAATGGTGTAGTCGATAGGTGTAGGCCTTCCACTGCTATTTGGACAAAAATTCTAATGACGAATCGCCCATAATAACATTGATGACTAGGCATGATCCACCGTTGGGAGCCTGTATTCGCAAAGCGATGGGGCAGATTGGAATAGCTGGTCCTTCGAGGACTATTGCATGTGTGCCACTACCGGTGCTCTTGACTTGAGGGCTATGTCCCTGATGACACTCTCTCGGAGCATTGCAATGGTCGGGCAATGCCGAGTGAGGTAATCGCCACAGCCGCGCACTTCGCACTACAACCCCTGTTGTTGTTCATCCTCACGGCCCCGTCCACCGCCCTCGTGGGCGCAGTCTCTTCCATGGCTGTGACCTCTATGGCCACGCCCCTAGCTAGCCGAGGCGTTGTTGCTATCGCCACCACCCTCAATGTCAAGGACGTATTTGGGCCGTTGTCCCTTCTACTGCTTGCAATTGGAGCCATCCTTCGAAGGATCGGGCACTTGCTTTGGCTTGCAAGTGTCGCCCTGGTGTCACATCACATCCTTTTCTGCTCTTGCATACTTCTTCATCTTGTCAAAGAGCTTCGCGACTGTCTTTATGGGCTTGCGCATATTGCATTCGGCCAACAGCCTCGGACGAAGACCTCGTATTGCTTCATTGATGATGGTGATCCCGTTTACATCCTTGACTTGGCAGCAGACTTTAGCAAAGTGCTTGAAATACTCTCTGAGCTTCTCCGAAGGCTTCCGCTTGATGGCAAAAAGCTAGTCTGCATCCACCCTTTCGACGTAATTTCCTTGGAAGCTGTTGTACATACGGTCCAGGATTTGTTCCCACGCGTATATAGAGTTCGGGCGATGGTGAAGAACTAGGAGAGTGCTATTCCTTGAAGGGCGAGTGGCAATCCCTTCGTCTTTGTCAAGTCGTCACCCCCGACTGCTTCAATGGCCATTTGTAGACGTGTATGAACTCCCGGGGGTCCGTCTCGCCCTTATATGGTTCGATGGTGGGCATTTTCAAATCCTCCAACCACGTAGATTGTTTTAGACCCACAGACAGAGGAGACTTTGGGTTCACGCAATGGAGTATACTGCAAGCAGTGGCGGGGACTTCGTAACTGTCTGCCCGCTTTGCGATGACCTCCGCAACCGTTGCCATAGGTGTTTGTTGACTGCGAGCATCTTGCATTGCATGGTACTCTGAAGGTCCACTAGCTCACACTGAAGTGTTTCGAGGACCATCACTATAGTGTCCTCCGCTGTATGTGCAGCAGGATCTACCAGCGTGAGGCGCCTACAGCGAGATTGTTGGCGACGGTGGCTTGGGCGCAGGAGTCAGTAGGTGCGCTGATGCGGTACACGTGGAGGTTGACGATGGGTCAACACGAGCATCAAAGCCAATGAACTTGTCGGCACGGGCGCCGATATTGGCGATCGTACCTGTGCGGGTGTCGCGGTCATGGTCGTCAGTCGTGTCGGTGTAGGCGTCGCGGTCATGGTCGTCAGTCGTGTCGGTGCAATCGTCGCGGTCATCGGTTGTGCCAGCGCGGGTGTCACGATCATGGTTGTCAGTCGTGATGGTGCAGGCGTCTTGGTCGTGGTCAATGGTCATGCCGACGCAGGAGTTGTGGTCGTGGTCGACGATCATGCAGGCACGGGCATCGTGGTCGATGTTCGTGGCGACGCGAGCATCACGATCGGTGGCCGTGTTAGCATTTGCGTCGAAGCTGTCTCCTTGTGCCAGCACTGACCATTCACCACCCACGACGCCCGGGTGTCGCTACCACGGTGGTTGTGGGCCTTCAACCACCAAGCCTTGCGTGCTGGACTTGGTGATCGTTGCCACCAAGCTTCTCTTTCGCTTGGTTGTCGTCATTTTCTTGAGCGCTATTGCTTCTCTCAAGCTCGTAGCTTGCTCGTCCTCCAACGGACGGCGTCAATTATTGTGGTTACAGACCAAACAATAAACAATGGGCTAGTAGTGTGAATATGGAGAAAATGAGGTGTCTAGCTCCTTCCTTACTCAAGACTGAATATATACATAGCCATAAGGCCGGATTACAATCATACTCCTACATTAGCCTACTACAACAATGGCATAGATGTTTTTTACATGCTTTATTGGGTCTCTTGGCCTAGCAGTCCGAATGGATGTAGGTGGAGGTCACCCGTATAACAATGGCTTTTTTCTTTTTTTTCCTTTGTATTATCCGTGGAGATATAGCGGTGTTTTTTCTATTTTTTTCTTCATCTTTTTTTAATTAGTACCTTACGAATAAACTAACAGCTACTACATTGCTATTTCAACTAAAATCTAAAAGCCACATCCAAAAGTAAAAAACCACTTTAAAACATGGCCTAAAGCTGCGCCAACCACTAGAAACAGACCCCCTACGTACCCCAATTTGAAGTCCCAGTCTCCCAAATGTCAGTTTTTGATTTTCACATGTTTGTCTAGTGCTCCGAAAGTATTTCTCTCTGCCAACAGGTAATGGCTTGCTGCAACCTGCAACAAATTAAGTATTCAAAAATGTAGGCAAGCGCCCACCGGATTCCACGAAAAACAATTGGCTTGTGTGGTCGTTCAAACCATTTCTTTTGACTAAACCGATATATTGTAAGCTTACATTTATTCAAGAAAGAAAAATACGTATACCATAACTCGGCATATTTATTTAGATGCACCAGAAAGAAAATAAGGCATGCAGAAACCGTTGACTCCCAAGACACAAAGGCATGACAATTGACTTCTCACATTTTCATTTGGGCTTTTTTTTGTGGCTTATAGCTGAAAAGCACTGTAACTGACATATGTTTATTTAGCATAATTAAATTTAAAAAAATAAAAATATGTTAGCCCATTACGTATAATACAAACAAATACAGGAAAAAAGAACCGGCAAAAAAGCTCAACAAAAAGCCAAAAGTTCAGAAAAAATAAAATTTATGAATAGTGAAAAATGAATCAGAAGCTAAAAACTGAAGCCAAAACGATCACAACCGACGTCTAGAAGAATCCAGGAGATGTAGGTGAGGACGCTTGAACTTCATTAGCATACTACTCTAATTGGTCCCTTTGGCACAAGATTCCGGTGTGCTGCTCAAAGGAGAGACCACGGTTTTGCTCACCTTTCTCCCCCTACGAACGGCCGCTTTCCGGAATCAGATCGGGTCCTGTCACTAAACCGAATGCAGCCAGCTACGGGATCAGGCCTTTTTCTGTTCTTAGCATTGAGCACTGAGCCTCCAAAATGCTGAATCTAAGAGGTCGGTCCATTTATACTTTCGGAAAGCTTCACTTCTTTGGGGTGAGCCCACGGAACATACAGGCCCATTATTGCGACCAATTAAAAGTTCACCGGTTAATTCCAATCCATCCAAACAAAATGGACAAATGAAAAAGGAACACCGAGTACAATTCGATCTAGTTAAAACCTGCGAACGAAGACACCGCTCCCGTTTTTTTGTTTTTTTTTGCGAATTTGGAGACGTCCAAGACCACTAGTTATACGATCCTTCAAGCACATTCCCTGCCAGATCGCTGGCCCTGGCAGCACAAATAATTGCACTGACCGAGTGGCTGAAACCCAAGTCCCCAGAAAGGGCTCACCCCTCCAGCCGACGAACACCGCCGTCCGCGCCATCCCTCCTCCGTAGGTCCGAACCCAGCTCACCCCGCACCTGACGCGGCACACCAGCTGAAAAGCGCACCAACGTCACCCAAGTCCGCGCACGGGGCACGGCCTGTGCGCGCGCGGTCGTCACACCGTGCGTCGCGTCCTCAATTCGACTCCTGCGCGCACGCGCGCGCACGGCCGCTGGTCTGGTCCCCTCGGAGCCCCGCGGCGGAAGACATGATGCGCTGCATGCTGCGGGCAGCGCATGCCGCCCCAGCCCATGTATACCATCCCCTCTGATCTGATGCCCCCTCATCCGCTGCACTGCCGCGCGAGCCGTGCGGCGCCGCGCGAAGCGCTGCGTAAGCGTAATAATGCCCACGGACGAACGGCAGGCGCTCACTGGAGACCGGCCAGAATTAACCAGGAACGAGCTGCCCCTGCCTGAGCGCCTTGTCAGCTGTCACGGCCTCTTCAAGTGAAGCGAGGCGGCCTCGACCTCAGTTGATGGATCGATCGAGATGGTCCCGGCGCTGGCTCTGGACGAATCGGGTATTCGGGTGAGGCCCCGGCAAAGGTGTTAAGCCCCGTTCGTTTCAGTTTCAGCTTCTAACTTTTGGCTTATTTTTTACTATTCATAAATTTCGTCTTTTTTGAACTTTTGGTTTTTTTAAGATTTGTTGCCGGTTCATTTTCTCGTGTTCGTTTGCGTTATCCGTGATGAGCTAGTATATTTTTTTTTCTATTTTTACATTTTTTTTAAAAATTTAATTACGCTAAATAAGTTACCTTCAGCTACAGTGAAATGTCAATCGCTACAGTGTAATTTCAATCAGAAGTCGCAGCTTTTCAGTCTAACCGAGCGGGACCCAGTGTGACGGGGAGGCGCCCGATGCTAAGTACGCGCCGGCCGTACGGGCGGCCACCGGCCACGTACGCGCTGTACGCCGTGTGCGTGCAGCGCTAAGCTAAGTTGGGGCCTTTAAATGGGGCTGTGCTGTGCACATGCAGGCAAGTGGTCGCCTGACCGTATTCGCCCATGCATGGCGTTTGGCGTGGCGCTCACCCCTCATCTCCCTGTAGCTTTGTTCAGCTAAGTAGATTCCTGCGGTGATTGTGTACGGAGACGAGAATCTCACAGATCTACGCGATTAAATTTTCGAGCAGTCCTCCCAAATTGACCGTGGCATCCCAGTTGTCTGGCCTAATTGAAGGGCAAGGGAGGTGTGGGGTCCAATGGACCCACATAATTTGTGCAAAACAACCCCGATCTACTACTGAACACCGCATGAAACTCCACTTTTGGTACAAAATTCTTAAGAAATCGACCTTATTGTGATGCGAAAAGTTTTATTTGGTTTAAACTGTAGCGCGAAATGTCATCATGTTAAGAAAGGAACATATGGTTTACTTATTAAACACTTAAAAGCTAGCCCAACTAGCTCTAAGAACCCAGAAACACCATGTAGCTCCACTTTTCCACCAATCAAGGCTAAGCTCCGCTAGCTCCGGCGCGCATCAACACACATCCATCAAGCAGAAACGAACTAATGTGTTTCACATGAACCACTTCCCAAGCCACGTCTCGACACCAGCGGCGCCAATCAGTCGCCATCCGGCCCACGATTCACACACAAATGCACACAGAAACCATATCTGGCATGGACCCCTATTTCGGGTTAATCCGACGGCGACATGCTCCTACACCAACGAAAACATCCGAGCCCCATTAACTGATACGGTTGTGCCTTAGCCATCCGAAAGAGACCTCCCTGTTCTTGGCCATCCTGGCCAAAAGCTTCAATTCAACTCGCCGCACCTACCCTCCTGCCTATAGCCTGCAGAAACCTTGGTCACGCACATAAAATGGCAGTGCACTTATAAATAGGGGTGGAAAACGATAACAGATAATTCGTTTTATCCGATATTCGTATCCGAGAAAACACAAATATGGTAAGTAAAAATCCGTATTCGAAAATATTCGTATTCGAGAATATTCGTATCCGTATTTGAGAGTATTCGCATTCGTATTCGAGAATATTCGTATCCGTATTCGTATTCGAGACTATTCGATTCGTATTCGATCCGTTTCTAGAACCTATGAAAAATTCGTACAATTTTTGTGATTCAAAATTTGAATTTAGGCGGTTTAAAATCGGTAACCGGTCAAAAACTGGTGAAAAATCAGTAAAACCGCTAGGAATCCGTTTTATCCGATATTCGTATTCGAGAAAATCCGTATTCGAAAATATCCGTATTCGTATTCGAGAATATTCGTATCCGTATTTGAGAATATTCGAATTCATATCCGTATTCGTTTGAAAAATATGGATTCGTATTCATATTTGAGACTATTCGACCGTATCCGATCCATTTCCACCCCTACTTATAAAGCACCGGCCAATCGGCACAGGCGCCAGTTTTGGAAAGGTTGGCGGACTCATTCCCCTTGCAGTGCAGGTACGGTGCATTGATCACTTTCCTTCTTGTAGGACTGAACATGCAACAGAGGAGGGGTGAATGGTGCCTTCAAAACTCCCTAAGTATTCACATAAACCTTCTCCTCCAATAGCTACCGAGCTATGAATTGAAGTTAGAGGGTGAAATCTTATTGGAAGCCGAGAAAACAGACTGACAACAGAGAGGAAAATAGTCGTGGCCGAAAACAGAGTGACTAGGAATTACTGTGTGGTCGTAAGCGAAACAGAGAGGAAGAAGACGCACGACCGTAAGATCCGATTTCCGAATAACTTTTGATTCACAGATCAATCGGTCATGAGACTTCAAACATAGCAACCCAACGTCCACTGGTCAAGAAAATCCAGAGCGGTCGAACCCTCTCTGCTATGGACAAGGAGAAAGATGTGGTCGAAAATGAAACAGAGGAATCAGGAGGCGCACGACCACTCGACCAAGAGTTCAAATAACTTTCAACTCAAAGATCCACAGACCAAGAAACTTGAAACACAAAGAGCTTAAGATCTTAGGGGCTTGTACTGAACTTTAATTGAAACTGTTGCGGCTAGAGAGATATATACACAAGAAATCACAGAGAACGCCCAAAATAGAGACTGGAAGGATACAGGAACAATCAGCTCTTGCAAGAAGGAATAGAGTAGCCAAGATGGCTTCAAGTATGTTTTCTCAATACCAGGCAAGTATAATCACCGCAAAGCAACCGAAAACAAAGATTTAAGCTAGGAAGCCAAAAGAGCGAAGAGATGAACAGAGAAAGAACGCTAAGACATGCAAGAATCAATCTGACAAAATAACTCAAGTAAAGGCACAGAGATGAATGATTTCATTATGGAGGTTTCTACAGCCACTCTATCCAGGAGATTCAGGAGCACACGCGCTCCACCCCAGAGAACTACTCACGCAAAAATAGAATGAAAACCCAGAGCTTCTCAGAACCAACCTCCTGAGCACCGGTGTTCTATCCTCTATTTATAGCCTTTAGTAGCGGTGGTAACTCGTTAACCCCAACTAACACTGGGTTTTACACATGCTTTACCCGTTAACACCAACAGACTCCAGTGCTTTAACAACAACTTTACCAGAGAGCAGTTTCCTTTGCAGGCTCTAAGCATTTCTCCAAAATGACCCTCCTGCACCTTCCCGGAAACTTCCCATTTCCTTGTTGTCCAAGCCGTGCAGCCACCTTGCAAGCCTAGTCATCTTCGACACCTCCCAAACCGTTCTGGACCTCAACACCTCCTATGCCTAGTCCCGGCTCATCCATGCCTCGCCATGACTTAGCTCCAATGTCCTATAACCATCACAGACAAAAAAAACATCACATAGCACCGCACTATAACCAGAGTTCAGCAATCTGCATCAGAAAAATGTACTAAAAAAATACCCCAGTTGGTCGTATACCACTTACGACCAGTCGAATGCACAAAACATGAAAAGCTCATAGCCTACGACCGCACTGCAAGTTGATACAAGCACCCAAAAGACGGTACGACCACATGAACAGAGGCTATGACCATCGCTAGCACAAGATACGACCTCTCCGAGCTGATCGCAACCGATTCCGACCATGTTCAACATTTTTCATTTTGGTCGAAGCACTTACCGACCACGTACAACGTTATCGAACCCGTACAATGTGGTCGAACCCTCTTCCGACCATGTACAACGTGGTCGAAGCCGTACAGCGTGGTCGAACCCTCTTCCAACCATGTACAACGTGGTCGAAACCGTACAACATGGTCAAAGCGCCAACATGGTCAAAACCCGCTTTCGACCGCAGACAACGTGGTCGAAACCTGCTTTCGACTGCAGACAACATGGTTGAATGACAACGTGGTCGAAACCCGCTTTCGACCGCAGACAACGTGGTCGAAACCCGCTTTCAACTACCGACCATGCCTTCCGACCGCGTTTCCCATCAACGTGGTCGAAATCCGCTTTCGACTACCGACCATGCCTTCCGACCGCGTTTTCCGTCAACGTGGTCGAAGTCTGCTGACTTCCGAACGAGGTCGAAGACCCGACTGCCGACTTCCGATTACGAACAACGTGGTCGAAGTCTGCCGATGTGGCGACCCGTGTCATTACCATGGGGTAATAATATTAGTCAACGGTTTGTTACTTGTCAATTCGGTAGAACACCGCATTTAACAAGCAACAAGCCAATCAAAGTAGTTGCAGCAGAACAATAATTAGAGACTGGAAGTACATTATTTATTCAGTCATATGGTGTGGATGAGACATACTGGGGTACATATGGAGAAGGTGGTGGAGGGAAAGTGGAAGGAATCTCTAGGGAGCTAGCTGGGGGTTGAACCTCCGGGGCATCAGGTACAGGATCTCCGGTGGGGAAATCCTGGGATACTGAGCTAACAGATATATTCTGTTGATAAGCAGAGACAAGAATGGTACGGTCTAAGCCGGCCTCTAAATATTGCTCCCTCCAATGGGAAGCAAAGGCCTCGGCTTCGTTAAGTGCTCCGACAAGGGAGTACTATAACAAGGTATCCGCCATAGTGAGAGTACTAAGTGTCTCTCGCTGGGCTCTCAACACAGGGGGTGTGACCTCAGCGGTCGAACCAAACCCTCCTTGGGGTGGCCATAGGTTTCGCCCAAACTACCCGGAGCAACAGATGGAACTTCCCCGAATTGGGTAGTTCTAAAAAAATCTCTGAAGTGTGCCCTGAGGGTGGTCAGGGCCTATCTAGATAGTGTCTGCAGAATGTTGTAGTATGAGAAGGAGTGGTGGTCTTCAAAGTATTCTAGTTTATAATTTGGAGCTATGGGTATGCCCGTGACAACAACCCCAACACGACGGGGTCGCCTCCCTACCGCCGGTTCCTCGAAGTACTCTGGGAAAGGTCCTCCTAAAGTCTGAACCATGCGTCCCAAAAGTGTAACATGATCTCCGTGAACCTCACTCATAGGAATCTGATATCTGACCATCCTCCAAAATTTGAAGTTTGGTTAATCATGGAGGTCTGACTTACAGTAAAAATAAATTTTAGAAAAGTAAGTTTTGACCTTTAAACTAAATAAATGATTCCAGGTAAAGAGTTAAAGATAGTTTTTAAATGCCATATAGCATGGAAATAAAACCCTCTTAAGTCTGTACCGGCCTCTAATCATATGGGTGGCCCTCAAACCATTGCTCTGATACCACCTGTGGCGACCCGTGTCATTACCATGGGGTAATAACACTAGTCAACGGTTTGTTACTTGTCGATTCGGTAGAACACCGCATTTAACAAGCAACAAGCCAATCAAAGTAGTTGCAGCAGAACAATAATTAGAGACTGGAAGTACATTATTTATTACAAACCGTAGGTGACTTAAGGTCGAGCCACCTAATTGTTCCATGCGGTTACCATAATTATGATCGATTAAACAACTAAGTACTATATCAGTGAGAGATACATGTTTGCTTATAATGTAATACTCGTCGGTCCTGATATGACAATCTAAAGACTGTCTAATCCTCCCAGCCGTCAGATACGGCCTCCATCTCGTCATCCTCTGCAACCTCATATCCCGAGGTGTCCTCATTTTCAAGCCCGCTCTCTTCAAAACCCAAAAATTCCCCTGCTGAGAAATGCTCTGAAAGAGGGAGATTTAATAGCAAGAGTGAGTACAGTGTACTCAGCAAGTTTATAAATAATGATGCAATCTTAACCATATTTCTTCCCGTATCATACCTGATCCAATTTTTCCCAAAAGACATAATATAAGTTTTGAAGGTTTGGCCATGTTTTAACTTATGAAATATCTATCACTCATTCTGAAATAGGAGAAAACCAGTGTTTTTCCCCGTAGACTCTTATCCAAGAGACTGGCATGAATTCATGGTTTTTAGTACTGCGCAGACTTGTATCACTTTACCCATAATTATTCTGAATTCTTATGGACACTGGACATTCACATTTCATTTGATGCGACCCCAAATTCAGAATACAAAATGTTTTCTTGACTCTTATCACTATATCTCCATCCGGCTATAAAGCCGTTGGTCGAGCGGTTCTGAGTACTCGACACTCCACATACGCTAATATAAGCAACTTGGGACTCCCGGGTTTTCTTGCCGGCCTGAATCCCCTTCCTAAGTTATTCCTTACCCAGTATGGAGATAATAGCCATAAAAGAGAGTAACTTGTTCCGCCCGTTTAGCACGGGAGTATGGTTGATACTGTTTTACGGTTTATTTCAGAATGAAGATTGTTTTCTAGTCCTTATATAATAACCGTATGTAGAGGGTCTCACCTGCCTCTGAATTCTCACTCTAGAGCACCCTCTACCATCCTTTGTTAATTTCTTTACAGTCCACTGCTCCTCCAGTGGACCTATTCCCTTTTGGTTCTTATCATGTTATACATTCTTCTACCAATTTCTTTCTTTTAGAAATTATTTTTAATGCATCATTCAAGATTTAGAAAAGAAAGAATTGTCAAAGCAAAACATTTTCATGAACCACAGCAAGCTTATTGGCCTGCTTTACTTGCCTGACCGGGAGGTAGCTATATCAGCGATTGCCTGGACAGTGTCTTCCCCTGAAACCAAATTCCTCCCTGCATTATTTTGAGATAGAAATATTCCACTCTTAATTTTATGCATTCTCAAATGAAGCAATAACCCTTGTTAAATCTCTAGGCTTTATAGGAATATTATTTACAGAGAGTCTTTGTTAATGATTTCCTTGTATATTTTAAATTGATATAATATACATGTATTTTAGCTTGCTGTTTTATTTTCCTTTTTATGTATTTTTGTGGACTCCTCTATAAATTCAGGTTTATAAAAAACTAACCCACTCGGCCTCTCGCCCCGAGCAGGCCCACCTGCCCCAAAACTGCCCAGTCGGTGCCGGGGTCATAGGACCCGATCGAACGTCTTGGCCCCCCCATCTCTCCCCTCTCTCTCGGCTACTCCCGAATCTCCCCCTCTGCCCCCCCTCCGGATCTACCACGGTTGGGCAGGCGCCTCGGTGAAACCGGGCTTCACCAACGCACTATGGCTTGCTGCCTCCCCTCTTTACAGCAGTGCGCCACGGCAGCGGGGTGCTGCCGGCGCACAACTCCGCCTTGGCCTTTGTTGGCCCGTGCCCGGTCTGCTACTCACCGGTCTCCTGCGCCACGGTGGCTACGGACCAACGACGCCATGCACTACTCCTTCGGCCTAACCGGGTTTTTCTTCTCTATCCCTACTCCCTACTCTTATGCACCCTTAGTGATTAATGTAGTATATGCATGTCTTGGTGGTTACTGGTAGGGGTATTTGGCTTTCGGTGAGCAACTATGTGGGGGCTGGGCATGGACATTGCGCTGGGGGTGCAATTGTCGATGTCCAGGGGCTCATGGACGGCCACTAAAGTCTCTGTCCTGTTGGTTTTGGGGTGAGCAACCATGGTTTCTTGTGGCATTGGACATGCATGGTTTATGCCAATCCATTACCTGAGGGGTGCACTGGATGGCCACCCGAATCGGTTAACCTAATGCAGTGGATGGGCTAATCTTTTTGCTTGAGTTCTACTGGCTAACTTGGTGGTAGCTAATTACTTATCTAAGGGGCAAGGGCTTTCCAAAGACTTACCTTACTTGTGTCGTCGGCTCAAATGGTTGGGGTGGTTGTGCTCTCTCGGCTGTCTTGCCCTTGGGTTTGGTGGGGTGGCTGACTCCTGGGAGTACTTCCTGGCTGGTATACTTGGTGCTCGTCCTTCTGGTCTTGTTGGTTCCTTGGCCTCCGTCTGGGTGCTAGGGTTTAAATTGGGTGATGCAGCTTCTTGGGCAGTAAAGTGGCCGTATGGGATTGATTGGAGATATTGGTGTCTTGTGCTGTTGTTTGATGGCCTGTACTGTCTCTATGTGCCTCCTCTCTTTTGGACAGAGAACTAGGCAGTGGCTGGTCAGTGAGCTTGAGGGCTCACTGAAGCTTTGAGGCGGTGAAATGCAGTGCTTGTGATGTTCTGGTAGGGCTCTCTTTACTATACGCACTCCCTTTTTGGTATGGCAAAGGCTTGGCCTCTTGTTGCCTTGTGGCAGCGGGGTGAAACGTGGCTTGGTTCTCTGCTGGCTATGCATGCAAGGTGGACTCGTGTCCTCTACTAGTCATGAGTGGCTGGTGGCTTTGTGCATGCATCATGGAGGAGTAATTTATGATATGGCTTCACAGGTAAGGAGGTAAGTTTTAAATTTGCCGGATGATGATCATCTGCTTACGCGAGATGGTGCCGATTTATCTTTGACAAATCCTGGTATCTCTATGCGCGCTTTGCCTAAGGGCAAGAATTTTAAACCAGATTTCTGACGGCAATTATTACTATTCCATTTCAGTTTTCAACTGTCTTTTGGGACTAACAGCTTTATGCAGGTATTTGATGGTTGTAATAATATGTAGTGTGATGTGGTTTCCTGTATGTATGTTGTATGAGATGGATTCCAAAGTTTGTAATATCGAGTTGTAATATTTATTCTTGTAACTTGAGAATGGAATTTGTGTATGAGAATTTACTTGTGAGGCTTGTTGTGTAATTGAGTCTTTTGTAATTCAGATTGTTGATATATATATATATATATATATATATATATATATATATATATATATATATATATATATATATATATATATATATATATATATATATATTCTCATTTGATTTGTGCATGTGAGTTGGATTTATTATCATCATTATTATTATTATTATTATTTGTAAATATTGTTATTAACATTAATTACATTCTTAATAGTGGCTTTTGGTTAATCAATTTTGAGGGTTCTCACAGCCGACTTCTGAACGTGGTCGTAAACGACACAACATGGTCGTAAATCCGTCTGTCGTCTTCCGACCACAGTCAACGTGGTCGTAAATGACACAGCGTGATCGTAAATCCGTCTGTCGGCTTCCGACCACGGACAGCGTGGTCGTAAACTTTTCTGCTGACTTCCGACCACAGACAACATGGTCGTAAACCCTTCTGCTAACTTCCGACCACGGACAATGTGGTCATAAACCCTCTAGCCGACAATCAACGTGGTCGTAAATCTTCCAGCCGACCTCGACGACACACAACGTGGTCGTAACCGGTCTGTCGACCACTCGCTAGGACTTACGACTTTGCAGAACCAGCACAACGTGGTTGTAAACGGACTTCCGACAACGTCTAAGGCTTACAACTTTGCAGGGACAGCACAAACTTCAAAAACTAAACTCAATCTTTTTTAAAATAAGGATCAATTACTCATCACAAATATAAGGTCACCTCCACATGGTCTCTCATTTCTTCAGTGGCTTGATTTGATTTGAGGCTAGTATCGTTGGGTCTCCAACTCGCTATAAGCTTCAGGGACCCGATCGAGCTAGCACAGTGCAGGAAAAGGGCGAGGAGATGGGGCTATGTCCCTGGAGAACAGTGCAAGGAAAGGGAAGTTTTGAGACTGTTTCCGTTTCGTCCGGGACCAGGGTGAGGAGTACGTACATGTCATGATGTGTGTGTGCAACTGTGCACTGAGAGGTCAGGGGCGTGGTTAATAAGGATCAACACATGCGCATTGGCTACCGGTTTCCGAGATCTGCTGTTGTTCTACTGGTGCCGAGGAGCCATCACTTTAAAGGCGCGCGGTGTGCGTTGCGAGCTAGCTACCGGTAAACCGATCTGTCAGGAAATTAACTGATGAGAATTAGAGCAAGGCTAATAATACAGCCTTCAGCTGGCTGTATAGACACTTACAGTCCACTTATCAGCCTATTTATATAGTAGTTCTGATCAATTGAATCTTTGTATGACCCACCCCTTTCTCTCACAAAGTTTCTTGGTTCTTGTCTTGGTTGGTGTAAACTTACAACCCCACCTCTCTCTCTCTCTCCTCTCTCTCCTCCACCTCAAAGATACAATCTTACTAATGACTTCTTATTATACTTGCTCTTAAAGATCAAAACGGCTAACAGAAACAAAAATCTGCATGTTCAACTGTTCAAATGCTATCTCCCTGACCACTGTTAAAAGTAGCACTACTGTTCGGCCACTACAACTTCTTAGGGCATGTACAATAGTATGAGCTAGTTACTAGCTCTAAGATAACTTCTCCAATGATATTAACTTTTAGCACATAACTCATAACATGAATAGTCCCACATAACATCCTTATATAATCTTGGAATGTGTGTATGAGACTAGCTCTTGATCAAGAGCTAGCTTTTCTCTCTCTTCTATTAAAATATAAAATAATATGTTTAGAGCTAACTCATAAATCACCATTGGACATACCCTTATGTCGTTGTACAGCTGCAGCGGCTAGGCCATGACTGTTCCAAGGACTTTTGGCCTTGAATGCGTCATCCCGGTCGGAGCAGCTGCACTGCATGCCCAGTATGACGACGGGACCATGCATGTATCTACAACGGGGAGAAGGCCCGGGAGGAGTTATAGCCGCTGCATTATTCATGTGAATCCTCCTTAACATGCTCACCTACCGCAGCTAGCTAGAGCGCAGTTCAGGGCGTGATGAGTGATCCATGAGATGAGCAGCGCAATGCGTACAAAGAATCAATTCGTTGTTTACCGTATCGTTAAGAGCCTACAGCGAAAGAAATGGGCTCCACACACAGGCACAATTAGGGGTGAAAACGGATCAGATGTAAATTAGAATGAGTTCAAACCATATTTGTATTTGAATTTATAAATGAATATGAATATAAATTCGAATATTCTTGAATACGAATTAAATATTGTAACGAATTTGAATCGATCTACTTAATTCAATCGGACCCAGATATCCTGGTAACTTATGTAGCATGAAGAAATCAATGATATTTTATCCTCGTATAATTCATTTACTTCACTAAAGAAATATGAATTCACGTTCAATTAAAAATTTTGTCCAACTAATTAGTTATATTAGAATAAAATATGCTTCATCGAACACGAATACTAATATGGATAGTCCGAATTTCGGATGATAAAAGTTTATACCATATTTGTATCCATATTTTTTATACAAATACGAATATAATAAAAATTGTGAATTAGATAGAAAAAATTTATACTGTATTTATATCCTATCGAATACGGTAACCAAATAACACGGATATTTCATATACATGGACGCAATTCAAGAAAGTCAAGTATATTTAATTTCTTTCATCGATGATGGCTAAGAAAATTTTCTGTCAGCGCTAACCTAGGACCTGATCGATCGAGCCGAGGGGTGGGGGCGGAGGCGTGTCCTCTCGGTTCCTCGGATTGGAAACATCTGATCGATGGATCGCCATTCGCAATTAATTCAGCCATTGCCGGGCTGTGTCCTGTGGTTAACTGACAGCTACGTACGTACTGCCTGCCACGGTGGTCTACGCGCGTAAAAACATAGGCTGGATTTTTTAAGTTTAAATTTGGCTTATGCTTATACAATCTACAGTAACTAACTTTTAAACGGTCCGTTTTTTAAAAATAGGTTAATAAGAAAAATTATAGTAAAAAGTATACCGAGTTTAGTTATATTAGCCAAAATCGTATATGACTATTTCTCTTTTCGTATTACCTCTTACGAATAACCAGAATTCAAATATTTAAGTCATAAGATATAAACAATTAAGTCAAAAAAACTCACGCACAGTACTGCACCGTAACTTGGTGCCTCCCCACCTACGTTCTGTACATGCATGGTGCAGTGTACGTATCTCAGAATGGAGCGCTAATTTATCTCAAAATCGTGCTGTACGTAACCAGTATATAAAAAACAACAAGGGTACTCTAGCTGCAGGACAAATTCGCTGTGTTGTTTCACGCATCCATGGTAAAAACAGACATTATTGTTGAGTTGTTCTCAGCTTAACTCCCTTGCCAATGACGCACCGTGGCACTTCTGATTTTTGCGCACGCGCTGTACCTTACTGAATCCAATTAATGCAGTCCTTCATTTCTGTTCTTAACCTCCATAATCACATACTCATGGGGAATTTGGGATTAATTGAACCCCCTACATCCTGTCAGTGCCACTTCATTTCAGGTTTACTTGTATATATAAGCAGATTCATCAGCAATACTTCAGAATACATCAATAAATATACTTGTATATATTGGAAAATAATTCGCAGGAAAACGTCACTATATGTATAGTACGCAAATGAACATATGTTCCAACACGGGCTTTGCGCAGATGAAAACAGGACTTTAAAGCTGCTAAAGCTATGGTCTGTTCTTTTTGGTTGCGGCTTATGGCTTATGGCTTTTGGCTGTGGTTTGTGGCTTTTGGGCTGTTTGTACGAGAGATTACAGAGTAACAGAAACTCACGTGTGGTTTTGGCCGATATAAATGAAGTCAGTAAAGTATGTACTACAATTAACTAGTAGACTCTATCTTGAAAAAATACTCCATTTAAAAGTTAATTACTGTAGAAAAACAAAAAAAACAGCTTTTAGAAACTGAAAAGAACAGGGCCTATTAGTCCCTTCTGTTCCCACAATCTCATTAGTTATTTTGGTTGGTTTATTGTTAAGACGAGCTTGCAAGTTGCAACATCATGGCCTTTCCATCACTTTGCAAGTTAGGTTTTGTATCAGAAGCTGTACAGTGAAGCTCACTAAAAGAAAGGCAACGTACTTACGTACTGTATCGCTATTTAATTTAAGACTAACCAGCTTATAATTATGTTTAGATCAAATACTTAAAAATGTGGTCCATGATTTTCAGATCTGATTTCTGACGCATGATCCATGTGGACCAGGAGATTAAGCAGTAGTTTTCAGTTCTTAATTATCCCGATCGATCCTACATTAAATTAAATTATGTTACCCATATATTGTTAGACCCAACTAGCAGATTTACTCGTGGAGTTACGCTGTTAGATATTATAATATAATTATCTTCGATACACAACTCTATTCCCCATAATTGAAATACAATTGTATTTTTAATATAACTCTGATATCTATATATAATTAATCTGCACCATTATAATCTGACCCACCAAAATAAGTGGTGGAGATCATTCTCTTTTTCTTTTAATTAATATGAGAATTTCTAGTTTTTTAGGATTATTACGAGATTTTTGCGCTTAAAATGAAGGAGATGCTTTGAATATCACTGATTGTTTTTATTTTATATAAATATGACAATCAGAGAGGTGAATGATGCTTTCAAATTCAACATCTCAAAAGATATTACAAAACTTTCATTTCATTGGCTACTGCAAATTACGAAGATCAGATTTGCTCGTCAAGAAAGAACTCACAAAAATGCGAAAGCAAATAGAGTTCAACTCCTCTGAACCAGTCGAACCGCTTCGAGGAATCGGTCGGGCTGGCCGAGTGGCCTAGGGGCGGTCAGATCACACCCCTATTTCTAGAGCTGAAAATTAGCCTAAGTCAAAGCAAAAAAAATGGTGCAATCTCCAAAATACATATCCAAATGATTTGAAATTTTGCACATACCTTACTGAGAATCTCAAAAACCTAATCCTTCCAAGAATCGTATGATCTTGGCTAAAGTTTTAATATTTTCTCAAGATAAGTAAGGTTGCACCAAAATCGAGTAGAACTCAAGAACTTGATATATGACTTGCTCGTGGGTTGAAGATAGCCAAGATGGCTCTAGAAGAGTTCCCACATATCACAACACACAAGAGCACCCACAATTAGAGGCCAAAACTCTAGGAACAAGATATTAGTAGAAGGGTTCCAAATAGAACCAAATTGGACAACATTCAAGGTCTTGCTATAGCTAGTCCCTAGATGGATAGAATATGATCCTCATGAGGTATTTCCATCACTTACACATCCTTGGAACACGATAAGATCAAGAGAGAAGAAGAGAGGGTAAAACACCAACCAAAACAAGTGCAAATCAACAAGACCAAGAACATATCATATATGATAAACAAAAGGTTGATCTATTGTAACTTATATATAAAGATTTTACAACCACTCCACTATAAAAGGGCAGAGCTCTCGTAAGAACACTCACTCAAAGCTTCCACCACAAGAAACTTTCTCTCCCAAACCCTAATGAATGAATAGTTGGTTGGTTTTTTCACCTTGGCCTCATGCCTTCAACCCCGCCCACTCATATAGATGGAGCAACCAGTCTACATCTAATCCTAATAGATACTATCCATTAGCACAACCAGAAAAACATGTTAACCCTACGCACACTCGGTTTTATACTCATACATGACTTATGCATGCTTCTCAAAGCATATAATCTCAAACTCACTAAGGAGTAAGCTTCCCATGCATTTAGCCTCCTCAGCATCTTCTTGATCTAAACTACTCTCCCAACGCCTTCAAGCGCCGCGCTTTTGGTCCCATTGCTGTTTCCAGTATATTGGCTTCCTCACAAAAGCACCCCCACGCCGACCGCGGACCTCACTCCTTCCCTAAGCCTAATCCATGGTCATCTCCTTCTTTGTAAGCAATCTCTATGTCTGCAATGTGTAGGTTCACCAATGGTTTACACATCAATAAGTCTCTCCATATCGGTTCCCCTGATCACGCCTCACTTGCATCTACTGCACCATTCGATGAATCATTACTCGAACCTTCCCTTCAACATCTCTAGTCTTTTCTGCGCCTTGCTTGACCTCAAAACATCTCACTGGACTTTCTTGACCATATCTCAGCTCATCCCCAAACCTAATCTCAGTACACATCATCGACCATGGTTGCCTCCATGCTTCCTACACATCAAAGACAAAGAAATCGCTTTCGGGAACAAGTTCTTCACAACTTGACCCACGTTAAGACATCAAAACTCAACCCATAACCAATTCTTACAAATATCCAAAATCTCTCATATACCTTTAGACAAAACCGGCCTGACTGCTATTGAGCAATTGGTCAGATTGCTGGCTCCAGTCGAACCATCCCCATGGCTAGTCTAATAGTTCAGATCAAGCACTCAGAAAACACTTAAACCGGTCACACTGCACCAACGATCTGACCGCCACTAAAATCCATCACACGGGACCTAAGGTCAGACTGCCCCCTCCCTGGTCAGTCACACCGCTTTAGTCTGATAGCAACTTTGAAAACTTGCAAACTCACAAATTCAAACTTCAACTCAATGCGATTGCCAATTGTTCAACACAAATAAACCATAGACATTCTCAATATGGTTCTACGTATATAGAAAGAACTACCAACCCTTTGCTGCAGTGGTGAAGCCAGAAATGAAATTTAGAGTGGGCTGAACTATTTATAGGTATAAACTAAGTTGACATAAAATTAGTCTTTTACTCTTATAAAATTTCAAATTCATATAGAAATTATAAATTGGATGAACACAAACAATGAAAAATAGATAAATAGAAAGTATGTACCTAAATAATAGAAAGCGCCATGAGTGTGGAGTAGCGATAAGTCACCTATGTATAAAATATATCAAAATTAGTGATATAATAGAAAATTATGAATGACAATGAAAATTTAGATCATATGAAACATGCCAGAATTAAGCTAATTTGAATCACGAGACAACAGAAACAAAAGGCGACATCCTATTCCACACTCTATCCAATGTTCTTATCATCGTCATGGCTTGTTTGTTGATGCAAGCAGGGAGCAAGGATTAATCGATTGACATGGACTACTTGAAACTCTTCATGCAGTGGGCAATAAACACACTACACCAGCACTCCTCAACCACCGCCGTCTCTCCCGCATACACTGATGGCGGTGGCAACGACGAGGGTGCTTCCTTCCCCTCGCTACAAGTGCTCCACAGTGCCTTCCAGACCACCACGGCCACGGCGTCCGAGACCTCACGATGCAAGTCGACCACCGAGCCTGCAGCTAGAGCTCCAACGATAGCCCTGGCGCTGCCATGGACCACGACGCGGCCGCCGGGTGGTCCCCCCACACCGCCCTCGCCAAGACCGGCAGCGGCAGTAACAAGCTAATGAGCTGGAACTTCAGCGTTGTGTCGATGCAAACAACTGATGAGAGCGGCAGTGGAGGGGGGTGTTGCGTTGCTAGATGCCGCTGGGGCCGCTATAGCGAATACGCCGACCGGGGAGAGAGGGGGTAGCGTGGCACCCACTGCGGCGGGGGCTCGGCGGCAGGGGCGCCTTAGGGGCACGTCCAGGACCACATCATCACGGAGCAGCAGCGGAGGGAGAAGATAAACCTGAGATTCATCGAGCTCTCCATCGTCATCTATCTCTTCTTTAATTTTATGATTTTCACTACTCCTATTCTTCTTCTTCTTCTTTAATTCTATGATTTACATGTATTATTTCACTTTCTTTCTTTCTTTGATTGATTGTTAGCTCTTCTTTAATTTTATGATTTTCACTTCTCCTCCTCCTCCTCGTCATCTTCTTTACTTTCATACTTGCTGTTAACCTTCTCATTAGGGAGAGCTAGCTTCTCTTTTGATTTGTAATCTCTCTCTCTTTCTCTCTCCCTATTTTTCCTATGTACAAGTTGCCACCGGGGAGGTGAGGCTCAAGCCTTACTAAGCCCCCCTAGTGGCTTCGCCCATGCTTTACTGTTAAGTTTGTCCAGACTTAGTTTTATGTCTGACTTTAATTTAAGATGCCATCCAGAAATGTGAAATGATCTCATGTCGAAAACACCAGTCGGATGATGGTGAGAGTGTATTCTTGGTGGGTGAGTTTTGAGAGGACCGTCATGAAATATTTGCTTGAAAGTGGTGTGCACTGTGCAGATTATTGCCGAACGGTTGCTTTTCCCTGACGGGCAGCTCAAATAATGTGCATCCTTGCTTATGAGTTATGATGAACTCTGCCATGGCTTTGAGGTAGAGCCGATTGTTGGGGAATTCCTTTCCTTTGATGTGGCCATCTAGTGAATTAATCATTTAGGGGCTGTTTGGTTGCCTGCATCGGGGTGGCTCGCACCAGCACATGCAGGGAGATGGTGTTTGGTTGCCTGCATCGGGGTGAGAGCCTGCACGAGCGGATGCAAAACAAGCGGAGCAGCCGAGGAGAAACGCGGCTGAGGACCTTCTCTACTCAGCCTGGCCACGCTCATGCAGCTGCATCAGCTCATGCAGGCAACCAAACAGGCCCTTAGTAGTTGTTGAGGGTGCGTCTACTACACGCGCATGTGCGTGGCTCGTATTTAGCGCCCCTTCGCCTTCACGCAACCTGCTTCCCCTTCCGCTCCCTCCCTCCTGTCTCCCTCTCCGGTGGCCATGCACTAGCTACCCTCGCTGCTGCATAGCCACCATAATCAACTTTGAATTCAGAAACGTTGCAACTTTCAACTTTTTTTTTCAAAATTTCAACTAAATTTAAGAAACTTCACACTTGAATGTGAAACTTTCTACTCATGTTTAGACCATTCCACTGAACTTGAAACTTTTTACTCAGATTTAGGAACTTTCCAAATAAATCGCCCTTTCAATTTCAACTTTCATGTAGAAACTTTCAACTTTCAAAAAGTTTTTCTTTTTTCCTGTAATTTAAAAAGTTTTCTTGCCTCCTAAATTAAAAAGTATTATTTGCATAAAATAAAAACTAACTTTAAGTTGGAAACAATTTTCCTAAGTTCAAAATAGCCTCAGGAATTTCTTTAAATTTTCCTCGAATTTTTAGCTTCCTTTTGCTATTTTCTAAGCCATATTTGATTTTCTAGCCTTTTTTTAAATAAAAAACCATTTAAATTTCCTAAACCCATCCCACAGCCTACTTTCTACCTCCACCCTGGACTATTTTGATTCCCTTCCCTACCTCGGCCCACGTCGCACGCCGGCCTGCTTCTCGTTGTCAGCCGGGCCCCATGCGTTAGCTCCGTCTCCCTCCTTCCTTCTTCTTACCCCCGATGCCGCCACCACCGCGCAATCGTCGCTGCAGCCAAGTCACTGCCTCCATCGATGGAAGCCACGGATCTCCTTCCTTTTATTATTCCTCTTCCTTCCCTCACACGACGTGCACCCAAATCATTTCCAATTGCGTGCCCCTTTCCTTTTATCCCCTCTACCATTTTTGTTGCTGCAATCTACAGCGAGGAATCCCCATGCGGTGCCCTCTCCCTACCCTATATAAACTCCTCCCCGGCTCCGCCTCAACCCACACCACAGCTCCCCGCCCTCCTCCTCTCTCATAAGCTCCCGAGTGCTAGCACCATATCCTCCCTTCTCTAAGTGTCGGTGAGCATCTGGCAAGGAATCTCCACTGTCCCAAGCCTTGCCAAGCTTCATTGACGCCACAGCAAGCTTTTTCATTCCCTCGCCTACCTCGTCTGCCCCTGTCGAGGAAAGCTGCAGTAATACTGTCTTCAAAGGAGCCCGAGCTTGCACCGCCGCTCCCTCCGTCACTCCCTGGTAACCATGATGATCCAGTTGATTCCCTAGCCTCTCCTTTCTCTTTTGTGTGCCTTGCTGACCCTTGCTGCACACCATTTGCCAGTGACCCTCATTCCTCAGCACCACTACGATGACTGGCCACATCAGCGAAATGATGTGACATGTCAGCGCCACATGGTTGCCATGTCAACATCCCACGTTGAGTCAGCTACTTGTGTGGTGTTGCCTAGTTAGCCTGTGAGCCTGATCCACCGTGGACCAATCCACTATTCTGTGGACCCGGTTCATGAGACACTGCTACAGACAGCCCTATCACAGACGGTTCGGAACCGTCATCACAGACGGTTCCTAAACCGTCAGTGTTTATGTGTCAGTGATAGTTGGTGGTTATCACGAGCGGTTCGAGCCGCCGTCGTGATAAAAACATTACTGAGCGGTCTTGATTACTAATCGTTGCATGATAGGCGTAGTATCACGAGCGGTTTTTATAAGCAACCGTCGGTGATACTCATCTATCACGCAGCGGTTAGTAATAAAGACCGTCGTGATATCCACAATATCACGCAGCGGTTTGTATTACAAACCGCTCGTGATATTGTGATATCGCTGCACGGTCTTGATTACTAACCGTGCGTGATAGACGCAGTATCACCGACGGTTGCTTATAAAAACCGTCGTGATACTCGCCTATCACAGACGGTATTACTAACCGCTCGTGATATTGTATATATCGCTGCATCGCATAGTAAAAGCCGCTCGTGATAGCGATCACACCACACATACGGCACTCTTTGAAACTGTCGTGATATGGTATCACGACGGTTTTTAACAATGAACCGTCTGTGATACCAAGTGCATCATCCGTTTTATATGTTGTTTCTTGGCTAGCCTCGGGATATGCTAGCCATGCCCTCTCAAAGCAAGCGATTACGGATAAATGACAGATATAAGTTAATTGCAACTCATACTAAATTACAACAAAATTCGATACGGATGAATGTAACAATATCACATATATAGAATGAAAATTGTTACACAAAATCGACAAATGTATTCAATTGAAGGAATTGTTTGATTTGTACAGCTTGAATCCAATGTTTCAACATCTAATTATCATCATCGCGCGTGGAACTCTCCTCTTATTTATGACCTCTGCTAGCAAGAATTGGGAGATGATTGCACGAATATCGGCGAGATTGTCAAGATCATATGCACTTCCGTCGAAGTTCACCTGCCGTCGCTAGGAGCAATGTTAAGTCATTAATTAGCATGTGTGTGTAATATAATCAGAAAATAATAATTATTGGAAGGACTCGACAAACCTCGGATCATTGATCTTAGTACCCATGATTTCCATCATATGGCGGCAAACGTAGAATCCACATACGTTGCCACAGTAGCTGCTGGTGGCATTTGCAAAAATAGAATTACATACATCGGTATTGTCAATTCTAGAGGCATTATTAATTACAAAGTATGATATAGGATTATTGTGTTGTAGCGGTACCGGAAATCGCGTGTTGTGTCGTAGCGTGTCTTTGGATTTGTCGTGTGTTCCTCCTTGGGCAACATATTCGCAAACGCCCTACGTGATTCAAAAACTTAGCCTCGGCCGTGGCAAACAAAAGAAATATTACAATAGAGTTATGTATGGAGGAAATGAGTTTACTGTTAAGTACTTCTTGCACACGATCAAGTCGTGGTTGCTCCTAAGGAGGGAATCAAGGTATATTACCTTGCTCCACTTTGGTACAATCACAATCAAAATCCGATGATTCCTACTCATATGTGTCGCCATAGTGATTAATCCTAAGTTCATGCTGCATGTAAAGTACAAATGAAACATATGTGTGGCAACTAGTGAAGCACTTACCCTTGGTTGAAGGGTACCATGACGTACTCCTTGTCGGTGTGAGCAATCAATCCCCTCGTTATGTAATCTTCCACGAAGGATGCATCTGCGTTGATACATTGCTCGGAGACCAAGTGAGGGTCGAGGAAACCCACCGTCGTCGCAATTTCGGGCTTGTTGGATCATGTATCTATACATAAAGAAAGGGTAATGACATTTATCTATATAACGTGAATATAGAACTTCATTATACAGTACACTTACGATGTCCAAAGATCGTAGAAGTGAGGCGTCGAGTTCGTCGAGATTGAATAGTAAGAATAAATCTTCGAATGTCACGACGATGTAGCCCAAGTCATGGAGGAAATGCGTCTCTTTATATTTCACAGATGAATGCACTCTGCGGTTTGGCTTCATGTTGGACTTCTCCATGTACCTGCATACAATGTATTGCAAATCATACCAAGTGGCGTAATTGTGAATCGGGCACCAACGACACTCCTAGAATAAACTTCCATGGCATGGGACCCGCTTAATTTTCTTCGCATGAGCCTTGGAGGCCTTGGAGCCTCGCTTATGATATGTTCTCGGTGGCATCTCAGCGGGAGCCGATGCAGCAGACTTTCTTGGATTTGGAGGTGGAGGTGGAGCCACCGAGCCGATGTGCCAAGTCGAGGCGACGTCCCTCTTGGGCCACTGGATGTGAAGATTGTGGCACAGACATGTCGAGGACGATGTCCTCTTGGGCCATCGAACGAATGTGTGGACGGCATCCCTAATGTCTTAATCTCTTCGTTTGGGGGCTTCTCAAGAGGGACAGCTTAAAATATCATTAATCATGTCCACTGGACCTTTATGAAACCGGTGTCTACTTGTACACCGTGCACTGCGTCCTCGCAGCAATGGATACACCATGCCGCGCCCGCGTCAACGGGAATAGAGCCAACAAGCGACTTTGAGGCTGCAAGGCATGGGCCCTATATAACGATACAAGAGATGAGTTAAGGCGCCCACTGAGAGATCTATGTACCATTCTAAAGAGGTACATTACAGAATGTCATCAATACGTAAGTGGTCGTCGCTATGTTCAGAAATTGGTGTGGACGCGCAGCTCATCGCGACGTTGAGGGGGACTGGTACCGCAGACTAGGAGTGGGTTGCGATTGGTTGCGGACTTGTCTCGCTTCTTCCCGCAACGAATCTATCTCTCCTCGAAGTGAGGCGATGCTCTTGAAGTGAGGCGGATAGTTGTTCCTCAAGTTGAGCACGAAGCTCTGTTTTATTTGTTCATTGTTGATGCCTTGGATCTCTTCCTACTCCTATATGTCTCGGAGTAATCTGGAAATCCGTGCCTCCAAGGTACATAAACCCCATGCCTCGTGTGCGACACAGGTGCTCCTTGTTTCCCAAGGCTGTGATAGTAAATCTATCTCCTATCTTCTTCAAAGGAGCCACGAGAAGATTCGGTAGTCAATGATTGCTGCAAGAGGCAATTAATCATGTTATTTTGAACCCATGAAGTTCAAGAGGTGTTAACAACTATGTTGTTTAACATATTTTACCATGCGTTGGGACACTTCCTCATCTGCGGGGTTTTGAAAGAGACACCGAAGATGTGGTTGATGACCTCGCTCTTAACGATTTGAAGCGCTCGCTTTGCGATCCGGCAAATGGCGGAGAGGCCTCCGATCGGATTGCAACCTCATCCTGCATCCTCCATTGCGGGATTTTACCGCGCACCAGCAGGCCGAGTGCGTGAGGGTGCGTGTTTTGTGATTGGAGATCCTTGTGCGCCGCACTTTGTTGTACAAATTCGGCGTCGTCTTCATCTGCACAAAGGCCTCCCATGTTTCGGCGACACGAAAGGATACTTCGTGAAGGCGTGACATCCTCGGCCACGCGTGCCGTCACAAGAGTGCTCTTAAAATTCTTCCATGCTTTTCCCATCGCGAGGAGCGCGTGCGTTGCACGAGTCCGTGCCTCGCGGGAACTCGAGCAATTTGTAAGTTCCTCCCATAGCTGATTTTTGTGATCCTTTGTCAAATCTTTCCAGCTTGCTATGGTGATGGGGACCGTTGCCTTCCAATTATCCCGCAGTAGTCCGAAATGATGACGCTGCTTTGACGGTTCCAGAGGACCCCATCCGGAGAGACCACCGTGATGGTCGCCGGCCCTCGGCCTTTCGATACTCCTCGGCCACGCGTTTAGATTTCGCATCTTGGGAGCGTGAGACCCGGATGACGGCGACGAAGGCGTGTGGGCGCCATCTCTCTTCTAAGAAAAACTAGCTGAAGTGAGCACCGGAGTGTGTCACTTGCTTTATGCCCTTTGACAAAGTTCTAACGATTAGCTAATTGCAGTGAGCTATGGGCCTTCCAAATAGACCTTATAAGCATATAACATGTGAAGCATATATATACATGTGAAGCATATACATGTGAAGCATATATATATCATGTGAAGCATATATATACATGTGAAGCATATATATATCATGTGAAGCATATATATATCATGTGAAGCATATACATGTGAAGCATATATATATCATGTGAAGCATATACATGTGAAGCATATACATGTGAAGCATATATATATCATGTGAAGCATATATATATATATATATATATATATATATATATATATATATATATATATATATATATATATATATATATATATATATATATATCATGTGAAACATATACATGTGAAGCATATACATGTGAAGCATATATATATCATGTGAAGCATATACATGTGAAGCATATATATATCATGTGAAGCATATACATGTGAAGCATATATATATATCATGTGAAGCATATACATGTGAAGCACAGGGAGGGAGGGACCGGCGTCGGGCGGGAGCGGCGGCTACGGGAGGGAGCGGCGTCGGGAGGGAGCGGCGGCGTCGGGAGGGAGGGACCGGCGTCGGGGGGGACCGCCGGCTTCGGGAGGGAGCGGCGTAGGGAGGAGGCGGCGGCGTCGGGGCGGCGGCGTCGGGAGGAGGGACCGGCGTCGGGGACCGCCGGCCGGGAGGGCGGCGTCGGGAGGGACGGCGGCCGGGAGGACCGGCGGCGTCGGGAGGGAGGCGGCGGTGGGAGGAGCAAAACCTAGCTAGCGAGGCGCGCGAGTGGAGACAGAGGCGCGAGGCGGACTCCGCGAACCTAGCGCGGGTATTTAAAGATGATCTATCACGAGCGGTTCTATCTATAGAACCGCTCGTGATAATACCTATCACAAACGGTTCTATAGATAGAACCGTGCGTGATAATGCATATCACAAGCGGTTATATTTATAGAACCGTGCGTGATAGATCATCTTTAAATACCCGCGCTAGGTTCATGGAGTCCGCTCGCGCATCTTGTCTCCACTGCAGCGCCCGCTAGCTAGGTTTTGCTCTCCCACCTGCTACCCATATTATCACTGCACGGTTATATCGATAGAACCGGTGTGATGTGTTATCACTGCGGTTTCTTTTGATAAACCTTTGTGATAGTTCACTATAAATACCCGCAGCTAGCTAGGTTCCTATGTCATTTATGAAAAACGCAAGCATAACCATAAATATAACTATTTCTTAGTTCCTTAGTCATTTTACAATTACAATGCATGGGTTCCTTAGTCATTTTACAATTACAATGGAACATACATACATTTGTGAAAAACACAAGCATAACCTATATCATTTATTACACTTTGGCTATATCATTTTAAATAAAGCCCTTCACGATGATCGATACGCATATAGCTTGCTTCATCGCCTTGTTCTTCATCGAGCCTGATGCCGTCTCCGAATGGAGGCAAATCATCAAATTGATTGTACTCTTCCTCATCCACAACATTCTCAACCCCGACAATCCTTCTTTTTCCCTGAAGAACTACATGGCGCTTCTTATTTGCGGGTCGGTTACATAAAATACTTGAACAACTTGCCTCGCGAGTACGAATGGTTCGTCTTTGTATCCTACACATTCGAGGTCCACGGTAGTGACGCCGCATTTGTCAACCTTTACACCCGTGGGAGTTGGACCCAACGGCACCGAAATAGAGGAATTTTGAAAATTACGTAGTCAAGCTCCCAAATCTCCTCTACAAGCCCGTAGTACGAGCTTGGGCCAACGGTTCTGCTGCGTGCGAATCATAGGCATCTATGCGGACACCGAGTTACGCGCTGTGCTCTTTCTATCTTGATCATTGTATAAAATGTGTAGCCATTAATGTCGTATCCTTGCCATGTCACAATTGTAAATTTTGGCCCTTTGCCAACCATTGTAGTGTTTCATTTGACGACCTCCTAGTCAATTGCGCCTTCAACCATTCGTTGAACTGACGGTTGTGTTGTCTCGTGATCCAAACTTGATCGGCTGCATTCTCCGACGTAGCATGTCCTTGTGCTCTTCAATATATGGGGTCACTTCAGTCATGTGTTGTAAAACCATGAAATGGGCTTGAGCATACGTATTTTGATCCGGGGTTATTGCTTTCCTCCCGATAGTCCCTATACCCTCTAACCTCCCCTCGTGACGAGATAGAGGTACACCTATCGGCTCTACCTGAGCCATGTAGCCGATGCAGAATTCAATGACCTCTTCTGTTGTATAACCTTCGATGATGCTACCCTCCGGTCGAGATCGATTGCGTACATAGGACTTCAGAATTCCCATGTACCTCTCTAAAGGGTACATATGACGTAGAAATACGGGGCCACATATTTTTATCTCTTTCACAAGGTGGACAATGAGATGGACCATGATATCAAAAAATGATGGAGGGAAATACATCTCTAGATGACATAGAGTTTTCACCACCTCGGTTTGCAGAGCATCTAGTCCATCCGGATCAATGACCTTCTGAGCAATTGCATTGAAGAAATAATATAGCCTTATGATTGTCACTCGAACCTTGTTCGGCAAAATACTTCTAATTGCAACAGGTAGCATTTGAGTCATTAGCACATGACAGTCGTGAGACTTCATGCCAATTAATTTCAAATGTTCCATGGAAACAAGTTTCTTCATGCTTGTCGAGTGACCGGATGGAACTTTCACACCATTTAAGGGTGGCACAATTCAGTTCTCTCGGACTTAGACAGTGTAACATTTGGGGAAGGTACGTCCGGCCTTTATCGGTCTCTATCGGTGCTAACTCGGTCACGATGTTCATAGCGACCAAGTCACGCCTTGCGTTAACACCATCCTTTGTTTTGTCAGAATGTTCGATGAAGAGACCAATCAAACTGTCACATACATTCTTCTCACGTGCATGACATCGATGCAATTGCGAACTTCTAAGTGCTCCCAATAAGGCAAGTCCCAAAATATTGACCTCTTTTTCCACATGTTCTTCCTCAATTTACGTCCCTTTCCAAACACAACATTTATATCCTTAACCATATCATACACCTCTTTCCCGCTAAAAGGTCTTGGTACTGAGTCATCCTCTTTTTTTCCGTCAAATTGTTTCTTCATCTTGCGGTATGGGTGATACTTTGGAAGGAACCTACGGTGACGCATGTACACGATTTTCGGGAGTTGTTCAACCACACACTCTCAGTATAATCTAAGCGGTGCGGACACGCTTTGGCTCCTTTTATACTAAAATCGACAGTTACCAAGGGCAGGAAAATCATTAATGGTGCGAGAACAACATGGCCCGTAGAGTGAAGTTCTCTCGTTTGTCCGCATCCCATACATGTACCCCTTCATTCCACATTGTTGCAAGATCTTCCACCAATGGGGCTAGGAACACATCAATATCGTTGCGGTTGCTTGGCCCTTGGATAAGTAGTGACATCAAAATATATTTCCGCTTCATACACGGCCAAGGAGGAAGGTTGTACATGCACAGAGTCACGGGCAGTGCTATGTCGATTGCTCATGTTACCAAAAGGATTCATTCCATCTGTACTCAACCCAAACCTTATATTTCTCGGTTCCACACGAAATCTACAAACATCCTATCGATGTTCCTCCACCGCGAGAATCAGCAACATGTCTTATCATTCCGTCTTTCTTACGCCGCTCGCGGTGCCAACGCATCAATCTTGTATCCTTGCGGTTTGCAAATAAACGCTTCAAGCGGGGATTACAGGAAGATACCATATCACCTTAGCGGGAGGTCCTTGCTTCACCTCGATGCCCTTCCCATCATCGAGTCATTTTTACGTTTGTATCGGGATGCTTTGCACACCGGACAAACATGTAAGCTAGCATACTCTTTACTGATGCAGGATACAATCATTCCGACATGCATGTATTCTTTCTACTTCCATTCCTAATGGACAAAGAATCTTCTTGGCTTGGTAGGTGGTTCTCGGCAACACATTTCCGTTGGAAGCATGTCCACTAGGAGACCTAATAATGCCGTGAAACTCTTGTCGGACCAACCATTGCTTGCCTTCAATTTTAATAGTTCTAGAACCGATGACAACCTCGTGTATTGCGGCTTGCAGCCGGGAACAAAGGTTTCTCCGAGTCCTCCATCAAGCCCTCGAATTTACCAAACTCTCTCACTATAGTTCCTTACGCATCACGTAACATCTGATCCAGTTGTCATCCTGCGACCTATCCTCATGATCCAGTTGTCATCCTGCGACCTTTCCTCATGATCGAAAGAACAGTCCACAAGCGGCATATCATTGCCTCCTCGACTATGTCATAACTACCTTCTTGTGTACTCTTCTCTTCACCGTGATGGTCCAACATTTGTACCCTTTTCAAACCCCTTGAATCAAGTGAGCTTCAATCTACTGAGTTGCTAAACATCTTGAGATTATCACAATCAATACATGGGCAATACATATATTTCATCCCCTTCTTCAACATATCCAGCTCGGCCGCCCTTCTAAAGGCAGACACGCCAGTAATGTACTCTTCACGCACACGGTTCTCAATATACATCCAGCTTCGGTCCATCTATGCTACACAAGTGAAAAATGGGTGTCAAAAATGATTATTACCTCTACTACTAACCTCTGATCAGATCACTAAGAATGTTAAGTAATTGAATACTAATCTCTGATCAGATCACTAAGAATGTTAAGTAATTGAGTATGCTAACCTCTGATCAGATCAATAAGAAGACGGTGATATTTTTTCACGCCCAACTCCCTAAAGCCGGCCGCCTTTCTCCACCGATCAGCGCAATGAAGACAGATCGGTGTCGACATCCTTAAAGCAAGTACGCCAAGTAATTAATATTACGCAGAATATCACAGACGGTTCCAACTACAAGCGGTGCATCAAAATTAATATCACGAGCGGTTCGTAATACGATCCGCTCGCGATGTATATAATATCACGAGCGGTTCTAAATATCAACCGCTCGTGATTTATGCGTATATAATGACGGTTTATATAAAGAACCGTCAGCGATAGTCATTCACAGACGGTTTACATTACAAACCGTCTGTGATAGTTACTGAGGATGAATTGTTTTGTCGGCGCATGACGCCAACTCGAAGCATATATAGCATAGCATTGAGGCACATCAGAGGCTCTGCCGTGTCTTGAGAATATGCCAAGAGCTGGTCTTGGATGTGGCTGCCACATCTCAAGACCAGCTCTTGGCATTCCTCAAGACACACTGCAGCCTCGGATGTGCCTCGAATTAATGCTATATATGCTATATATGCTTGAGTTGGCGGTCATGACTGACAAAGCAGATTCATCTTTCGACAAAATTCAAGGCAATTTTATTACAATAGTGCAAAGAAAAGACATTACAGATTCTTGGTTGAGCTGGTGAGGAACATGCAAATACAGAGGCAAGCACAAAAACTCAACAACACATTCAGATCGATCTATTACGGGATAACAAGCTAACAAACCCTTAGCGGCACGACGGTTCACACTAAACTAGACACACTTACGGCAAGAGTGTGTTGTTTAGTATGAACCGGACGTGTCGCGATGGAGGTGCTAGCTCACGGCGGAGGAGATGCATGCGGGAAGCTAGCTAGTGGATGAACTCACGCGTGACTAGTACCGTGGAAAGGTTGATGGGGAGTTATTAATAAGGGCTGGCCGTGGAGGGCGGTGCCGGCCATTCGATGTGGAGAGAATAGACGGTGAGATCGAAATCGATACGCCAATTATTGGTGACATGTGATTATTACACACCAATTATCGGTGACATGGGATTATTACAGACGGTTCTTAAGCGGAACCGTCGTGTTATTTAGATTGGTATAGGCGGTTCGTATTAAGAACCGTCGTGATGTCTCAATTATCACGACGGTTCATGTTATTAACGGTCTATGAAATTATCACGACGGTTTTTATGAAAAACCATCGTCATAAGCTTCATACGAGAATTGCTTGCGCGTGTTTGATGCGAGCGCCGTGTTTCGATCGTCTAATTGCGTCTCTCGATCGTTATCTGAAGCGTCTATATCATTAATGTTTGGGTATACGAACCGTTTGTGCTAAAGGTTAAATATGCGCTCCTAATCCAGGTCTCTTCTACGCACGTACAATACAATATACAATACAACATGGCTTCTACTATGTTCTTGTGATCATCTCCTTCCTCTCATCTGTTCATCACGAATTGTTCGGCGGAACCTTTCACAGCGGCCAGCAATTTGCATCCGAGCGCTTCTCGCACCGCCTGCTCTCCTTCCCGACTTTCTTGCATCCGTCGACTTGACTGATCCTCCGCCGTCGCGAGGCGTCTCGCTGCCGCTCAAGAAAGGGAAACGGCCCTCACCCCGGTTCTTCTCACAATGTGCGCAATGCGGAAGAAGCTCTACACGCATTGCAGAGCGATGGATAGCCTTGCCGATCAAGCGTAAACGGCGGTCGAGGAATCTTTTCATGCTATCCTCACGACATTATGGATGTGCGATCATTTGCCCAGCTGCACGAGGAAGTGCTAAGGACAAGGGCAATCTTAACGGCGTTCGAGAATTTAGCGCAGATCCTCCAAGTCCCCAAGTTGAAGAAGAAGCTACGAAGCCCAAAAGAATACAACTGGGAAACTCGACTACATGCGACTTTTGTAATAAATTTGCCTCTAATTGAAAGTAATAAATTTGCCTTTAATTTGTGATCTCTTGTCTCAGTAGTTCTGTAGTTAAGTTATTAGAAGCAATGTGTACTTATATATTAACCTCTGATCTAGAATATGACAGAGAAAGGGACATCACAGCCGGTTCTTGTGAAAAACCGTCTGTGAACATTCCCAGACGGTTCTTAATAACAACCGGCTGTGATAGACGACACAACACAGACGGTTTTTAATAAAAAATCGTCTGTGATAATCCCATATTATCACAGACGGTTTTGAATAAAAACCGTCTGTGATATTCCAGTATCACAGACGGTTCAGCGGTAAGAACCGTCTGTGATACTCCTTTTTCCCGCCACAAAACAGTTCATCTTTCCCGACAAAATTCAAGGCAATTTTATTACAATAGTGCAAAGAAAAGACATTTCAAGATTCTTGGTTGAGCTAGTCGAGGAACATGCAAATACAGAGGCAAGCACAAAAACTCAACAACACATTCAGATCGATCTATTACAGGATAACAAGCTAACAAACCCTTTGTGGCACGACGGTTCACACTAAACAAGACACACTTACGGCAAGAGTGTGTTGTTTAGTATGAACCGGACGTGCCGCGATGGAGGTGCTAGCTCACAGCGGAGGGGAGATGCATGCAGGAAGCTAGCTAGTGGATGAACTCACGCGTGACTAGTACCGGTGGAAAGGTTGATGGGAGTTATTAATAAGGGCCTGGTTGTGGGAGGAGGCGGTGCGACCATTCGATGTGGAGAGAATAGACGGGTGAGATCGAAATCCGTGTATACGCCAATTATTGGTGACATGTGATTATTACACACCAATTATCGGTGACATGGGATTATTACGACGGTTCTTAATAGGAACCGTGCGTGTTATCTCTTTTCAGACGGTTCTTAACAGACCCGCCCGTGTTATCTCGATGGTATAGGCGGTTCGTATTAAGAACCGTGCAGTGAAAGTTAATATCACGAGCGGTTGCTAGTAAAACCGTCATCATAACGCCGCGCGTGTTTGATTGCGTAAAGCTTCGTGTTTCGATTGCGTAACGCCGGGTTTCGATCGTCTAATTAACGTCTCTCGATCGTTATCGAAGCATCTATATCATTAATGTTTGGGTATACGAACCGTCTGTGCTAAAGGTTAAATATGCGCGCCTAATCCAGGTCTCTTCTACGTACGTACAATATGGCGCCTTCTACTATTCTTGTGATCATCTCCTTTCTCTCATCTGTTCATCACGAATTGTTCGGCGGAACCTTACAAAGCGGCCAGCAATTTGCATCTGGAGCGACTTCTCCGCACCCGCCCTGCTCTCCTTCCCGACTTTCTTGCATCCGTCGCTTGACTGATCCTCCGCCGCCGTCGCGGGCGTCTCGCCGCCGCTCAAGAAAGGGAAACAGCTCTCACCCGGTTCTTCTCCACAATGTGCGCAATGCGGAAGAAGCTCTACTCGCATTGCCTGCATCGATGGATAGCCTTGCGCTCATGCGAAACGATGATTGTGAGGAATGTTTTAATGCTATCTCATGCGACATGATGGATCTTTGCGATCATTTGCCCAGCCGCACGAGGAAGTGCAGAGGACAAGGGCAATCTTAACGGCGTTCGAGAATTCAGCGGTGATCCTCCAAGTCCCAAAGTCGAAGAAGAAGCGTCTGAAGCCCAAAAGATTACAATCTGGGAAACTCTTTACCGTGCGACTTATGTAATGAATTTCCCTCTAATTGAAATTAATAAATTTGCCTTTAATTTGTGACCTCTTGTCTCGGTAGTTACGTAGTTAAGTTATTAGAAGCAATGTGTACTTATATATTAACCTCGATCTAGAATTAATATGACAGACAAAGGGACATCACGGCGGTTCTTGTGAAAACCGTCATGAACATTCCCGCGGTTCTTAACAACAACCGCTGTGATAGTCGACACAACACGAGCGGTTTTAATACAAAACCGTGCGTGATAATCCCAAATTATCACGAGCGGTTTTTAATAAAACCGTCTGCGTGATAATCGATATCACGCAGCGGTTCAGCCGTAAGAACCGTCGTGATACTCCTTTTCCCGCCACAAATACCACAGCGGCCTTCAAATTAAAACCGTCTGTAATAGTTTACATTACAGACGGTTTCACAAAACCGTCTGTGATTTGCCGTCTACTATTAGCCTTTCTGTAGTAGTGAGACCCGGGCCCACCTATCAATGACTAAAGCGTTTTATTTTAGAAAATAATTCTACTAAATCCAAAATTCTATGCTGGCATCATCCTAATGTCATAATCCCATTTCCTATAGAAAGAATAAAAAAATCCCAAAACAGTGTTTTCCTTCTCTATTTCTCAGATTTAAATCTTCTGAGAGCCCGTTCTCCTCCGTTCTAGCTCTGATTGGCTCCATTCTTTTTATAAATTCATATAAAATCCTAATCTACCCATTTTGCTCTATTTTTGATATCTTGGATTTTATTTGAATTTTGTTTGTCTTGTCTATTTTCGCGTGTAGACTATGACATTTTCAAAGAGTGCGATTTTAATGACAATCCCCTTCACCAATCCACAGAGCAAGGCAAGTTACACCTTTGATCATATTGAAGCAATATTTAAAATTATTGATATTAAATTTTACATTATTATGCATACTTATTTTTATTCAAGTATAGTTTAAAGTCTGGTTTAAACTTTTGATAATTCCCAAACTCTTGTTTATGCCAAAATTGATATTTATCATACAATACCTTGTCACATAGCTAAAATTCTAGATAATACACTAGTATTGACTAGAAATTTTGTATAAAAGCTTAGACATGCTTAAAAATGATCCTAGGATTGGGACACCTTTTCACATGAAATGTTTTGTTAAAATGTATCCTTGACATTGGAGTGTCAAGGAGGTTTATGCAATGTTTAAAATAAAATAAAAACATGGTTTAGACTTAGTAAAATATTTAGGTGGTGGGTGCTTGGTGGCACAATGTGGCTATGTGGAAAGTTTCCCTAAGTAAATTAAGAATCAGTCTATAAGCTACTGTTGCAAAGCCATTATGTACTACCACAGACCTGGCTATCTAATTCGTGTGTCCCAACCTTGGTTTCACTATAGCTTGAATGTGGGTGTGCTGGGGCCACTAGTAACTCGCATGACACAAGAGGCCCCCCCATAACTTAGTAGATTCTATGTGTTGGTGAAACCTTAGAGGGGCGTGATCAAGTTGAGGACTACACATTGTAAAGATCTTCTGATAATCACTTAGTCGCACATCTAAATAAGTGTGTTTTTGCTGACATTATAAGTTGATTATCTCTAATGGATAAAGTTATACTATCTCTATAGAGTGTATAAACTATCATAGATATTTGTGCATATGGTCATGGGCAAGCTAAGTAAGGTTTTTCATATATTAGACTTTGTTTTTAAAAAAACTTGGTTAAATGAAAGATGATAATATTTTGAAAAATATGATCTGGGTGGGATCCTATGAATAGGTTAGTGTTACATTGGACCTACACTAATGTTAACATTCGATTAAAATATTATTTTATTTACTTATTGTATTAAATTTAATAGTTTAATATATTTATTGTATTTACTTGTCACATTAGCTTTTCACACAAATAACCATATTATGTATTACTTGATATTACCCTTGCATGTATTTATTCTATTATGGGTATAACTTACGGAGTATATTTTATACTTACCCTTGCTTAATTACTGTAGCTCAGAGGAGAACTGCTTTGACTTTGGTAAGGATATGGATGTTTGGGCCGCATCCCACAGTTGTTTGCCTATAGACAGACTAGATGGGTTCCTTCCACTTTGACTTTTACTTCCACTGCTTATATTTAAATTTGGCATATGGGTCATGTATGTAAACTTTGTCCTTAAGGCCCATATTTGGCTTATTAATAAATATCATTATGATTGATATTTATCTTTGTTGTCCATTTTATGCACTAGCTAATTTTGGATTAGTGCGATTTACACATAGGATCTGGAGGTGTTACTCCTAGATTTGACACTTTACTTGCATATTTACATTACATTTGTAATTTTACTTGTATGTTTACCTTCTGTTACATTACTTGCACATTTTCCTTGTGATTCATTGCTTTCTCCTGTACTAACATCCCATGTTTACCTGAATAGGTATGGAGGAGCATGCAGGCACTGCGGAGTGGCCTTACAAGCCGTTTGACCCAACCATCAACACCATGCACCGCAACTAGTTGGTGACTACCTTACCTTAGCATAGCAGGCCACCCGTCGAGCTAGCTCCATTGCGATTGTGCACCCCCATGAGGGCATGGATGATTGACCCATGTTGGGTTCCTAGGTATGTGAACTAAGTGACCTTTTTTTTCAGTAGTGGCTGGGTTTACTTGGTTGCACTAACGTTTCCAATTTCTATGCACATAGGTTGGGGGCCTCTAGACTACTCCCCCTCGTGGGGATGGTGGAGGCCACAATGGAGGATGCCCAGGACATGCATGGTGTATCCATAAGGTTTTCGTACGATGGGTGCCTACTTACGGTGCTTGTCTATTGTTAGTGGCTGGAGACACACATGTTTCATCTCCCATATGGGTAGATGACACTGATGCTTGAGGGTATTTCATTCCTCACTAGCCTCCCTTGCACGGGGACGTGATGGTGCTGGTCGATGCTGACCCAGATTGGCGGCCCTGTTACTCACCAGGTTTTAGGAGGTGCTATTGGTTAAGGCTGGTTATAGGGTGTTCACTACCCATGGTCCCACACAAAGTGGCTTACCCAATTTTATGTAAATGCTATTTCATTTAACCTTTCTATCTTCTCTAATATTATTATGCCTAACCAAATGTTGTTGTCCGTTTTTAGCCAGAGGGGATGGTCCTCAGAAGTGGGGGATTACATTGTACAGCGGCACATGGAGGCGTACCTCCTGTGGTTCTTTAGCTTGGTCTTGTCCTGCTCATCCCATAGGGACAGCATGAACAAGCACATGACCCAATACGCCAGAAAAATAGTGAACACAGAGTTGGTGGATGTCCGCCAGCATGCGCAGGGCCCTACGGTACTGGCTACCATGTACTGTGGGTTCTGTGATGGGTGAAGGATGGCGAAGGAGAAGTCCACACTCTCTGGATGCCCACCACTACTGTAGCTATGGTCGTCTGAGCACTTCTAGATTGGACAGCCACACATCAACTTGGGCCCGTACTGCGGGGGTCTCTAAATGGTCATGGCCGATGATGTGGACGGTCCGACAATGGGGACTCTGTGGTGTAGCTGATGGGTTAGCTTCCTATTTCTGCTATGATTCATTTAGTACATTTCAGCCGAGCTTACTATTGTCACCTCGCACACGTCGTACCCTAAGTACGTCACCATGTTCGACCAACTAACAGACGACCGTGTGATCTAGAGGCCGTACGTTGCTGATCACATGGTCTCCTGTGCACCAAGGGGACTCTTTGTCCAGTGCACCTGGACACTATCTTTTGGCTCACATGATATCACCTGTTGTATAACATCTTCGTTGGGACGTACATCGTGCATCCAGTGACCAAGTAGTTCAGTCTTTGGTAACCATTCCCAGTACAAATGGGAGAGCACTTACCACTGCATGTTCATGGGTGAGTTTCATATTACACCACCTTTCACTCAATAACATGTCTAAAGTTGTTAATTACTAATAGTCAACACTTTTGGGTTTCTACAGGCACATGAGGAAGGGAGTCATGGGATGTGCGGGGTGGGCCTACACTACTAAAAAAGAGGCTATACTTGACGGCTACATCACAGACGGTTCATAGGGAACTGTCTGTGCTGTATTATCCCAAATAGTTTTATAAAGTGTGATAGTGTACCATCTGTGACAGGCAACTATCACAGATGGTTTATACGAATAACCGTCTATGATATTATCACAGATGGTTGTTTATACGAATCGTCTGTGATAGTGAAAGACATCACATACTGTTTGTATTAATAACTGTCTGTGATAATTCAAAGACAGCTATTTATACAAACCATCTGTGATAGTGGGGGACATCACAGATGGTTTGTATGAATAAATGTTTATGATAGTTCACAGATGGTTATTAATAGGAACCGTCTATGATAATTTCATATCACAGACAGTTGGTGGTTGGAACCGTCTGAGATACACTGCGTTATTAAGTAGCAAGCGTGGTCTCTACAGATCTGTCTTCATTGCGCTACATTGAAGGAGGCGGCCGATTTTTGGGGGTGTGGTGAAAACATACCACTTGTAGATTGATTTGTTCTTGGTGATTAGAGGTTAGTATTTACTTCTAATAACTTATATACCTTGTAATAGCTAGAGAGAGATGATAGCTAGGTTTTTAGATCTAGCTAGCTAGGTTTTTAGATCTAGCTAGCTAGGTTTTTAGATCTAGCTAGTTAGGTTTACAGAGAGATGATAGATTTCTTGAATTTAAGAATGGGTTAGTACTCGTAGTTTACTTCAATATATTCTTGCTTCATATTGCTTCATGAATACATGGTTAGCAACTTAATTTAGATATGGACAATGTATTATAAGGTGAATGACAATTATATGTGTAAGTAGCTAGGCTGATTAGCTATAATAGCATTAATAATCCAATTTGACACCCATTTGTTAAATGTCTAGCGTAGATGGACTGAAGTTAGATATACGTTGAGAACCATGTGAGTGAATAGTACATTAATGGAGTGTCTGCTTTTAGAAGAGCGGCCGAGTTGGATATATTGAAGAAGAGGATAGAATATATGTACTGTCCATGCATTGATTATGATAATATGAAGATATTTAACAACTCAACGCAGATCGAAACTCACTTGATTCAAAGGAGGTTTCAAAAAGGGGTATACATGTTGGAACATGTCATGGTGAAGAGAAGATTATATAGGAATGTAGTTATAACATCGTCAAGGGAGACAACAATATGCCAGTTGTGGACCATGCTTTTGATGAGGATAGGTTATAAGATGACAATCTGGATCAGATGCTACGCGATGTAGAAGGGAACTATAATGAGAGAGGGAGTTTGGTAAAATTTGAGGGCTTGATGGAGGACTCGGAGAAACCTTTGTTCCCAAGCTGCAAGCACACAAGGTTGTCATCCGTTCTAGAACTACTGAAATCGAAGGCAAGTAATAGTCAGTTCGACAAGAGTTTCACGATATTGTTAGGTCTACTAGCAAACATCCTTCTAGAAGGAAATGTGTTGCCGAGAACCACCTACCATGGATAGAAGAGTCTTTGTCCATTGGGAATGGAAGTAGAAAGAATACATACATGTCCAAATGATTGTATCCTCTACCATAAAGAGTATGCAAGCTTATATATTTGTCTGGTGTGCAAAGCATCCCGATACAAGTGTAAAAATGACTCCGATGATGGGAAGGGCGTCGAGGTGAAGCAAGGACCTCCTGCTAAGATGTTTTGGTATCTTCCTGTAATTTCCCGTTTGAAGCATTTATTTGCAAACCGAAAGGATGTAAAATTGTTGTGTTGGCACTCGGAGCAGCATAACAAAGATAGAATGATAAGACACACTGCTGATTCTACCCAGTAGAGGAACATCGATAAGATATTTATAGATTTCGGTGCAGAACTGAGGAATATATGGTTTGGGTTGAGTACAGATGGAATGAATCATTTCGGTAACATGAGTAGCCGACATAGCACCTAGCTCGTGACTGTATGCATGTACAACTTCCTGCTTGGCTGTGTATGAAGCGGAAGTATATTTTGATGTCACTACTTATTCAAGGGCCGAAGCAACTTGGGAACGATATTGATGTGTACCTAGCACCATTGGTGGAAGATCTTGTGATACTGTGGAACGAAGAGGTACAGATATGGGATGCGAACAAACGAGGGAACTTCACTCTGCACGCCATGTTATTCTGCACCATCAATGATTTTTCTGCCCTTGGTAACCTATCGGGTTGAGTACAAAATAAGCCAAAGCTTGTGCATGTTGCTTAGATTATACCGAGAGTGTGTGGTTGAACAACTCACGTAAAATTGTGTACATGCGTCACCGTAGGTTCCTTCCAAAGTATCACCCATACCACAAGATGAAAAAATAATTTGATAGAAAAAAGAGGATGACTCAGTACCAAGGCCTTTTAGTGGGAAAGATGTCTATGATATGGCCAAGGATATCAATATTGTGTTTGAAAAGGGACATAAGTTGAGGACCCATCAGAAGAACATGAGGAAGAAGAGATCAATATTTTATAACTTGCCTTATTGAGAGCACTTAGAAGTTCACAATTATATCGATGTCATGCACATAGAGAAGAATGTATGTGAAGCTTGATTAGTCTCTTACTGAACATTTGTGACAAAATAAAGATGGTGTCAACTCAAGGCGTGACTTGGTCACTATGAACATCAGGACAGAGTTAGCACTGATAGAGATTGATAAAGGTCGGATATACCTTCCCTCAGCTTGCTACCCTCTATCTAAGTCTGAGAGAACTGAACTGTGCCAGTGCTTGTATGGTGTGAAAGTTCCGTCCGATCACTCCGCTAGTATGAAGAAACTTGTTTCTATGGAAAATTTAAAATTAATTGGCATGAAGTATCATGACTGTCATGTGCTAATGATACAAATGCTTCCTATTGCAATTAGAAGTATTTTGCCGAACAAGATTCGAGTGACAATCATAAGGCTATGTTTTTTCTTTAACGCAATTGCTCAAAAAGTCATTGATTCTGATGGACTAGATGCTCTATAAACCGATATGGTGACGACTCTATGTCATCTTGAGATGTATTTCTCTACATCATTTTTTAATATCATAGTCCATCTCATTGTCTACATTGTGAAAGAAATAAAGATATATGGCCCTGTATTTCTACATTATATGTACCCGTTCGAGAGGTACATGGAAATTCTCAAGTCCTATGTACACAATCGATCTTGGCTGGAGGGTAGCATCATCGAAGGTTATGCAACTGAACAGGTCATTAAGTTCTGCATTGATTACATGGCTCAGGTTGAACTGATAGGTGTATCTCTATCTCGTCACAAGGGGAGGCTAAAGGGTATCGGGACCATAAGAAGGAAAGCAATAACTCTGGATCTAGATATGTATGCTCAAGCCCATTTCATGGTTTTACAACACATGACTGAAGTGACACCGTATATTGAAGAGCACAAAGACATGCTACACCAAGATAATCCAGGCTAGTCAGAGGTTTGGTTCACGAGACAACACAATCGTTGATTTAATGAATGGTTGAAGGTGCGATTGACTGGGAGGTCGTCAAGTAAAATGCTACAATGATTCGCAAAAGGGTTAAAATTTACAATTGTGACATAGCAAGGATACAACATTAATAAGTACATATTTTATACAACAGATCTGGATAGAAAGAGCACAGTGCAGAACTCAGATGTCCACATAGATGCATTTCATGCGCACATCAGTACCGCTTGCCCAAGCTCATACTACGGGGTTATAGAGGAAATTTGGGAGCTTGACTACATAATTTTTAAGATCCCTCTATTTTGGTAACATTGGGTCCAACTCCCACGGGGTGTAAAGGTCGACAAGTACGGCATCACTACTATGGACCTCGAACATGTAGGATGTACGCAAGTTGTTTAAGTTTTTTATATAACCGACCCAACAAATAAGAAGTGACACATAGTTCTTCATGGAAAAAGAAGAACTGTTGGAATTGAGAATGTCGTGGATGAGGAAGAGTACAATCAATTTGACGAGTTGAAAAGGAGAAAACTATCACAGGCAGTTTAGTGGAACAAACCATCTGTGATAATTCTATTACAGACGGTTCTATAATGGAATCGTCTGTGGTAGTATTATCACAAATGGTTCCATAATAGAACCGTCTATGATAGTTCCTCTATAAATATGCCCTGCTAGGTTTTATACTCACCCCTCACTCATGCACTCCGTCTCCACCACCCATGCTAGGTTTTGCTCACTCGAGATGCCGCCTCTCCTCCTGACGCCGCCTCTCCCTCCCGACGCCGGCCGCCTCTCCCTCTTGACACTGCCTCTCCTCCCGACACCACCTCTCCTCCCGACGCCTCCTCTCCTCCCGAGGCCGCCTCTCCTCCATAAGGTATGAATCCCAAATCCCACTATGGGTTCGGACATTAGCTCGATGATGATAATGGTCTAATACTGAAATTGAATATTCAAGCTTGAGCTTTAAATTGTTGCTATTAGTGTCATTTGTCAATCTTTTGGTCTGTCACTTTTGGAATAGTTGGCTAATTTATTTTGTGATCTTTAGTACTTCATGATATATGCTTCACTTGTTAGCTAATTCAGTTTGCTATCAAACTTGTTGAATATGTGATTGTATTGTTAGGAGTATATTAAGTTGACGTATTGTCCTGCGACCACTACATTTGCCTTCCTGCCGGATAAAAGTTTAATTGATAAATTTTTGCTTGGTATATAAGTAAGTTGTTATTTAAGAGCTCAAGGTTTGAATCTCATTTGGTATATCCAATTAGTGAAGAGTATAGACTATATTAGCAGGGCAGCCAAGATTAATTCTTGTGTAACCCTACATTTGAGAGCACTAAACTAAAATTTGAGCTTTATGCTGATTTTAGTTAATTCCCCTGTTCTTGAGAATGCTCTTTATGCTCATTTCAGTAGTCATCATTCTCCCTGCTTTATATTTATGCTTTTAATGGCATAGTAGAATTACATGTTTATATGCAATTTTGTCATTTATATACTGCTGCAAATGTGCTTTGATCGTATTTAATTATGCTGGAATTAAATCTAAATATATACATTACTACAAGATCTATTTAGAATAGTATGTTACCCTTCCAAAGGGACCTTTTAGCAATAATATATGCCACATAGACATCCAAAGGGTATAAAGTAAATTACATACTTCAGTGTGTCAGGTTCTATGAAGTAAGTTATGGTTGTTATCCCAGTGCACAGCACAATGAGGAGAAAGAGACTGTGGCCATAACCAACTTCATAGAACTTGAGACACTGATGTGTGTCATTAGCTTCATAGAACTTTGTTCTCATAGCTCACTGTAATTAGTTTTTTCTTGTAAGAGAGATAACATCTGTACATTCATCGTTGCCATCATCTGGGTCTAATGCTCCAAAGACTAAGGTAATTAAGTGTGCCAGAGGAGCATCGAAAAGGCCAGAGGGCTAAATGACCATCACGGTGGTCTCTTTGGATGGGGTCCCTCTGCAATCGAAGAAAGCAATAGCAAAATTCTAGACTACCTGTGGGATAATTGGAAGACAACAGGTCCTCATCACTGTAGCAAGATGGAACGATTTGACATAGGTTCAGAAAAATCAGCTGTAGGAGGAAATAACAAAGTCGTTTGAGATCCCAGCAGAAGTCCATGGACTTGTGCAATGGTAGGTGCTCCTCGCAATGGGAAAAGCATGGAAGGACTTCACGAGCATGCTTGTCATGTAGTACATGGCCGAGGATCACACGCCCTTCATGAGGTATCGTTTTGTGTCACTGAAAACATGGGAGGCTTTTGTGCAAATGAAGATGACGACTGAATTTGAACAACAAAGTGTGGTGCACAAGGCTCTCCAGGCACAAAACACTTACCCTCACAGACTCGACACTACTGGCTACGCAGGTAAAATCCCACAATGGAGGATGTAGGACGAGGTCGTAATCCGATCGGGGCCTCCCCACCATTTGCCGGGATCGCAAATGAGCGCACCCGAAACTAGTTAAGAGTGGGGTCATTAACCACATCTTCAGGTGTCTCCTCTTTCAAAAACCCTGCAGACGAGGAAATGTCCCAACGCCTATTAAGATATGTTAAATACATAGTTGTTAATATCTTTTGAAGGGGTCTAAAATAACATGATTGCCTCTTGTAGCAAACATGGACTACCGAATCTTTCCAAGGCTCCTTTGAGGAAGACAGGGCGAGAGATATACTATCACAGGTCCTGGGAAACAAGGAGCACCCAGGTCACATGTGAGGCTTGGGGTTTTATGTACCTTGGAGGCACGAATTCCCAAATAACTTCGAGGCGTATAGGCGTAGGAAGAGATCCAAGGCCTGTCATGATGAACAAATAAAACAGGAGCTTCATGCACGACTTGAGGAATAACTATCTGCCTCACGTCAAGAGAACATTACCTTACTTCGAGGAGAGATAGATTCATTGAGGGAAAAACTAAGACAAATCTGCAACCAATCACAACCCACCCCCCATTAATGCGATACCCAATCCCCCTCAACGTCGGAGTAGCTACTTGTCCATGCCAATTTTTGAACATAGCAATTCTCACTTACCTATTGATGATAATCAAGTAATGTATCTATCTAGAATGCTTCATAGATAGACCTAGTGGATGTCTTAGCTCATCGTTTAACGTTATGTAGGAGTCTACACCGTGCATCCTCAGAGTCAAGCTTGTTGGCTCCATTCCCATTGATGCTGGGCAGGGGATGGTGTATCCATGGCTGTCAGGGACGCTGGTGTACAGTGCCCAACTAAACGCCGGTTTTCTGAAGGTTCAGGTGGACATGATTAATGATGTTTTTCGTACCATCCTTCTTGAGATGCCCCCAACAAAAAGATTATGACATAGGGAATGACGTTCACACATTCATCTAGTAGTCCAAGAGGGACATTGCCCTCGACCCGTCTGTGCTATGATCTCCACATCCAATGGCCCAAGAGAGATATCACCCTGGACCCGTCACGTCAGCTCACGTGGCTTCACCTCAAGCTTCGCATCAGAAGCCCATCGCATCGGCTCCGTGGAGACGACGCCAAAAATGTATAGCAAGCGAGGCGCTAAGGTATGATCGAAGAAGATTAAGGCATATCCCGAGCAATGGAAGTTCATTCTCGGAGTGTTGTTGGTCCCCGAATCACAACTACCCAGCCTTAGACTCGTTTGTAGGACTTTGCATATCTGGTACATGTAGAGATCCAACATGATGCTAAATTGGCAAAGTGGATTCACCGTGAGATACATAGAGGTGCATTTCCTCCATAACTTGGGCTACTTCATCGTGACCTTCAAAGATTTATTCTTACTATTCAACCTCGACGAACTTGATGCCTCACTTCTATGATTATGGACACTATAAGTGTACTATATAATCATATTCTACATTCACGTAATACCTATAAATGTCATAACTCATTGTTTATGTATATATCCATGATTCAATAAGTCCAGCGACAGTGAGAATCGGTGGGTTTCCTCGACCCACACTTGGTCTCTGAGCAGTCCATCAATGATAATACATCCTTCATCCAAGGTTACATAGCAAGGGGATTGCTTGCTCATAGTGACAAGGAGTACATCATGGTACCCTTCAACCAAGGGTAAGTACTTCACTAGTTGCCATACAAATCCATTTTTAGTACTTTATATGCAATATGAACTTAGGGTTAATCACTACGGCGACATAACATGACTAGGGGTCATTGGATTCTAATCTTGATTATACCAAAATGGAGCAAGATAATATATTTTGATTCCTTACTTAGTGGCAGCCACGATTTCACCCGTGTGCAACAAGCAATTGATAGGTGACTCATTTCTTCCATACATAACTCTATTGTAATTTTCTCTTCATTTGCAATGGTCGAGGCTAACTTTTTGGAATCATGTAGGTCATTTAGCGCTTACGTTGCCCAGGGAGGGAAACACAAGGAATCCAGTGCCACACTACACCACAGGACATAATTTTCGGTACCCTTTACAACACAGCTATCCTATATCACACTTTCTTATAATGCCTCTAGAACTGATAATACCTATGTATATAATTCTATTTTTGCAGTGCTACCACCAGCTATAGGGCAACGTATGTTGATTCTACATTTGCCGCCATATGCAGAAAATTATGTACGATAAGACGAATGATCCAGAGGTTTATCAACCTGCTAATAATTATTTGGTAATTTATCAAACGTGCAATCAATCTTGATAAACTCATCAAAATTCGAGGAAAGCTCTCCCAATTCTTGATAGTGGAGGTCGTGAGCAATACTATAGAGTTCCACCCCGGCAATGGTGTTGGATGTTGAAACATAGGATATAATTGTAATCGTTCAATTATGCTTAGTCAAACAATTCATTCAATTGTACTTCATTCAGTTGTTTAATTAATTTGGAGATCTGTGTAATGATTGTAATTTGCTATATATGTGATCTACTTGTGTTGTTTAATTCATTTGTGAGATCTATATAATGATTGTCATATGCTATATATATGATCTTCTTGCTTGTTTTCAAAGGGCATGGCTAACATTTTCTGAAGCTAGCCGAAAAATAGAAAATAATGTAGCTTTTGAAATACCTATCACAGACAGTTTGATGTTCCAAACTGTCTATGATATGTATGATATCATAGACAGTTTTTAAAATAAACTGTCTATGATATGTACGATATCATAGACGGTTGTTAAAAACAACTGTCTGTGATTATATGATATCACAGACGGTTAACATCAAAAACTGTTTGTGACAGCGGAATATCACAAACAGTTTGTCAAAAGAACCGTTTGTATTTTAACTACCACAAACGGTTTGGAAGCCAGCTTTGATAACCACCTATTATCACTAACACATAAATGCAGACGGTTCAAAAACCGTCTGTGATGATGATTTTGAACTGTCTATGATAACACCGTCTACAGTAGTGCCAACACATGGTGCCATACCTTCACCAGTGGGCACTAGCATTGCAGGACGTCCATGTGGAGCACGCCCCCTGTTACCACTCGATGTATGATGACTACATCGAGTGGTACAGCATGGGTAGCAAGACCTGGATCGTGCATGTCGTGGACATAGCTGGACTCCATATTCCTTCATCCGGTAAGCTATACAAAAACAATTATATTGCACTTATTATGATCGTATTAATTCTAACATGTTTTTCTTGCCACACAGAGCAATCTTGCAAGGGAGGTTCACGAGGACCTAGCATCTCTGATGTCTAGGATTGCAGACAATGGGTTCAAAGCTGTGCTTGCCTGGATTAGAAACAAGGCAATGCACATCATCTTGCTAACATCATGTAGCTTTCGTGGTATGTGGCTGAGGGGTCAGCCACAGCATGTCGTGCACATCGCATGCTCCTAGCGCACCCCTACCGAACATGGTGGGGGGCTCTTCCTTGAAACGTATTGCCTATACGACTTAGTACATCTGGATGCTCATAGGTATACTTCTCCTCCTCGTTGCCTTAGCTCAACTTTGCAAAGAAATTTTTGTTGTAGACCACCATCTCGAGGACTACGTGGGGGACACATCCCCCCGGCACGCAGGTGGCCAATGGCATGATAAGCCACAGGGTGCAGTGGGATGATGATGATAACCCAGTAGACACCTAGTTGGCTGAGCCCCCGGAGGACAAGGCAGTGACCTCCTAGGCAGTTCGTAGCTCTCTGACGTGCCAGGATCTATCCAACTGAGCTGATAGGACATGGCGACTCTCGCACCTGCTACTTAGCTGGCCAAGTCGCAACATGCACCTGACTAATGGACCTACCCTTTGGGTCATGCATAGTGCCAGTAGAAGGCCGGGGCCACTTAGGGGATATCACCTAGGATGAATCGCGGATAGGCCTCGAGTTAGTATGTTTTTGTTTCACAATGCTATGTGTTACCCAAGTGTTACGATATTAGCACTGTTACGATAGTTTTTTGTGGCATTTACATAGAGTTAACGCACTACACAATTTCTCCAAGGAACACAAGATAGACCCCTCCTCGGTAGCATGATAAAGGAGTAATGCTAAGAACAAGCATTATGAAATACAAGTCCAAGCAAGTCCGCCTTTACAGGACAAAGACCATGTTGGCAGTTGTTGGACCGATGCCAACAATCAGAAGGAGGTGAATGATTGTGGAAGCTTTTTTATTCCCCAAGTATTCTCTAAATCTTTACTCAAATTACTATGAGATTCACCATGATCAGATTACAGCTCCTACACAAGATTCAAAGAGATTTGTGATCAAGAAGATGAAAAAACTAGCTTTCACTGCAAGGCCGGTACTACTACTCCAATCCAATACTAGCGCTCAGATTGAGTTGGTACTACCGTCATGGTCAGGCCAGTATGACCACTTGCCCTGTTCTAGAGTGCAAACCCATCAGGACAAAAAAACAAATTTGAGGATCTTTATCAAACCTTGTCCAATGCTACCAAAATCGGTGTGGACCTAAGCAAGCAAGTGAAGAATCAAATCAAATCAAGAAACATGTAGTTCTTGTACTTGGATCCATCCAATTTGGTAGAATTTCTTTCTAGGTCATAAGAACAACCAAACCCTAAAAACCAAATTACTTCTTGCTCATGAGGATCAAAGTCATGAGACTTCAGATCATCTCTTACATGTCCTAGCAAGGTAATCTAGTCACAATTTTAGGCTAAAAAGGCCACGATCATAAAATCACAAATTTTGGTCAAGACAAGGCTAAAACTGGGCAAGATCTTGATTGTTGCTATAGAGTATCTAGTTGGGCAAAGATTGATCCCAAGACCTACTAATGCCCTTGCACACTATAGGTCGCAACAAGAACAACAGGGGTATGAAAAGAGCCAATGATAATTATTATAGCTCCTTATCAAGCTAAAATTGAATAAAATACAATAATTTTATTTCATCCATGCTCTATCTTCTTTATTGCATGTTGATGAGTCCATTGTTAAAGGGAAGAAAGATTGGTAAAAATACATATCTAGAGTATGATTTAGAGTTTTTGTGCAAATTCTTGCTAAGATTGGAGCTTTTTGTCTTGCTATGATTCTCTTAATCTTTTGATCTCTTCTCACCATTATCAAGGTCAAATAGAACAATTATTCCTTCATATGGACCTAGAGTGATATTTCCCAATTCATTTGGTAGATTTGAAGCTTTTTTCTAGAAAACTTGCTCTATTCAGTTGCTTCACTCCATTTCTAGCTCATATAGTCATTCCAATCCTTTTGTGACCATTTTGAATTTCTCTTTGCAAAATTCTCTCTTTTCTTCTAAAAACACCTCCTATTTGCATTTTTGAGAAATTGCTAATCAGTTCATCAAGGGGGAGATTAAAAGACCATGTAAGAAGGTCCAGAATAATATTATAATAAACTATTGCAAGTTTGTGAAGCTGGAATTTGAATTTTGTAAAGTTTTCATTTTGTCAGGTATGTTGTCAAATAAACTGGTCTGGCCGCTGGCTTGTGGCTGGTCAGACCTCTAGTGTATTGCCGGTCAGACCACACTAGCGGTCTGACCGTGATGGTCAAATCGCCAAGCTGTATGATCGGTCTTTTGTTAGCGGTTGCAATATTCCAAAGTGGGTTGATTGCACTATGCTCGACTGGTATGATCAACCTCTGGTTGATGGTTAGCCAACCCTAAGGGTAATTTCTTAGATTTTGGGATGTTTTCATATATGTTTGGTTAGTGCATTTATATTGCATGAAGCATATTTTAGCTAACGTGGGTCAAGTTGTGAAGAATTTATATCTAAAAATGATTTCTTTGCATGAAGCATATTTTAGCATCATTAAGCTGGTCGTAGGTGGGGGATACCTCGTCGGAGTCGGAGTACAGCTCGCTGTCGCTCAGTTCGCCCTCAAGTGCCATGAAGCACATGCCGGAGAAGTTGTCGCCGCCCTTGGGATCTTGCTCGTCCGTTCCATCGTCGTCGCTCCACCCCTCTACCTCGCTGAGATCGAGGTCGTCGAAGGTGGTGAGGACACGGTGGAAGAACTTCTTGGCTTTGCCAAGGTCGCGGAACTTCTTCTTGCCTTGTGCGGGAGCTGAGGGCTTCTTGTTGCGATTCTTGTCGATGTAGTTGTTCTTGCCCGAACCGTCGTAGTCACCTTGGCCCTTCCTCCGCTTGGGGCAGTTTGCCCGAATGTGGTTGGGGCCACCACAATCGAAGCAAATCACAGGTCCTCCTCTCTTTCCATCCCTCCTCCTCTTGTAAGCATGGGAAAATCTCCGAGCTAGGAGGGCTGACTGCTCATCCGCAAGCTGCTCTAACTGATCATCAGTTATGTCACAGAGAGCAGCAAGAGAGAATCCACACAGCGAATCAGAAGAAAGACCAGAAGCCGAACTGGGATCGGTGACTAGTGCCATCGATTGTGACTTCGACTTGCGAGAGACAATGTCAATCTCGTGAGTCTTGAGACATGACTACAGCGCATCAAGAGTCAAAGTCGAGAGGTCTGTGGTGTCCTTGATGGTAATCACCTTCATCTCCCAAACATGAAGGTCGAGTGCAGCGAGCATCTGTCGAGCGTTATCCGAGTCGGGGTATGTGAGACCGACTGCTCGGAGGTTGCTCAGAATCTTGTGAAAACACGCAAAACACTCATCGAGGGACTCGCCAGCGAGCATTTCAAACTTGTTGTAATCTCGCTTGAACTGGTCCTGTCGCACCGTCTTTATTTGGGTGGTGCCCTCATGGTAAGCATCGAGGGTCTCCCAAATATCGAAGACGGACGAAAGATGAGATATGCGGTCAAACTCGCTACGACTCAAGCCCTGGATTATGATGTTCCTTGCCTTAGCATTTGCCTCAACATCAGCCATATTCCCGGCGTTGATGTTCTCATCGGCAGGAACAACAAACCGGACCTTGACCTTACGCCAGATAGCATATACCTGAGCCTGGATGTATGTCTCCATTCGGCTCTTCCAGAAGGGGTAATCGATGCCATCAAAGACGGGAGGCTTGGTTGAGTACTTGTCTGTCGCCATGGCTCTAGAGACCGGTTAAGATCTATGAAGAAGAGATAACCGGCTCTGATACCAATTGTTGGACCAAAATGGCGACAGAGGGGGGTGAATGTCGACTCTAAAAATTCCCCCTAAAGATCCCACTTAACGAAACTCCTCTTTAATAGCTATGAAGAGTTATGAAGGAGTAAAAACCACTTCTCTGGAACCTTGAGCTCTCAAAGGAAATAGGCATATCAAACAAGGAAAACAAATAGCCAAAACCTCACCCAAAACAGCAAGCAACTCAGCTGTCAAAGGGGGGCCAGTCCGACCGCAGCACTTGGGCCGGTCAGACCGCCACACCTAGGCCGGTCAGACTGCCCAGGCCGGTCAGACCGGTATGGGGCCGCCGGTCAGACCGGTTACACTGAAAATAGGGGCAGAAACTGGAGCCCGAAAACAGACTAAGCTGAAAGTATTCAGACTTTGAAAAATAGAGAGAAAGATAGATTTCTTCCAATCTTTTTGTCCCAGAGCACCACAACTATATACTAAAAAGCAAAGAGGGCTTGGGAAAGAAAGAAATCAAAGAAAAGAACAAGAATTTCAGAATAGGGCTACAAACTGAAATCTTGCACGAGCTGAGCCGAAAATCAAATTACTCCCCAAGCTTTGATCCTTTGGCCATGAAACTTTGAGGAAAGATTAGCAATAGCCTCTGGACAATACGTGCCAAGTTTCATGCCATCTTGAGAAGGGAATCAAAATCCACCTCAAACCCTAGAAGATAAAACGAAGAACAGAGAAGCTCACAAAGCCAAATCTGAGATTAAATGTGATTTGCTCCTGGGAAAATTGATCTAATGATCTTGAGGCATCATCCCAACATAGAGCAACCCATTTTGGGCCTTCCCAACAAGAAACAACTCAAATTTCAGAAAATTAAGAAATCACTCAAAAAGGGAGGAACGAAGAACACAGGGCCAGCACAGGAGAAAAACTTCAAATTTCCATTCCAAATCAAAAGAGGATTACAGAGGAGTCCCGATACGCATGGACATTAGAACAAGGGATGATTACATGCTCATCACTCCAATCTCTCCCTCTCCCCAAGCCAAGAACTCACCCACTCACTACATGCTTGCTTGGAGAGACACACACACAGGGAGGAGATGCTACGATGGAGACAGAACCTCTGCCCTCTCCAACTACTCTCCACTACCAAAGCCTCACCAACTAAAACCTAAAGCCAAAACAAACTCTCAAATCTTCTTTTGACTCTAGCAAACCCTAACTCTCTCCCAAAGCCATGAGGGGGCATGCAGCCACTCCCTCCTATTTATAGCCTTTGGCTAACGGTTCTCCACCCTGTTACGCCCGCTAAAACCAACGGAACCCGCTCCCGCTTGTGCAGCCTCACGAAATTACCAATTCGCCCCTCCTACACCTTCCGGGAAGCTTCCGCGTTCCTTGCCGTCCACGACTCGCAACCACCTCGAGTCTCTGCCGTCTTCGACACATCTCGACCGTTCTGACCTCGACACTGCCCGTGTCTAGTCCGGTCACCTCGTGTCTCGCCACGACTCCATCTCGACGTCCTGCAGCCATCACAAACAAGAAACACATCAAATAGCACCGTTCGATACATGAAAGCATAAATAGCATCAGTAAGTCATACTTACGCATAATAAAGTCCAAACCTGTCGAAACAGCAGAATATGCAACCTAAACACCTTGACCAGGTTTGACCAAGTCCGATCGAGCCCGATTGCACCACGCAACGTCAAGGTCTGAACCAACCAAATCAAACTCGACTCTCCTAAACCGATGTCAATTACTCATCACACACATGGAATGACCTCCACATGGTCTCTCAATCTCCCCCTTGATGAGTATATTGACAAACTCCGAAAAAGCACAAAGTTGAGTTTGAAATGCAAGAAAGAAGTCAAACATGGTCCAAAGGAAGGAAATGAAGCTAATGACCATGTCGACACAAGGAGCACAAGAAAGAGCAAGTTTTCCTCAAAGCTCCCAAAAATGGCTTTTTCTACCACTATTCTCCCCCTTTTGGCAATAAACACATCAAGGATGCAAGGAAGAGGACAAGTCATGGAAATGGATGAAATGGCTAAAGTTTGATTATTCTAAGCATTTAGAGCCATGAGAATTATCCAAAATGACCATAATGTATTACATCAAGCCATAACTCAATAGAATGCTATCAAGATCATGACAGAATATATATAAGCCAGCTAAACCAAATAGATGACAATCTGAAATTTAGTGCAATTTGTTAGCATGTCAAGTCATCCATGATCAAAGTCTAGCTAGAGGTATCCAAGGATGATGCAAACCATGTCAATAAGCTAAGCGGAACCAAGAAGCTAGTATTGAGTCATATTAGAGTGCTACAAGCTTAAGAGTGAAATATTTGTTAAAGTACTTGTAACCTTGGAAATCTTAGCAAATTGAGCACATTTGACATGTTTTTCTTTAGAAATCTTATGATTCTTGCCAATCGGATTTTTGTTTTGTCAAGTGCTAGATCTCAAGCCTTATGTGACCACTCTAAGCAAGAAGCTTAAGAAGATGGTCTAGGTCATCCACAACTCCCCCTGAGTTCATGCCTAGTGCAATGGCAAGCCATCTCATGAGAAAGAATTGGTGAGATCAGTTTTTTCGCACAAAAGAGATCTTTATTTTTTGCTTTCATAAAAGATTGCACTAACTTATGCATCATCACTCATGGTGTCTTCTTGATTTGGTTGATTTGCTCTTGTTCGTTTTAATCTCTTCTCTCTCCTTTTTGATCTTGCTATATGCCAAGAATGTATAAGTGATGGAGATAACTCATGGAGATCATATTCCATCCATGTAGGCACCGATTCTTGTAGGATTTCGAAGTTATCCTATTTTGCTTGGTTTTGGCCTATTCTTCGGGTTTCTTGATCCTAAGTTTGGTTTCAAATCTTTGGGAATTTTGGTTTTCTGTGACATGTGGGAATATATCTAGAGTCATCTTAGCCATCTTCTGCCCACAACCAAATTATATTCCTAGTTTTTGGTTTTTGTCCAGTTTTGGTGCAACTTTGACTATTTTCAGAAAGGTTGGAACTTTGGTAAGGATTCTAGCAATTATTGGATGAAATAGATTCATGAGACTCTAAGCAAGATGTGTTCAAAGTTTCATCTCATTTGGCTATGGATTTTGGAAGTTGCACCAAAAGTGATTTTGACTGCTGATTTTCTGTTCTGAGAGTAGGGGAGCAGTTAGACTACTCCTTGGCCTGGTCAGACCGGTCGCCGGCCAAACCACCCAAGTGCAAGAGCTAGGCTCTTTGGTTCTTGAAGTTGTTGCTTTGTTCTAGGCTTCTAATTCTGATCTTCATAGTTTTGCACCTATTGAAGCGAAGAATTTAAAAATACTTGAAGAAAAATTTCTAAAGCATCATTCCCGATCCCCTCTATTGCCATTATGGTCCTACACTATCTGTTGTACATCGTCGATTGGCTGTGCTCCTTGTAAATCAAACATACATCTCAAAGGAAAGTTGAATGAGTTCGGTGTCCAACTGAAGTAGATACAAAACAATAGTCTCATTCTTCTAGCTTATGGTTTCTTTTGAACAAACAAACAAAACAACTTCTCCGCCGTCGTATCAAAGCGGCTTATCAGGATAGGCTTTTTGAAACGGCTTATCGGCATTCAGTTCATTCGCACAAACATCACGTTAAAACATAAAGCCATCGGTCATAGTTATAAAGCATAATTCATAAGCCACAGTCGAAAAGAACGCACCCAACAACACAAATGTGCCCACACATTACGCCGCTGTGTGGCAACCTGGTTTATTTATGAAATGTTGTGACTAGTTGGATGGTTGTCTTGGCTCCAATGTGACACTTGATAAGTTGTGTACCATTCAGGCCCCCCTTGTTTCGGGTTTAGCTTTTGGCTTCTGGCTTCTAGCTTCTAGTTTTTTATTTTTGTCTTTTTTGTCTTTTTTACTTTTTCTTTTTTCGTATTCCTTTGTATTATCCGTGATGGGTTAATCTATTTTTTCCATTTTTATAATTTTCAAAATTTTAATTACGCCAAAAATACATCATTAGCTATATAGTGCAAAATAAACCAACTACAATACCAAACAATGAAAAATGGATCATAAGCCATAAAAAAATCTAAATGAGCAGGGCCGAGCTTTGATGGCTTGCTTGACACCACATACGATAAACGTATGTACATAAAGGCCACCGGGCGGGGCCGTATGTTTGTGCATAAGAGCAAGTACAATAATGTTGACTAGGTCGCCTCTAGCGAAATCCACGTCAACACAATCCTATGTGGAAGAGAGAGAAAAGAGGAGAGAGAGGCAAGTTGCCCCTCATGCAAGAGGTGACCTCTAGCACATCATACGAGGAGAGAGAGGTAAGCTGCCCCTCATGCAAGGGATGACCCCTGGTATATTTATGCAAGTATTAAATGTTTGAGTACTTTAGTAGAGGTAACCTCTACTCAACTTATTGTATTAGCTATCTCTACCATGAGCCACGTGTACTCTTTTTGCTTATTTGACTAGTCCTAGATGTGGCAGCCATCTCTTCTATTAAACTTGCTCTAATTGATCAGCTAGTGAGAGAGCAGGCATGTACAGCATACTTGAGTTTGCAACTTCTGCGTGCAGCCAATCAAAACGGTATCTTTGGCGCTTCTTATGTTACCAAAGCTTAGCAGCATGTGTTAGAACATCAATTCAATGGTCCTTTTGGCGCACTGTCATGCATACCACTACACGTCATATTCATAGTGGGACGGAGTATTGAGTTTAGCCACATATATTTGTACTGTACTGGCACTTTGGGATGTGTTCTCCACATCTGACAGTACCTAGTGGGGAAAAAAATATAAGAACCTCAAACAAAGTTTCTCCTTCTTTAAGTATAGTACGTGTTCTAAGAAGACCGTTATAAAAGACAAACACTACTACATGAAAAAAATATATATAGGAAGCTCAAACAAAGTTTCTCCTCCTTTAAGTATAGTACGTGTTCCAAGAAGACTGTTATAAAAGACAAACACTACTACATGATTAGTGTTGCATTACTAAACGTTCACATACTTTAGCAAACTAATCATCATGAATAATGGTCCCAGGCAAGAAAGCCCCAAAGGCGCGCATCAAGCACAGGGACAGCGGACAGGGAGCTGCAACAGTTGACATTGCGCAAGAATTCGATTCATGCATTGCTACGCTCCGGTGGAAATTAAAGAAAGAGCCGAAAGAAACAACACTCTTGTCTTGATGAGTACTACAACGCCCAACATCTACTCAGAAAATTCGTCTCACGCACTCACACGGCACGGCCGCTAGCTAGCTGCAGTAGCTGTGTAACGACCTCTCACTGCTCCAAAAATGGCAGCCAAAAGGTCTTGTCGAGCGGTGAAGTTTCTAACTAGCTAGAGGTCCTCGGGAGATGCGAAAGCAGAGAAAGGGGACGAACCGAGCAACGCCTGTCGTGATCGTGGGTTCTAGTTGAAGTCTAATCTATGCACGTCCTGATTCTAGCTTAGTTCTATTTTCATTAGGTTACGACAAATCCCCATGTTAGGAGAGAGTCTTCTGAATAATTGTTAGGAGAGAGAGTCTTCTAAATAATAAGGACTTCTTCACAGCCCTATCTATCAAAAAAGACTTTCATGATTATGGAACGAAATTCAGATATCTAAATTCGGACAACAAAATGACTGAGTTACGGTTTCAATCAAGGTTGTTAAAATCACGATTCTAATCGTAGTATCATACAATTCTACGATCCCCACAAAACTAGCCCAACTCAAATCGTATCTTGAGTCGTACCAAGTAAAATCGTGGTAGAATCACGATTCTAGTCCTAGAATCGCAATAGAATCGTAGTAGAATCATGGTAAAATCGTAGAATCATGCCGCATCCAATATTATAAAAGAGTTTGGTGTTTGGTTGTGTTCTATCTCTTAATTCAAGTTGTATGTTAAATACTAAGTAGTTAATAGTTTAGACATTAATATTCGAAGGTTTAGAATAATAAAAATTAATTTAATTATTTACTTAGTTTACTTTTTATGTAAAATAATCAGATTATGGTAATATTAATAACATCTTAGATTCTATGATTCGATCCTAGAATGCGATCATATCAAAATGTCTCCAATCCGATTCGGGATCATGATTCTGACAACCTTGGTTTCGACAATAGCGAGCAACAGTAGTGGCCAGAGTTAGGGTTACGATTCACCTAATTACGATGGGGTTCACCACCCCCCTCTCGTGCCATAGATTCCGGTGGCAGGTAGGACCAGCGGTGGACACCATCGGCCATGGGTTTGCCAGCAGACGTTGGGCAGGGTTGGGGCGGCGGCGACGAGCCGATCAATTAGGGTGGCTAGGGTGGGGGTAGGGACGAGGTGCTGACCGCCGAGGCGGTGAGGGCACCACCGGCTATGGGTGGTAGCTGGTGGGTATGGGGGTGGTGGTGAAGGCGGGTGGAGCTCAGTGGAGAGGAGAAAGAAGGCAATCGAGGCAGAGCAAGAGGGTGCTGGAGAGGGAGAAGATAGGTGGGGACGGAGCTCACATTAGAGTAAGCAGTGGGGCGTTTGCTAGAGACGCGGTTGGGCAGGTCGCTCTCTGGTGTTTGCTTGGGCAAAGGCTTGAGAATGAGGGGAGATGCATACGAGGGTGTATTCGTTCTATAGTTACAAAACGCTCTTGGTGGTGCTCAGTTTGGCAATGACTTATGACTTATTTTTCACTGTAGCTGATATATTTTTTTACTATAACTGTTGGTAGCTTATTTGGCGTAATTAAATTTAAAAAATAGAAAAAAAACAGATTATCTCATCACGGATAATGCGAAGGAATATGGAAAAAAAAGAAAAAGGTAAAAAAGCCCAAAAAAGCCAAAAAACTATGAAAAAACAAAATAAAGGAATAGTGAATTAAGAGACAGAACCTAGAAGCTGAAACTGAAACGAGCGGGGTGTAATTACATAGAAGCGTCGTTTGTTTCATTCATATTAGGTTAGATTTCTTAGAATTTTTTATTCGTAACACATAGTGTTACTTCCTTGTACTGTATGTATCCGTATACGTGTGTATTCATGTACACACGATGACACGATGACATCAATGGCACCCATCATACCAGTCCGACGGGCCGTACGTACATAATTGACCACCCGCCAGGCCGCAACAGAATACCTCATGTGCGCCCCATCTTCTCATCCGGCGCTTTCGGACAGCAATATCCCCCACATCCTGTCCCCTTCCCCGCCGGGACGACGCATCGCTCCCGTTCTTACTGTCAACTCAGCCTCCCATGCCCGCCTGCCCGCGCTTGCATGCCAGAAACACCGCGTTTTGGGCCGCCACGCACGGCCGCGCGACCCCGCCAGCCTTTTCTCCGAACCGCTTGAACATGTACCAGCGGGTTTAGCCGCGCGCACCGCAGTAGGCGCCGGAGCTGCGTGCCCGTTTCAACCCGATCGATCGTGCGACCCACCCGGCCGGCGCGGCGTGAGGGCTAAAGGTACCCGACGAGTCGGCCTCGGCGAGGTCGAAAGCGACGCGACGTGGCTCGGCTCTCGCTCGCCCGGCGTGATGGCAGCGCGCACCAGCCCGCCCGTCCGCGCCGTGGACAGCGCACTGCGCGCACGGGTTGGCGTCGGATGGATGCCTGACGGCGCGGCAGGCTAGCTACAGCTGCTTTTGTGCCCTGGGTGGGAGGAACGGGCGAAAAGACGGGGGCGATTTCGTGCGAAGCGGCCTGCTTTTAGGTGCTGCGAGGCCTCGGCAGCGACGTGTCGCGTGCTCGCCGTGCGATCGCGCTCGCCGCTTCAGGTGATGGGTGACCGATTTTACTACTGTTGAGTGCAATAACTGTACTACAAGGTCGTGTTTCTTTCCGGGAAGAGGAGCATCGTCAATCGATCGTGTCAGGGGTTGAGGTTTCTTCTCTTTTTTTCTTCCTCGATGACACGGTAGATGTACACACATGTTCCTATGTACGTATACCATACATTTATATACATGAGTGCTCACCCTTAGCGTTAGAATGACGGAGCTCTGGGGACGGATTCATAGCGTCACAAGTTTCTAAGCCGTTGGATTGCGTTGGATCATCTCGATCCAACGGCTTATGAGGGGCTTATGACTGTCCAATTATTTTTCAAACTTTTACAGCTCTGAATGCAATTTAAATAGGACATAATAATTAATTAATTTGACACAATCTTCACCAGAGAACAACATAAAAGTGTCTGAATTTTGAAGCATATACATTAGATGCACAGATCAACGCATCCTACTTTACTAAACATAAGTACATGGCCAACACCGAAACTGACGGTTGAAATAGGACGAAGAACCAACACCGAAACTGACGGTTGAAATAGGACCAAGAAACAAACACCTTCCTTGTCAACCCTACATCCCAAAACAGCTGGTCCAATTAGACGTCCCCACAAACCAAAGTAAAACCCTTTCCAACTCCAATACATCACATTGGCATTAGCCCCGTATCCCATTCTAACCTTACTACCATCACAAACCCATGAACAAATATTATCCTAAACCAGCAGCAGCTTCTCCTCTCCTCTTAGCTCCTCCTCTCCCCAATCAAACCCTAACTCTACGCCAGCTCTAGATCTCCAACGAGACGATGAGCACTGAGCCTGATGCGCACGACAAGAACAAAGGCGCCGCTGCGAGCATCGACTCGTTCTCGCAGCTGCCGTTCATACGCCCGGCCCGCGAGAGGCCGCCGCCGTCCAGCTCCAGCCCCGCGCCCATCCGGCTGTTCGGGTTCGACGTGCCCCCGGACGCTGCCACGGCCACCCCCACCGATGTGCAAGAAGCTAACAAAGATAGCGCGTCCGCCACCACCGCCACTGCTGCTGCTGATGCGACTGCCCAAACGGCAGGTGAAGGTGCAAGCAGCGACGGCGGCGGCGGGAGCCGGAAGTTCGAGTGCCACTACTGCTGCCGGAACTTTCCGACGTCGCAGGCGCTAGGCGGCCACCAGAACGCGCACAAGCGGGAGCGGCAGCACGCGAAGCGAGCGCAGTTCCAGACGGCCATGGCCATGCAGCACCGCCAGTACTACCCGCTCCCGGACCCCGCCCACGTCTTCCCCACCTTCGCCGCCTATCCCCACCACCACGGCTTCGCCGCCGTTCCGCCGCCGCCGCCGCCGCACTACCCCTCGTGGGCAGGCGCCAGGTACTACAGCGGGCCTGGGTCCATCTCGCAGCCGATCAACGGCAGCCCGGTGACGCCCGGGCTGTGGCGGGTCCCTGCCGGCGTTGGCGTGGGGACGCCGCTGGCCGCGCGACGTCAACAACCGCCGGCCCCCCTTCCGTCGTTGCTCGGAGGCGAGGAGCCAGTGGTGGTGGGAGCACCTGGCTCGACGTCGTTCTCGCCGTCGACCTCGTCCTCGTCATCGTCCGCTTCGCCGCATGAGCGCCGCGCCCAGCCGGAGCATAAAGAGAATGTGAGTTTGGATCTGAGATTGTAGCTGTTTGTGAAATGATGGCCGCGGGTGTCAGCCTCATAATTGTTTCTTACAAAACAAATGCAAATGTTTTTTCCTCTCATGTTTGGATTTATTTAGCTCACAGGGCTAGTACCAATTATGGTGCTCGATCAGCTGCTAAGATAACATTCTCTCTCTCTCTCTCTCTCTCTCTCTCTCTCTCTCTCATGTTCGTGAGCCGTTTATCTGCACTTCTCAGTTCTGAATTGTTCGATTTATCTTACTGGGCAAATTGGGACGAGATGGTAAAAGGAGTTAGTATTGTCTATTTTGGCTCTTGAATATTTGTTGATGATTTTACGTTTTTCCATGATAGTGCTTAACTTTTATCCTCTTTCAGTCCTCAAAGTATCAAATTGCGGTCAAATTTCTCCCCTTTTGTTTTTCCTGGTAATTGTTACCATGATCTTTGTCTGAACGGAAATTTTATGTGTGTTGTTTCTTTCTCAAAAAAAATCCTTCTCCTTTTGCTACTTGCAGTACTGGCAGTTGTGCTCCTTCTTAATTTTTTTTAATTAGTTCTATTTGTCTAATTGGCGGATTCGGCGCTTGCCAAAATTTCCGGGAAATGTATAATTGGCATGTCTATTTAATTAACACAAAAATTGAGTGCTTGTCTCCATAAGTATTGCAGAACATCTACATATGCATATGAACATGGCTTAAAAAACATATATACATCGATCTTTCCTTCTTGAAAGATTTCAAATAAGTAGCGTTTGAGAGCACAGCATATTTCCATAAATTGGGCCTAGTCAATAATTACCGGATCATCATACATATTCTGCAATTTGAATATGTATTGGTTTCCAAAGTTCAATCCCAGTATTGCAAATTTGAAAATCTGGTTCTCTTCACTGTGGGATTTGTTTCTGATCATAGCAAAATATAATGCATGGTTCTTTCTAACTCAGATGGAAAATTTTATAAACATGCTAGCTAGCTTATGCGTCCCAACAAAAACTGCAATCTGACTTTTGAGAGGAAAAGGCTGGAAAGCTGTTCTTCAATAATTCCATATTCCTTAAAAAGAGCTTAGCAGTAGAATACTCATATCATCCATCATTATAACAAGGTCTGGAGAAACAACTTTAAAGTGATTGAAATCATAAAGCGTTATACAACATACTGGAGTACGTACTATGTATCTGATCGGTTAAAGAAACCAGCTTAATTGTACTCCGTGATGAATTAATTAAAAGCTAGTGGTTCTAGCAAGCTTAGCTACCTAGCACATGTAGAGAGTACAAATTTATTCGTACACGTTGTGTTTTAGCCCAGAATTGAAGTATGGTCTTGCATTGCATGTTGTTAGTACGTAGGTACTCGTAACTGTTCGTACTCTAAAGTTCAAAAAAAAAAAAAAACTCGTACCCTGCCTCTTCAGAATGGTCTCGACCTGTTCACAGCTATCCATTCATTTAGAGAGTTTGGAGAAATATATATTTAGATGCGTGATGTACTGGTCAATTCTTATGTATGCCTCAATACAGCGAACCAAATCTATACAGTATCATAACTGTCGTCCATACCAGATCCGACAGAAAATTTGTAGACCTCTAGTCGGATACGTCGAACGTCGAGGATACAAATTAAGTGGAGTCTCAAGGAGAATCACACTCAAAGAATCATACTAGTGTATTGCTTATACGTGATGAGAGCTACGAGGGGTCTCCTATTCCTATTTACAAAGATCCTATTTATATAATGGAGAGAAAATATCTAAAGTTATATTTTTGTTCTTGGATCTTATCTTGTGCCGATGGGTGATTTCGTCCATCATATCAAGTGGATCCCACTATATTCGAGAATCACAACGTCATGGGTCTTCTACTCAAGTGCGGACGGTGCCTTAGCGTGTGGCTACCTCAGACCTCTCGTTCAGGGTGAACCCTCCCCTTGCCAAAGTTGTCGTCGTCTCAAGGTGGCGTAGGGACCCTCCCTAATAATAACAGTTTGTATCGTATTTAGGCAGAGATTTTCGTATTGTAAATATGGATACAGTAGTGTACGTAGTAGTAACCATTACCAGCAGCGCCCCCCGGAAATATCTTAAGTACATTCCTAATTGCTATTGAACTTGCATGCGGATTTGGGGCCATATCCAAAAGGCACTCTTAAACTGATTATAGCTTGCAAGCATTAATTCACCACAGTATTCAGATTTTTTTTTTAAAGCATGCTTACATGCATGTGCACTAGCATATCCGGCCTATCCAAAGGTCCACAATTCTGATAAATAGGTGGACCAACCTTGTCATGCAAGGCCCATCTCCAGCCTCCGTAGCCTACAAATCTGATTCAAATACAACTCAGTAGTCTAATCTCTGAATTTAGTTAAGCCTGCCTAGCTAGCACCCGCTGTGTTGCACTTAGGAATGCAAACGGATCGGATACGGACGGATATTGCTTATCTCGTATCCTTTTTCATATTTTTTTGTCGGAGTCGGAGTCGGATACGGATAGTGTCGGATACGAATACGAATGCGGATATTCTCGGTCACAAATACGGATCGAATACATACCGCTCCGGATACGGTTAGTCTCGGTCACGAATATTTAGTCGGATAATGCGCGGAAGTAAATTTTACATGATGACAGAGACAAATTAAGCAACTAGTAAATTCTAACTAGCAAAGTAGCAACTAGCAAGTAAATTGTAGATGCTAGTTAAACAAATAGTAGGCTAGTAGCTAACTAGCTAGATGCAATATGGTTCAAATGTACGAATTGCTCATAGTTAAGTAATATTGCTCATTCAATAAAAAGAGAAATGTTCATGACTTATTTCAAGCATTGTTCATTTCAGCCAGCAAGCATTGCTCATTCCAGCCAGCAAGCATTGTTACAGGAAAATTGACAGCCAACAAGCAAGCATTGTTACCACTTACCAGCAAGCATTTACAGTGGGTAACACTAAATTTTAAGCATCTAATGTTCATAACTTATTTCAAGCATCTAATGTTCATGACTTATTTCACGCGTATACCGATGGCAAGTAATATACAGAGATATTTCTCTTTTCTCTATAAGAACTAAATGTAACTCAGAACACCACCAGGAACCAGTATTAAAAAATAGAAGCAAGAATGGTTACAAATCAAAAGGAAGATTATTCTCAGTAGTCATAACTTAGATTAAAATTCTCTCTAAAGTATGACTCACTCCTAGCACTACATACTAAGAAAACATCAAGTACAATACGATAAATATGATGACTGTAAAACAAAGATACTAACTAGGCAGCTAGGTACAGACATACAGTTTCATGTTTATTTTTTCATATATATCCTATCATGCAACAAAATAACACCTTTTATCACTCCTTCTGTAAATCAAGGAATCACAGGTCAGAGAGTAGCATACAGGCATACAGCTCTGTGGATCATCAAAACAAGCACAGATGCCTGAAGACCATTGTGTAGGATCCCGGCTTAATTTATGGCGTGCAGCAAGGTTCTGAAATTTTGGTTTTGGGCGCCGCCACTGCTCCCACAGTCCCGCTCGCTACTTGACTACTTCGCTCAGGTCAGCGCTCGCTCTTCGCTGCCGCCGGTCTCTACTCTCTAGGGTTGGTTAACCGGACCGGTTAGTGGGCTAGCATCGCTCGGTCAGTCCGGTCGGATGGATTGGGCCTCTATTGGGCCGTTAGTGTTATCCGGATAGTCTATCCGAAAAAATATCCGGATAATTCCGTATTCGTCGGATAATGTATTTTCCGAATCCGTATCCGTATCCGACAAAAAATATCCGAATCCGTATCCGTATCCGACAAAAATTTCGGTTATGCTCCGAATTAAAACGGACGGACGGTCGGTCGGGAAATATCCGCTCCGTTTGCACCCCTAGTTGCACTGCCATGCACGGACTTCTAAGTCCCAACTAGGGATGGTAATCGGGCGCGGCGGGTACGGGTAGTACTCGCCCATACCCGTACCCGCGACCCCGATTTACGCCCACAGGTATACCCGCGAAGGACCATGGGTAAAAAACCTCACCCATACCTGTCGCCCGCGGTCATACCCGTTTACCCGCGAATATGAGAATTGAACAAAGTAACAAATATGAGAATTGAACACAAATCACAAATACTCATGCTTTCCGTAAATCACAAAGTCACAAATATTATGTTTCGATCACTCTTCTATTCCTAAATATTCACAAATCCAACCCGGTGATAGCTTCATCTATGATAACCTGAGGGGGAACTCTTTTGTATCAGATACCTTGCAAATTTCACATTTATATGATCTTGTTTTTTCATAGAAACAAGAAATACAACCAATGATACAATACACACAGATATCAAAAATCGTCCATTCAGAACACATATATTTTGAGCAAACCTACACTGTATTTCATCACAATAACAACTCGGAAAGATGTTTCAGTCCAAGAGTTGAAAGTTGACCATATATCTATTACCAATAGTGTAACACCATCAATTTACTCTTACAGAATGTGGGAAGGTCTGGAAAAGCTCAGGAAGATGGTAGGTTAAGTACATAATGTTAGATATGAATATGCAAAGTACAGATATTTGAAATTCAATTTAACCCTTATGATACTATCTTCACCAGCATACATCCTTCAAGAAGCGACATGGTACAAATGAATAATTAGAGATTAAAGAATTTTCAATACATCGTAAACAATCTTACTGGTAAATCTATTTTTCAGTATCTGCTTCTTGTTTAGGGCATAGAGGAAGTTCTTGATGTTTTTAGCATTAAGCCGTGCCATGTACTGCAAGCATATTTGGGATCCTACTAGTAAACTGAAGTATGCAAACAGCATTTGGGATGAAGGTAAATCTCACATTGGTTTAGTTATCTCACATTGGCTGAATCTGGAGGGCGGCGGCGGCGGGGCGGCGGCTGGATCCGGTGTCTCGGCGGGTGGGGGCGACGGCTCGATCTGGAGGGTAGTGGCGGCTGGATCCGGCGTCTCGGCGGGTGGGGGCGGCGGCTCGATCTGGAGGACGGCGGCTGCAGGGCGGCGGCTGGATTCGACGTCTCAGTAGGTGGGGGCGGCGGCTCGATCTGGAGGGCAGCGACGGGATCCGGTGTCTCGGCGGGTGGGGGCGGCGGCTCGATCTGGATGACAGCGGCAGTGGGGCGGCGGCTGGATCCGGCGTCTTGGCGGGTGGGGGCGGCGGCAGGGCGGATGAGTTGAATGGGTGGGGCGGCGACTGGGGGTTGAGTGGAGTCGAATGGGCGGCGGGGCGACCGAATGAGAGGCTGAATGAGTCGAATGACCGAATGAGTTGAATGGGCGGGGTGGCGGCTGGGGGTTGAGTGGAGTCGAAGAGTTAGGGTTAGGGTTTGTTAGATGGTGGGTAAACGGGTAAGACGGGCACGGGTAGATCTTACCCATACCCGTACCCGTTTACCCGATGGACAAAGAGTTCCCCCATTTTCATGCCCGTAGGTAGACAATACATCCCATACCCGGCTCAATTAGGGTATTTACCCACAGGTACATGGGTAAACGGGCACAATTACCATCCCTAGCCCCAACCCTACCAATATGCATGCATGTAGCTGAGCACCTCACTAGATAACACCACCTCGCAACCCTGCATAGACGATTTTTTTCAGTACACGTCAATTCCCAAAATAAGTATACATATAGGCTGGGTTAGGCCCCCATATCTCATTTTCGTTTACTTTGTTGTTTATAAGTTAAGTTATCATACAAAATACGTCCACATTGACGCTATTTATAGTTGTTTTTATTATCTTTAGCGCTTGTTTTAATGATGACAAGACGTTGTTTCTATTACATGTCATGCATCATTTTTTATATATATTTATCTGTCATTTTACCCTCATATTTTTGGATTATCATCATTTACACGTTTTTCTATAATTAATTGCTCGAAATAGACTATTTTACATTTTTCTATATTTTTCTACAAGGCAGAGCGATCGAGGCGCATAAATGACAAATCTAGAATTTCGGGACTGCTCCGTACAGATGTATGCGTCACCGCGGACATGTAGGATCAAACCATGATGAAATCGAACCTCTGGAGAGCCAGAACAGAAGAAATCCAAAGGGAGTTGGGAGCTCATTGCAATTTCAGAGAACTTCAAGGAGTAAATCACAAATATGCCAAAATTTCCCAATCCCTCGTAGCCCTAGCCGCCGGCCATGGCAAGAGATGTGCCTGGCATTTCTTCTTCCTTTGTCCCCATCTTGCTTCTCTCCCCCATCTCTTCCACCTCTGTCGGTGGCCAGCTCACAACCGTGCTACCTCTCCCCTGCCGCCTTCCACTTCTTCCCTCTCCTCTGCATCCAGCACACCACCTCCCTCCTTTGGTTCTTACAATCCTGAAGACTTTATTGAAAATGAGCTTGTTTTTTAAATATAAAATCTTAATTTGTTAAAATCTATATTAAAAGAATTTTATCTTGGCATATAGTTGGAAATGCTCTACAAGTGGTTTTATGTTTCTTTGTGAAAAGCTTTGGAGCAAGTTACAACATTATATCTTTTCTCTCCTCTAAATTTCAATTCTTGGCATACTTTCATGTTAGTGATATGCCCTAAAGGCAACATGGAGATGTTGTATATATCATGTAGTGGGATGTGAATGATCAAGATAGAATTTGCCCCTCCTTGTGGGAGAGATATCTCTGGGCTCCTCGATGTAATGGATTATGAAAGTGCATGGCCATGCCAAGGTGATTGAGGAGTCAATCACAAGTTTATAATCCATCACGGTATCGAGAGAGTGGTTGAGCTATTAAGAGGATGACACAGGTCTTGCCTTGAGCTCAATCTATATCGTGAGGCAAAGGGATTCGTACATGAGAACATTACAGGTTCAGCCGATATGATCTTTACGTATACTTTGGGGTTAATATGTCTTACTAGAGGCCACTATTAACAGGGTGACCGGAAAGGCGTTTCCGGGTCGCGACCAAGTATACGTGAACCTACAGGGTCGCACGCTTAACGGGTTGGAACACTAATTCGAATATGATTCGGATATGGGCTCAATTCGGATAGAGATCTGAATAGACTCCTATTAGGCCTCGGTCCACAAGGCCCAAGTGAGGAGGTCTATATATATAGAGGCGAGGGGGTGAGGGGTACACACTACTGTTAACCTCTAACATAACCCTAGCCGCCACCCCCCGAGCCAAACCCTAGTCGCTCACGAGTGCTAGTACACTCGCGATCGGCGTTCCAGCCCCGGACGTGTGGATACCGGTGGAGGCGCTGCTCGTTGCGGTGTTGATCGGCATCAACAACCTACAGATTGGATCTGCTCATGGTGTGGTTGATCGCGTGAAGGAGACGATCTGTTCGGGACGATCAGCTAATTCCACTACTACCTCGACGCGCGTGGTTGGATCGGTTTCTCCAACTCTTCTTCCACTGCGCTGCGCATCTAGTGGTAACGATCCATGATCCCTCCTTAGCATGATGTCCTTGTGTGCGCGGTAGAAAAGTTTTGTTTTCTGTTTTCGTAGCCTACGCGCAATCCTTCATTTCAGTCAAAATCCGGTACTACCACAGTTCTCCAAGTGGTATGACCGCATCCTTAACAGCGGTACTACCAATATTTTTGAAAAATGGTTGATTTGATTCAAAATTTGTTGGTTTCCTTTTTCCTCAACCATTCTCTTTACTCCTCAAAATCAAGTTGATTCCTCTTATCCTTGCTAGATACCCTCAAGTAATTTCTTGACATCATATGTCATTTTGATCATATTGTGATGTTTTTACCATAAAATGGCATTATCACTAAAACTGGTAGACTTTTGATCATCTTGACCTCGGCATGAGTTTTATCCTCGTCTTTACAAGTGATATCATCTTTTTATTTTGAGTGATATCGTTTTTGTAACATCCCAAAAATTTTCTTTCTGAAAAATTTAAATTCAAATTAATTATTTTAAAGTATTTGAGTTTTATTTGAATTTGCCCTGAATTTCTGTTTTGAAAAACTAGGTTTGAAAAGTATTTTAAGTAAAACCTAAAAGTATTGTTAAATAAAAAGATATTTTGAATTTATACAAAAATCCTAATTCAAATTAATTATTTGGAGCTATTTGGCTTTTATTTGGTTTCCTGGATTTTCTGGAGTTTAAAAATGTATTTTTGACATTTAAAAAAATATTTCAAGTATGAAAATTAAATACCAACATTAGTTAGAAGTATTTCTTATTAAGTCCAAAACTTATCCAGGAACTTCTGTGAATTTTTCTGGAATTTTTGGAATTTATTTCATATTTTTCTGAGCTTATTTGAATTTCCTAGCCTTTTCTGAAAATCAGGAAAATAAAATTAAAAATCTAAAATTCATCCCCTCCCTCCGGCCGCCACGTGGACGGCCAGATGCTGCCCACGTTGCCGCCCAGATCCGCCTCCCCCTCCTCCCGGGCCGACAGGTGGCCGGCCCAGATCGGCCGCACCCCACTCGCCCGGCCCATGCCCCCCGTCCACCCCGCTCTTTTCTCGGCCGCCAGATACGGCCCCCAACCGCGTGGCGCCATCCTGGCCGCCCGATCCGGCCCTCAACCGCGTTGCGCCATCCTGGCCGCCCGCGCCTCCTCTCCCTCGCTGACCGCCTGGGCCCGCCTGTCAGGCGCGTCTTCCCCTGCGCGGCATCTTCTTCCTCCTCTCGCGCCGCCGCCCGTATCGGTCCCCGCCGCCATCTTCGCAGCCCCTCGCCCCGCCGGATTCCCTTCCTTTTCCGCCGCCTGTGCAACCCGCGCCCCTTCCATCTTTGCCCCCCATCTCTTTCCTTATACGGCCGCGCCTTCCTTTCTCCCTCCCCGCAATCCCCGCCGCCTGCAATCGCCGGCGAGAAATCCCCGGTGCCTGCCCCCTCCCCGACCCCTATAAAAGCCCCCACCGGCCTCCCCTCTCTCCGCCCTACCTCCCCTCCCCTCCTCTCTCCTTCTCGGCCGCTCCCCCGCCCTCGCGTCGTGCGCACACTCCTCCGCCGCCGCATTTGGCTCCAGCGAGGAATTGCCGCCGACTCGGGCTGTGTCTCGCCTCGCCGACCCCACCACCATCCTCACCGCGCCCGCGGCGGCCGTGGATGCCTCGGCCGCCATCTCGCCGCCGAGCACCGCCGCCGCGTGAGACCCGAGCGCCGCGCCTCCTCCTCATCGCGGCCGCTCTCGCCACCGTCCGTGAGCCCGCACTCTCCCCGAGACCCCGCCGCCTCTCCCCCGCGCGCCTCGCCGCCGCCACCGAGTGTCGCCGCCGCCGCCGCCCGAGCACCCCATTGCCGGCACGCCACGTCGGCAAAGTGCGTGCGTGGCGGCACCGACGCGCGCCACGGCTCGGCCACCTCAGTGCTCCTAGCCCGGTCAGCACCACCCCGCCACCTCAGCACCTCCCTGTAGTCCGTGGACTCGGTCCATGGACCGGGGGCCCACATATCAGCATGATCCCCGGGGCTGATGTCATGCTGACGCAGAAATCCGAATTTTCAGTTGAAAAATAATTCGGCTCAAATTAAAATCCCTGCTGACGTCATAATTCCTATTTTCCTTTAGGAAAATAATTCCAGAAAATCAATCTTTTCATTTTCTCTGAATTTAAACTTCCCGGAGCCCGTTCTCCCTCGTTTTAACTCCGTTTGAGCCCATTCAAATTTCTAAATTCATCAAAAATTCCAAACTATCCTTTTCTTCCATTATTTCAAATATTTTAAGTTTATTTGATATTTCAAATATTTAAATTTCAAATTCCAATGCCTAGTTTAAATTCAAAGCCTCAGTTCCATTCCAAATTTTCTGTGCACTTTCAAAATTCAAATTAAAATCTTGCAAAATCTCCATAAAATCCATTCTAATTTTTCTTGCTCCAAATATTGTCTCAGTAATTTTGTTTCCGAACCGATCTTCCAGATATTCGTTCTCCCTCGGATGAACCCCAAATCCGCTGGATCTTTCTCCTAAATCCGTATGAAATCATAAACTTCCTTCCAGTAAATATATATTATATTTGTGATTTTTATTTTTATTTATTTGTTTGTTTGTTTTGTCGTTTCGCGCGTAGAACCCGACGTCGCCGAAGAATTTGTCGAGCCGCAGCAATAAGGACCAAATAGCGCGCAAGAAGGCAAGTCTCCTTTGATCATCTTGAACCTATGATTTTCAAATGTTTTACTTATTTCAAATTATGTGCATTGCTATTTACATAAAGCATTAGTTCAATTATTAAGGTATTAGTTACCCCAATTTTGTTATGCCCTCAGTTGAAATTGAATGCCATGTACCCTTGTCTCCCTAGGATTTCCTTTGGCTCTTTAGTGAGAGTATTATAATCAATTGTTGGTATTAGAATGGTAGAACAATGCTTAGCCACGCTATTGAATACCTCATAAATCTTGAAAATGGGAAATTATGAGTATTGTAATACCCTTCTGTTTCTAAAGTCTAGTGGTGATTGGAGTTGCCACTAATCCTTTAAAAATAAAACAAAATGTGGAAATTGGTTTAGATTAGGGTGGATGGTTGGTTTGGATTGGTGCAGGAAGCACGAGATCTTGTAAAGTGTATGTTCCACCCTAGTCAATTAAGGACCAACGCTTGTGTTTGTCCATACTGAGCATTAACCGTACAACCATAAGTCTATATGGGTACGACCTAGCTGACTAACTTATGATAGTCTAGTTTAGGTGCCACCAGTGGAAAGTGGGTGCCAGGGATGGACTGGTTATTCACAGTGAGGGACAGGGATTTACTGTACTCATATGGCGCAAGAGGGGGCTTCGGTTCGGGCAGTTAGCCTATTTGCGGTGAAACCTCAGCGGGTGGTATCTAGCTAGATTAGAGTAAGGTAAAGGCTTTGTGATATTTTATCTGGGTCTCATGCCAAAGGAAGCGTGTTGACTTTTAGGATAATTTATCTCTTGTGGGTAAAGTTGTACAACCTCTGCAGAGTGTAAAACTATTCGAATAGCCGTGCCCACGGTCAAGGGCGGGCAAGGAATGCATTCACATGGTAGATTTCTGGTTTTGGTTTCAAAATCAAAGTTTTTGTATTCCGAGAGTGGAGGGAACTCTCGGAAGGGTATCCTGGCGGTTGGAGCCAGAGAGGGTGGATGGAACCCGCAGTTTAAAACTTGACCAATTGTAATTGGTTGGCTAGTGTTGGTAGATGGAACCTTCACTAGAAAGTTAATGTTAGTTCTGTTAAAACAATTACTTTATTAAAATGATGCCTTTGAAAGTAATTAGTAGTAATTGAAATTAAAATATTGCTTTGTGCAAAAGAACCATATAGCCTTCTTTGTCAAGCCTTGCATCTATTGCAGTTTTCCCAAGACTTGCGGAGTACTTTATGTACTCACATGCTGCACTCAAAAATAAATCTCAGAAGAATATGAAGCTCAAGAAGGTGACTACGACTGCTTCGCTTGTGGCTGTGATGGATTCTTCCCGGAGGACTAGGTCGCGCTTCCCCAGTCAACTGCCTGTGGCATATTGATGGGTCTTCACCGAGTTTATCTTTTGCTTCCGCTGTGTTTCGTGTGTGCGAGGTCTTGAAACCTCAATTGTAATAATGAGACATTTCGGTCTGTACTCTTTAATATTGTAATAAAGCGTTGCTGGTTATGTATTCATTTCTGTTTAACTGTGTGCACTAGCTTTGATCTGGGACTAGTGCAGTAATACACAGAGGGTCCGGGTTCGGAAATCCGGGGTCCCGACAGTTTTCTCCTCTTACCGAGCAAAATCTTTTCTTAACCAAGCTCTCTTATAATATCTTTCTTATATGGCATCCACTCTTACAAGTGGTATCTATCATATATGATATCATCCTCTTCTCACAAGTGGTATTTCAAGTGGTATCTTCCTACAAGTGGTATCCCCTTCAAATAACATCAAGTAAAAATCGTTGAAGATCTCTCTAGAGTATTTCAAGTGGTTTACAAGTGATCTACAAGTGATACCTCATTTATTCAAGAAGAATTTAAATTGATATTCACAAGTGGATTTCAATTCTTCAAGAGAAGATCAAGTGCCCAAATTGACCTTGTGGGATACAAGTTGATCATACCAGTGGCATCATATTTTATAAATGGAATCAATCACACTTGGTATCATGTATGCTCTTAAGTAGTATCAAGTCTTTACAAATGAATTTAATCATATTTGATATCATTCAAGCTCATAAGTGGTATCAAGTCTTTACAATTGAAATTAATTATACTTGGTATCATTTATTTTTACAAGTGGTATTTCTTCACAAGTGGTAACTAATATCATCATAAGTGGTATAAATGTCAAAGTGGTGAATGCTTTTATGGAAAAGACAAAAGAACCATAAAAGGTTAAAAGCACCTATTATGGATAAATGAAGAGATCCTGAATTTTTGGTGCTAGATGACATAAGGAGATAAAGTATAAATAAAAGAGAAGAGATGTGAAAAGAGAAGAAAAACAAGAAAGAGGATAATCCTTTGTGTGTCAAAGGAGAAGAAAAGATACCAAGAGAAACCTTTGTGTTAGGGGGGTTTCTTTGTGAAAAATGAATATACTATTTTGGGCTTACTTAAACAAAAGGGGTAAAATATAAATATTGAAAAAACTATTTTACCTATTTACCCAAAAATATTTTATGGATCTTGTGAATGAATTATTTCATTCTCATTTGTTTCATTTTGATTTGAAAAAGGTTATGTCCTTTTTTCTATTTGCTCAAATGCTGCAAATTCACAGTTTTACATGGTTTTGAGCATATTTGTGATTTTTGTATCGTTAAGTACACTTATAATCTTAGGAAGTTAAAATTATGACTTTTGATCCTCTATTATTGATCTATATTGACGAATTTTCTCATATTTATTGGACAATTGCAAGTTAATTTTTTAGCTAGTTTTTGAAGCTCTATCAACATGTCAAAGTTTGAAAATCTGGAACTTGAATTGGAATGTCAAAACCTTCAAGAAGCTCTCAATAGTAAGATTATTTGATTGTGTTTTAAGTATCTTCCCAAACTTACCTAAATCTCTCCAAATTAGTTATATGTGTCTATTTCATATTCTTTGTGACCAAGTTAGATGTCAAGACTCCATTTTAGCTTAATTTGTTTTCTCCTTATTTTTTTGGTGATCAATACCAAAAGGGGAGAAGAATGTATAATAGCCCTATTAAATTTAAAAGTTAAATTTGAATAATGCCAAAAGGGGGGTTAAATTTGAATAGTGCCAAAAAGGGGAAGAATAGTGTATATGGGGAGAACAATTTGTCAAAAAGAAAATTAAATTTAACATATTGGATACTTGTGATTTCACCTTCTCTCATGTATTTGCTTTGTGACATGCATGAATAGTTTAATTTTCTATCACATGTTCTTTTTCATCCAAATGCTACTATAGTTAATGGATTTGTCATCAATCACCAAAAAGGGGTGATTGTAAGTTCAAACTCCATTAAGTTTGTTTTGGTGATAATGACAAATGCAATTGTGAGACTATTTTTTTATTAACTATGATATTGCCTAGTCTCATTTGGATATGATAAATGACAAATGCAATTGTGAGACTAACTTGTTTATCGATTATGATATTACTTAGTCTCATTTGAATGAAAAGATGAAAACCACATAGGTATGCATTCGACAACACATTCTTATAACTGAGTGCATTCCTAGGATCTAAAATATAGATTGAACTCCATAAATAGTCAAACTTGAATATGTGCATATATTTCCATTATACATTCTTGTATACACATATTTAGGAGGGTTTACTGTATATTTTGAGGTTTCATAAGTATTGATCTATATTCCTTGTTCACATATTAAGGATCTTTACTTTGAAACATATCCCTTGAGTATATATATAGCTTGTGTAGTTTATATATACTCATGATTGATTTAAATTAAATCAATTGTAATCGAGTTGTCATCTAGTTCCTCTATTATATGTTAATTGTTGGATGATTAATGACAACTGAATGTGTAGGCTTTGCCAGCAATTAATCTTGAAGATAAACACTCACTTTCAAATGAGTTAATTGCTTAAGAACCTTATCCTAAAGTATACAATTGTTGTGTACATGATGTATACTCATAAATCAATTTCTATCTCATTATTTTTTTGAGATTATCATGAATTACCAAAAAGAAAATATTGTAGAATCTACTCCCTCCATATGAGTTAATGGTGAAGTGTTGGTGATTGTTGGCAATTGATTTATGGACTAATATTTCCAAGAGTTGGATAAATAGGTTAGGTTTCACAAATGAGATTGACTTGGGATGCCTTCATGTGTTGAAGATCATCAAGTCAAGATGCAGGACGGAAGATGGCTTCATAAATTGAAGGCCATCAAGAAGAGGATGCATCATGAGTTGATGCATATTAAGAGGAGGTGATTATGAATTGTTCATCAAGTCAAGTGAAAACCCATAATGTGTTGATGGAGTTCAAGTGAATGATACATCACGAGTTGATGTATATCAAGATAATGACTCAAGGCAAAAGTATAACTAGCTAGAGCTAAGGATATATTCCTAATCTTTTACCGGTTTTGGTGTTTGGATGGAAGATTGGATTGCTAGTATAGGTTGCCGTACTATTAAGAGAAGTCATGTCTAATGGCTTGAGTCTTATTATGTATTGATAGCTCAACCTCACTTGCTCTAGCTCTCCGTAGCATGATGCTTATATTTATGAATGTGTTTTGTAAATAGTTGTGGCTCATGTGTTGAATCATTATAACATGGAACTATACATTCGAAATGTATTTTGTAAGTGTTTGAAGTCCATGTTTCCTACCTTGTGTCATGATTCTAAAAGTGCGCAGATGTGTTTTGCAACTTGATGGGAATTGTGGTTAACCCTTATGTGCATGATACTATAATTTGGAAAATGTGTTTTATAAAATCACTTTTCAGGAAAATCGAAACTATCGTAGTGTGTCATCCGGTACTACCACTGGGCGGAACTATCGGCGTTGTGATCATAGTACTATCGTGTTCATTGGTGCTCGAAGACCTCTGTGGACAAGAACCAACGTGGTCAAACCAATGTGGTCGAAGACCTGTATGATCAAAGATCAATGTGGTCGATGACCTGTGTGGACGAAAACCAGCGTGGTCGAACCAATATGGTCAAACCAGCATAGTTGAATTGACGTGGTCAAACTAGCGTGGTCGAACCAATGTGGTCGAGACCTATGTGATCGAAACCAACATGGTCGAACTGACGTGATCGAAACAATGTGGTCGAAGATCGACGCGGTGGTCAAAGATCTGTGTGATCAATGATTGCCGTAGTCAAAGATTGACATGGTCGATGTGGTCGGGACCTATGTGATCAAAACCAACATGGTCGGAGTCCTGTGTGGTTGAAACCAGCATGGTCGGACATCTATGTGGTCAAAACCACCGTGGTTGGAGACCTATGTGGTTGAACTAGACAACGTGGTCGGAGACTAGTGTGGTCGATGATCGGTGGTACTTGCTCTGTGTGAGCAGTCTAACTGGCTTGTGGTACTACCAGCTCTGTGTGAATGGTACTACCAGTGTGCGGTACGACTGCTTGTGTAGTTATATATTTTTTCCAGAGAGACACTCTTGTGGTGGTCTTTTCTCTCCCAAGGCAAACAGCAGTTCCACATGTGTGGAGTGGTACTACCGCTGCGCGATAGTACCAGACTTTGTGTGGAGGTACTACCGGAATTGCTAAGTAATGGTTAGTTTTCTGACCATTGCTGAGAGGAGCGGTGGTACCGGTGTTTTGCCTATGGTACTACTGGAAATGATGGTTTCTATCTCCAATGACTAGTTTCATGGTATGGGTATAAATACCCTATTGTAGCCGGTTGGAGAAGAACCTTTGGCACTCCATTTCATTCTTTTGATCTTACTTTGGCTCATGTGTTGAATCATTATAACATGGTATGGGCACAGGATGGCCTGAGGCGTGGAGGAAATGGGCCAAATAGGCAAACCAAGCCAGTCCAGGAAGGAAAAGAAGACGGGCTAAGGAAGGGAATTTGGCCAAAAAAAAAAAGGAAAATCTGGATTTTTGATAATTTCAAATTTCAGAAAATAGGAAAAAAATAAATTAAGCTCTAGAAAATAGCAAATAAATCCAGAAAAATCCAAGAAAATACAAAAAAGTTCTTTGCAACACAAGGAACCCAAATAAACTGGTTTTGATTTAATTTATGCTTACTTTATTCATATTAAATCTTTTTTATTTCTAAATTCAAAGTAAGATTTAATTAATTCAAGAAAATCCAAATGGTTATTTTTATTTTAAAAACATTAAAAAGGCAGTGAAACCCAGGATGCTACATTGCTCTTGTTTCTCCTCCAATAACGAGGTTCCTGTTGGAACTCCCGTCGTAGTGTATCTCATATTGCACGGTATTGCAAGCGAGTCACGAGTGCACTGTGATCACCTTCTTTAAAGTTATCACCTCCACCTAACATGGTAAGTAGTACAAAATAGCAATAAACAAAATATATTAGTGGAAAATGTATGTCTCTCTCAACCTCACTGTTGTGGCTATAGGCCAAACAGTAAACAAGGAGACCAATAATGTAAGTATGGGAAATGAACTGGCCTTGGCCTTTCCCCATGGCCAGGATATGTATTTATATGGCCATAAGGCATGATTACAACAATACCCTGCGCAGTTGTGTATTGTGCTAGGGGCATACACGTCCTTGTCCATGTCACACTAGGCTTTTTAGCCCAACAAACCGGATGGGCTTAGGTGGGGGCCATCCCTACTACACTCACCTTCCCTTACCAATGACGTTCTTACTCACCCTACGCTGAATTGTGAAGTACCTCACACTTGGTGGTGTGAAACAACACAAAGGTGATGGTCAAGTGAATTCACAGCTAAGTAGTTGCACTAACAATGAATATATTTAGAGCTTGGAAGGTTAGGTGTATATCCTACACAATATGGATTCTAGACTTTGTTTGATAAGTAGAAATCCAAACTAGAATTCAATGATTAGTTGATGCACTAGGATGATGGAACTTAATGCAACTTAGAAATGAGCTAGCAAGATATAAGTGAATAATAAGTAGCTTGTGTTGCAAAAGTTATAGAAAAACACTAGCTTGTTGCAAGAAATAACTAGGGCACAAGATTGCACAAATAACAGCAATGACACACAAGAGATGGTAATGCTCAACTTAGATTAGTATTTTGGCCACCACTGTATTTTTCATGCCTTCGTTCTCTTTTTCGTTTTTCTTTCTTCCTTTCTCTTTCTCTTTCTTTTTCTTGTTCTTTCTTTCTTTCTCTTTTCTTGCAAATAGCCAAACACTTTAAAACATAAATTAGTGAGCTTTTTACATGTTCCAATATCCCCGTTTTCAATAAGAATTGCTTCTTAATGTATAGCCTTAAGCAACCAAATAGCTAGTCTTGACTAGGATCAACAGTTTGCACAAATAAAAAGAATGGCTCACAAAGGATGTTATGTTTCAATCACACACGCCCTATTTGTATGCGCTTAGCTCCTCTTGTGTCTCGGTTATGCAAGCCAATCAAGGCAAAATGCAAGAATAAAGGCTCAGCAAAGGAAACAACTGAACTAGCCTTTTGTTGTATGGCAAGGAAATCAAAAGTCCTAACGCCTCACGACAAGAAATCAGCAATGATTGAACTCGGTTTCAAGGATCAATTGTAGCACACGGCTGCAACTCCCAAAACCGAAACAAACTCAAAGCTTAGAGATTGAATCCAGCCCAAGGAATTCGGATAGAAGCCCTAATTACACATAGAAAGGACTCCTCGTGACTGGCCAAACATCTTGTGCAGATTGCTTTCAGCCAAAAGTGATCAAACTGATTGGAATTAGCAAGAATAGATTGGATCAAAGGAAATAAGATGCGCCAAAGATGAACAAACAGCAACAAAAAAATCAAATTCCAATGGATCAAAACCTAGCAAACTCACTAAAAGTCAGATTGTAACTATAGTTTTAATAGCAAATAGTTTTGTATGCTTTTTTTTGGTGTAATGGGACAGCACAAAAGTAAAATCAATCTACTATTTTGTGGGGAATTTTCGGAATATGAACAATACTAAAAGAGTAAATGCAACCTAATATTTAGATAAAGATTCTAAGGTGTCAATGAGGCTCTGATACCAGATGATGCGGGGTGTCTGATCTTCACGACCTAGAATATGGGATACACAGTGAAACCCAATGAATCGACGAAGCCAATCGATACCAATGCAATGACCTACGACGCAAGAACTCATTGAACCATACGCTATGGTTGAATCCACTTGACCATGACCAAGTGGAGATGGTCTCCCTATAATTCAATCAAGAACAAAAATCAAGAGGGAATCGCACAATTCCAAGGGGGCAGCCGGCGGCATGCACAAACCCTAGAACAAGGCAATATGCAATCTGATTGTTTTCTTCAATTTTTGTGGTGAACAATGTGGCACCCATCCCTAGGGTATTATGGATGTGAGGGATATCCCCCCACCCCACCCCCCATGCATGGGCTAAGCGCAACCAACCTCTAGTTGGCCTATGTGGCCAATTTGGCTTCTAAGCCCAATCTAAAACTAAATTATTTTAAAGTGTGAAAATAGTTCTAAAATGAATACATGGCCCAATTAGGACCTCTTACAACTCATGGCATGCAGGACCAGGAATGCAAAGTGGACCAAGAATCTTGCTCCAAAAGAAAGTATGAATTATAATCCTATTAGGATTCATCTATGACTCCTTATAGCACACTTTTCTAAACCCTAAAAGACTAATATGCGAGTGACCATCCTCAACAATCTTCACTTTGATTCTTATCCATTGAAGTCATTGTGCTCCTCTAAGAATTTATTCCAAGTCAACTCCATATTTTTTCCTCCCACCTTTAGGAGCACCCCCACACATAGTGGTTCATGCACATCACTGTAATGTGTGTGCCAGTGTTCGAGCTAGCATGTCCAAACCCTCCACTTGAGAGCTCCATTGTTTTGTAGTTTGATTAACATCACCTCCTATTCCTACAGACTTTCATGCCATAAGTTTGTACTGCATCTGAGCTCCACCTGCTCGTCGATACCACGTGCTTGATCCCACAACGTCTTTCTTCTTTCAATAGCTCGCACCTTCGCCTTTACATCTGTTAGATTTTGCAACCGTCTTTGTAGTTCCATACATGATTGCAGATAAGATATGAGTACCTACCATTGACAACATGGTTTCCTTCTCCTGACTAGGATTTTCATCAGACCTCCCATTTGTTTCCCTTTCTTTAGGTGTATCCATCAATCGGTATTCTCCATTATTTTATATACTTTTTATGATCACCTGCCCTTTGCAAGTAACTCACATAACTCCACCTCGAAGTGATACCTCATAATATTTGAGTTCAAGTGACCTCACAGATATTAGATTCTTCTTTAAACTAGAAACATACCGAACTCTAGTCAATACGTGATGTGCTTCATCATACATCTCCAATGCAACCATTCCCACCTCAGTAATCGTATACTCCTTGCAATCTGCTAAGTGAATAGTTCCATGCACCGGACATAGAGATCCTTCATCAAACATCTCTATCACTGAACACATGTGAAAGCAAAAAACCTGAATCTAATATCCATCCATGAAAAGTACCTTATTGATGGACAATTAGTATGTCTGAATCATCCTTTGCTACCAACACTAAGCATGCATCTTCTATTTGTTTCAAACTCAGGCAGTCTTTTATCATGTGGTATTCCTCATCATATAGATAGCATACACTAAGAGCGTCTCACCTAGTTTCGAAGAAACCAAAATAGAAGCACTTGTGAGATATCTCTTGACATCCACAAAGGCGTCATTAGCTTCTTTCAACCACTCAAAACCCTCATGTTTCCTTAGAAGCTTGAAGAAAGGAAGTCATTTCTTTCCCAGTTGTGCGATGAAACGACTTAGAGCCACCATGCACCCGATGAGTTTTTGAACTTTTTTCTTAGTGGTCAGAGGGCGCATTTGCTCGATGGTCTTGATCTTTTCAGGATTTGCCTTAATACCTCTTGTCGAAATAAGGAACCTGAGCAATTTTCCTAAAGAAACTCCAAACACACACTTCTCAGGATTGAGATTCAAGCGGTGCTTTCTAAGGTTGTCGAATGTCTGCTACAAGCCTAAAATGTGATTAAGTCATTTGATGCTTTTGATGACTAGATCATCAACATAGGCTTTCAAATTTTGGCACATTTGATGTATAAAAGTAAATTACATCAAACATTGAAAAGTTGAACCAGCATTTTTCAAGCCAAATGATATTTTGACGTAGCAAAATACTTCAAATGGCGTAATAAATGCGGTCTTATCTTTATCTTCTGAAAACATACTAATCTGATGATATCTAGGGTATGCATCTAGAAAACTTAGGATTATTATGCGACTGAGGAGTGGTCATAGAAAGACTTACGACTACTCTATGAAATCTCATCCTTATCGATAAGAGATATACTTAAAGAATATAATGACGTAATTATTTTAGGATTATTATATCCTCATCAAGAACGATGACGACAGCTCTCTACTCTGCACGATGGCAGGAATTGCCCAGGCAAACCACCAAAATTGATGAAATATATGCACTCTGCAGCATACTTACATGGCTGCCAGTACTGTACAAGGTATTGTACCATGCGTAGTAGTAGTATACCCAAGACAGAGACGGCAGCACAACGTTCAATGATACTACATTACTACTGCGAGCAGCTAAACATACGGACACTGACATCTAGGCCTGTACCACATGCATGGATTGCCGGTAGCTTCCACGTCTGGCCGGGCGCGGCAGTACTGCCGCAAGCATGCATGCATGTCAGGCAGACAGAGAGATGAGCTCGGCAGGTATAGTTTTTCATTTGGCCCGAGCACTACGGGCCGGCCCAAGCACGGCCCAGGAACGGCCCAGCCCGCAGCTCTCGCGTTCGCGTGCGGCACAGCCCGCCATAGTGCCCGTCCGGGCCGCCATTTCGCCCACGATTCCGCAGACAGCACGCACGGCTAAACAGGCCGGCCCGGCTGCGGCACGATGCCCCCTTCCCGACCGTTGGATGCCCCCCTCCCCTCCATCGAGCCGTTAATTTTGCCCATTGGGGGGGCTCATATAAAAGGCGCCGCGGCCGCTGCTGCTCTCCCAATCCCTAACCCTAATTCATTTCTCTCCCTTCCCGCCGCGGCTCGTCTCTGGCTCTCTCGCTCTCCCTCTCGTCTCTCTTATCTCCGCTCCTTCTTCTCCCCTTCCGGTGGCACACCGCACACGGCACGGCATAGAGCACCCCTCTTCTTGATCCCGCATCGTCGATGTAGCCTCGTCCTCTCTCTGTCATCCTCGTCGTCTTCTCCGTCGACCTCACCAGTACCGGATGCCGGCGATTTCGTGCTCGGATTCGAATCCGTTGAGGTACCGTGGTCGCCGACGCCGCCGCGATTCCGTGCTCCGCCGCCAAGGTAAAGGTAACCCTAACCCTAACCCTAACTTGCTAACCTAAGTCCCTAACCCTAGATCCGATCGCTTCCGCCGTGTTTTTGTGTAGCCGCCGAGGAACCGGACGCCGGCGAGGGACGATGCCGGCCCGAGACGAAAGCGTTGAGGTCGACGCAACGCGAGAGGCGGCTATGCGGGCTGGCCGAGATGACAATGAGGAGGACTGCGCGAGGACGCCGAGGAGCTGTTCGCCATAGCGCCAGCTCCCATCGACCTCGCCGGGATCAAGAAGGCGAGGCAAAGAACGAAGAGGAAGCGGACGAGAATAGCGCCAAGCGCTCGCCCTCTACCTCAGCAGTGTGGCTGGATTTCAAGAAGCTCTTCAAAACGGTGAATGGTAAGAAAGTCGGTATGGCGCTAAGTGCATCCATTGCTCCAAGCAAGACTCGCCTCTCATCCGGTGGCACTGGTCATCTCATCCGCCATAGGGATAAATGCCCTAGGAGGCGTGAGAAAACTCGCATGTCTCGATCTCGCATCTCTTTAACTCGATGGTAGTATGCGTAATTGGGAGTACTGTCCTATGGTTGCTCGTACTCAACTTGTTCGATTGCTTGCTAGGCTTGATGTGTCTATTTCGTGGGTGAATCGATGCCTTTGAAGAGTACATCGAACTGCTCATAACCCTAAATTTGTTCTGTTTCTAGGCAAACTACCACTAGAGACATTGAGAAATATTTCACCGAGTGCAAGGCTAAGCTTGTTGAGATTGCTAGTTCTGCATTGTTAATTGTGTGTGTTTGACATCGATATTTGGTCCGTAATGCAAAACAGATTACCTTAGTGTGGTTGCCCACTACATAAACACCGAGTGGCAACTAGAGAAAAGAGTGCTTGGTCTTAGGCTCATTGATGTGTCCCACAATGGCCAAAATATTCTTGATCAGATTGCATCCGTGCTTGAAGATTATGGTTTGTCCGAAAAGTTTTTTTGTTACTTTAGACAATGCATCATCTAATGTTTCGCTATGAGAAGACTTAGACCTGTCTGTCTAAATATCTTGGTATTGAAGATAATGATAATGATGAAACAACTAATGAACCATCTAGGCAGCTAATTCTATGTTCTTGCATCGAGGTGTGCATGTCATATCATTAACTGATAGTTAAGGAGGCCTTAACTTCTCTCAAGCCTTTGATTGAAACGTTTAGAATTGCAATATCTTTCTTGAACTCATCTAACCGAGAGTTGCTGCATATAAAAGCTATTGCATTGCCACCGGTATTAAGAATAGATGCTTTCACTTGACATGGAAGTTAGGTGGAATTCTACATATTTAATGCTTAAGCACTTGTTTCCTCACAAGGTTCCATTCACTACTTTCATCCATGCTCGTGATCCTAGAACCGAAGGTGGTCAATTGTTTTTAATCGATGAACATTGGGTTATGGGTGAAAAAGTGCTTAAGTTTCTTGAACTGCTTTATGATGCTACAGATTGCTTTGTCGGTGTGTACTATCCTACATCACCACTTATGATTCATTATCCGTTAAGATAGCTATACACCTAAAGAACTATGCTAATGATGTCACATAAGACCGTGGTTCAACCTATGATAGACAAATACAATAAATACTGGAGGGACATACCTTTGCTTTATTCTTTTGCATTCATCCTGGACCCTAGAGCTAAAATGAAAGGTTTCAATAGAGTGCTTAGGAGGTTGGGTTCCCTGACTGGTACAGATTATACTACCTACCAGCTTGGCACTAGAGCTAGACTTACTGATGTTTATAACAAGTATGAGGACAAATATGGCAGTGTTAGGTTGAGGAGGACTGCCCCTCCTAACCTATCTGGTAAGAAAAGGTCTGCCTGGGATGAAATTTATGATGATGATGATGGTGCTGGTAGCTCTGTAGGTGGTATGCATCCTCTAGCTGCTACTTTGAGTATGTCTAGAGATACCTTTGCAACTGCCCTGCTGCAGGCTGCAACTTCTTCAGCTTCTAATGCTTCAACTTATTTCTTACTTGGTGTGACATCGTGAACCGCTTAGATGATGATTTTAACATCCTTAGCGGTGGCATCAGACAAACTCACTTATCCAAAGGTTGTCCATCATGGCTAAAGATATTTTGATTGTCCTGTTTCTACCATATCTTCGTAATCCACTTTTAGTATGACCGGCGTGATCATCGAGGAGCGCGAGGAGGCCGAGGCCTGAAATGGTGGAGATGCTTACTTGCATCAAAGACTGGGAGGCTGCAGAAGCAAGGATGCAACACATGGTGGAGGACAAGGAGCTGGAAGAAGCATTTGAGGATCTTGATTTATCTACTTGATCATCATTTATGTAATGGACATGGACTGTAATATTGTGTACTGGACAGGGGACTTAGAACTTCTATGGAGCTGGGCTGTACTCTTTTTTCTTGTCTAGGGTTTCTCACAAGGGTGAGTTTTACCTAGACAGGTTTTTAATGAGGCAGCCATTGCACTAAAGCTCCCAGTAATCTAGTTTTGTTATCTCTTCCTGTGTTTCTGTGATTTGTGACTGTGTTTCTGTGATTTGTGACTGTGTTTCTGTGATTTGTGACTGTGTTCCTGTGTTTCTGTGAACTGCATTGATCTGTTCTGAGCTGATAGAGGTGTGGGGCAAAATAGTGCCGTGGCCGCACGGCATCGCAGCGCGCTGCCGTGCTGGCGGGCACGGCACGGCACGCATAAGGGGCTATAGTGCCGTGCCTGGGCCTGTACTTGGGCACGGCGGCACTAACAGGCACGGTATGTAAGCCGTGCCTGACCGTGCCGTGCCTGGCTGTGCCCATGCCAGTGTCGTGCCGTGCGGCCCAGTTGGCCAACTATATCGGCAGGTTATGCATGTACACGACTTAAATTTGCATCAGATTGCAGCATCAGTGGTGTCATGTATAGTGTGCAGGTTTTATTGGTATATGTACACATACGTAGTCGTAGGCGCATGGATGATTAGTTTGTTTGTAGCTGGAAATGGACTATTGTAGATGGATTAGTCCCATGCATCTCTGGTCTCTACTCTTAAGGTTCAGACGTTTTAGTAGACCGAGGTAGCTAGTGTATAAATATTATGTTTACTATTGTAAAAATAGGTGTTAGCGGTCGGCGGCCGTTCCCTCTAAAGAAAAATACCTATTAAAATTAAAGATAATTATTTGTAATATTATCTAAAAAGAGTTGATGAGTGTTACGTTCGTCCCCTGCCCCCCATCTCTAAAAAAAAATTGAGCGTCCACATGAGAATCTTTTTCTCTTGTGCGATTTTTTCAGCAGCTCTTATCGTTTCGTATTTCCTCCCATGTAGATCCGAAAAATATGCTCAAGGCGAGCTGGTCACAACCAACCGTGCCCATACCCTTGCAGCCTTGCGATCCAAAAACTTGGTGCATGATTTCCACCTGCTCTATTGCTCCCTCCCATTCCTCTTTAGGCTTCTTTGCTATATAATTGGAATGTTTTTTTATATTTCGCAACAACATGTAGGCATTCTCCTAGTTTTATAGGATAATGTTGTCGATAACCTGAACAAAGTACTCTTCCTGTTGTAAAATGTATGGCATATATACATGCAAAATGTATGGCATACTTGGTGCGTGCATTGTCAAGTCTCCTTCATATCTGTCTATAAGTGAAACTTTCATCCATAATTCCACCCTCTTATCATTTCCTTCTCTTACATTCTTCTCACACGCCAAGTCGCCAACTCAATGCCTACAGCTCACGCGGATGGCTACTAGAGTGAAACTGATAGCCTAATGATCAAAGTCCCCATTGACATGGTCCAAAATTTGCTGCAGATTCCTTGTTTTTCTACCTCCTTCGTTGAATTAGGGAGTAGAAACATTAATCCATCCTTAGCGACATCATTTATGACCACCATACTGCATATATTGGGGGGTTTATAACTACCCTGCATCTTTGTTTTTGTTATCACTCTTTATTCATTTTCTCACTATTTTATTGTTCACACACATAGACGTTTTAGTAGGCCGAGGTGGCTAGTGTATAAATATTATCTTTACTATTATAAAGTATGAGTTAGCGGTCATCGTCCGTTTTCTCAAAAAAAAGTATCTATTAAAGTTAAAGGTTAGAGACAATTTTCACAATATCATCTCGAAGGAGTTAGTGAGTGTTACGTTCATCCCTTAGCCTCCCACGTCTGAAAAAATTGAGTGCTCACGTGAGAATCCTTTTTCTCTTATGTGATTTTTTTCAGCAGCTCCTATCGTTTCATTTTTCCTCCAATGTAGATCAAAAAAAATACGCTCAGGGTGAGCCTGTCAGAACCAACCATGCCCACACCTTTGCGGCCTTGCGATCCAAAAACTTGGTGCATGATTACCTCCTACTCTGTTGCTCCCTCGTGTTCCTCTTTTGGCTTCTTTGCTATACAATTGGAATAATTTTTTTTATATTTTACAACAACTTGTGGACATTCAGCTAGTTTCAATGGATAATATTGTCGATAACATGAACAAAATACTCTCCCTGTTGTAAAATGTATGGCATATATGCATGCAAAATGTATGGCATACTTGGTGCGTGCATTGGGCCTGTTCTTTTCGGCTACGGTTTATGGCTAAATTTTTTTAATTTTGGCTGTTTACGGTACAGATTACGGAGAGACAGATACTCACTTGCGATTTTGGCTGGTACAGATGTTGGGCTTTTAACGTGTAGATCGTTTAACTTGTAAACCCCGTCTTGAGAAAATACTTCGTTTGAAAGTTAGGTACTGTAGCAAAAGTCAAAAGCCACCAGCTTTTGAGGTAAACAGGCCCAATTATCAAGTCTCCTTCATATCTGTCTTTAAGTGGAACTTTCATCCATAATTCCACCCTCTTATCATTTCCTTCTCTTACATTCTTCTCACACGCCAAGTCGCCAACTCAATGCCTACAGCTCACGCGGATGGCTACTAGAGTGAAATTGATAGCCTAATGATCAAAGTCCCCATTGACATGGTCCAAAATTTGCTGCAGATTCCTTATTTTTCTACCTCCTTCGCTGAATTAGAGAGTAGAAACATTAATCCATCCTTAGCGACGTCATCTATGACCACCATACTGCATATATTGGGGGATTTTATAATTACCCTGCATCTTTATTTTTGCTATCACTCTTTATTCATTTTATCACTATTTTTTGTTCACACACATGTGAGTACCCTCCCAGAATACTACTAGAGTTGCGCAGAGCAAAAATAAATTCACGACCTTACGAAGCTGTCGAAGCATGAACATGAACTTTCCCACTGAGGCACTCTAGTATGTGCGTAGCCTGCGCAGGCATCTATCGATTGATGTTCAATGGAGGGAAACTTGCCCGTTGCATGCCGATCCTTCTTTCCTTTGAAATTGTAATTCCTGCGATTACAGCAGGATAATCACAACATAACCATGCTCATAAAGCACAAAAAGAAGTTATGCTGACGAAACAGGAAAGGAAGCACTTCAGATTTGCTTTCTTTGTTTAGGCGATAACATTGGTTTGATAGTAACCAAGAAATTACAGTACGGAACCCTCTATTTTCCTGACAGGTTGTACTGCTTGTTAAACCGATACAGTATTATGAGTATCCAGCAATTGCAAGTCAAATTACTTCGGCTCTTATCCTAGAACCCATGTGGAATAAGATGAAAATAAGAAGACACTAGGATTACGGAAGGAACAAGCTAGCCCCAATTTTCCAAAAAGGGCATCTGTTCTCCACAAGTGGAAGCATCTGCCAAGAACAGCCAACTCTCGTAGAAAGAAGATGTAGAATGAATCTGACAAAACCTTATCTCAATGACTTCGGGAGAACTATCCGCACCATGGAATCTGGTAAAAGAAATACATATGAAGATCATCTGACGTGAATAGTTAGGAAGGATGAACAAACGTCACAATATCACAAAGGAATAAATAAGATAATTAGTAAAAATGAGCAAGTGGAAGAAATCATTTAGCCTTTTTTATTGGAGAAGATATAAATACAATCATTATCAGGCGCATAAGCCAAACAATTTTCTTTCTACTTTTGAATCGATATAAATCATATATGAAGTACATGAATTTTTTTTTATTTTCTCATAAAATTTATACGTTTAGAAAGATATTGTAAATGGAAACTTGAACTACTCTAACTCTACTGGAACTAGTTTGGATACCTAACACTCATATCAAACTATCAAAAGAACATATTTCCGTGTTCAAAATATCCATCATCTTAGTCTGTGTGAGGAAACAAGTTTACACAAGATGCCAAACTCCATACTATCTCTCCCACGCACCCCTGAAATAAACATTGTTCAGCACACGCATATTTCAGTGTAAACTGCAAATAAATGCACTGTGAAGTTCTATATCGATCTAGATTCTTATTCTGATAGTAGTGGCTAGTGACAATTGCAGCCCTGTGCCAGTACTATCCTAACAATTTCTATCTAAATGGAAAGTTGGGAGGTGGTTACAGCCTCCGGTCACTAAAAATGTATCTTGCAACAAGCCAACAACAATTCATCAGCAGTACAAAGTACAAAGGAAAGAGTTTTCAAATCCCACCACATGGCAGTTAGCCAGTTACAAATACTAACAATACTATTGTTGGTTCGATCTAATGCAAACATTGTGATGCAATGCCCTTGTCTAGCATGAGCCATCAATTGCATCAAAGCTAAGCAAGTCAAGCAAATAATTCAGCGCTACGGGGAGCACTGCTTCCATCAACTCAATATCGGGACACTCTAGTCTGTACTAAATCACAAGGCAGAAGCACGACAGGCTATTTTTCAGTTGGCATGGCTGACCTAAATCTGAATAACGCGTTGGATAAACCTTGCACATACAGAGTAGACTGGCCGTAGACAACCTACAGCTCCTGCAAAAACATCCTATTGCAGAGACATGCATCAAACCATGCGTCCATGCCTAATTGGATATATACCAAGTACGATGCAGAGACTTAAGGCCTCACGTCTCCACTGTAAGCAGCAGCAAGGCACACCATTCTGCTGTGATTGCAGTTGCACAATGCACATACGAGTCATGGCTCGTCAGTCATCACTACCATTCTAGATTCCCAAAAAACGGTGCCGGAAAGGAATACGGCACAGGGGAAAACCACAAGACGTTGGTAGCCGCGATCCGCAGAGGGGCAGAGTAGTGTACCGTCAAGAAGTGGCTCGGCGTTAGGGGAAGGGCGGCAGCCGCAGCACGGCCTGCTCGGTCTCCACGGGATCCGACCGCGAGATCTGCACATCAAGAAACACGCAGCTCTTAGCCTCTAACTGTACGAACAAGGAACGAGCGTACTAGGACAAGCGGGCTTTGGTTTCGGGGAGGCGGGAGGACGAACCGGGTCGCGGAGGACGGGCTTGGTGTCGTCCGGCGCGGGCCGGAAGGGCGGCTTCTTCTCGCCCTCCGCCGCCTCCGCCGTGCTCCTGCCGCTACCGGCGGCGCTGCCCGAGAAGGACGCGGTGGTGCCGCCCGTAGACGGGGTCGCGAAGGCGTAGGCGCGCTCGCTCCCGGCCGACATGGCGAACTGACGGCGCCGCCGCCGAGTGATGCTGATGCGCTTCGGTTCCGTCGCTAGTCCGAGCCCAACTCAAACATGGTCAGGTCCGAACCGAAGCAGACCGCTCCCCTCTTTTGGTCCTCGCAACGCCCACAGGTGAAGCGAGGGAAAGACTAAAGAGGACGATGGTGGCCATCAGCTGCAACTTCCTCCTCTCGCCGGCGCCGCCGCCGCTCTGCTCTCGCCGCCGTTAGGGGTGGCCCCTACCGGCTGCTCCAACGTAAGTTCTTTTCTTCTAGGAGCATACTTAAATTTGGAGTGCCCCATTTGGGATAGCAAATTCACAAGCTTCAGCATCGTCATCATGCCATGTTCTTCTTCAGATACACAGAATTATGCTTAATTTGCTCGTCGTTTAAGGCGGAAATGGTTTTCTTGGAGAAATCTATCTCTGCTGAATTTTGTGTTGAAACTAACTTTGTGTGCTTGACGTACGGCTATGTTGAAGTGCGACCCCAAATCAGTTGTTGCTCGAAGCCCGAAGATTCAGAGGAATGCGCAAGCAAGCCTCCCAGTGATGACAGGGTTGTGCGTGGTGCCTTCCCTTTCCAACTCCAATTTACTCTTTTACTGAGCACGTATTATTCAGTTGCGTTAGCCATTCTAACATTACTAATGTTCATTCAGGTTGTCTCTGTTCGAACTGTACAACTGGAGTAGCAAAAACAGGTGGATAAGTCAAGAGACTGATTTCATATTGTGCATGGTAGTAGACACAGACCTTACTGTCTTGCATGGTTATCACATCTTTGACAATCAAGATTCTAGATTAGTCAGGCTACTTACATATATCCTGTTTGTCATGCTTTTCTCAAAAGAACACAAATAATGGAACATGAGAAATCTGTAAGATATTATAAGACTGCAGATTATACAAATAAACAACCCTGGAGGATTATTTATGGATACAATACATTGAACATACAGAAGGCATATAACCTTACTGCCCTAAATCTGAAGTGTTGGCCTATTGGTGAGCATTACCTTGCTTCTGAGTTGTGACTTGTGGCAAGTGGCTACCATTACCCTGCCATTGAGAAATGAAGTTTGAGTGAAATGTTTCTAATTGCCCAACAAGTGGTTTTATATTAAGAATCTTATGTCTAGCGAACCCTCTCTATGTAAAAGATGTGAATTGCTAGAAGTTAGTCTTAATTCATTTCAGGAATCAATTCAACAAATATTTTATCATGAGACACTTATTTGCTCTAACTGCCCTAACAATAACACTGAAATAAAAGTATTGACTAGACAACTTAATGATTTTACTGAAAAAAAAAAGATTAGCTTGGTCTAGTGCTTCCAAGAATCTTGCAAATGAATTTGTTAAGTGCACATCTTGTTCCTCACTAGCTAAAGAAAATGAGTATCTTAAGCATACTTTAGAGAGATTCTCTGTTGGCAAGAAGAATTTAAATATGATCCTAACAAGTCAAAAACAAGTGTGAAAAATTATGGTCTAGGATCTAATTTTTTGAGCATGCCAAGAATAATACTCCTAAGATTGTTAAGCTTCTGGAATTTGAAAATTTTAAAGTAAAATCTAAACCAAAACAAATTGTCTTTAAATCTGCTGGTATCGTAAAGAATTCATCTACCAAAATGGATGTTGTGAAGTTGAGTAAAACAACCACTCATCAAGTCAAATATCAATGCACTCATTGTGGTAGATATGAATCATTTGGTTTAATTTTGCTTTTGTTTAGCGAAGAAAGAAAAGAAAGACAGGATAAGGAAGAGTACTTGACCAGCTGTTTCCTGTGGTCGAACTAGTATGGTCGGACTAGAGTTTCGACCAGCATTTTCCACTAACGGTTCTCGACCAACTTTTTTTGTGGTCGAACCAGCGTGGTCGGACTAGAGTTTCGACCAACGTTTTCCACTCGATTAGATCGGTCGACGGTCAGACCGCCCTTGCTGAGGCGGTCAAACCGCCCTGAGGTTGGACCAGTGTTTCACTTACTGTCTGATCAGAATCAAACATAGGCTAATTCTTCACTTAGACCTTTATCATTGCATGTTGTTGCTCTTGTTCATCATGTATCTCTGTATTGTATTCTTAAATCTTATCTCACTAATCTGGTACTGTAAGATCGATGTTTCCTATGATGTAGGAAAAGCTGTCGAGGATGGAGAACATGCGCTTGATTGGGCTCAAGTCTTTTACGTCATTGCTTGATTGGAATACTTGATGGTTCTTCACTTTCTTTGATGGCTTCCAAGTCATTTCACTTCTAAGAGACCATGTGAAAAAGGTGATATTGTCCTACACCTGATTGAGTCAGATTTTCCAAATTGCACATATTCTCTCAAAACCGCTTGATCCTTCTCATCTTGCCCTTTTGCAAAGTGATTTGAGTGTGTTGTATCCTTTGGGGTAATTCTGAGGGAAACTTGTTAAAAAATTTCAGAAGGTTTGTTTATTATACTTATCCGATAATTCTTTAAGTCCAAGTCATTGAAATTAAATGAGTAGTAGAGCTATATTTATCATATTTACTCATATGTTGTGTAGATTTGATCATGACTAGTTAAAATTATTTTACTATACTTGAACTAAATATGACATGGCAGAATATTTTAACTAGATTGATTATAGATAGCATATTTTGATGTTCATCTAAAAATTAGATTGATTATAAGTCTTGTTTTAAATCTTGGCTATGATGGTCGTATGTTTCATCTTGTAGTTATTTTATGCTCGCTCAAGTTGGCATGTTATAAAAAAAAATGATGTATGCTTTAAGCATGCCATGGTTAAACAAAAGAAAAACACAAAAAGTGCATAAATGAAAAAATATATGCTACAAACATGTCATCATGAAAAGAAGTATACATGCTTAAAAATTGGGTGTGAGCAATAAGTTGCTATATGAGACTGCTAACTCATCTAGACTTAAAGTTTGCTTCACGTTTAGGCTTTCACTTTTTGGTATGATATCTCATTGTGCTCTTTCTAATTGGTTTGGTTACTGTTGAGATGTCTGTCATTAATCTAATTTGCTTAATCATGCTAAATATCAGTTTTGACAGTGATATATGACTTTATATGATCTAAGGAGCTCTACTCAAAAAGATGGCTTGGTTAAATTCTTAAACCAATGTAAAGTAACTTGGATAATTTATAAAACTTTTGGATGTTTATTCTCATTACTCCTTCTTAGAATTTTCCCCCTCTGAAGTTCTTGATGATTACATTGCCAAAGGGGGAGAAATTGGAGAAAAATTCGATGTATTTGCTCAATTTACTCTCTTGTGTTGAGGGGGAGTTTTCCGGAGTTTGCTTATGTGAGTTTTCTGCTATCTTTTCATGCAGCTTTGAAACTTTTTTTTCACAAATTTTGCTTTTCTTTCAAAACTCAACTCAGTCAATAGATTTTGAGGTGTTGTCAATGTATTCATCAAAATGGAGGTTGTTAGACCATACGGATAAATCGTGCATACATTGATGATGAATAATTGACATTTGGGTTACATTCAAATTTGCGTTTGTAAAAGTTCCAAACAATGCACTTTTGCAAAACTGAAAACGGCAGAACGACCACGGCATGTTGACCACAGCAGATCGACCACGGTAGGTCAACTACAGCAGGTCGACCACAGTAGAATGACCACGGCATGTCGACCACGGCGGGTTGAGCACGGCAAAATGACCACGACTGAACGACCGGGACAGAACAACCACAGATGGTCGGAGCTACAGTGAACCAATCGGAGCTACCGTGAACCGGTGATTGGTCGTAGCTCCAGTACATGGTCGGTGGTCTTTGCTACAGTTATCGATCGATAGCTATAGTAACTGATTGGTAGTTAATAGCTATAGTATCTGGTCAGTACTCGGTGATCAGTAGTTAGTGCTACAACACTTGTGGGTGCTTAGTAGTCGATAGTCGGTGCTACAGTGCTTGCTCGGTGATTGATAGCTGTAAAGTTTGTGATTGGTAGTCGTAGACTTTGCGATCTGTTGTCGTAGTCGTAGGCTTTGCAATTGGTTGTCGTAGACTTTGCGATCGATAGTCGTAGACTTTGTGATCGGTAATCGTAGGCTTTGCAATCGGTTGTCGTAGGCTTCATGGTCGATACTTGTAGGATTCGAGTGCTTCAATTCTTGTGATCTTCGAGTATCTTGAGTTCTCGTGTGTGTTGGGCCAGCAGTTTGACCAATCTGGGCATGGTGGTCTGACCAGTTTTACTGAGTGGTCTAACGTTGATTTCTAGAGAGCGTGGAAATTGAGGTTGTGGATGATCTGATTTGTAGCTATTGATAGTTAAGGGTGTGGTTTGCATGTGTGAACGGATAATGGTCAAGTTAGGAAGAATTTGTGCCGGGGAGAAAATTCTTTAGTCTTTGCATGTGCAGGTTGGGCGTGGAGACAATTATGGTCGGTGACGAGGAAGACTAGAACTAGGAGGGGAAATCTGAGATCCAGACAGTTAAGGATGTCAAAAGGTGGTCGGGCTCACGCTAGAACACGTGAAAATCAAAGGTGGATGATGAGTAGAGAAGCTACGGAAGGTGCGATCCTGGAGGCTTCAACATGTGCTGAGTTGAAAGAGTTATGAAAGGAGTCCGTAACGAGGAAGATTTAGAGATTATGGAAAACCCGTGTTTAGAAGGGTTTCAGATCCCTTGATTTTCGGAACAAATAGAGTTTGGTGTCCGTGTTTGATGAGGACACAGTTTGGGGTGTTAGCCTATAAAAGTAGAGAGAGACTAAAGGTTAACATAAGGTTTCGAAGGGCTTTCGGGGAGGAATCTTTTAGAGTTTTTGTAATATGGTTTAAGGGGTGCCGTGATGGCACTTTATAGCCACAGAACATGATTCAGCAATAAAAGATCATATCTATCTTGAGAAAAATTTGTCGACTCCGAAGGCGTATTCTTCTAGGCATCGTCTTCAACTCGTTCTCATTCCGAGCAATGCGTGACGAGACAGCGACCGTCCATCGGCTTCAATTCCCTCGGTCATGCACTGTGCCGTACACTCAATCGTCGCCAACAGCATCGGTGTCGAATCGTACGAGCGGAAGAAGATTACAACGACGTGTAAAGGAGTCGAGCAAATGGTTGAACGAGTGGTCAAGCGCCGAGCGGTCGAAACCTTCATCGAGCACGTGCAAAGAGGTCGAGCGAGCGATGAAGCATCTTGCAGTCGAAATTTATATATGGTAAGTTATGTTTTTTTCTAGTTTGAGATTTGTTTTTATGTATCAAAAACGGAGGCAATCATCCACCCTTTAATTGCGGCATTCGATGCTACACTTTTAATTAGTTTTTCTGGGTTAGTAGAACTGTAGAAGGCATAAGCTGTGTGTTAATCATCATGCTTCCGATCAATGGTATATTATTAGTTTTTCTGGGTTAGAAGGCGTAAGCTATGTGTTAATGATCATGCTTCCGAACTCGTAGACCATCTCTTCACACGGCCAGGAGAATTTTGCATATTGAATAGTAGTAGCTTGGAATCTTGGACATACATGTAGAGCTCGGAATGTTTGATCACTTCTGCGTGTAACATTTCTGTCTACGAGTGTTCCGTGATGGAGATGGTACGTGCGTATCATACCAAAAACACCCTGAAAATGTTCAACTCTGAACGGTGAATGCCTTCATATAGCTCTGAAATCTGAATGGTAAAAGCCTTCATAGTTCATACCAACGCTGTAGTCGAATTCCTCGGCCCGTATGATTGATTTTTTTTCCGACTTCTATCAGTTGCACATAATTTTCAGAATTCCGTCATTTTAGATTCTTTTTCCTTGAAACAACTTTTCCTTTTCAAATTTTATTTTCCATGCTTTTCACTCTAATAAAAATGGTACTTCAGATAACATAAAATGATAAGTAATTATTACCTATCATTTAATTCTGTTTTAAAAAAGAAAAACATATAATCACCTTCCATTAGATTAGGACATGGCATACCTGGGAGCAAGGTAGCCCTCTCTACCGTACATTGCAGATTTGCGAAAGATCTGAGGTGTGACCGTGTGAGCCACGGAATGCCGGGAGAAACACATCGATTTAATGGGAGAAGAAAGTGTCGGGAACGGGATGCACAGGCCATGCGGCAGACGGCGCATGCATGATAACGTATCCCAACTCTCTCTCGGCAACGTACAGCGCTGAAGACGCTACGGGTAGCAGCGCATCAGAGACTAATTTGTTGCCTTTATGCGACGTAAACAGGAAGCTTAACAACGGCGATCAGGGAATAAAATAAAAAAGCAATGCAGATCTGTCGCTTACTAGTAGTACGTAGGAAAGCCGCGATAGAAGAGTCCAAACAGGAGCCTCAGAGATAGGTTGGCAAAAGGTAAAACATCACAGAAAGTCTCAGATGGTACGGACAAATTGATCTCAAATCATAGGCCCCAAAATCAGAGAACGAAAATAGAAGAAGGGATTCGGGGAAGCAGTGGCGGATCTAGAATTTTTAGGATGGATGTTCGGATTTTGGAGCTAAGTTGCTTGAATACGTCAATACCGCAGCGCACACGTCCCCCGTCAAAAACACCGATACAACGATACGTGTACGTAGATATAATAAAAATATATAAATTACAGAAATTAATAATTTCTTATGAGGAAATAGGTGACATAAGACGAGCATAATTATATGAATTAAACAACAAATTATAGAGATAAATGAGAGTTGTATATCTTGTTGATCTTGCCTTTTTTGCTATTTCCCCATCAGCAAGAACTATCCATCTAAAAGCAAATTGTATATTCCTTCCATGGAGCAAAACAGACCAAGAAAGAAAATAAGTGGAGTGGGGTGGGGTGGAGCACACCTAGATCTAAAGAGAGGACGATGACAATAAATTGGAGGTGCTACTCACTTCCCAATGCCATGCTCCCTCCCAGCTACCGCGCTGCTCCCTTCCTGTCGTCCGCTCCCTACCTCCATGTTCGTTGTGCCATTGCCCGCTTGTTCGCAACACCTCTCTGCTCGCCCGCGCTGCCACACGCTCACCTTGCACCACACGCCGCCTCACGCATGATTGTCGTTACATCATGGCACCACATCCGCATCCGTCGGTCGTCACTCGCCTCTAGCCTGCACCTCCGCCCGCTCGCCACTCGAAGACCGAAGCCGCCTCCCACACAGACAGCCACAAGATGAGAAATAGAATAAATGTTAGGATTTGTTTATATCTTTACCTCTTTGGGCGTGAGGAGGGCTGAGGTAGAAAGAAAAATGGGTCTAATGTATTACATGTGCTGAATTTATTTGCAGGCATAAAATATAGTTTTAACACAACTAATAGTATATATATCTAATATACCTATTATATATCTGGTATTTTATAAAAAATTTTGGGTGTTCAGCTGAATACCCTTGAACAATGCGAGGTCCACCCATGCAGGGAAGAACATGAGGGGGCGAGACTGCAAGGGAACCCTTCTCGCGATCTCACCTCGTATTCTCGGCGAAGTGGCTATGGCTGCGGCTGGTGGTGTTGGAGGGAGGGGGGTGTTTATATAATGGCGATCTCTAACCCCTAGTCCCCTTCCGTGCGTGGGCTTTGGTGTAGGGCATAACCGTGTTGAAGCCCAGAAGGCCAATATCAAAGCCCAGGCCACCACCCATCTTTTCCCCTTTTTCCTATTGTAGGTAAAAGAAAACTTTATTAGGGATGTTCAAATCGGATAAGCTGAAGCCAAGTTGAACATCCTGACTTTCAAAAGTGGCTTCTCAAATGGTACAGACCTATATCGTGTCCTCCACGTTCATATCTTCCAAAAGGTGTTTTTCAAATTTTGTTCGAAAAACCATTTCTAATTATTATTGTTCCATTTTAGCTAAAAACTATCAGCTTCAGCCAATTAAAACACTCCATATAACTGGGACGTGACTAAATAAAGGGAATTGTTGTGCTCCTGACGTCCGAAGCAAAAAAAAAAAAAGTAGTGTCGGACGCTTCCCAACCACACAGTCCTCATCCACTCGTTCCTCCCATCACCTATTGATAACTTTTAACAGGTGACCACCATCTTCTTCCTCATTTATTTTTTTATTCCCACCGACTGCAATGCATAAATCCTTCTCTCTTTCCCCTCCATTGCTCTGATGAGCTCCACAACTCCTTCCCCACCCTTTCTTGCCTCATCCATCACCCGCTATCTAGCCACCTCTCTCTATCGCACTTGCAAATCACCGACCTCCCGTGAGTTTTGACTATAGCTTACCTCTTGCGAGTTGCCTGGCAGGCACCGTCGTGCTGCGCCGCGTGTTCGACACCGTAGTCATCCGCTGCAGTGCGCGAAGCCCAAACGTGGACACCGGTGGCGAGCACCACCACAGTTGGGATATGCTCTTTCACAACGCCTTCCTGGGCATCGTGCGGCAGTGGAGTGAGTACGTCAGCAACTACTGACCCCTAACGTCCGCTGGTATGATTGTTGCTAGTATTTTTTGGATTTGTTGTAACATCTTTATCATTGTTGCATGAGGTGTTTCATTTTATTGCAGTGTATCTTCGCAAATGTTGTATCAATATGAATTTTGTTGTAGTTGGGTTATGAATTTGTTGCACAAGAAATTTTTTGTTGCAGAGAGTTTTCTAAGAGGTATTTGTTGCAACCGTGTTTTTATTCGTTATACGAAGGTAAATTGTTATTGTAGTATGGATGTCTATTTGTTGCACCGAGAAATCCGTGTTTGTCGCATCGAGGTTTTGCGGCATATTTTTAGAATGTTGCAACAATGTAACTTCTTTTTTTGAAATTAGATTCCATCGAATTGGGATTTCTATACCACTTTTTAAATATATCAAGGTCTTTACTGTGTAAGATATTCATTATTAGTCAATGTTTTATTAAATCTGTTGATAAAATAAGAATATTTTATCATACGTCCGGGCGCTAGCGGACCCTAAATAAATAGTCAGCCTTCCCAACCAAAACTAAGTTCCGAATTACATCAAGCCAAACACAATCGGGGCGAAGCCTGTAAACTCAACCCACACTTTCGTTGATGAGTGCACTCACAGAAGACAAATCACAATCAACCTACTGCAGCACTTTCACAAGGACCGCCGCGCTCAACAATTACCCGCGCCGTGCAAGTTCAGACGCAGCCCTCAACGATCTCAGACAAGCTTCAGCCTCGCCGTGCTCTGCATGCTGCGTGTACTTTCCCAGCCCCGGCGCTGACCGCTTGCCCGCCTGAATCATGGATGACGAAGCCCCAACTTCCGGTCCTCGTTTTATCACAAGAAGCGCCACCCTCGTTAATCTTCATGCCAACCAGGAGGGCACTGTATACGAGCTATTCCTCTGCTTAAAAAACAAAGAACGAACGGGAAAAACAAAAAACGAGCCATTCCAGCGAAGCGACGGCTGTTTCACCGTCTGTCAGTATGGTAATGATTCATCTGAGTTTCAGTTTCGTGACCTGTTTCAGTGCCAGTTTCTGTACCTATACCATCTAATCGAAAGTTTGTCAAAAAAGAAGTTGCATCTTCACTGCCAGTTTCTGTAACCGGCACCAAACAAACACGCTCGGTCTCCCTAGCCAAAAAAAAAACACCCAATAACTAGGACGCTCACAATTCAGTAAAGTCCAGTGCAAGTGCACCATCTATGAGCCATGATGCAAGAAACAAGAAAATAACAAGCCATTCAATCATCATCAGCTGATTAACACTTCTACCAACATCAACATCAATGTCGCGAGTGAAAAACGTTGCAGACGCATCCTAGCGTGATGAATAAGAGATGTTTTTTAACCCCCGTAATATGCTAAGTTTGTGTGTCTAACACCGTCGAATAAACTGAGACAGCAAAACAGGGATAACTATGACAAGGGAAGGCTTGACTTCCTAAAAAAAGTAGAAATCCAGCTCAGAGTCGAAGCGCTTCTCTAGATCCCGAAGCCGAACACTCCGCGTATCCTCTGGAAGATGAGTTCTCTCCAGCCTCTCTCCGTGTTCTCCACCACAGTTGAGTTGCCGTACCTGGAGAAGTGGACAACCAGAGAGAAATTTTAGGTAGAAATTTTAACGGGTTGAAAGTTTGAAGAACAAAAATGATATGACGAACAGAAACATACTTGTCTTCGTCTGGCACATCGGTTTGTTTGAGCTTTATGACTGTAACTCCTGACTCGGGCTCATCAAACACCAACCTGACCTGCATTTCAAGTTTCACACAGCACATTGAGATCATATTTTATAAAGGAATATGATTCAAAGATTATATAGATGGAGAACATAAGCACATCTATATCTCTCAAGTAAATATCTACATAAACCTTACTGGCAGCAGAAATCAAACAAAATGAAAATATCAGCAAGTTAAGCATACTAGGCCGCCAGGAAAGAGACATGGGGCATGTCGACGAATCACCGTAGGAACATTCTAGCATGGAAATGGCGTGCAAATGACTCTCAGGCCTGCTAAATTATATCAGTAATAATAAGCCAAGAACTCAGCTGGTGTCAGGAGACCATGGCAAAAACTCATTAAACAAGTGAAAACACCCTTCTAGCTAGAACTCATGTTCTAAATATTGGTAATCTGTACTCATTAGGTCACCCACACAGCAGTGAACATACGGCAAACTAGCTGATTATGCGGCCTAACTGGCTAATTATATGGTATCAGGAAAGGCACCAGTTCCTCGTATATGGCCTAACATTCGGCCTTGTAGATTTTTTTGAACATTGGCTAGAAGCTTAGAACTAAGAAGATTCAGTCCATGTTACCATATAAAAATCTAGAACTAAGATTCAGTCCATGTTACCACATAAAAATCTATGGTACCAGCCTAGAACAACAATAGTACCAACTCACATGTTTCCACAAATGTAATACACTGTATGGACTATAGGAATTTCAGAAACCTCTAAATTAATGATGGCATATTTCCTCAAGTAAATTGCTCAGCTTAGGTGGCTGGAGGTAAGAAAGTAGTGCGAACGGGAATAGACAGGTGTGAATTCACAACACCTATGTTTTGATTTTCGGAATCCAAGTGGAAATGAGAAGAAAACTCCCACAAATTCACAACCAAAGGAAGATGAGGATGGGACTCTGATTGGAAGCCAATTTGTATGCTTATTTCCAGATGGAATCAAACAGCCCCTTATCACTGTGCCTAACTTTATCCAAGTAGGGCATATCAATTATCAAACATCCAACCTTGTTTGTTCTTAGTTTGATCAGCTAAGCTTACCATTGTTTCTGTATGAGCGAACTTGTGGCCTCCAAACTTTCTTATCTAACAAGGCATATATGGTGATACGAAATGCATCCAAGCGCAGTACCAACATGATCGCTGTGAGCACAAGTAAATTAGACATCCATAGCATCAGGATCTTACCGTAGAATGCAAGCCATCTGGCCAGCTCCCAAACCGCCACTTCTGCACGATCAGCCTCCCTTCCTGCAGCTCCTCGTTGATGCCGGTGATGGATCCGTCGAAGAGGCTAAACTGCCCACCAACCTCCCTGCTGATCCTCGCATTGCTCTGCGTGAACCCCTTCCATCTGTTCTCATCCATCAAGATCTCATATATGTCCTTGGCGCGGCAGTAGAACTTCTCCGTCATCTCAATCGTCTTGAATCCTTCCTTCTCCTTCCCCTTGGCCTTCTTCTCCTTCGCCGCCAGAGATGGCGCCTCCTCATTCTTCGCTGCCGGAGAAGGGGCGGTAGCCGTGCCATCAGCCGCTGCGGCTGCCTTGGCGGGAGTCTTCTTGGAATCTAGCTCGTCCTTGGCGGGGCCGCCCTTGGCCATGGCGGCGACGTACTCCCGGATCTTTTCGAGGACCAGTGGCTTGCCGCGGACGATGAAGGCGTCCTTGGCGCGGCGCGCGAGGGGCCCGTCGTCGCCGCGGACGGTGACGCGGACGTCGGGGTCCTCGTCGGCGTTCTCGTCGGCGAGGTAGGGGACCTCGGCGGTGCCGGTGACCTTGGCGACGCCCGACTCCGTGGTGGCCTCTGCCTCCCAGGAGAGCGTGAGGGAGAGCTCGTACCCCGGGATGACCTTGCCCTTGCGGATGTTGACGTATGCCTCGCCGTCGAGCTTATCGAGGGTGGTGGTGCGGAGGGTGAGGCCGCCCTCGCCGGAGAGAACGGGGAGGCCGGCGAGGAGGGCGGAGAGCCGCGCGCGCGACCACTCGAGGCAGTCGCGCTCCGCCCAGTGCCAGTTGTGGACGTTCGTGCCGTCGGCGCGCTCCTCCACGATCCAACGCGCGTCGCCCTCGCCGTACTTCGCCATGGGGGTTGGGGGTCGGGGAGGCTTAGGGTTTGGATTTGGATTTGTTTCTCTCCTTTGGATCTACGTGTGGTGGGGCGGCCGTGTGGGTGCTGGAGACTCGAGATGGGGAGTTTTTAGAACTGGGGCGGCGGCTGCTTCTCGATGGTTCGGTGGTGGAATAGTCTGGAAGTTCAGGGGAACAGAAGGGGAGGGTTTCTGGCATGTCCTACCGGAAGTCTGGAAAGGTTTTACATTTGTTTTTTTTTTCCTTTCAGGATGCTTGTTCTGGCTTTTAAGTCTAAAATTTTAGTTTATTTTATATTATAGTGATTTTTTTTACTGTAACTATGATGGTTTTTTAGTATAATTAAGTTTAAAAATAGAAAAAAAATTATATCATCATAAATAATACAAAGAAAAAATACAAAAAAACCCAAAAATCAAAAAGTTGAAAAAGGACAAAATTAAGAAATTAGAAGCCTGAAGCTAAGAGTTATAAGCTTAAGCCCAAATGAGCATCACCTAATGGGGTGTTTGGGTTTGATGTCTAACTTTACCATGTTTAAATTTAGTTACGCTATAATTTCTTAGGCATGGAATATGTGTTTAGGATGTGTTTGGTTGGAGGGATGGGGTGGGATGGAATGGGATGGTTCCTTTGACCAAGTCTATCTGTGTGTTTGGTTGGAGGGATGAGGTGGGATGGAATGGTCCAAAGTGGGATGAGCCTGTGCAAATTTAGAGAATATTCTTCTTAAATGCTGGACCATGTGGTTCCACTTTTTTGTGGAACTATCTCATCCCATCCCCATCCCCATCTCACCCTATCCCTCCAACCAAACACATCCTTAGTTCATCGTCACAATTAGGGCTTGTCACACTTTTATCGTCCTTAGATCATATGTCATGGACTAAGGGTGTGTTTGGTTGCTGGGATGGGGTGGGATGGAATGGGATGGTTCCTTTGACCAAACCTATCCATGTGTTTGGTTTGAGGGATGTGGTGGGATGGAATGGTTCAAAGTGGGATGAGCATGTGCAAATTTAGAGAATATTCTCCTTAGATGCTGGACCATGTGGTTCCACTTTTTTGTGGAACCATCTCATCTCATCCCTATCTCATCCCATCCCACTCCATCCCAACAACCAAACACACCCTAAGTTTCTTGGCATAACTTTGGATAATTTTGTGGTGCACATTTGTTGTCATACTTTGCATAAACTTGGGTACGGCAAAGTTGGATATGAACCAAACATGCCTTAAAACTCCTTAAAAATACGTGCATTTGTCACTTATACATAGGGTTGGATTAACCCTTTTAAAGGCAATATATTGTATGGATTCACTCTTTGTAAGTGCACTCGTACGCTCACTTGTCGATTTATGCACCAAATCATGACAATTTTGAAAAAAAAATTGATGGAGTATTTCTCAATTCATGACCAGAAAAAGATATACTCATGTTTATCAAAAATAGGTTTCCAAAGTGGTTAGGGAAGGAACAACATGAAAGTGAGCAGTGGCATGTTCTAACAACCCAATTATACAAGTGGACCCAACAAAAGAACATTGTTGATCTTACTTTTTTGAAGATCTTGAATTACAAGGACGCAAAATGGCATTTGTTGAGGTGAATAAATGACATGATATATCAAGAGATTGCCTGGACAATAGGATTTATGTAACCATAGGCACAACTAATCAGGCAACAGAACGTTCTTTTTATTTCTGTCCTGCCCAATGTATTACCTCCTCTCTGCACCATGACCATCCGTAACTTCTCAGTTCTCTGTATATCACCTGACAAAGGGCATATTCCTTAAGTTAAAAGATGAGGCTTTTAGCTTTTGCTATAGTATGTAACTTTCAAACTGAGTATTTTCTTAAGATGAGATCTACAAGTTAAACGATCTACACGTTAAAAGTCCAACATCTGTACCAGCCAAAATCGCAAGTGAGTATCTATCTCTTCGTAATTTGTACCGTAAACAGTCAAAATTCAAAAATTTCAGCCAAAAACTATAAACCACAGCCGAAAAGAACAGGCCCAAATTTCCACTCCAAACATCCAATTCTGGAGAATGTTCTTGAGATACAGGTAATCAATAATCAAGTCCTTGTACATGTAAACATCTGGCTTATACCGGTCCTCTTTTATGTTTAATTGATTAACCAGCATTTGATAAGTAGCACATTCAATGATATTCAATCAAGAACAATGACCGAGCATTTCTCTGTAGTTTGCATACTTAGTTGGTATTGGTTTTTTATCACATCGCACAATATCTCTACGAAGTTCAGATAATATTACGATCTACATTAATAACTTGAAAACCTACTTGACCTCTTGTCCAAAAGTTGATCCACCTTGAATAATCAAATTATGAATCATTCCAGATCTAGGCACAAAAATGAATCATTCCAGTCAAGCACCGACGGGAGCTCCAAATCAATTAACCAAAACAGATACGAGGACAAAGGAGAAGGACCAAGGACGGGCAACGGGCACTTAGGACCAGCAGCGAGTCAACACGTGGCACGAGGAGAAGGTCTACGGTGGTGCTTGACTAGGAGACCGGCGGCGAGGAGGCGGTGAGGGGAGACGGGCTGACAGTGAGGGAATCTAGGTGAGCGGTGAGGAACTCCACGGGTCTGTCAGGAGATCTTCAGCGGCCAGTTAGGAACTCCAGAGGCCGGCAGTGAGGGGAGAGGGGCCGACGATGAGGAATCCAGGCTAGCGCCAATGAACTCTGAGCAGTCGGCCAAGGGATCTTGAGCAGCGAGGAGCTCCGGCCGTTTTGGTGGAGGCCGGAGGTGAGGATAGATCCCGGGAATGGCAGCCATGAGAGAACTCGGGCTAGGAACAAGGGAGCTCGGCCGAATTTTTTTTATTTTAGCCTTTTTTTAAAAAAAATATTCATATTTAGACCCCTGATAGTTTTAATTCCATTTTTGCACCCAGAGGTCGGCGCTATGGGACACGGCGCCGAGGTAACACGTCTCGGCGCCGTGGTCCATGGCGCCGAGGTCGCAGGCTCGCTCCAGCGTGCCGGCCTGCGTGGTGCCGACGTGGCAAGCACCTCGGCGCCGTGGATCGTGGCGCCGAGCTTGGCGCCAAGAGTAGTGGCGCCGAGCTCGGTGCCGTGACTGGTGGTGCCGAGGTGTGAAACATTGAGAAATTGGATAGGCGCCGTGACTGGTGGCGCTCCAGCTCGGCGCCTTCAAAATAATCCCTAGCTTTCGGAAACATTCAGAAAATTGATCAATTGTGTGAAACACAATTTTCTATTAATTTTTTGATGTTGTCGTGTTCAATATGAAAATTTCGGGTGCTAGTATGGTAATAATGTTTGTAACTTTTTTCCTAAGCAGGGAACTCCGATGGTCAAACACTAATTGTTAGAGAAGGGGATAATGGTGTTGCTTATTCATGGAATTCAAAAGAGCTAAAATGGGACAAGGTAAGAACCTATGTGCCTTAGACTTTTCCATTATATTTTCCTTAAGTAATTATGTTGCTATCTCAAATCACATGGTATAATCTGCGAAGTTGAGGATATAGTTTAATGTCTTGTTGTTATTTTGCAGACATTTATGTGCTTGAAAATGTGAATTTTCCATGTAATGATTTACAATTTTGAACTGAGTAGTCATGATTTCCCTGTTCTTTTCTATATGCAGACTAATCCATTCGACCTGTTTGAGACATTCTTTGGAGCAAGCATGGGTAGGCAACATTATGCACTCTATTAAATTGTAGTTTTGTGAAGCACCGATACGCAATACCGTCATACCGGTAGTCTCAAGTGCGATCGATCTGACTAGGCAAACACAATAGAGTGCATAATAATAGAATTACATAGACCGTAGATAACATAAAGAAATGCAACGTGGGTGTCTAATTCTCGACTTCCATGGCTTCTCCCTAATTCAGTAGAACGTTCTGAGCACGTGGCACGTGGAACTCTGTACTTCTAATGTTCAAAACTCGACCACTAGTCCTAACATGCCTTAGGGAATATAATTTGCTGGGTCTATTACATTTTGTCTGCTGGGTGTAGCGTGGTTGTTTCCCCTTTTTATCACACCCTGAAGATGGCTCTGCTGCATCCTTCGTCCTGTCACTCTTGGTCTTGAGAGCTGCCTCACGAGCTTTAGCTCTTCCTCCTGACGCTTGATGGCTGCTTCACGCAGTCTTAACTACTCCCGCCTCCTTTGCAGCTCATCCTCCTTGCCCTTTAGACGGATTTGGTCCACCCTCACGCGGCGCTCTTGCTCAAGCCGCATCTGTCGTTCCAACTCGCGAGCCTGAGTCATCTTGACAAAGTATTGTCCTTTGTTTTCCACCTCCATTGGCCGGTTCCGTGGCCATGCCGGCGACACCCGATCCACCTATTCGCTGAACTCGCAAGGCTATATGTGCTGTGGTAGATGTCACGGATCAAGTTGAAAAACGTTAACGAGAAACAAGGGATTTAGTTGTCGTCGTTACCATGAAGTCGTCATCCAGGTCTGGACACTTGAAGAACCTACGGCCGTACTTGGCTCGTTGTACTGGATCTGTCCAGACGCACAACATCGTCCTAAAGCCGCAATAGCACTTCGGGCGCTCATGCCACTCCGGCACTCCAAATGGGTCGGACCTCTAGGAAGACATTGTTGTGGAGTAGTATTGTGATGGCTTGAGGAGATGTGGTATGGAAGACATAGGAGGCCTTTATGTAGGCAGGTTATCTGGTGCAGTGGGCACAGTCTATGGAGAGGACGACATGCGAATCTTTTCGCTTTTACAGGATTCCAATGTAGCAATAAATGTCCCTATGTAGGCTTTTTAGAGCATGTTGTCTCGTAATAAATTCATAGATCGTAGCCTTTTCAGAGGTCAGTAATCATAATTCCTGTAAAGGCTAAAGGCCTACGCCCCTATATGTGTACTCGCATTACTTTGTTGAAGCGACGGAAGCCTGAAAAACCTAGAAAGCTAATTGTTGCGTCATTAGTCTATCTCTCATGTTGTGTCATTGCAAACGTGTCGGCATATCAACTACTTTTATCGTGGACGTCAGAAAATTTCGGCAAGTTTGCGCTGTTTTTGGAGCCACTCTAAACACAAATATCACATGAATATAACATATACACATATATACAACAAGTAGCTCATTACAAACCCATCTCAGTCCATACGAACAAAGTACAAATAGGCCAATAACGTTATAACAGAACCATACAAGTGAAACGGCTACTCTCCGTCACTGCCTCCTAGCCTTACCCTTACCAAGTGTGTCGGTGCCTGGAGTGTAACGGCTAGGCTCGCGGCGGCGTCTGCATGGTAGAGGCTGAGTCGAATGAGCATCTACGAGCTGAGACGGGCCTATCTCATCGTAAGTTTGCTGCTCCACCTCATCCTCGTCGTCGTCCTCACCGCCCTGGGCCGGGAAAGTGTCGCTTCGTGGGGACGAGCTCGTCCGTGTCACGACCCTCGCGCGTCGGTGCGCAAGTCATGTCGAAGGCACGCCGTCGCCCTCGTCGCACTGTCTTTGCAACCACAACGACCAGCCGCACGACGTAGCCGACCTGCTAGCCTCTATCATCCAACATTTTGTTAACCAACAAGATACGAAGATATTAGGTACTAATTTTGTGAGTGGCTTTGTCGAAGCTTACCTCTAGGAAGCTACGCGTCCTGACGTCGCCGATCGTCCCGAGAAGCGCTCTATGTCTGCACGGATCGCTTGTGGTGTTGCCATGCAAACAAGCAAAAGAATGGATAATTTGCTATATGTAGTGGTATTTATGTCTATTGGAAAATAAGCAATGAGATTGAACATTACCACACGGTCCAGGACTGGTGCTATCTCCACCTGCGTCCCAGTCGAGTAGACTGGTCGTAGGGCGTGTCTTCGTCGTCGGAGGACTCAATGTCGGCATAGTCATCTTGAGTCCATTGTCCCTTAAGTTTGGACCGCGTCGCACGCTGGTACCAAACTTGGTACCGCCGGAAGTGCTTGTTGCTGTGCGGCTCGTCGTTGTCGTCCACGTGGTCCTGAAAGTGTCCCCACTCCTCAATGTACACGTGGTGGTGCTACTTGAAGTCCGTGATCTTCTTCTGTCGCTGACGATCAAATCTGCATGTCACGTAAACCAATAGTTAAAATTAGTAGAAACTCTGTGCAATTGGAATCCAAGGTTAGAATTGAAATTGCATGGCACTTACTTGTGCAAGGCCACAGACGTGGAGAACGGCGCTACTGGCCACAGCTGTCTCATACCAAACTGGCGTGCAACTCTATGTGGCAGGTGATACTCAACGACATAGAAGCAGTTAGGGGCACCTCATCACGTAGAGGGCCTCGTCTATGCCGCAGCTGCGCTGAACTGAATGGCCTCCACCTCTTGCTCGGCGTACGGCTCCCACTTAACCTGCATAGCAACAATTTACTTGTAAGGTACTATACTAACAAATGAAAATCACGATACCAAATGGAATTAACTTACATTGGAGGCCGTGAGCGCATCTAGCTCGTTCGTGTACTCTAGGTATGCCCGCCGTCTGGCGTAGGGGCGAGACTGGTCCCAAAGATATGCAAGCGTCGGACGTCGACGAAGAGGAACCTCTGCGAACCATGGACGAGGAGGCAAAACCGTGGGACGACCAACTGGTAGACGACACCACATCCACAGCTGGAGGAGGTAGAGGCAACCACCTACTGACGTGTTCGCCGAAGTCCGACGACACGCCTCGCAGAGGTGGCGGTAAAGGAACGCCAACACCGGAAGCCGGTTATGCGCCGCAGATGTCCGGATCGATGAGGCAGTGGATGTACATCCACGACGCGCTGTCCCCCGTTCCGTCGGGGAAGAGAACGCAGCCAAACAAGTGAAGCATCCATGCTCTGCAATTATATGTAAAATGATATTAAATCAAACTATGTCAATTTTAGAAAATAGCTCCATAAGACGACGAGTTGGCTCGATATCCACCCCTACCTGCAGTAGTAGGCAACTGTCTGCTCGTCCGCACCTTCAGAACACACTGCGAAAGTCTCCCGGAGCTAGGTGATTGGAACTCCAGAAGTGCGATGGCCTGCCTCAGGAGGAAGCTCTCTCCCGAGGAAGGCCTCTACTCGGGCTCTCCAACCAGCAGCCACGCACGATCCGATCACTGGACGGCCGTGAATGGCTACACCAAGTATCTTCTGAGTGTCCTCGAGCGTAATAGTCATCTCCCCGAAAGGGAGGTGGAAGCTGTGAGTCTCCGGCCTCCACCTACATGATACAAAAAAGAGGACTACATGTCAGAGAATTTGAGGCGCACATAGCCGATAAACAATGAACATGCAAGTGGAGCAATGGTTTAGGAGAATACCTGTCAACCAGTGCAGTGATGGCCGGGGGGTTGAAGGTGGGCAACCCACGGCGAACCTGGTAAGAGATGGCGTCTAGATCAGCCCTCTCCAGGAAGTGAGTGTACCTTTCATCGTACCGCATGTCCAGGAACCCGTCATGGGTTCGAGGACGAAGGATGGGCAGCTCCTGTATAGAATACACCAAGTTTTTTAGTTAATGCATCAACATAAATAATTAATTGTACAAGAAGTGATGAAGGCAGTACCCTCCCCTCCGCGGTGAGCCATCCTCGGTGGTTCTCCTCGTAGTACAAGTCTAGCAGGTGCAATTGCGCCATCCTACAAAAAAATTGAATTTGTCAGTCCAACATAGAAGTAAACAAAAAATTGAACATGCATAAAATATGGAAATAATAAGAAATTAAACAAGAAACATAGCAAATTGCATATGGGAAAACAACTAGACGAACTATGAAACATAACGAACAACAAGCACTCTTTTTGACTAAGTGGCCAATGGCATGTGCGTGAATTGTGGCCAAGTCTACCACATACGCTACATTGGTTCGCTCTGGTCGGTCGAAGAAAGGGGTTGCTCTCCTCGCCTCGTTCTTCCCGGAAGCTGATCCATAATCATCTTGTGTCTCGTCCTCTTCCTGGTTCCACGTTTGTTCCAACGGCTACCCGGATCCGCAATGTATTTGGGCCTGGTGTATCGTGGCCACTCTCCCTCATCCCGGTAAGGCTCGAAACGGGGAGACCACGTAAGCACAAGGTTGTTAACACTGAACTCCCGAGGTATTGTAACATCCTGAAAAATTTAAATTTGAAAATATGAATTTCTTAAATTATTTTCCCAGTATATTCTACTGGAATTTGGATTTCATGGTATTTTCCTGAATTTGGTTGAGATTCCAAAAGCTGAATAAATTCATAAAGGTAAAGACAAACATTAGTAATGCAAAAAAGGAAATAAACAAATAATAATAACAAAAAAACTAAAATTTTGAAATACGAATCAAAAGATGATCCAAAGCATAAGGAGAGAACCACGAGTTTGAAAATATAAAATTTTCTTTTCAAAATAATGGCATGACTAACAATGAAAGTGAATGAACGAAATGCAAACACAATACATACACATATAGGTATATATATGTATTTACAAGTAGTACAAGTAAGAGTCTGACAATATAAGAAATAATTATATATATATACATATACATATACATATATACAAATTGAAATAAGTTGTACCCATAACAACATGTGAGAATATATATATATGTACACGCGCACATACACACTTATAACCTAAATGATAGTAATAATAGAAACTCTCATTTAATATATATATGTTTGAAGCTTAAATTCTAAATGTCATGCAAAAATCAGTAATTATAAACATGAAACGAAAAGGTTAAATTAAAAATCTGAAACTTCAAAACCAAGCCCAAACATTTCTCCTTCTCTTATCCCTCTACCATTTCTTTTGCATACCCTCATTTACAGGTGGGGCCCAACTCCCTTTTTCTCTCTCCCCTCTCCCTGCCTCCCACCGCGCCTCTCCTCGCCTGCGCGGGCGAGCGCTGGCTCCATGCCTGCGCCTCTTCTCCCTCTTCTTTCTTTCCTTCCTTCCGTGCGCACGCCTCCTCTTCTTTTCTCATGGTGTGAGCACCCACGTCTTCCCCGGCGCGCCATCATGCGCCGCTGCTGCCTGCCTAGCTCCCATTTTCTATTCCCGCTCCATGGCGGACTTTGCGCCGCGTCGCCTCATTTCTCTCTCTGCCGCCCTCTGCTGCTGCAGCCCCTGCTCTGTGCCGTCTCTTCGCGCCCCTCTGCAGCGCCGAGCCCCGTGCCATCACACGCCGAGCTCCGTGCCTTCGGCTCTTGCCCGGTGGACCTTCCCTCGCCCCGCTGCAGCTACAAGAGGCCCCGGCCGTCCCCCTTACTTCCCTGCGCCCCCGTCCTCTTCGTCCTCGTGCTCGGCCCAAGCTCACCGCACCAGCTCAAAGCATAGCCACCGCCGCCTCACGCCACTCGCCGCCGACAAACTGCGCCAAATTGACCACGCCATTGCGGCGCCAAGAGCCTTCTACCTCCTTTAGGCATAATTGAAGTTTCGTGCACCGGGGCCGCGCGCGCCATCCTTCCGACTCGGCCGAAACCGCCGCCTCTAGTACCGCTCCTCCTCGGCGAGTTTATCCTCGATTCCTCGGGCAGAGCACCTCAAGCCACCACGAACCTCCTCCAACCGACGCGGAGCTCCTCCCACCCCACTCGGCGCTGCAGTGTGCTTTGCTGTGGCTGCCGTGGCCGTCGTCGCCGACTCGCCTCGCCCCTCTCTCCCGGCCAACCTCATGGTAAGCATGCCCCACCTCCTCATGCTCATGCGCACCTCACTTTCTCCTCCCTTTCACTCCAGCGCCACCGCCCGTTTCCACCTAGCCGCAAGCGGCTCAAGCCGACGCCGCCGATTTCGACGCCGCCATCGCGCCGTGTAGACACCGCCAGAGCTTCCTCATTCATGCGGGAGCTCGTTTTGCTGGTCGTCGGCGTCTCCACGCCATCCTCGCTGCGGCGATGCAAGACCGCCCGCCGTGCGGCCGCCTCCTCTGTTTGATCGGTTGAAGACCGTTTTGGGTCGATTCCAACACTCGCTTCTTTTGTTTTAACCCCATCTCATTCACCAATAGGGCAGCGCCACTGGCCTGGTCGAGCTCGTTGCAAACAATAGGACCTGTGTTCGATTCTCCTCTTTACACATTTTGATTTGTATTTTTGTTAACCCATTTTTGCTAGACAATAATTAGAAAATAAATCAAGAAAACTAAGATGATTGATTTAAAATCAAATAAAATTTATATATGCGCCAGAATATGAAGCTTATATGCATAAGAGCGATTAAGTGATTAAGAGAAATAGTTTAGTATTAGCTCACTAATATTTGAATGATTGAAATTTAAGTTAAAGATTTCCTAGTATACGATTGAATAGACCATGGAAATAATTAGCGACCATCCAAACTAAAATCCATGTAAAGACAAGTTTATATCTATCAGATCTTTTATTAGGAAAATAGTTATGTGAGATATAAGTAATTGACACAAATTTAAAATAAAGATTTTAATTTTACAGATGGAATAAAGCTTTGTGCAAGGTAAGATCATTAGAGAGTTAATGATGGATTAGCTATCAAATGTGAGCAACTGATACGGCTTGGTTAGTTATTAAGAACCTAATTATTAACAAAAGATGGCCTTGACCAGATTTAATAAAAACCCCAGCCAAAGTTAGCAAGGTGAATGACAAATCAAGTCGCTCCGTAAAAATTTATTAAAAGATATGCCGAAACCATTAAAATGAACTACACGTGTAAAATTTGAAAGTCATAATTTAATGTACCTCGCCATTGATACCTCGCCGTTAAATAATTCTCAACGGTGTACTTAGATAATGACGATAGTGGAACCTAGTTCGGTATAGCAGATTCAACCCTAGGTCATCAAGCATCAAAATAATCTCACCTACATATAAGTACCCTAAAACCAGCATTTAACCAATAACACGAGTAATTAGGGTCACATAAAATGCTACATATCAAATTACTAGTAATATGAAGTGATTCAATAAGCTAAGAATGGTATACATTACATATGCAGTAGATGCCCTAAATATTAATGCTCGACAAAATAATACTTAACTAGACTCGTACATCGATACATAGGTCTACCTAACTCATGGAACTTCCTTTATAAATACAAAAATAATAAAAGAGATTATTAATAAAAAGACCGAGTTATCGTACTCTACCACCAGCCTTGCCTCAAATCACCCATTAACTCATAATAAAACTAAAAGTGAGTTATTCGGATTTATTTGGATCTTTTGAGTTATTTGCTTTTATTTGGATTCAGTCGTTTGTCGCGTAATTAGAAATGGGAGTCGTGAAGATTCAACGGATCAAGCGAGATCAAGAGCAAAGTGAAGATAGAGACCAACAGCTCAAGAAAAAGTATCGTGTGGGCTCAAGTCCGCGGTAAACCGCGCCAGGCGAGTCAATACTTTGATCATGTTGAACCTACATTTTCTGCAAATTATTTTGGTTTAAATTATCAAATTGCAGGCTGTTATGTTATATGCAAATACATGTTAATTTAAGATTCTAGTTACATGCCTATTGTTTACCTTGAATAATATTACACCCTCTTTGGAATATTTGAATGTGTAAACCTTGTCGCCCTAGCAAAATTATAATATTGACCTTTTGAAATTAAGTCCCTAATTATATGCCATGCTTAGTATTGCGTAGATACTCATGGGCGAGAGCGCTAAGCATCACTTTTAATCACGAGAAAAATTGGTTGGGCGATCATGGTGGGAATGGTGGTATATTTGACATGACTATTTTATACCCTCAAAATCCCCAACTTGCTTAAATATCGGCGGATTGGTTGGATGGTGTGAGTGTGGTGCAGTGGATGCACAAAATGGGTTAGTGATAGACCGCTTGAGATACCACTAAGGGTGAATCTTGTCATGACCTCCCGGGTAAAACAGTACAACCACAAGCCTGTAAATTACAACTTGGCTAAGTAAATTTATCGAAACTCTGGACTCATCTCACTGTCAGGGGGGTGAAGGGGCTACGCTATGGCAAGGGGGCCTGAAGGGACACCGGTGGAGGTGAAGTTTCCCGGTGTCCTACGTTGCGGAGAGGTAGAAGTCGGTGCGTAGTGGTGGGGAAACATCCAGCGCAGATGGGACCCACCGCAAGTGGGCGGTTTCCCATAAAAGTGAGATGACAAAAGGGTCTAGATACTTTGAAAAGTCACTGTGATGGTCTGCTCAACCACACGTCTAAGGAATCGTGTGGGGCAACGAGTTGATTGTCTCTTGTGGTGAAAGTGTACAAGCTCTGCAGAGTCTAAAACTATTCGAATAGCCGTGCCCACGGTCAAGGGCGGACATGGGAACTTAACCAGATATAGTTCTATTTCAAAATGTTTTGTGGGTGGGATAGAAAAGTGGAGGGCAGTGAAAGGCCCTGGTTTGGAATTGTCCTGGGTGTCGTCCCAGTGGTAAGTTAAGCGGCTATAACGCTGAAGAAATTGATGGTGCAGATGCCATGTAACGGTGGATGGAATCTGAATCGATATTAATAATGCATTTCCTTGTACATTATGATTTGTTCCAAAATTGCTAAGTCATAGGGCTTTTTAATTAATTGTATTCAAAAGCACTCTACGCAAAATAAAATAGCCCGAGCCTCTCCTTTGTTAAGCTATGCATACTATTTATTTGCATTACATTGCATTGGCTCGCGAGCACGGGTCGGAGTGCTCACGCTCGCTTTGCGATAAAATTCAGAATCGGGAATCAAGTCACCGCACCGCAGCAACAAGATTGGACAATTTGGCAGAGAAGATGAAGATGTCAAGAGCTAGGTCGCGAACCTCCGGTTGGTGCTGTGGGCATGTCCTGAAGGTCCCACTGTGTGTTTCGTTCTTCCATTGCTGCAATTTTATGATTTCGCCTATCAGGCCCATGAGTAAGTCTATTATTTTAATTACGCTTCCACATAATATGTATTCGATATTGAAGCAGAATCTGTGAGCACTATCTACCGATCCGAGGAATAGTGCGGTGGAATCTGAGAGGAATCCGGATATTAATATCGGGCTCCTGGTATCTTGCTCTTGTAGTCAAAGTTGCGATGCCTTCTGCTGCCACATAATGAGAACATGGAAAAGTGCGCCTCGGTTTACCACATGTGCATGAGAAAGTAATAAGGACAACCTTATGCCTCCTCGTCGGCCGGAGCTCTCCATCGGTCGTTGTACCACCCCTTTCTACAACCTCGTAAGTGCCCGTGGCGTTGTCAAAACAATGTACCTCATGTGCCTCAGCCCACATTATCAGGAATATCTCCTGCATCATAAGCACGAAAACGATGGGATTGAGACAAAAGAATGGAATGACGGGAAAAGGCTAAAGTGTTGCTCAACACTTACTGGGATGATCCTGAGGGACCGCCACGACATCATCAGTCTGACATTCAACTCGAACTGGTTGAGAAATCTGAACCTCGTTCGGGGCAGATAGAGCATCGGGCACCTTAGGCACTTCTTCCACATCCACCGTAAGGTCCGGTAACGGAGGGTCAAAGGGTGCCTGATCACCTAGTTCTGGTGAATAACCATGAGGGGTGGGATCAATGGACACCTTCCGCACAACAAGGTCCAAATATTGGAACTCATTCCTCATAACCAATTTGACATATTTGTCCCACTGATCCTCACAACCAATTAAGATCAACTGCCTTAGAATTGTGTCTTTCGAACCAAAGTGAAGTAATCCCTCAACTGTGATGCTCTCCTCGTTTGCATGACAATGTAGCTCCTCCCGGGCCCTAGCAACCAACTCACTAAGCGACTACGATCTTTGAATATCGAGGCACCTTTGCATTTCAACAAATCGAACATTTCCATAATCATCACTTGTCACACTGCCTCCATGATATAGGGTGACTAGGTTGTCCATCTAGTTCATACAGAAAACCAAACTAATAAGTACCTTTAATCAAAATTGGATACTAGATAGTAACTAATAAGTACCTAGTCACTAACTAAATGCTTATTTAGAAAATATACAAATTCCGAATAAAACAAGGCTTAGTTCTTTCACAAACCAACTTATTCGACAGATTGTTGGGAAGTGGCGTAGCCTAGGGCCAAGGCGGCGCGACGTGCCAGGGAGGGCGCCCGGAGGGATGGTGGAGGGGGCGGCGGTGAGGAGGCTGGGAATGGTCAATAAGAGCACGCCTTGAAGTCAGAACATCTTCGTCATCGTTATGTAGCAGAGATTCTATGGCTTTGATTAAATTATGCTTAAATTATAAAATCATGAAATACAGGTTTATCTTTGTGGAAAACCATTCTTCTACCCTGTCCAAGTGTCATGTTCTAGTGTGTAAGAACATGGCCTTTTATGCATCAATAGCATGACGAGCATCTACCATTCTCACTCTAAAATTTACTCACAAGCTCAACATTTGCAGGGTTGTCAAATCCAGAAACAAGTAGTAAAACCCACCGAATCTAGCATTTTCCAATTATCACGGTGAAGCAATATGCAATCATATCAGAAAGACCACAAGTTCATAAATTCATAAATCAAATTACACAGAAGGAAAGAGGAGCACTTGATTATAGGGCGGGCGGTGCGAGGTGGGGATGGTGTAGGGGCGGCGGTGAGGAGGCGGGCGGTCTTGGAGCCGGCCGGCGGGGAGGCGGGCTTGGAGGCGGCCGGCGGTGTGGATGGGCGGCCGCGGCGGGAGGCGGTGGGGCTCGGCCGCGGCGGCGGCGGGAGAGGCGGCGCGGGCGCGGGCGGGCGGGCGGCGGCGGGGAGGCGAGAGAGGAGAAATGAACGTGAATGAACGAAAGAGACAGAGGGAGAAAGGAGAAGGCCGCGTGCGGCCAGGTGGCCACCGTTCGGCGCCAAGATCCACGGCGCCGAGCTTGGCGCCATGACTAGTGGCGCCGAGGTGCTTGCCACGTCGGCGCCATGCAGGCCGCCACGCTGGTGCGGGCCTGGGACCTCGGCGCCGTGGACCACGGCGCCAAGACGTATTACCTCGGCGCCGTGGGTCACGGCGCCGACCCCCTGGGTCCAAAAATAGAATTAAAACTACCAGGGGTCTAAATGTGAATATTTTTCAAAAAAAGGGCTAAAATAGAAAAAATTCGGGGAGCTCGGCGGTGGCGGCTAGGGACGAGGGAGCTCGGGGGGATTCGCAAGACAGAGCGTGTGAATGGGATAGTTTGGTGGCATTTTCAGGGCAATAACCTCAAACTTCAATGGGTACTTTGGTTTTTAGTGTGCTGGCTTTTCACGAATCCACCCTAAGGTTGTTTCTCATGGCTAGTTCATTTTTAACTTTGCTCCTCGCGAGAAGCAAAATATGGTCATTTTGGGAAGCTGACTGTTTGACGCAGCTCTATGAGATCCGAACAAAAACTAGAAGCAAGAGCTATACCAATGTAAACTCAAACTCCATTAAGTTAGTTTTGATGATAATGACAAATATAATTGTGAGACTAATATGTTTATTGATTATGATATCGGTTAGTCTTATTTGGATGAAAAGGTAAAAAAAAATATAAGAGGTATGTGTTGTAGGGGTGGCCCCCACCTAAGCTTAGCCGGCCTGTTAGGAAGTTGCAAAGCCCAAAGATGGGACATGTACAATGACATAAATATCCTTAGGAGGGGTACTTGAGTGTAAGGGTATAATTGTAAAACACTCCCCATGTAATTATATATATACCATCCAGGCCATGGGGGGAACCCTAAGCCTTGCTCACCTAACTCTCCACTACCATACCTCTCTCTCTCTGTTTGGTCTGTAACCACAACAGTATGCATTCAATATCGCATTCTTATCGTATTGAATTCCTCGGATTCGAAATATAAAATCAACTTCACTAAATAAGTCAAACTTGAATATGGCATATGCTTTCATAATACATTCTTATATGCACATATTTAGGGAGGAGTTCGCTCTATATTTTGTGGTTTCATTAGTATTGATCAATGTTTCATTTTCACATATTAAGAATCTTTACTTTGAAACATATCTCTTGAGTATATATACCTTGTGTAATTCATATATACCCATAATCGAGTTATCATCTAGTTCCTCCATTATGTGTTGATAGTTGGATGATTAATGATAACTGGATGAGTAAACTTTGCTTTGAAAGCTTATTCTAGAGTATACAATTGTTATGTATATGTTGTATACTCGCAATTCAATTTTTATCTCATTGTTTATTGAGATTGTCATTAATTACCAAAAAGAAAATATTGTAGAATCTAGTCTCTTCATTATGAGTTACTGGTAAAGTTTAGTAATTGATGATAATTGTTTTGTGGACTAACATTTTTCATGAGTTGGATGAATAGATTAGGTTCCACAAATGATGAAGACTTGGGATAACTTCATGTGTTAAAGATCATCAAGTCAAGTGGTGGGTGCATCATGAGTTAATGCATGTCCAAGAGGAGATGATCATGTGTTGATCATCAAGTCAAATAAAGATCTATCATGTGTTGATGGAGTTGAAATAAAGGATGCATCATGAGTTGATGCATGTCAAGACTATGATTCAAGGAAAAGGTATGACTAACTAGAGCTAAGTGTTGTGGTTACAGACCAAACAGAGAGAGAGAGTATGATAGTGGAGAGTTAGGTGAGCAATGGCTTAGGGTTTTCCCCTATGGCCTGTGTCATATATATATCTCCACACAAGGAGTGCTTTTACAACTGTACCCTTACATCCGAGTATTCCCCCACAAGGGCACTTATGTCATTACACATGTCCCATTCTGGGCCTTACATTCCTCTAACAGCCCTGTTGGCCCTAGGTGGGGGCCACACCTACGACATGAGCCTCTCATAATGAAGGGCTTCATGGGTCGAAGCCATGTTGCTGAGTCCTTTGGCCCCATCTGTCCCTGCGGCCTGTGAGCTTCCTCAACGTTTGGCGAAGCCTTATTGCTTGGTGTAGTGTTCGCCCTGCCGCGAGGATATGGCGCTGGGCGGGTTGGCGAAGTCTTCGTCATCCCCTACCTTTCGGAGTGGTGGCAGCGCCCTGCAGTAGTGGGGTCGAGGTTGCCCTCCGGGCCGAAGATCGAAGTCGAGCTCGACATCGAGATCGGGGCCGACGTCGGCGTAGGAGTCAGAGTCGAAGTCGCATCCGCCTTGGCGGGGTTGGTAGTTGCCCGGGCCGCCCTCAGCCGCGGGTTCTTTGGGCTGCAAAGTCGAAGTTGGAGCGGAGGCAGACCTCACGCCTATGGCTTTTCCTGGGGATAAGGTGGGTGCGGCTCCGCAGTCTGGTAGTGCGCCTTAGTGTTTCCTGGAATCGCGCCGACCTCTGAGCTATCGGTTTGCTACAACTGTGCATGTTGCCCCACCGGGAGTGTACACGCGGCGGGTTGCAATTGGCGTGTTGTGCGCTGATGGGTCTTTGTACGACCGCAGTCGTGCCCGACACGCGTGGGCGGTCGCGACGCTTCGGCTTCGGTCGCCGGGGGGCGGGCGGTTCGTTGTCCGCCGGTTACGCTTACCTGCGGTGCGGGAGACGAGGGGTCTTTAAATACCCCCCGTGGTACCACGCCTGCGCCTCCTCCACAAGCTTTTTGACCACTCACCTCATCTCTTCTTTGCTTTTCTTGCCACCGCACTCCCTTTGCGCTGTTGTCTAACTTGTGGATAACGATGGCGCACGGCGATGAGCGTTCTCAGATGATCGGAGACTACGCCATCCGCCGGCGGTCCTCGCCGCTTAAGGTGGAGTACGCGCTCGAGGGGCGCGACCCGACAGCGGCAGACAACTGGTGGGTGGCGACGGAGAGGAAGGAGGGTCCGTACTCCAGCGCCTTGGGTCCATCACTCGTGACGGAGGAGATGATCTGTACGCTGCTGCGCGAGGGGAAGCTGTCGGACCACCAGGCGGTGTGGCTGCCCACCAGTGATGAGGCGGAACCACGACCTGAGAAGTCAGAGGCAATCATCTTCGTCGCCTACTTCGACGCTGGGCTTCGCATCCTAGCCGCGATGATCGTTGGCGACATGCTGCGGACCTTCGGGCTGGAGCTAGCGCAGTTGACCCCGAACGCATTGGCTCATCTTGCTGTGTATAGCTGGGCCTTGCGCTCGGAGGTGTGCTGGCCCAGCGCCTCGATGTTTGCATATCTGCACGATGCGCGGTGCCAGCCGAAGGAGCAGAAGGACGGGACGCTATCGAACTTCGGCAGCGTGAACTTCATTCTGCGATCGCCATGCGGGAAGATCTTCCCTGCGAACTCAACCCGGGTGAAGTGGGAGGCTAACTGGACAAGGCGGTGGTTTTACCACCGTGTGGTGAGCGGTAGCGGTCTCGAGTGCACGGGCCAGCCGATGGCATTCAACACTACGCCCAGCATAACGCTCGATCCCGAGGATGAGCAAAGGGCGCGAAGACTCGTGGGGATCACCGCTCGCTTCAACATGCGCGACCTCGCCGAGGAGTTCATCATGTACAGCGTGGCACCGCTCACCTATGAGTGGCGCCTTGCCCCTGGGAAACTCCGGGATGACAACGTCCGTCCGTTTCTTCGCTTCCGGCGTCCTCCAGCCTTCGTAAGCCTCGACCCTGTCCCGTCTATGCATGCTCGTTGTGTCGTATTCAATCATGCTTTTTGCCCCGTGCAGGAATTCGCTTGAAGGACGTGGATAGCGCAGTAGGCGTGTTCCTTGGGCCATATACAGCCAGGGAGCACGAGCAGCGTATAGCTGCGACCGCGGCGGTGGGGCTGGGACGGATAAATCGCGCGTGCGAGGCCCTTGGCGTTCGCGTACCGGAACGCGCCCCTCCGGCCCCAAGCCAGTTGCGACATCAGGACGATAGCTCTCACGGAAAAAAGGTGCCGTCTCGCGGGAAGGCTCGGGCTTCTGCGACCACGTCCAGTGCTGATGCTGCCGTCGCCCCCGCCGATGTGGCGGGTGCTGAATCTGACTCGGCAAAGTACGCCGATTCGAGCCTGGAGACGGGTGGGGTGACGGGGGCGAAGGGCCTGTAGGCGGTGCTAGGGGCCAAGAGTGCGCCGTGGCCGACCGGGAGGGTGAAGTCTCGTCACCCGCGGCAGTCGCCGAGGTGGCGCAAACGCCTGTTGGCGGTACCGGAGAGAAGGCCTCGCTTGCAGCGACAGCAGTGTCGGAGCTGCCCTCCGCGGGGGTAGGTGGAACGGGGTCTTCACCGATAATGGTGGCCGGGGCGGAGGTGCCTCCCACGGAGGTAACTAGGGTAGGGCCCCCACCCGCGAGTGCTGCTGCTGTGGAGCCTCCTTCCGCAGCTACTGCCGAGGCGAAGTCATCACCCCCTCCTCCCAAGGCGAAGTGACCACGCCTGTGATCCCCCCTCACTGGACTTCGAGGGGGTTCGCTGTGGCGACCAGCATTGGGAGTCTGTGGGACTCCAACTCCAACGCCGAAGTCCCCACGTCCTGCGCCCCTCCGGCCTCGGGCGCGTGGCCGTGGCCCGGAGCGGCCGGCGCTGGTCCCGTCTGAGACTCCCGGCCTCGGGCGGCGCCTGAGGCTCGCCTCGGCGGTGGGATGTCCCAGCGAAGTCCACCGTCTGCCACCGAGGGTAGGCTACCTTGGCATAATTTGGCATAGCTTTGCAATGCTCCCATAGGACTGACCCGTACATCTTATTGCAGCGGAACTTATCCCCAAGGACGGGCGATCCCAAGGACGCGGGGGCGTTCGCTTGAGAAGGGCGTCCGGTGCTCCCGAGACTGCCAACGCGAACATCACGCCCCCAAATTTAGCGGACTTCGTCCCTCCCCCGGAGGCGTTGGGGGCGTGGCGCGGGATCGTGTATGATGCGGCCGCCAGCATTGACCAGCAGGCGCTGTCATCCTACGGGACGGGACGCCCTGGAGGTATCGGGAGTGAAAGTGAGTATCTGACCTTGTGACAATACACGGTCGTGTAGCAGCTCGCTGACTCCTTTGCCATGCAGACCCTCGTCTTGGCCCAGGCGTTGCAAGCGGCTCACGCCCGCGAGAAGGGGGCGCTAGAGAACCGGTTGCGGGCCGCCGAGAAGGCTCTGCATGTAGCCAGGGGGACGCACTCCGCCAAGGACGATCGCATCCGCCACTTAGAAGTAGAGTGCGTGGGGACGAAGTCGTCTGCCGAGGCGCTCGTGGCGGCGGAGTGGTCATCAGCCACGGAGGCAGCGCGACGAGAGGTTGCGAAGGAGCGAGATGGCTTACTCCAGCAAATTGCTGCGCTGGAGAAGGAGAAGAGCGAGCTTGCTACATCTCTGGCGGAGCGGGACTGGACCCTGGGCGAGGCTTCGGTGGCCGCGTGGGATGCCATGCTGGCCCTGGAGGTCACCCTTGAGGATCTCATCGCCGGCACGCCCTTCTCGCCGGCCCGAGGAGTCGTGGGACGCCGGCGGATCGGGGATGCGGCCAACATTGCCCGCAACTCCGCGATGACCTTCGGCAACCACTGCTCCTACGTGACCTCATGCCTGATATGTGCGCTTCTGCGACACCGGTGTCGGCATGTCGCCAGTGGTGATCCCCATTTGGAGATCGCGGCGGGCGGGTGATGTCTGTGTCTCTTGCACTGCTGTTCGCCGCCCCGTGTGCTTTTCCACGAGAGGATCTGGGAGTACATCGCGGAGGCTGCGGTGAAGGTCGAGCTGCGGATCAGCTTGTACAGCGAGGGGGACCTCGGCATATGGCTGGACGAGGTCCCGCGACGCGACGAGGGTGGCCCCGAGGGCTCGGGCGGCGGCGCAAATCCACAGGTGTGGCGCCGTGGTTTTCGTGCATTAGTGTGCGTTGTAAAACACAAGGCCTTTTCCTTATGAATAAAGTATTAAGTTGCCTCACTGGTGTTCTGACTTGTGTGCCCTTGTGTCCCGAGCAGCGACCCGACCGGGACCAGTTGCTAGTTTCTAACCTTGTGACCCAGCGACGTCTCCGGCGCTGGCGGAGGGCCGTGGAGTCGCTGGACTTCTGGGCAAGCCGGGCTTCTTCAAGTGAAGCCTTGGCGTAGACGCGCATTAAGGAAGAGCCTGCCGAGTAGCGGCTTTGAGTATTTCAGGGTATCTGTACACTTGACTGCGTACCCTTGTAAACATCTTGCAATGAATACAGATAGTATGAGGGGAGGGGTTTGGTTGAAAGATGGTGCCCTCGCCTCCATCCTTGCTTACGATCACGCAGTCCTGTGGTAGATTCAGAAAGCTACACTGCACTCGCTTGTTCGCAGCAATCTGGGCTAGCCAAAGTCGATATGCCAGCGCTCCGTCCCCTACCCTTCGGAGTGGTGGCAGCGCAGCTGGCGCCTTAGTTGAGGTAGACGCGCGAGCGCTCCGTCCCCTACTCTTCGAGGTGGTAGCAGCGGAGCTGGCGCCTTAGTCGAGGTAGACGCGCGAGCGCTCCATTCCCTACCCTTTGAGGTGGTGGCAGTGGAGCTGGCGAGGTGAACGCGCGGGTTGGGGCTCGCGTAGTTAACCTGCTCTCCGCGGGACCCGCGTCGCGGTTAGCCTCTGTTAAGGTTTGTTGGTGTTCCGCGCGATGCTCGTGAGTGTAAGCTGCCGCTACGTCTCACGCCGACTTTACAAGGCGCATGCGGAGGTGAGCCTCGACTGGCTTTTGCGCGATCACTACGAGGTGCTTGCGGAGGTGAGCCTCTACTGCCTTTTGCGCGATCGCTGCGAGGCGCTTGCGGAGGCGAGCCTCTAGTGCATAGAGATGGCAATGGGTACCCGAAACCCGATACCCGGTGGGTTTTTACTCTATTAGGGCATGGGTCTGAGTCAATTTCCTAACCCATGGGTCTCTTAATGGGCAAAAAGCCTAACCTAACTGGGTGCGGGTTCGGGTACGTTCCTATAGTACCCAAACCCGTAAACCCATGGGTAATATAAACCCGATCCATAGGAGTTATAAACCCAGGCTCCCAGCCTCCCAGGCAAACCAGCCCAGCCCATAGCCCATTAGCCATTTAGCCTCAAGCCCCCAAATCCAATGCGGCAATGCCCCATTAGCCATACGGCTAACCCTAGCTAGCACTCGCCACGGTCACTCCTCCCCAGTCCCCACCCTGATTCAACAGCCGCCGCAGCGGCGGCGCATCTGGCGCTCCGTGCTCGGTCTCCGGCAGTCTCCACGCTCGCCCTCCCGTCCCGCGGCTCCCGCTCCTGCTCCCGCCACTCTCGCCACACGCTCGTCCTCTGCGCCGCCGCCATCGCCTCACCTTCGATTCGACTGCGCCCCACGCGCGCCAACGCACATCACAGTGAGTAGGCCCTTGGCCATGGCGCTGCCCTCCGGCTCCAACGAAGATGACCGGTTAACTTCCTCCTCCTCTCCATTAACCATTGTTGCAGCTCGCATTACTGACCCGACGAGTGACCCATGGGTACCCGTTAACCCAGTGGGCATGGGTCTGGGCAAAAATTTGCACCCGTCACGGGCATGGGTTTTTTAGCGGGCACGTCCAACTTTCATGGGCACGGGTTTGGGATAGCAAAACCCAGCGGGTTTATGCCCGTTGCCATCTCTACTAGTGCATAGGCGTAGGAAGCGTCAACCACGCGCTGTTTATACTCTGGAGAGTGCGCGGGACTATCAACCACGCCTTATTTATACTCCAGAGAGTACGCATAGAGATAATGCCTATACGTGCTCGGGAGCATCCGCGTCTTGTTTATACTCCGTAGAGTGCGCAGGGACAACCTCCGTGTTTTATTTATACAAAGTAGAGTACGCAGGGATAACATCCGCGTCTTGTTTATACTCCAGAGAGTACGCATAGAGATAATGCCTATGCGTGCGCGAGAGCATCCGCGTCTTATTTATACTCAGTAGAGTGCGCAGGGATAACATCTGCGTCTTATTTATACTCCGTAGAGTGCGTGCGGAGGCGGACCTCGACTCTACGTCTTATTTAGAGTCCGTAGACTGCGCGCGGAGGCAAACCTCTACGCGTTGCGGGCGGTGAAGATGCGTGCGGAGGCAGACCTCAACGCTACGCCTTATTTATACTCCGTAGAGTGCGTGCGGAGGCGGACCTCGGCGCTACGTCTTATTTAGAGTCCGTAGACTGCGCGCGGAGGCAAGCCTCCGCGCGTTGCGGGCAGTGAAGATGCGTGCGGAGGCGGACCTCAACGCTACGTCTTATTTATACTCCGTAGAGTGCGTGCGGAGGCGGACCTGGGCGCTACATCTTATTTATACTCCGTAGAGTGCGTGCGGAGGCGGACCTCAGCGCTACGTCTTATTTATACTCCGTAGAGTGCGCGCGGAGGCGTCCCCCCACGCGTCTTTGTTTATACTCATACCTGTGTTTTTCACGGAGAGTGCGCGCGCGAACACATGTCTTTGTTTATACTCATGCCCGTGTGTTTCATGGAGAGCGCGCGCGCGAACGCGTGTCTTTGTTTATACACATGCCCGTGTTTTTCACGAAGAGTGCGCGCGCGAACGCGTGTCTTTGTTTATACTCATGCTCGTATTTTTCACGGATAGTGCGCGCGCGAACGCGTGTCTTTGTTTATACTCATGCCCGTGTTTTTCATGGAGAGTGCGCACGCGAACGCGTGTCTTTGTTTATACTCCTAAGGAGTGCGCGCGAAGGTGATCCTTCGCGTGCTTTTGCGGGAAGCAAGACAATTTTTTACAAACGGTGAACTTTATTAAATTCCCGTTTGCGCGGGTGAGCGATTACAAAAGATGAGGTACTGACCACTGACCGCGTAAAGACGGGAATGGCCGCAGCTATCGTTGTCCAGTGACGGGACGGGGTCTCCGCTGCTGGGGCGATCCGCGCGGGGACCTGGCGGAGTGCTCTGCGAGTCTGCGGGGCCTGCGAAGATCTTCGCACTTGCACCCCCGGCCTAGGTGTTCCGTTGAGCCTCGTGGTGTGGACCTCTGGTGCCGAGCTCTATGCGCCGGGCCATGTCCTGATCGTCGTGGACGGTGATGATGGCCCGTGGTCTAGGGAGGTTCATGCACAGGAAGCCGTGGTGTGGAACTGCCCCGAGAGAGTTTAAGGTTGGCCGTCCCAATATAGCGTTGTAGGGGTACGAAATGTCGACGACGTCGAAGGTGGCGTCCTCACTCCTTGCATTGTCGTGCTGGACGAAGGAGACTTGGAGGCATATCTAGCCCAACGCCCGCAGGGGCTGACCTCCGAAGCCCTGCAATGGGATTCCCAAAGGGCCCAATCGACTTCGGGGGATCCCCATCTGATTGAAGGTCGCTGCGAACAAGATGTTTGCGGAGCTTCCTCCATCGACCAGGACATGCCTTACGTTGCATCCTGCGATGACGACCTGGATGACCAAGGGATCTTGATGGGGGAACTCCACGCCCTCGGCGTCAGTGGGCGTGAAAGTGATTTCGTGTTGCACCCACTCCGACGATGCCTGCGCTGGGTACGCCGTGACATGGTGCAGTCTCCTCGCATAGGCCTTCCGCTGCCGCGCCAAGGCGAACTCCAACGAGGAGCCCCCGGAGATGACGTTTATAACCCTGCGCTGGGCTCCCTCCAGAGCTTGCAGTTGCAGGAGGCCCTCCCGAGGTTGCTGTACGTGGGCCTAAATCCGCAGGGGGCCTTCCTGGGGTTGCATTCCTTGATCCTGGGGGTGTTGGACGTGAGCCACGACGGGCGGACGCGCCTCGGGGTTTCTGGCTCTGGTGACGCTCTGCCGGAGTGCTGCGATGGTGGTGCACGCACGTGTGTCGTGGCTGCCCCGACCGTGGACTTCGCACCACTGCCCATGGTGCTGCTCGTTGTACTTGTCGTGGGCTCTATCGTCACGACCCCGCCCGCGCCCTCGCCCCCGGCCGTGGCGTCCTCGGCCGCCACGACCGGCAAGAGCGTTATCCTCGGAGCCACCCTCGATGTCAAAGACATAGCGAATTTTCCGAGACTTACGTTGGTCGTGTTTGGGCTTGTCGCCCGACGAGTCCTTGTGCTGGGTATCCCTGCGCTCGGAGGCATCCTTCAATGACTCCTGCTTGCGCTTGCCTTTCGAGGAACCCTCCTTCGGCGAGCCATCGGTTTTTGCCGAGCCCTCCGCCTGATTGGTATCGGAGTCATCGCCATGTCACCGCCGCACGTCTTCTTCCGCTCTGGCGCACTCTTCCATCTTGTCGAAGAGTTTCGCCACCGTCTTGATTGGTTTCCGCGCGTTGTATTTGGCCATCGGCCCAGGGCGGAGACCTTGTATCGCTGCATTGATAACGGTAGTTTCATTGACATCCTTGACCTAGGAGCGTACCTTCGCGAAGCGTTTGAAGTAGTCCCGGAGCCTCTCCGAGGGTTTTTGCTTAATCGTGAAGAGCTGGTCCGCATCGACGCGCTCGATATAGTTTCCCCGAAAGTTGTTGTAAAGCTGGTCGCGGATCTGCTCCCACGTGTAGATGGAGTTTGGCTCGATGGTGAAGAACCAAGAGAGCGCCACCCCCTGCAACGCGAGGGGGAGCCCCTTCGCCTTCATGGTGTCATCTCCGCCAGCAGCTTCGATGGCGGCCTCATACACACGCACGAATTCCCATGGATCCGTGTCACCTTTATACGCCTCGATGACACTCGGGAACTTGAAGTCCTCCGGCCATACCGCCTGCTGCAGGCCCGCGGAGAGCGGGGACTCCGGGTCCACGCGTCGTAGTGGGACGCGGCTGGACGTGAGGGCGTCGCGGATATCCGCCCTCTCCGGCGTGGGCTCCGATGTGACCACCGATGGGGCCTGTTGGCTCCAAGCCTCTTGCATGTCCCGCACGGCCCCGCGGAGATCCGTTAGCTCCCGCTGAAACGCACTGAGGGCCGCCAGCAGGGCATTCTCGACCGTGGACGTGGTTGGGGCCATTGGCACGCCTGGCGGCGCGGCCGAAGCGGCGGCAACCACGGCCTGCGCTCCCGGACTGCCCGCTGTGTTGGCATGAAAGGCTCTGGATTCAGTGACGAAGCCCGCGTTGCCACCAGAACCGCTTACCGTTCCTGGACCTGGTGGGAGAGCGGACGCCGTGCCGGCGTGGGCACCAGCATTGCTGCCTCCGACCACCCAGGCAGCGCTGCATAGGCCTTGACCACTCGCCCAAAGTGTCATTTTTGTACAAGCTGCGTACCACTTCTTACAAAACTAAAAGATTTTCTGGTGTCAAATTTGGGCCATAGTTTATGTGCATTTTTGGACAGTAATAGGTTTGAAGTCAGTCATTGACGATAAAATCAAATAAACTTGCATGAAAAAGGTCCATTTAACCCCTAAACACTTATGGAAGTCTAAATTTCAACTCCGAGCTATGAAACCAGGCACTTAACAACCCTCAATTATCCATATCAGATATATTACCTCTAAGGCCATGTTAATCTGGTTTTTATCTAACATGGTGATGAGTAGACCGGTTTTGTGATGACGTGGCAACCCAGTCAACGTATAATCAGCAAAAAAATAAAAGTGTATGTCTATACAACATTCGACTGTTTTTTAGGACAAAAACAGTCAGATTGATCTGAGGCGTTAGATCTCCATCCAACGGATCCACCCATACAAGCCCCCCTCAAAAAAAATGACCCCCCTCCAAAAAAAATGATCTAGGGCGTTGGATCTCCATCTAACGGCTCAAAATCCGACTGTTTTTGTCCTCAAAAATAGTCGAATGTTGTATAGACACTCCCAAAATAAAAAGATAGTAGGACCATATGTAAGCCTCTAAAGTCCTCCCATAATCATCCTCTCCACCTCTTTTCTCTCATTTCCTTTTCTTCTCATCTGCTGTACCCAGAAGGTGCACAAGCAGACCATCGCCATCCATGGTTGCTGCCTCCCTCCTCCCATATCTCTCTGCGTGCTTTGCTTTGACCCCCACAGCCCTAAATTACCCCATTGCATCCCTCATTGCTGGTCCACACCATCCCTATCTTCTTTAAGTCCTTGCGAGGTGCCATCGTCACCCGATTGCCTCATCTGTCGTGCCGACCACTGGCGGAGCTACAGGTGGTCCCTGTGGGCCACGGACCACCCTGCGCTCGGATAATGAGACCTTCATGTATTTGATCATAATGCAAAAACTTGTTGAATCACAGCTACATTTTACCTCCCGCTAAATCATTTAATTTGCTCTATATGTGTCAAGCTAATGACACGCAACTTGGGAATCTAGATGTCTGATAAAATCGTTGGCTAGCTTGGCATCTAGATGTACAATAAAATCGATGACTAGCTTGGCATGTTCATATTGAGCGACAGTTGATGGTTTTAGCAAAAATAAATAGTAATGACTAAAAAAAGCTTTTAGTGGGAGGATACGAGTGGTGGGGAAAATAAAAAAGAGATGCGTGTGTAGACAGAGCGAGAAGAGTGAGGTAGTGATATGTTTGTGTCCCATAACTTATTTTCAGGATGAGAGAAATAGATAAATTATTTTAGAAAGTTAAATATTTATATTACCTTCTTTCTTCGTGAATGAAGTCGGTGTAAACGGTCTAAATAAATTTGCCGAGGTAGGTATTTGTTGTCTTAGCTTGCGTTTGCTCCAAATGCGGCTTCGAGAAGTTACCCATGCAAGCAAACTCTTACGATCTACTCCTTTATAAAATGTATTTTTAAATAGCTTTGTCCATAAATATAGAATGTATTTAATGTTCTAATATAAAATTAATGTGATGTTCTCTTTATATCCCGACAAGAAGAAGAAGTAGTGACGTTACTGTTCTTCAACTACTATGGGTATGTAATATTTCAATTCTATGTTAAGAAAGCTATATTCGTCTATTTTATGAAGTTTGTATGTCCTTTTTCCCTTAATTGCATTTCGTAATTCATATACTTGTGTACCGATATGTTAAATTTATAGCGGTTAAATAAATTTTAGATCATAGACCACCATAACTACAAATTCTGACTACGCCACTGGTGCCGACAACCGATTCCTTCCACCAGGAGACTCCTCTCAACCTCAGCAACAAAAGCCCTTGACCAATTTTCACTTTTGCTCACCATGTCCCCACCAATTGCGTCTTCTTCCCTAAGTCCAGCGGACCGATGCCGCGCCGTCGATCTCCGCATCCGGTCAGTTCCAATTCAATTCCTTGTATCCAAACTATCCTCATCAACATTCACTCATCGGATGCAGATCCTTAACTCATCAGATGTGGATCATCAACCTCGTCCAATGTGCATGGTCCCATCTAGCAATAATGAAGAGGGAGCGCACGTTAGGTAGCGTTGGCGCGGCACAGAGGCTTGCTTGGACGATGAGTGGCAGTTAGACCTATGAGCACCACCGGTGGCACAAGGCGTAGTCTTCTTCGCGGGGAGACTCCTGCCTTGTCGTCGCACCATCGATCAAGCCCTGTCGCCGCCCTCTACTCGCCTATTGGTCACCGTTGTGCTGCTACATCTGCGACCCACCTCCCAGCTCTTCCCTGTTGTCTTGTGCATCTGTTCCATTCATCACCATTGCCTCCCCAGCCTCCCAGGACACAACCAAGTCCAGGGATAGGTTCTCTTTGGGTTTATGGCTAATAGCTTTTGGTTTATGCTACAGTAACTAGCTTTTAAAAGGTATGTCTTTTCAAGGCAGGATCTCTAAGTCGATTATAGTTGGCATTGTACCAAAGTCATCTATATCTGCCAAAATCACACTCAGGTCTCTCTCCGTACTCTTTTTTGTGAACAACCATAATTCAAAAATTGAAGTTATAAGTCATAAGCCACAGACTTAGAACCTACCCTAAGACGCTACAACATGCTGCTGTTGTGTGTGTCTAATTGATAGGCCCCACCAGTCAAACTTAACCTATGCATGCACATGTGGACACGGTGTCAACAAAACTTGAACACATAGTGACACGTTGACGAAACTGAGATGATTTTGATCTTAGAAGAAAAAGTGAATGGTTATAAGGGTTAAAATTCAAACTTTCATGAAAGTTTAGAGGTGTCACTTTTCCGACTTGTATTGCTGATTGTATTTGCGGTCGTTAGCATTGCCGAAGCCCGAAGGTGAAGCTACAATCAAAAGCTTGAGGAAACGTCAGATTTTGCAATTAACACACTAACATACATCGTTCTTCAGGCTGGGCCGAGGTAAAAAGATTACACTGGAAGTATGGGCCCGGATATAAGAAGATTGATCAGGGCCTTAGCCTGACCCGGAGGCCTGGACTATACCGTTGATTAGGCCTGATCGCCCAACCCCAGTGAGGCTGAGCTGGGCAAGTCAGCGTCCTGTTTTTTTCTATTATTATTATTATTATTATTATTATTATTATTATTATTATTATTATTATTATTATTATTATTATTATTATTCATGCGGAAATTAAATCGTTATCTTTGAACAATTGTACTCTGAACGGGCTCTAAACTTTATTGCAAATGAGTCTGGATCCCCATTGGGTTGGTGGTAGCATGGTACTATAGTTTGCATGCTTAGGTGGTGATCATTTGGACTATTTTTTTGTTCTGGCTGAAAAGCACTGTAGTTGGCTGAAAAAACACTGTATCTGACAGGGCTTATTTAGCATAATTAAATTTAAAAAATTAAAAAAAATTAAAAATATGTTAACATATTACGTATAATACAAACAAATACGGGAAAAAGAACCGGCAAAAAAAGCCAAAAGTTCAGAAAAAGACGAAATTTATGAATAGTGAAAAATAAGCTAGAAGCTGAAGCCGAAACGATCACAGCCTTAATTATATTGTTACTTACCACTATGAAAATTAACAGTGTTGAAACCAAATATTAAAATGTGCACATGTATAGTTCGTGAGCATAGCCTTGCAAAGGGAGGCCATGAGTTGATTCACCGCGCGGCAGTGGACCTTAGACATGATATCCTATATATATGTTTTAAGGACATATATTGTAATTTATAACCTATGTTTATAAAAATAAACTAGTGACGCCGATAGGTGGAAAAATAATACCCATCCTTTCCACCTTTCTTCTAACAAAATATGTAACAATGTATCACAAAAGCGTTTTCTATAGGTCACCCAACTGACATTGTTAGTTGTAATGCGTCATGACCTAAATCAATGGTGTCTACACATAGAAGAGGCTAGCACGACCAATTAGGGCTGAAAACGAAAACGATAATTCTCGGTTACCGAAAATCGTTTTCGAGATATTACCGATTTTTTCCCCTAAACGGAAACGGTGACGGTAACCGATAAAACGGAAACGAGAACGGTAAAAACATCCGGTAACGAAAACGAAAACGATTTAGCTCTCTTCCGATCGTTTTCGAAAATTACCGTATTTAACCGGTAATCTACCGTCGATAATTACCGAAAATCCCAGGATGGCATTGGGCCATTGGCATAGCCCCACCGGCCCACCCCCTCATCTCCGCTGAGCAGAGCACCCCAGGCCCATTGACCAAGCCCGCTGAGGCGCTGAGAACCCCTACCCCCCAGCCTTATCACTCTGACTCTGGGCACCAGCACGTAAACCTAGCCGCCGGCCGCCGGCTCCATCTCCATTCTCCAATCTCCGACTCCAGTACGGGCTTACGGCAGACAGCAGTACTCCACCCCCCTCGCTGCGATGTCGTGTGACGGTGTGAGCGCCTCCCACGCTGCTGGTGCGTACGGCGAGGTGCGGCCACCGCGCGTGGGGAAGACGCGCGGCGGACGGAGGCCGCGCATGAGCGGGCGCGACGGCCCCATGGACGACGCGGGCGCGGGTGGGAATTGGCGAAAGATCTGCCGCGCGGCTCGGGCGGTGGAGGTGGGGGCGACGACGAGTCTCTCTCTGTCTCGTCTCGTGCTGGAGTTGGGTCGCTTTCTCGATGGTTTTCCGCTCTTTGGCTGCGATGCCGATGCGACACAGCGGAGGAGGAGCGGTGGGTTTGGCTTGCAAGCAAGAAAGGAATTGATGTCATGTGAGTTCGTGTCCGTCCGTGCACATTGCAATTCCGTGGCCGCCCCTGGGTTCGTTTCCCTTGCTGCCAAAACCGGCTCCACTCATAGCTGTCCGGTGCCCAATCGCGCGTTGCTGTTGCTCTTTAATTTTTAATACTACTCCATCTATTGTTGCATTTTTTATTGTATATATGATGCTATATTTTTAACCATGTTTTATAGAAATTTAACTTTGGTAATAATGTCGACGAGTATGTTGAACTGACCTGCTAACCTTAGTACGATAACATTAACAATACCGATGTTGACTTTTTCCATTTATAGGGTCTCATTGTATATTTCTTTTATTAAAGGGCCCTTCAAATATCAGGCACGGCCTTGGACTTTTATATATACTTTTACTAATAAAGTGCCTGTGCGTTGCAACGGAATCTTAAACCTTACATGAGTATGCATGAAGAACATAACCAAGTTTTTTAAATGCTAGACGAAACAAAGATAACATATGTTAACACTGCCGTGCCTTTCAAGCATTTTAAAATTCCAAGTATGAAAGCATAGATTCCAAAGAATTAGTCATTTTTCGCATGACTTATAAAGAAGCACAACGGTTCGAGTTTGTGAGCTTGTGACTACGCCTATGACTATGTCATGTGGTTGTCATCTTTGTGTGCTTGTGAGACCTAACTAAGTATTATTGTATTAAGTCCATGATGTCACTTGTGGTTGTGGGCTTGTGGCTTTGTGTCGTGTGACTCGTGTCTTTAAGTCTTTTTATTGCTATATAATATGTGTCTTGCCTCTTGTGCCATGGATCATTACTACAGTATTATTTTTCATGTGACCTAGGTCAATATATACAGCTATTGTCATGCTGTGCAGATTGGTGTGTTTATTGCATTTTAGATATCGCTTTCATGATTTTCGATCGTTATCGATGCACTTTTGATCGAATAGTTTCGTTTCCGAATTTATCGGAATATCGATGTCGTTCTCGTTTCCGACAATATCGTATCGATTTCGTTTTCGAAAAAATAATGTGAAACTGAAAGTGATATGACCTCCTACCGATCGTTTCCGACCGTTTTCAGCCCTACGACCAATGATAGAAGGAACTGCCGCGTGTCAATTGCACTTTTCTTTTCAAGAAAAAGAAGCAGGGTTTCTCACAAGCACGTTACCCCCATCTCCCTAAAAGAGAAGAAGCAATATAGGTGTAGTTTTTAGACACATAAATCAATTCGGCTTAAACTTCTGACTTCCGGCTTATTTTTCACTATTCATAAATTTCGTTTTTTCTGAATTTTTGACTTTTTTGGTGCTTTTTTGCCGGTTCTTTTTTTCCCGTATTTGTTTGTATTATACGTAATAGGCTAACATATTTTTTATTTTTTTAAATTTAATTATGCTAAATAAGCCTCACAATGTGGCAGTTTTTTCGATAACTCTGATACTTTCAGCCATAAGCCACAAAAAAAGTCCAACTGATCACCACCATATATATCACATTATTAGTATGTACCACAGTAAAAACAAGCATCCGCTATAGATAAAGTGGATGAAAGCTATAAGTCCACTCTTCCTTAATTCGCAAAGAAATAGCAATGTATCACAGGAACAACTCACATGTGTTGTGTATGGTAGTGCACCATTGTCTAAACCAATGACTACTGATGCGTATCAATTCTTCTCTTTCTTATAAGAAGAGAAAAAAAAACCTTTGCTAATTTAAGGGCACCCTCAACCTTCCTAAGTCATGGACGCCATGTAGACCGTTGGATTGAGGTCCAAACATCTTAATGTCGATTCATTGTTTCCAAATCCCTAGCGCCTCCATTGGCGTCGGTCGCCCATGGCCCTACCGGCCGTGCCGCCTTTGGCCCGTGCGTGCTACACCCTACTCTTTGTCGTCCCGCGCCCCTGCACTCACCACCCATGCTCCTTTGGACTTATGCTATCGTGCCTTCTCCTATTGCGTCTCAGCCAGATCTGGAGGAGACTTTTTAAAATCATTTAATTTTTCCCTAAAAATTATTTTTTGGACATTTTTCTCAATTGATATTTTTTTATACATTTTCCTCAATTGATTTTTTGAATATTTTTTGATTGAAATTATTTTTTCATATCAATTTTTTAGAATTGAAATTTTCGAACATTTTAGATTTTTCTAATTATGTTTTCTTCCTGATCTCATTTGATTTTGTTCTCAACCTAAAGCAATGCTTGTGGAGGGGGGCGTAGTTACGGACGCCTTTAAGATAGGTGTACTCAGAAAGAAATGGCAATGAACCAAGTATGCAGTCCATGTGGTTTACATGACTAATTTGGTAACTTGTAACGTGTCATCGCCTAAGTTAGCAGAGCCCACTGGCGAAAAGGCTATCGCTTGCTAATTTTTTGCTTCCTTTTAAGAAAAGAAGCATTAGTGTGTTTTAGAAGCGCAATCCCCAACTCCCATAACAAATCTCGAATCTGGAAGGCACCTAGCATGTCCCACACACACAACTTCCAGCTCATATGAGACTAGTTAAAGACTCGTACATTACAACAGAGTCATAAAAATAGTAAGACAGAACTTACTGTTTGGCCAACTTCACACATTAAACATTGGAGAGCAAGCAGCATAGAGAAGGGTGGCCAGAATGCGCGAGGAGATGAGAAAAGTGGAGGGGGTGGGCGGTTGTATCCTGAGAGAGAGGAGAGAGACGAATGGTCTAGATCAAATCAGATGGCTGTAGAGAAGGGAGAGAAGAATGCACCGATGACCACCAACTTCTCTTTATATAATAGTAGAGAAATGTTGAACCTACAACCAACATCAAAAGCAAATTGGCGCCAATAGATAGATATAAGATATGATATGTGCTATTTGGTAGCGTTGTTTCTCCGTAGAGAAGAAACGACGTGGCATGCTCCAGACACATCATGACTCATACAGTGAAATCTACTTGATCCTTGACTCACACTATCAACTGCTTGTAGCTATATAGTAGTAATTGATATTTTTTTCGATTTGTTTTCTCTCAATTATTTTTTCCAAATTGCCTTTTTCAACTAAACTTATTGTTTCATATCGAATATATTTGCTTGATCCCTGACACACAATATCAACTGCTTGTAGCTATATAGTGGCAATCGACATTTTTTCGATTCGTTTTCTCTCAATTAATTTTTTCCAAACAGCTTTTTCAACTGATATTATTGTTTCATATCGAATATTTTTTTCTCAATTGAAATTTTTTGAACATTTTTGTAATTATTCCGTAATTGAGCTTTTTCGAATCTCATCTGAATTTTTTTCTCAACCTAAAGCAGTGCTTGTGGAGGGGTGCTCTATGAGTTGCAATACTAACGGACGCTCTTAAGATAGGTGTACTAAAAAAAAGGAAATATCAAAGAGCCAAGTCAGTGCGCGTGGTTTACATGACTAATTTGGTAACTCGTAAATTGTAACGTGTAGTCGTCTAAATTAGCAGCGCCTACCAACGAAAAGGCTATCACCTGCCAATTTTTCTTTTCCTTTGAAGAAAACAAGCAGTAGCGTGTCCTAAACGTGCAACCTCGAGCTCACATGACAAAGTGCATCATCATCAAAAGCAAAGCGGCGCCAATAGATAAAGATAAGATATGATATGTGCTCTAGGTGGCGTTGTTTCTCTGCAGAGAAGAAACGTGGCATGCTCCAAACTAGCTGTAAAAAAAGCTCGAGGCTCGCGAGCTACTCAAGCTTGGCTCTTTCTAGACTCGATTCGAGTTTGGCTCGAGCTCCAAACGAGCCAAATTTGAGTTTCATCCTAAGCTCGCGAGCTTTAACGAGCCGAGCTCAAATAGCTCACGAGCTTAGGATTTTTACCCCCAATTCCCCCACCCCTTCCGCCTCTCCTCTCAAATTCACCCACCGACACCACCCGCACCCAGGCCCCAGCGGCCACGCGGCACGCGCGGCGCGCCAGCCCCTAGGCGCCTGTGCCCCCACACGCCACACCCCTTCCTCCCGGCCTCCTCTCCCACCCGCGGGCCTCCGCCGCCCCACCGCCACCCTCCCGCCCCGCCTCCTCGCCCCCGCGCCCCGCCCCCCCGCCGGCCACCCCGTCCCCTCATCGCCTCCTCCTCTCCCGCCGCCACCCTCCTTGCCCCTGGCCGCCGCCACCGCCCCGTCCCTCCTCTCCCCTTCCCTCCTCGGCCCCGCCCCGCCCCTTCCTCTCCCCGCCGCCCCATCCCCCTCCTCGCCCCGCCGCCTCCTCTTCCCGCCCGGCGCCTCTCCCCCAGCGCCCCTCCAAGTCCTCCCCCGCCGGCGCCGCCCCTCCTCGACCGAGATCCGACCACGCAGGTACGCACCGAGCCTTACACGAGCCGAGCTCGGGCGAGCTCGAGTTTTGTCCGAGCTGAGCTCGAGCCCAGCTTAAAGTTCGATGTTGATCTTAGGCTCGCTCAAGCTCGGCTCGAGTTTCTACCGAGCTCGAGCTTGCTAGGTCAAACTCGCTCGAGCTCGGCTCGTTTACAGCCCTACTCCAAACACGTCTATATGACTCATACGGTATTACCTATTTGATCCCTAACTCGCACAATATAAGTGAAAACCAACACTGCTTCTAAGGCAAAAACCACATATCCCGATGGTCCATCCAACCATATGATGCAAATGACACATATTATTAGTTTGAAAAAACTTATCATTTGATTTCAGGCACAGTGCTCAAGCACTTGCCACAAACTTTTGATAGGAGTGGCAAATGCTGCCCAAGTTTTCGCAGCCGTCCAGTCCTACACGTCGGCCGTGCCAGAGGACGTACCACGGGGGGCACGGCACCCGCCGAGGCCGAGCTGGTTCCCACAACCAGCTTCCGCAGCATCAGCCAAACCCAACCCGGAGCGAAAAAACCACCGGAAACGCTCGAAACACCCCGCGCCGCATTAGGGGCGGAAACGGATCGAATACATCTCAAATAAGAATACGAATCTATATTTTTAAAACAAATATAAATACAAATTCAAATATTCTCAAATACGGATACGAATATTCTCGAATACGAATACAAATATTTTCGAATATGGATTTTCTCGGATACAAATATCGGATAAAACGGATTCCTAACGGTTTTACCGATTTTTCACCGGTTTTTGATCGATTACCGGTTTTAAACCACCTAAATTCAAATTTTGAATCACAAATTCGTACGGATTTTTCATGGGTTCTAGAAATGGATCGAATATGAATCAAATAGTCTCAAATATGAATACGGATACGAATATTCTCGAATTCGGATACGGATATTCTTGAATGCGAATACAAATATTTTTAAATACAAATTTTACTTACTATATTCATATTTTCTCGGATACAAATATCTGAAAAAACGAATTATTTGGTACCATTTTCCACCCCTACGGCGCATCATTGCGTCCATCCACCCGTGCTTCCGCCTCGCGCACCGAACAACACAGACTCGCACACGCGCGCGGCCCCCACGCGCCCGCGCCGGCCAGAGCCGCGCCCCGTGCGACCCTAGGTGTGCCCGCTGTAGCAGCAGGGCCCTGCCTGCGCCTGCGCGGCCGAAAGGGAGCGAGTGCTCCCAGAACAGCCGAGCGCACAGGAATCCCCCCACGAAGAGGAGAGGAAAAAACGAGGCGACGACCCGGGGGCGGAGGCGGAGCCCCGCAAGAGGAAGAGAGAGAGAGAGAGAGAGAGAGAGAGAGAGAGAGAGAGATGTCCGCGTCCTCCCCTCCTCCCGCCGACGCGGCGGCGGAGGCCGCGCCCTTGGTGTTCTACTGCTACGAGTGCGAGGCCACCGTTTCGCTGCCCGCGCCGGCCGCGGCGCCCTCGCGGCTCCTGCTCTGCCCCCGCTGCCGCAGCGACTTCCTGGAGGAGAACCCTAACCCGTCGGCCTCGTACCCTCCCCCGCCGCCGCCCCCGCCTCCGGGGTTCCTCTCCGACTCCTCCTCCGAGGAGGCCGAGGACCTCGACCTCGGGATGGACCCCGCCGCAGCGCGCGCCTACCTCAGCCGCCTCGTCCGCAGCATCTACGACGAGCCCGTCAACGCGGCGGCGGCCGCCGTGACCGTGCTCCAGCAGCACGGGCTCCGCGGTGGGCAGGGGCAGCCCCCGGCGTCGGCCGCGTCTATCGCCGCGCTACCGACGGTTGAGGTGTCCGAGCCCGCCGCCGCCTGCGCCATCTGCAAGGACGACCTCCCTCTCGCCGCCGCCGCACGGAGGCTCCCCTGTGCCCACCTCTACCACTCTGACTGCATCGTGCAGTGGCTGGAGATGCACAACTCCTGCCCCGTCTGCCGCTACCGCCTCCCGTCCACCGACCCCGAGGAGGCGTCGCCGTCCGAGCTGGATCCGCCGCCCACGCGGATCACCATCCGGTTCACTACCAACCGCGGCCGCGGCCGCATCAACAACGATGCGCCAGCTCCGGTGGCGGCGTCGCCCACTCAGCTCGCGCAGGCGGTGACTGGGGAAGGAGGTGGTGGACCCGCGAATAGCGCGGAGACTGTGTCGTCTGAGTGGCCTCCGCCTCCTGAGTCTGATGCCGTCATGTCCGAGGCCCGCGAAGGCGGGGGCTTCTTTGATTGAGCCAGAGGTTAGAGTTTGCGGGTAAGGACGTTGCAATAATTCTTGGAGCATTAGTGTTTATATTTGTGTTCCTGGAGCATGGATTGATTTGCTTAGTGAACTAATCAGATTTAGTGAAGGCAGGGGTTAAGGAGTTCTGTAATATGGACCATATGGTGTAGGTTAAATTACTTTTTTTTATCTTCCTTACGGGTTTTACGCTAGTTGATCAAGGTTAAGCATGACCGATTATCTTCTATAAGCATTTGAATAATCAATCACATGTAGCTGAACTTGATGGGCACTTTGAAATTGGAGTCAGCTTATATGTGGTGATTTATGTGCATTGTGTTGTTGATTATATGAGCTTTGTGCCTTGTGCTGTGGAATTTTGAGCATATCTATAAGCATTGTCAAGAGTTTTTGCTATTTTAGTCAATTAGGTATGATGTTTATGTTCTCAATTGGATTAAGATTAACGTTCTTCATTGTACATTGTGTTGTTGATTACACGTGATGCTGGCACTTCATGCAATGAGTTGTTGCTTAGCAATCGCAAAGAATGCATTAGGTGTTGCATATTGATTCTTGTTGGATGTCTGATGCCCTTATTAGGTGTTCCAGGATGACTGAACTGTTAAATTTAAAGGCACATGATTTTTCTTTTACCTTCTTAGTTGAAGTACTGTTGGGATATTTATGGTTTAAAACACGATCAGCTAGTCATTTTCTCATGTTACTTGGCTGGTCCTACACTATCAACTGATTCACACAATTAGCTTACTCTTATTTCATGTCAATTTGACAAAATTTGACTGGTAAAGTTTTTTTACATGTAAAACAATAAAACACTAGTGAAGTGTTAGTCAAGAATTTCAGAGTCGTGCTTGGATATGTTAATCAGGCATCCTAATCTTCTAAAATGTTCGGCAAGTTATTGTTGTTTTCTACTCATAATTGTTCTCATAGTGACCTAAAATTACTGTACCTGAAAAATAGTCAAACTTGTTCATGTAGTGATTTAAAATTGTTCTCACAAGTTACCTGTCTGGAGTTATTTAAGTGCTGTCATTTTGTCTTACTGTCTTGTGTGTCAGGCACTCACGCTAGGAAATACCTTTTGTGGTCAATCTTTTTGGTTTGTGATGTAGCATTGCACAAACATCTAGATAACTAGTAGTTTCTTGCAGGATAATTTAAGTGTAGTAAAGCAAAACTCCGGTAAAGTAACAAAGCTCATTTGGATGAAGTTGTTTCAGACTATTGATGAATGGCCTATACAAATATACCTATTTTATCTATTAGCATGTTGATTGTTGTGTGGTTTAGAGTCAATTTCGATAGGCGAATCGACTTTCTCTAGGGTGATATAGATCTTGGTTGTACTGCAGCCTGCAAAATTTCAAAAACTGCGAACTGAGTGGGTTTGGAAGAAAGGTGTGTGTACGTAAGTAACTGCTGGCCTTCTATGATTGTTTGTTGCAATTATCATTTATATTATTAGCATCTTTTCCAATAAGTTTCAAGAAGTAGATTTAGCAGGCCTGCCTTGATCAATGTTCTTTAAATAGATAGGGACTAACTCGTGCTATTGTAAACTACTAGTCAACAACCTGAATCTTCTTTTTTTTCTTGTTTTAATCCTTAAAATATTCTGTCTTTGTATTATTGCTTGTTTCTTAGTTTGTTGCCACCTATCCTTTCTTTGATATGCTTCCTGTGCCTTACAAGATTTTAGCAGACCATGCATATCTCCACTCACACATCCGTGCTTCTCTGATGTTAACAAATTGTGCTCAAGAGTTGCATCCTCCCCTCATTCTATTACTGTAACAAGCTGGAAGCCGGGAACACCTAGTTGTCTGAACGGTGTGCATCAAAACTTGCCCATTACATTCACAGGCTTAGATAATCACTCGTTTCATGGAAATTGTGTGCCTGTTACACCAAAGACAACATAGATCCAGTAGGATCCATGAACGACCTAGACCCAGGAGACGTTACAATGTTACATGTAGGGGTGCAATCGGAACGGATACGACGTATATCGCTCATTCTGTATCCTATTTCGTTTTTTTTTTCTTGGGGTTAGAGTCGAACACAGATAATGGCAAATAGCCATTTCACCATTCCGTATTTGTTCCATAAGCATTTGGACAATCGATTGGACGGAAATTATCCACTTCTTTTGCACCCCTATACGGGATATTGCACAGTAGGATGCAATCAGAGCTAACACGGAGAGACTGATCTCTGAGATCAAAAGAAGAGCACTCAGTATTTCCCACCTGTTCAGATGTGATAATCCACCTTTATGTTATTTTGTTCCTAAGTGAAGTCACAACAGACTTTTATTCTGATTTCTGACATATCTTTACTAGTGGATTTGAGTTGCTCGGTTAAACTTTTAATTATGAAAGCTGAAATCACCTTATTTTACGGATGTTCACTTTGCACATCATATAAATCACTTTTATTCAGCCAAAAAAAAGCTGACACGAAAAAGGCTTCCATGTCCATTTCTGTTTTGGTGAATGATTGCTTTAGTTTCCATGTCCATTTCTGTTTTGGTGAATGATTGCTTTAGTTGTGGCGAACTAGCATGGTATGTAAACATTAAGAAAGCAGGGGCTGTTCAACTTATCAAGTTGTGAAATGAATAAATTCTACCACGCGAGATTAAACTGATATATCCAAAGAATAAAGGATATCGGTGATTGATTCTTAAAGTGCCATTCAGTAGCATCTGTTTGACTTTTTCTAATCTTCACCTTGTTAGTCCCATATATTATTCCTCAAAGCTTGCAAAAATCTTGCAGTTGTTGTGCTCATATTCTTCTGCCATTTCGTGCTTTTTTCAGGTGATAAGGTAGCTGTTGTTAGCTGTCAGGCAAGAAGAGTAGAAAGAAGGCCGCCATATGCCTGGTCCTTTCGGTTTCTGTTTTCGCGCGAACGTGCTGCTTCCGCCAAGTGCCTTTCTCACTACATGATACTAAGCGTGCTGTTACATGGTGAATTAAGTTGTCCTGTGCAGAGACCGAAGGCACTTTTGCATTTCTTCCCAATACCTTGTATATTGATCAAACTTATTTCTTTCGCAATAAATATGTGTAATTGGCAGTGCCCTTTCCTATTTTGCTTTGTGGCATATGGAGAATTGGCAAGAGAATGATTGTGAAGGGCATGGGCAGTGGGCACGTGATGACAGGCATTGTCATTTTGGTTTGTGTTGCCAAGTAGAGTGCCGCACTTGAGCTTGTCTGATTTACCCACTCGATGGAACTGCAAGTACAAATGTACAATGCCCTACCTTCTGTTGTGATCCATGGTTGAGTACGGATCCAAAAACAGAAGATAGGATTAGGTACGGATCCAAAAACAAAGGATAGGATGTTTATCCTTATCTAGCCACTGACAGAGCTCTTGATATGATAGAGAGGTTCTAAGACTTAGTTGAAGAAGAGGAGACACTAAGAACTTTATTTATTCATTGTTTATTATGAATGGTGCGGCTTCTCTCTTTATATAGATGATGTTAGTCTAATAATATGAAAACTAAATGATCTAATACAATCAATCAATTAAAGATAAGATCATATCCATACTATCTACATATAAAGATATGGATCTATCTATTTCTAATATAAAAATATGTATCTTAACTATTTTTAACATGAATATATGTATCTAACTATTCTAAATATAAAGATATACATAAGATTCTATCCCTAAATAAGTAGCGTTATTATAGTATGGCATTGGTACTATTCACACGTGCTACAGTACTAGCGGTATTGTTCACTCGCTTGTTTTGTGCATTACTGAAATCCTAGGCTATAGCATTACACTTCTCACGACGAGACAGCTTGTCCTTGAGCTGTTGATAGCGGTCATGGTTGAAGTAGCTGTTAGGTAGTGGTTATGGTTGAAGTCCTTCGTAACCCTATATCAATGAGAGCCTGTGGCGCCGGCGGATAGTCATGTGAAAGAGAGTGCAACACTTCGATGGACAACAATGAGGATTGTGGTCTCTTAGTGTGACTTGCCGTTGCAGGAGACACTGACGGCATGGACAAGCTACGCTGGGCAGTAATGACGCTCTTGCTGCTGGTGTGGGGAAGAACACGATGCTGTTGTAGTCCTGACACCTGCCATGCCTCACATCTATGAAGGCACAACATAGGTTGGCCACATGGAGAGGGCCACTACTAGACATCAGCAACATTCCTCCTCGATGAAGGCACCAAAGATGCAACCAAGGATAGTGAAGCTTGGAAACAAGTCGCTGTTGGTGAAGGCGGTAGCAGGACCAACGCTAATGGCATCGATGAGGACGGTGATGGCAGTGCCATCATTGCAGTGGCAGACATACCTCTTGCTACTCCTCTACCTTGGACATGGGGCGGCGTTGATAACTCAGAAACTGCAGCAATATGCTGCGGCTTCTCCTCTATCTTGACTATGAACTCTTTCATCCAGTCTATCAAGTTGGTGTGGATCTCAACGGAGGATAACTCAGATCAGAAACCACGGTAGTTGGCTCGGTGGAGACTTGACGTGTGGGTGAAGACGGCGCGATGGTGGTGGCAAAATGGATGTTGACGTGTTTAACAAAACTTGGCTATGTCTGCACCCTAGCGCACACTCTAGCTGCTGGTACCATAAGACAACATTCCCTATTAGGTGGTGCGATGTCAACCACCCCTTCTCTTTCTCCATCATCCGTTGCTCTTTGAAGAATTTCTCAAAGTGATTCAACCATGTTTGCGGATCTTCTTTGTCATCAAAGGTCGAAGGGCCTAGGTAGTGGAATTGTAAAGTCTGTACCTTCATGGGATCAAAACCCCTACTGCTTGCCATGGATGGCGGAGCAACAGTTGGCTCTGAGGACCGAGGGTAAGGTGCTCCTTGGCAAAGGCACCAAAGGTGAATCCTGAAGAGAAATCGTCGTTGGTGACATGGCCAGTGCTAACACCGGCGTCGGGATAGGTGCTAGCAGCGCAGCCATTGCAATAGTACACAATACCCCTTCCTGCTCCTTAAGTTTGTCCACTAACTCCATAACCTTCTCCAAAGTGACCATCATGTTGTCAAGTAACAATATCTTTTTCTCGCTGCTAGCCATCAACTTGTCTAAGAGAGATAATTCAGCATCAGAACTGATAACACCTTCCTTCCTTCCAGACCTTGCTTCAAGGAACTCGAGCTTTAATATTGCGCATGATAACAGTGTTGTACTGGATTCTGTAATAGGGTTGCCACATGCCTGAAGGCTGAAGCTGAGCGAGAGCTTTTCTGCAGATGTGCTCTGAAGCAGTTTTCAAGGAGTGGCTATACTCGAATTATACTTTCAGAAAATTGTTTATTTGATATATGTTTGACATGCCTCGTGCCTCAGATTTCCTACTCTTGTTACTTAACTAACTTATGTGCTGACTTCTGCTCAAATATACTCTTCCCATTACGCCGAATTGGCATCTGCTCTACAGAACGTAATCGTTTACACTTTGCATTTGAGGAGCATGTTCAGGAGACGGGGATTTCGATTCAACTCAGTTCCTTCCGTGGTGATATTACAGTATACAATGATGATGTTTAATGTCAACTTCACAAACGGCAGCAAGATGCTCGCGATTGGTTAATTAGGCAGATTTTCTTTTTATTGACACAGAACAGTGATTTCATTGATACTGTACAAACCCCAACCGTCTCCTAGAAATATTTGCATGGGCATTCAGTGGGCAAGATATTGCAGATTATGCACTAGAAAGGAATTAAAGACTCGATGCTGAAGTGGAACGAAGCTTATCGAGGAGTACTTGGTAAGATAAACCTTCAAACGAAGTTTCCTATAATATGATCCTATCCAGGTGACGGCAGAAATGTATCTCAAGGTCAACCGAAGTACGTGGCCTCATCATGGCTATAGCTAGTATCTCAAGTTCCTTTTCAGAACGCAAGAATTTCACAGACAATAATTCACGTCTCTCGTAAGTTGGAGAAAATTTTCGCGTTCCAAACAAAACCTAAGCCGTTTTAATCCGACCACTAGATCGATCAGATGTCTTTGGAGACCATCCTAATTTGTTACGCCCGTTTGGTGGCAGGAATGTTCATAGTTCATATACTTCATACAGAGGCGCTACTCATTAGAGTTTCTACTTTTTTACTTTATCTTTTTTTGGTAATATAGTTTTTTTGTCTTTTCTTTTTCTCCCTTATTTCTTTTCATTGTCCGTGATGATATTTTTATTTTTAAATTTAATTACGCTGAAAAAGCTACATTTTCAACCACAACCGTATAAAATAAGTCATAAAATAGATTTTTTTTATATATATCCAAACGAGTACCACCTGAATTTTTAGGTTGGCTCAACCATCTGTTAGTCCACCAGACCGTCTGGAAGTCAACATGGCCTATAGTACGTGCGAAGAACGTGACACGAAACTACCAGAGATGTTTCTTGGAATCTGTCAACTGAAAGCTTACCGGCTCGTTTCTAACGTAGACAAGCTGTGGTCTCCTCAAACGACACAAGTTTTCGGTTGCACTGAAGAAAATGCTTTGCGAACGATGCACTTTTTTTTCCAAAGTTAAAAGAGCAATGCAACACCGATGCACGTTCATCGCACAAAATAACCGTGCCTGGAGCTTCTGAAAACTAGGTTCAGACTTCAGCACGTAGTCAATACAACAGAGCAAGTGCATATATAGCTTGCAGACAGCAAGGGAAGACCTCCTCCCTTCTAAATGAGTTGAGTGTCCCATGCATTTTCTTTGACCTTAATCAAGTGCCCACCTACATGGCCTGTTCTTTTTGCTGCGGCTTGTGGCTTTAGGGCTGTTTGTGCGAGAAATTATAGAATAATAGAAACCACGTGCGGTTTTTGCCGATATAAATAAAGTCGGTACAGTATGTACTACAATTAACTAGTAGACTCTATCTTGAAAAAATACTCTGTTTAAAAGCTAGTTACTGTAGAAAAACCGAAAAGTAGCTTTTAGAAGCTGAAAAGAACCTACCCCATGTAATGTCAATTACTGAAACCAATGGAGTCATTCCTTCGACCAAATACTACTACTAACCAGAACACCATACTCTGCTATGTTAGAATGATCTCACTCGATTAGCCCAACGACTAATCGGGCCTTGATCCGCGCTCTGATCGGGGGCGCCCAGCCCAATCACTGGCTGATGGGCCCCCGTCGCGCTGCGCAATAAATAGAGGGTGGGGGCTGGCGGCTCGAAGCACGAGGTTCGCCTGAGCCGCTATCCCCACCCGACAAAACCCTAACCGATCTAGAGGGGGCGCAGTCAACGACGGGAAGCACTATCGCCGTCCACGTCGCCGGATCTACGCCGCCGCCGCCGCCACCGTCCTCTTCTCCGACCGTCGCTGCCCGTGCGCAGACCTCACCGACGAACCCGCGATGGCCAGCTCCTCCTCCACGCAAACGGACGGTCGGTACCCCTAACCCTAATGATCTCTCTCTCTCCGTGTATCACTGGAACCCGAACAGAACACCCCTAGATCTAAACCCTAGGAGATCCTAAGGCTTATCAATGGTATCAGAGCTTGCCTAAGGGTAGATCTAGACGGAAAAGAAAGAGAACGCCGTCGGTTGACCGGCGTGCGGGAAAAAGAAAGAAAGAAAGGGGAAGGAGGACTTGATCCACCCAAACCCTAACCCTAACCCTAGATCAGAAAAGTAGAAAGGGGATCGGGTCTTACCCGTTGCGCCGCTCGGGCCGCCGCCGGCTGCGAGCTGCCCCATGCGTCGCCTTGCTCCTTGCGGGCGCCGTCGCCGAGTAGCCGCGGGCCACCGCCGACGAGCGAGGGCGCCGACACGAGCCGCCGACGGCGCGCGCTTCCTCTCAAAGGAGCGCGCACGCCGGCGAGAGGCCCGCGGCGGCGCCGGTCTTCTCCTCCTTCTCCGGCGGCGTGGACGAAGTCGCCGCCGCTGCCGCGTTCGCTCGGGCGCGAGGCGAGAGAGGGGAGAGGAGAGAAATGAACTAGGGTACGGGCGCCGCCGCGCGGTTTTGATCGGCGAACGCGCTCGGCCGCCGGATGGCGACGGACGGCCGAGATCACGCCGTGGTCCTCGGGCCACTTTTGGCCCAGCGGGCGTTGGCTTCGCGGCCGAGCCCAGTTGCGGCCGGGCGCGGAGCACTGGCGCGCGCGAGGCCGCCGAGCGGGCGCGCGTGGGCGAGTGAGGCCGCGCGCGTTCGGCCGGGTGAGCAGGCCGCCGTGGGCCGTGGCCGGGCTGAACAGGCCGAAATGGCTGTTTGCACAGTAAAATCCCGAAAATGAATTTAATTTTTTCCAGAAGCATTTATGAGTGAATTTGATTGAAATTTGATTTAAAATCTCTGTAAATTTTGCACCAACGTGTTAATTTTTCCAGAGATTGATGAGTACAGTAATAATGCTTCTGAATAATGAATTATTTTTTAGAATAATTACATGTTTCCGCTGCAAAAGTTAATGTTGATTAATTTTTCATTATTAAATTTGAACCAACGGGAGAATTTAATTTTGGAAAAATAGATATAATTTCCAGATAATTATGATATTGTTATTTTCTGACCAACGTTGATAATAACAGTATTATAATTTTTTAATTGATGATTTTATGCATTATTTCTATTTCTGCCCAACGGTGATGTAGATTTAATGTATAAATAAAATTATATGTCGTATTTTGACCAACGTTGGAATAAGGCATATAATTTTGCTGTTATTATGTTTAAATGTTCTCACTGTATATGAATTGTGTTTTCAGGAGGATACTCCTAGATGGGCTACATCAGAGATATCCCGGTTCTCAAAGGAGATAACTACGGTGAATGGAAGAAAAAGATTGACCTGGCCTTCATCTTGGCTGAGGTGAACTGGGTAGTCACCACACCGTGTCCCACAGAGCCTGTGGCACCGGTGAGAGATGAAAATGAGGTCGATGCTCGCTGGCGGACTGCATGCAGGGACTATGCTCCCATAAAAATGTCATATGATCTTGATCATAAAAAGTGGGTCACTGCCAACAAGAAATGTTTGGCTGTGATAAAGAACACGATTGAGTCTGCTATTGTGGGCTCAATCGCAGAGTGTGACACTGTCACAGAGTATCTTGAGAGAATAAAGAGTCAGTTTACTGGCTCTTCAAAGACTTATGCTACACAGCTGATTAAACAGCTTGTGACAGAAAGGTACTCTGGTGGTGGCAGTGGCATAAGAGAGTACATACTAAGGATGAGCAACTTGGCATCCAAGCTTAAACCAATGGATTTGGCTCTCAAGGATGAGTTCCTTATTCATTTGGTTTTTGCTTCCTTGCCGAAAGAGTTTGACACCTTTGTTGTAAACTACAACATGCAGCCCGAGAAATGAGACTTAGAAAAGTGCATAGCTATGTGTGTGCAAGAGGAGGAAAGAATTAAATCCTCACATGGTGGTTCTATCAACTATGTGAAGGATAACAAGAAAAAGAACTTCAACAGTAACTTCTCCTCAAAGAACAAGGGAAAAGCCCCTGTCCATCAGCCTCAACAGAATAATTTTGCAGTAGACAAAGATTAGTGTCTTCACTGCAAGAAGACGGAACACTACAAGAAGAACTATCCCGATTACTTAAAGATGATAATGGCAAAGAAAGGTGAGAACATTATTACCTTTATAAATGAGTCCCTGTATGTACAATATTCAAAATCTACTTGGTGGATTGATTCAGGTGCAACTATTCATGTTGCCAATAATTTGCAGGGATTCCGTTCGACGAGGACTACGCAAAGAAAAGAAAGATGTGTTAAAGTCGCAAATGGAGTCCAAGCTGAAGTTGAAGCCGTTGGCGATCTTTCATTAGAACTAGCTGATGGCTTCACTCTTTTACTTAGAGATGTTCTTTATGTACCCTCTTTACAGAGGAATTTGATTAGTGTTTCAAATTTGGACAATGATGGCTATGATTGCCATTTTGGAAATGGCAAATGTGAAATAATGTTTAATGATAAATGTATTGGTCTTGCCATCAAACAAGACGAGCTTTATTTATTGTCACTTCGTGAAAATGTGAATTCCGTATGTGATGTGAATGAACGTATATCCTCGCCTGTGAATGCGAACAGAAAACGAAAGAGAACTCATAATGCATCGTCGAAATTATGGCACTGTCGTTTAGACCATATTTCGAAGGGGAGAATAGAAAGACTAGTTAAGAATGAAATTCTTCCTCTATTAGAGTTGTCAGACTTAGAACAATGCAGAGAATGCATTAAAGAAAAATATGTAAAGAAAATTAAGAAAGACGCCAAAAGAAGCACAGGAGTTCTACAAATTATTCACACAGATATTTGTGGTCCTTTTCCTGTGAAAAGTGTGGATGGATATGACTCGTTCATAACATTCACGGATGATTACTCCCGTTATGGATATATTTATCCAATCAAAGAAAGAAATGAAGCCTTGGATAAATTCAAGATATTTAAGATTGAAGTTGAAAACCAACACGATTTAAAGATTAAGATAGTCCGATCTGATCGTGGGGGGGAGTACTACGGTCGACATACCCCATATGGACAAGTTCCTGGACCTTTTGCAAGGTTTTTACAGGAAAATAGCATAGTGGCTCAAGATTCTACACCGGTGAACCTCAAAGAAATGGAGTCATTGAAAGACGCAACTGCACTCGATGGATATGGGGCGAAGCATGATGAGCTATTCCACACTGCCATTGAGTTTATGGATGGAGGCGTTGAAAACCGCCATTCATATTCTCAACAGAGTGCCTAGTAAGTCGGTGCCCAAAACACCGCAGTTGTGTTGTGGATGTGAAGAGTTCCTCACTAAACCACTTACGTGTGTGGGGAAGTCTGCTGAGGCTAAAGTATTTAACCCAAACCTTGGGAAGCTTGATCCCAAAGCAGTGAGTCGCCATTTCATTGGCTACCCCGAAAAGTCAAAAGGTTTTCGTTTCTCCGCCCGACAGATATACAAAGTTTGTAGAAACGAGACACGCTGTCTTCTTAGAGGATGAAATGATGAGAGGAAGCATGGTAGCTCGAGAGATTGACCTTGAAGAGAAGCGGTGTATGCGCCCACTCCGATGATTCAAGAGCCATTCTTCACACTACCATTGCCATTGCACCGGTGCAAGACACTGTGGTGCCAAGACTGTTATTGTTCCTCCTGTGGCAACAATTAATGATAATGAGGAACCAGTTCTTCATGATCCTATAGAACCTATTGCCACAGATGAGGGGGAGCAACAGCAGCCTCAAACAGAAGATGTACCAAATTAGGAGGCCCCGAGGAGGTCTCAAAAAGTAAGAAGATCAGTTATTTCTGATGATTATCAGATTTATCATACAGAGGAATTTCAAATGGAGGATGATCCCACCTCATTTGAAGAAACCATGAGAAGCGAAAATTCCTCAAAATGGCTTGAGGCCATGGAAGAGGAAATGAGGTCCATGAAGACTAATAAAGTCTGGGACTTGGAAATTATTCCTAAAGGAGCCAAAACAGTAGGCTGTAAATGGGTCTACAAGACAAAGCTTGACTCCCAAGGGAATGTAGAAAGATACAAAGTGCGACTTGTGGCAAAATGCTTTACGCAAAGAGAAGGGATTGATTACAATGAGACCTTTTCTCCAGTCTCATGTAAAGACTCCTTCAGAATCATAATGGCATTAGTAGCACATTATGATTTAGAGTTACATCAGATGGATGTAAAGACGACATTTCTTAATGGGGATTTAGAGGAAAATGTTTACATTGCACAACCGAAAGGTTTTGTCATGGAAGAAAATGAAAGAATGGGATGCCGCCTAAAGAAATCGATTTATGGGTTAAAGCAAGCTTCAAGACAGTGGTACTTGAAGTTTGACAGTACAATAAGAAAATTTGGGTTTAAAGAGAATGTAGAGGACAACTGTGTTTATGCAAAGTTTAAAGATGGGAAGTTTATCTTCCTAATCGTATGTGGATGATATCCTCTTGGCTAGTAGTGATGTCATCACATCGAGACAAAGAAGTTTTTGTCCTCAAACTTTGATATGAAAGATCTTGGTGAAGCTTCGTTCGTTCTAGGGATCGAAATTCACCGGAATAGAAACAAAGTGATATTGGGACTATCACAAAAGGTATACATAGAGAAAGTCTTAAAGAAATTTGGTATGCATAAAAGTAGTCCTTCACCTGCACCTATAGTCAAGGGCGATAGATATGGGGATTTTCAATGCCCCAGGAACCAGTACGAGCTCGATCAAATGAAATCGGTTCCATATGCTTCAGCTGTCGGAAGCTTGCGGTATGCTCAAGTGTGTACGCATACGACTTAGCGTTTGTTACCGGGTTACTTGGCATATTCCAGAGCAATCCTGGAATAGAACATTGGAAATTGATAAAGAAAGTCTTGCGTTATTTGCAAGGAACAAAAGGTCTCATGATGACATACAAAAGATCAGATTCACTCCATATAGTGGGGTATACAGATTCTGATTATGCGGGAGATGATAGAAAGTCGACATCCGGATATGTGTTCACTATTGGAGGAGCTATATCGTGGAAAAGCTCAAAGCAAATCGTCACTACATCGTCCACAATGTATGCCGAGTTTGTAGCATGTTATGAGGCTACGGGGCAGGTGAACTGGCTAAAGAAGTTCATACCCGGTTTAAAAGTGGTTGACGACATCAATAGACCACTTAAGTTGTACTACGATAATGAACCCGCAGTAATGTATGCCCACAACAATAAGTCAAGTGGTGCTGCCAAACACATTGACATAAAGTACTATATTGTGAAAGACAAAGTTCGGGATCAAATTATAAGTCTTGAGCATATAAGTACCGCAAATATGTTAGCGGATCCGCTTACTAAAGGCTTACCACCCAACGTGTTCAGAGAACATGTAGCGGCATGGGTTTAAGGAAAGCCTATGATTCCTAGACTAAAAGATGGCCCAAAAGATTAAAGTAACTATTTGAAGCAGAGGTGTATTGTAGTCATTAAATCTATCGGCGATTGACCGTGACGATGAGACATGTTCTGTGCACTAATCTGTGATGGAATGAGTAAAGTCAAAAGTAATTAAAGATAAAGCATAGATTGAGATCAAGGGGGAGAATGTTAGAATGATTTCAGCCGATTAGCCCAACGGCTAATCGGGCCTTGATCCGCGCTCGATCGGGCGCCCACCAACCACGGCCGATGGGCCGTCGCTGCGGAATAAATACAGGGTGGGGGCCGGCGGCTTGAAGCACGAGGTTCGCCTGAGCCGCTATCCCCACCCGACAAAACCCTAACCAATCTAGAGGGGGCGCAGTCAGCGACGGGAAGCACCATCGCCGTCCACGTCGCCGGATATACGCCGCCGCCGCCACCGTCCTCTTCTCCGACCGTCGCTGCCCGTGCGCAGACCTCACCGACGAACCCGCGATGGCCAGCTCCTCCTCTACGCAATCGGACGGTCGGTACCCCTAACCCTAATGATCTCTCTCTCTCTCCGTGTATCACTGGAACCCGAACAAAACACCCCTAGATCTAAACCCTAGGAGATCCTAAGGCCTATCATGCTATAGCCTAGAGCGGAGACTGGAGAAGACACCATACATCTAGTTTATGTTTAGAAACATAGAAATTTTGCGGGAACCGCTCGAAGCAGTGTAAAACTGTAAACTACTCCGCAAAATAGAATTTCAGTTAAGGTAAAACTTAAAAGAGTGTATCAACCTATTGTTTCCATTTTTTGGTAAAGATACAACATATCAACGTGCTGTTTACATTGTTAAGGTGTTTTAATTTAGAGAATAAGTCCATTTTTTGCCCCTAAATTATCAAAAGGTATACACACACACACAACCGCTCCAAGTCTCAAAGATATCATGGGCGTGGCTTAGATGTGATACGAATCTTTGATTTTTTTTTTTAAGGTTCTCATGAGAGGGGCCTACCGTAATTGTGATCGGCAAGTTGCCTTATTTGTATACTAGCTACTGGGGACAAAAGGTTTGATCATGGTCAGAATTTCTCTTTGCTAGTGTCATGATTGGCAAGTTGTCATGATCCTTTTCTTTGTTTTTGCGTTGCCCACTTACATGGTGTATAGTAGGCTCACCGTACACGAACGGTACATTACAGTTGGAACTTGGGCTAGATGTAGTTGTGCAAAATTCTATTCCCATGAATATCTGGAACTTTCTTCGTCATTGGAAGATTTTGATGGTCAGAGCTAACCATCACATGTCTCTTCATCTGAATATTCTTAACGGTTGCAATAGCAGGAAATTCGTTGGACCAAAAGTACTTGTGATATCTCTCCTCAAGAGTAAATTTCAGAAAACCACGTACTCCATCTCACATTTGCAGAAAAACCCAAGCTTCTTGGCTGGTGGCACTTGATCCCACATTTTATGGTCATAGGTTTCATAAAACTGCACTCTAATCAAGGGCGGAACTAGCCCGAGGCCCAGCCTCAGGCCCACCCCATTGGAAAGCCTATCAGAAAGAAAGATACTAGGTCTTTCACTGTTGATGCTACAGTAATTAGTAAGGATTTTTTGGCTGGGCCTCGGGCCATTGCCCCGGCGGTCCGAGGCTCAGCTCCGCCCCTGACTCTAATCGAATACAAAGATTGGATTTTGGGACGCGCTTGAACGGACTGTTGCATACTATTTGACGCAATTCCAAGATAGAAGCTCCAACCAAGAAACAACTCTCTAGCCCTAGAGAACGAGTGGAACTGTGGAAGGAAGAGAGAACAGAGCGGCCAATACCAGGAGCTCCAAGACCAACTAGAAGACAATGCGTTGATGGCCACAAATCAAATCCAACAGTTGAGGCAGAGGCGAGAGGGCTACGTTTAACACGGACATAACAGAAGGTGGTAGCAGTGGAACATAGCAGAGGACAGGCAGTGCGACAGACAAGATGCGATGATGCAGCTTCACCATAAGTCTGCCTCCCGGTGCACTGCAGCAAGGCCCCCATGCTCCGCGTCTCCTCTGCTCATCACCATGTCGGGTGATGTTTCCTGATCGCCACCGCCATCTGATGGCAATGGGTGTCGTTGCCCCGGCTGCCCGACTCCCTACAGGTTTGCGCAAACCTGTCCGACCGTAAGAACTTCACAGGAATTTCACGGTAACCAGATCAGTTTTCGTGAGTAGTAGTTGAATGAGTAACTTAATAAACTACTCCATTTGTTTGTGTATGTGGAAGAGAACAGTTACGCTCCACTTCCTTTCAGAAACAAAATGATCCAGAAGAGGAGAGCAATTACACCTTTGCAGGGAGCAGCAGGATGCATAATCGCTCTTTCCACAGTGATGAGCCATAAAGGATATATTCGTAACTAGTTCAGACTTCAGACAGCTTGGGGGGCGGGGGCAAACTGAGCATTTCTCTCGTCTGCAAGGAACAATAAATGGGACGCAGCGAAAGCTGTCCACTGGTCACTGCTCAGCCCTACACATGCCCAATTAATATCGACAAAGTACAAACATGCTTAGCAGTAGTATCTTGTTAGGGCATCTCCAATGGGTCTATAGCAGCTATCTATAAGAGAGTCAATGTCATCAACTGTCCTACGTGGAAGATATTAAATGAAGAAAGAGAACGCAACTCTCTACAGCTCTAGAGATAGTCTATAGCGCCAAACGAGGCAGCCTCTATAAATTCTGTGTGTGCATGTAAGCATCAAATAGCTATCCTTATAGATAGTTCTTTAGAATGCTAACTTTAGTGTGTACTATATAAATGATGTGGAAGTCTTATAGTTAGTTGCTAGCTATAACCATTGGAGATGCCCTTAGGCACATACCAAGCCGCACTGCCGCAGTTGCTTAATCCCCCTTTATTCCGGTTTTTTAGAGGTTGACTGAAAGTTCATCGTAACAGAGGTTAGTTTTTTCTAAGTTATTTAATTAAAAAATATAAAAATACTATTATATCTTTATAGATATGCAAAGAAAAAAAGGAGGGAGAAGAAAAGGCTAAAAGCAAAAAAAAAGACGAAATTAAGAAGGTAACACATTCATTCCGACTTCTAAAAGTTAGTTAATCTTGAATACTTGGGGGGAAATTTCCCTCCAAATATTCAAAGTTCTATCCTCAAACACCTACAGATAAGTAGAACATAAAATACTCAGCTGAAAACCCAAATCAACTAGCTCAAGACAACAAAACTTTAAACCTAACCCTCTCCGACGTTCTAACTGGCCTCCAAACTGTGGTTTGACCGTTCGGGCGATCTGACCGCTAGTATAAGGGTGGTTTGACTGCTGCTACAGTAAAATCAGGCAAATGAGTAGTGTTCTCAGCACGGTTTCAAAAACGAAAAATGAGAGAAATTTTGAACCGTAGATCAAATGATATGAAACTTTGTAGAGATTTACTCTAGAATATCAAGAATCTATTCCAATAAATGATCACAAAAATCATAGTCAAAGTTGTGACCTTTTTTCAGTTTGTTGGAAGGTTGCACTAAAACCGAGCAAAAACTCAAAATGGTGAATACAACTTACTCGTAAGTAGATAATAGTCAAGATGGCTCTAAATATATTCTCACATATCACAACAAGCTAGAACACAGAAGAATCCCAGTCAAAAACCCTCGGATCAAGAGATGGACCAAAAATGCCAAAATCAAGTAAAACCGGGTTTTCTCGATAAATTTGCTATCAAAGTGCCTAGATGGATGAAGATAGATTTCTAAAGATTGTCTCCATCACTTACACGTCCTTGCACAGTAATATCAAAAAAAAAGGGAAGAGAAGAGATTAAAACCAACCAAAATCACAAGCACATCAAATAAAACAAGAGAGACTCAAGAGTTACACAATGTTTGATGTATTACTTACTTGAAAAGGTAGGTTTAATAGCCACTCCACCTTGGAGGACAAAGAGCACACAAAATACTCACTTTCAAACCCTAACCCCACAGATGAGAGCACATGAGATGGGTTGGATGGTTAACCACATATCTCCATCTCAACCCCTTTTATAGATGGTCAACCAACCACCTACCTCTTAATGGATCATATCCACTATTATAATGGAGGAAACCCGTTAACCAAACGCACGGGTTTTACTCTCACAAATTCACTTATACACGTTTTTCAAAGCGCATAAGTGTGCATCTATTAAATCCTTAGCCTTGATCCAACCAGCTCCACCTTGACCTCAACCGCTCTCCAACACATCGCCCGTGCGCTGCGGTTTTAATCCAAGATGACTTTTAGTATTTTGGTCAAACTACCAAAATACCCTTCTTTAACCCGGTCATCACCAACCACTACAAGCAATTGCCATGTTTGTTGTAACATCCCAAAATTTGGATGTTCAAAAATATATAATTTTTTAAAATATTTCATGCGATTTGTTGGTGTTCAAAATTCCTTTTTGCACATTTATTTGAAATGTCTCGAGTTTCGTGTCATACAAAGTAATATACTAAGAAATAATAGCCAAGCAAAAACAATAGAGATATTAAAAGAAATGGGAAACTCAGGGATATACACACAAAATTTAAAACTTAAATATTAAATAATGGGGATAATGTAATACCATGGATTGCAAATTTTAAACTAATTCCAAGTTGCACCCAAATCCAGAGATCAAATTAAAGCAAAATCTACCTTCAATCAAATTGACCAAAACAAGTATTAAAAGCTTGCATTTAAATAAATAAACTGAGAATTCAAATTTGAAAAATCACTCAAAACTCAAAATCAATAAATCCAATGTAAGTTAAAATTTTAAATAAATTCTAAGTTTCAAATCTTGGCTTGAGCCTTCATTTTCTCTTTTCTCTCATCGCCAAGTGGCCTAGCCCCACCGGTCTCTCTCTTTCTCCCTTTCCCCTCTTTTTCCTGGCCTGGGCCCTTCTCCCTTTCCCACCGCGCGCGCCCCGATTTCTCCCCTTTCTTCTTTCCCGCACCGCACACCTGCCTCCTCCTCTTTCTTTCTCCTCCTCCTCCTTCCTCTGCGGTGAGCTCCATCCACGCCGCCTTCCTCCTCTCTCGCTCTGCGCGAATCCCGCCAGTATCTTGCGGCAGAGCCGCCCGTCTTGTCGCCATGCCCCGAGCCCCGCGCCTTCCGCTGAGCCGCGCACTCGGTTCTTGCCGGTGGTGCCGCCCGGCCCGGTCTCCCGCCACCGCGCTCTCCCGCTCCCTCCGCGCACGCACTCCTTATAAGCCCCGAGCCGCCTCCTTCCCTTTTCTCCTTGCCCCCTTCTTCCTCTCCACCGAGAGCCGCCTATGCCTCCATGCCGCTCGGCCTCTCCGGCGAACCTCTCGCGATTCCTTGGGTAGAAGCACCACCCCACCACCGCGAATGCTTCTCCGCCATCGGCCGGTCCTCCCATCGACTGCAGCTCGTCGGCGACGATGACCCACCCCGCGCCGCCGTAGGCTTCCGATGCCGGCTCGCCTCGGTGCCACCCCGGCTCGACAAAACCCGCAGTGAGCTTCCTCCTCCCTTGTTCATGCTTCAGCGCCGCCCATTTCCCCTCCCCATCCTCCCGCGCGGCGCCCATCCTCACCTCACCGATGGCCGCCAAACCGCCGCCTGACCGATCGACTTCACCTCGGGCTGCACCACCACCCTCATCGGCTTCCCCGTCCCCCCCAGAACCCGTTTTGCTGGTCGCCCCAACCTCCCCGGCCGCCGCCTGCCGCCGGCGTGCGCAGCACCTAGCGCCGGCCACCTCCCCTGTTTCTTCTCCTCCTCTCTGTCTTGGCCGAAGCAACACCTCCTTCCCCAATGCCTTGTCTGGTGTGCATGACAATGGGCCACTGTTTTTGGTTAATACATATTAGCAAGTTGTTTAGTACCAACTATTCCAAAACCAAATACAAGTATATATGTCTATATGTCATAATTTGAATACAAACCAGAAATGTATATAAAGTTTTAATTGTAAGATCAAAATCATGGATTTATGGGTAGACAATAAAACATGTTCTTGCAAATATAATAAGGAATAAATCTAATTGTGAAATTAGGCCAAGATTTTGAGTGAAACAAATGTGAGTTTAACTTGCTCAAATGCATGTTTCACATCCTGTTGCACAAGACTAAATTGTGAAGTGTAAATGAAAATGGGATAATTAAAGATTTAACATTTGATTAATTATCATATGTGAATAAGTAATGAGCCTTTGTTATTGGTCTTAATCTAGTTATGAAGTAAAGGCATTCGTAAGAAATGAATTTAAAACTTAATTACTAATTAAAGGCATAGTGAGACATTGATTAGGCCTATTATGTAGATTTAGGCTCTCTAAAATGATGATTTGGTAAATAAGGATTGTTCTTGATTATAATATATATATATATATATATATATATATATATATATATATATATATATGTATATATATATATATGTGAAGTAACTATAATAAAGTTAACTCTAGGTCATCGGATGGTTAAGAGTAATCTATTTAATGCAACTAGGAAATAATAGTCATCACTAGTGTGTCATCGATAAATAAAACTCAACCGTAGTTTTAATCAAATATTACTATTAAAGTATAACCTGGTATGGCATGCTCGGTCTTAGATAAATAAGTTTAAATAACAATAGCAATAATATCGAAATCAAACCATATGTATGTGCTCTAGTCATCATAAATAAATTAGGATGAAGCTAAGTAGCGACATAAAATATCAATATCAGTAATTCCCATAACGTCTCCAGATTAAAAAGTCATATCAATATATAGGTACCAATATATAAATATTCTAAAGTAAACATTTAATTAATAACATGAATAGTTAGGGTTTCGTAAAATACTACCTATCAAATTAATGGTAATATGGATTAATTCCATAAGCTAAAATTGTATGCATTACGTATACAACCTATGCGCTAACTCCTAAAAGATAATACCGATAGAATGATGTTCGATACCCCATTAAAATCTCACCTCTAACTATAGGTCTAATCTAACTCATGGAACTTCCTAAATAAATATAAAATAATAAAACTAAATTAGATTTATTTGGAGTTGTTTGGATCTTTTGAGTTATTCGATTTTGTATGGATTCAGTCGTTGTCGCATAATTAGAAACGGGAGACCCGGAGAATCAACGGATCAAGCGTGATCAAGGGCAAAGTGAAGATAAAGGCCAGAAGCTCAAGAAAAGCATTGTGTGGGCACAAGACCGCGGTAAACCGTGCCAGGCGAGTCAATACTTTGATCATGTTGAACCTACATTTCATGCAAATTACTTTGTTTTAAATTAACAAATTGCACGCTGTTATTTTTATGCAAATACATGCTAAATTTGATATTCTAGTTATATGCCATTGTTTACCTTGAATAATATTACCCCCTCCTTTGGAATATTTGAATGTGTGAACCTTGTCGCCCTAGCAAAATTATAATAGTAACATTTTGAAAATAAGTCCCTAATAATATGCTATGCTCATGATTACTGAGATACTCGAGTGCTACTGGAATGCCCAAAACATCATTGCCATTTTAAATCTCAAGAATCTGGTTTGGGCATCATGGTGGGAATGATGGTATAATTTGACATGATTATTTTATGCTCCCAAAATCCCCAACTTGCTTAAATATCTGGCGGATTGGTTTGAGGGTGTGAGTGTGGTGCAGTGGATGCACAAAGTGGGTTAGTGGTAGACCGCCTGAGACACCACTAAGGACTGAATCTTGTCATGACCTCCGGGTAAAGCAAGACAACCACAAGTCTCAAAGTACAACTTGGCTAAGTAAATTTATCGAAACTCTGGACTCATCTCACCGGTAGGGGATTGAAGGGCTACGCTATGGCAAGGGGGCCTGAAGGGACACCAGTGGGGTGAAGTTTCTCGGTGTCCCACGTTGCGGGAAGAGAGAAGCCCGAGCTGCGAGTGGTGTGGGAAACATCCAGCGCATAGATGGGACCCACCGCAAGTGGGCGCTTCCCATAAGGTGAGATGACAAAGGGACTAGATACTTTGAAAAGTCACTGTGATTTGTCGCTCAACCACACTTCTAAGGAATCGTGTGGGGCAACGAGTTGATTGTCTCTTGTGGTGAAAGTGTACAAACTCTGCAGAGTCAAAACTATTCGAATAGCCGTGCCCACGGTCAAGGGCGGACATGGGAACTTAACTAGATATAGTTCTATTTAAAAATGTTTGAAAAATGGGAATGGAAAAGTGGAGGGCAATGAAAGCCCCGATTTGAGTTGTCCCGGTGTCGTCCCCAGTGGTAAGTTAAGCGGCTATAACGCTGAAAAATGTTATACGGTGTGATGCCATATGTATGGAAAATCATGTTAATATTCCTTGAACATTATGTTTTGTTCCAAAGCTGCTAGGTCTCTGGAAATTTTATGTATTGTATTTCAAATAGTGGCATTTCTATTCCTACAAAATAAAATATGGAAAGAATAAACAGGGTCGTGGGTAAAGGAAATAGATGTTTGTAGTGTATACATAAAGGTATTGGTGGATTCATGTCGATCTTAAATAGGAAATGATAGTATGGGTTCTGGAAGAAATAAATTGGTGGAGTATAGCTGAATAGATAGGCTAGATAGATGATTTAAATAATTTTTGGAGATTTTTAGGGATTGCACAGATAAATATAGGATTACGACACTGATAAGTAAATTCCTGGGAGCTGACAATATTGGAATTAATAGATTCGGTTACTAGATGAGTCAATTGAATTTTCGGGAATTTGGAGGAGTAATACAAGTATTGGATTATAGTTCCTGATTGGTGATTTACTTGGTGGGAGGATACTAGTGGATCGTAGAATTAATTAATGATATTCTTGGTGGATATATAATTGTGATTATTAATTCTTGGAAGATGTTGACAGTATGGGGAATTAATAGGAGTTGATCAATTACTAGAGGGATGAATTGAATTTTTTAGAAGATTGGATGATTGATAACAAATAGTGGATTATAATCTTGGTAAATTGAATTTTCGGTGGAGGTATATTTGTGGATTAGCTAGTGATAGATAATGGAAATTGAGATTGAATATTGGATTATGGATTTGAATCAATGACGAAAAAGATTGAATACGAATGATATCGGTGGATTGGAAAGTAATTATGTTAGAGAATCATTAGAATTCAGAGGTGAGGAGTTGATGAATAGTAATGACAGGATTGGATTATTAGTAAATCAAAATACAAAGTAAGATCGATGGATTAAATAAATGATGACACTTGCTGTTTGGAGTTTCATATAGCAGTCAATAAAGAAAGTGCATTTTCGGTGGATTAAATTAATTTTGGCTATTGTAGTATGGAGTTAGGTAGCAATAGTAACACTTTGGTTAAACAATAGTAATAATGCTACGAAAAGCGATTTCTGGCAAATAAAATAACCCGAGCCTCTCCTTTGTTAAGCCATGCATATTATTTATTTGCATTCTGCGTATTGGCTCATGAGCACGGGGTTGGAGTGCTCACACTCGCTTTGCGATAAAATTCAGAATCAGAATCAAATCATCTCGCCAAAGAACAAGATTGGACAAGTGGCGAGAGAAGATGAAGATGTCGAGGGCTAGGTCGCGAACCTCCGGTTGGCGCTGTGGGCATGTCTCAAGGTCCCACCGTGTGCTTCGTTCTTCCATTCTTGCAACTTTTTGAATTCGCTTAATCGCCCATGAGTAAGTTTATTATTTTAATTATGCTTCCGCATGATATGTAATTTGATCTCCATTACTGTAACTGTGTGCACTATCTACTGATCCAGGGAATAGTGCAGCTAACACAGTAGATTCCGGATTATAAAATCTGGGTCTGACATTTGTCATGTGTAGAGACACCACTAGCCTACCACGCATCGCAAGTCTCTTCCGTCCTAGTTCCACCGAACCACAACTCATTTGGCTCGTGCAAGCTACATGAGGCCATCCCGTCATTCGAACTTGCATTCAACATTTTTCGCCTTTCTCGTGCCATGCTTGTGTTCACCATCTCACCCGGCATCCTTGATCGTTCTAGGCCTCAGCTCCTCCATGTGCCTCGCCCCAATCCTCGCTGTTGACCATGGTTGACTCCAAGCGACCCTGCACATCTAAAGATAAAAAAATTATTTACAAACACAAGTTCTTCACAACTTTACCTACATTAGCCAAGGCATGCATCATGCACCCTTAATCCAATGACTAGATCAACCCAACTTAATCCATGACTCAATTCCTCAAAACCCTGTTTTTCTAGGAGGATTGGAAGTACCGTACTTACCACGCCGGTACTTTCACTCTGCGGTACTACCGCTCTCTAAAGTGGTACTTCCGCACGTTAAAAACCTCACGTGAAACTCTCTAGAAAAAATGTACCACAACTCAATCCAGTACTTCCGCCGAGCGGTACTACCGCATTTATGTTTGCGGTACTTCCGTAAAGCGGAACTACTGCACTAATACCTGCGGTACTTCTGATTTTCCTAACACTTACAGAAAACAATCCAAATCAAATGCAATCTTTGCAAAACAAATTGATCACTCTACAAACATTGCAATGGTTCATTACAATAGTATTATAGACATTCTCACATTATCCTTTAGTTAGATGCCTGAAACTGAAACCAGAATAAATGGGGCCTTAAAAAGGAGCAGGCCAGTTGACCACACTCGCTACTCAAGATCATCATAATCTGAGGTCAATCTCCAATTTATACTATCTTGTGGCCATTTATTTATTTGTGCTTCAGAAATGCTTGCAAATGCCGAGATAATGTAGCATCAATGTCCATTTTGCCGATCACTAGCTACTAGGGATGAAACTAGAGATGGCAACGGGCACAAACCCGCTGGGTTTTGTTATCCCAAACCCGTGCCCATGAAAATTGGACGTGCTCGCTAAAAAATCCATGCCCGTGACGGGTGCAGATTTTTGCTCAAACCTATGCCCACTGGGTTAACGGGTACCCACGGGTCGCTCGTGCCCGACAACAGCTGTGCAGATTGCAGACAGTGCAGTGCTTAGCAAGTCAACAATAAGTTCAATTTATATGCTACTATGCATGAAACAACCAACGACAAATCCACAATGAACATTACTAGTTCACTCCATCAATTCCCAGTTCATAGTTCACTGGCATAGCATATCATTACAAGTTCACAGTTCACAACTCAGTTAAAACCAAAAGGAGAGACATCAACTGCTCCTTGTACTTGACTTGTTCCCAAAAGGTCGTCGCCACTTGATTACTTGAATCTGGTGCGTGCAGAAGCCTCAAATTGCAAGTTCCTAAATGAGCAGAAAACAGCACACTAATTAACTATCTAATCTCACTAGGACAACACATTACTAAATGCGAACACATTACATCATATGAAGGCCCTCTTGAATATCCTGAAGGCAAGACCAAAAGGTAGCAGGCTTTTTATTCTTCTCATCAACTACCCATGGAGGCTATGGGCTGGGTTGGTTTGCCTGGGAGCCTGGGTTTATAACTCCTATGGATCGAGTTTATATTACCCATGTGTTTACGGGTTTGGGTACTATAGGAACGTACCCGAACCCGGCAAACGGCAAACCCGATGGGTTGGGCTTTTTGCCCATTAAGAGACCCATGGGTTAGGAAATTGACTCAGACCCATACCCTAATAGAGTAAAAACCCACCGGGTATCGGGTTTCGGGTACCCATTGCCATCTCTAGATGAACCATAACTCTGCAAAGGTGAGTTGAGGTTTCCTTTCAGAGGGGTGGAGGACTTGAGGTTTCTCACTCAAGCCTGCAAATACCTCCGTACAATGCTAAATGGAGCAAATTTTGTTCTTTTGTACATGATGTGGAAGCACAAATTTTTAGCGGATTTGGCGCTGTTTGCGATGGTTTTACAAAACTAGCCGTATGCACAGGGTATTTGCAAAAATGACATTTTTGCCGTCCAATAGGCGGGCAGCAGCATCGGGGAGACGACGCATGGGCACCTGTCACCTCATGAGCAAACGGCAGGCGCCTGCCGCCCGCCCATGGGATGGCAAGTGATGGCTTAATCACTGCATAAATTCTTAATTTTATATTATATTTGTTCAAATTTTTAAATAAAGCAAATGAAATTGAAAAATTACAAAATTTTATGCACAGACTCCTAACACAACGTACTTCATTGTATAATTTGTTTACAATTTTATCTCCAATGAATATTGCTCGAAAATTCGTACAATTTTAATATTTTTTAGGAATTATTATATATAGCAAACAAGCTCTAAAAATTATAAAATTTTATGTGAAACCTCCCAACATAGTCAACCTAATTGTGTATTATTGAAAATTTTATATGCTCCAAATTTACCATGTTAATTCGTGATAATTTAATTGTAATTAGCGATATGCGATGCTCAGGCATCTTTTGAAGTGTGTAATGTCTGTTCTTCGCACATATGTCGGCTCGTAACTGCTATCTTTTCCACTGCGTCCTTCGCACAATTGTCACTCTAGCCATATCGTTCCCCCTCGCATGCTCCCTCGTCCGTACTGATGTCGTTATATCCATGCCGTCCACCCTCGCCCGCTTCCTCGTCTCCACATTTGTCGGTGTTACCATACCGTCCCCCTCGCCCAATGTGTTGTGCATCGACAATGAGTCCTTAATTTACGGGGTGAGTGCACCGGGTTTCCTTTGCGCTTAGTGATAAATACAAATCTCTCGTAATTGGTCATTGGTCATCTCGGTCATATTTCGCCATCTGCTGGAAATGAGGGTTAACATGAAAGCTCTATTAGCAGTAAGAGAAAATAAATTATTGGCTAATTGTACCCCCAAAGTGTGGGCATTGGAAGAAACGTCGCCCGCTGTCGAAATGGCATTCGACAACCTGCATGACCGCGTCCTCCCTGTGTCTGCATTTCGGCCATACCGGTTGAGCCTGCCTGTTTGGCATCAAGCGATAGTTAAAGCCGAAATCCTCCCTTCTTTCCAGGGGAAGGTCTTCCTTTGGCGACCTCGCTCCGACTGGCCCCTCGGTGTCTGCCATGCTATGTTACTGTATTACGCAGAAGGTTCTTCTACCTACAAGAAGTAAAACGCAGTTTAGATAAGCGATAAACGATTGTAAGAGCTTTGTATTTGAAGTGAGCAAAAAGAAAATCCGATGTGTTGCCACCGGAAATTACGAACACGTTATCAACATGCACCACTATGGGCGACAGGGGACAACATGGTAAAAGTGACATATATGCGCATGAGGGAGTGGGCGAGGCGGGGCGACATGGCCAGACTAACATTTGTGCGGGCAAGGGAGCTAGCAAGGGGGGCAGTATGTCAAGCCAACATATGTCCGAAGGAGGAAACGAACAAGGGGGTACAATATGGACAGGCTGGCATTTCTGCGAGCATGGAGGCAGCACCAGGGGTATCCCTCCTCACATATCGCTAATTATGATTAAATTATCATGAATTAACATGGCAAATTTGAAGCATATAAAATTCCAAAAAAACACAATTAGGTCAACTGTGTTGGGAGGCTCCACATAAAATTTTATAATTTTTGAAACTCGTTTGCTATATGAACAATTCGTACAAATATCAAAATCGTATGAATTTTCAAGCAATATTCAGAGGGAATAAAATTGTAAAAAATTACACAATAAGGTATGTTGTGTCAAGAGTCCATATATAAAATTTCGGAATTTTTCAACATCATTTGCTATATTTAAAAATTCAAACAAATATGATATAAAAATACGAATATAAGCAGTGATTAAGCCGGCTCCTATCGTCTCGTGGACGGGCGGCAGGCACTTCCCGTCTGCTCACGTGGCAGCAGGTGCCCACGCGTCGTCTCCCCATGTTACCGCCTGTCCACCGGATGACAAAAACAATATTTACATATATGTTACGCATACGACTAGTTTTATAAATACTGTCATAAACAACACAAAATCTGCTAAAAAAAATCATGGAAGCACTTCTAGTGCAAACGTACTACTACTGTTTGCATAGGAAAGAATTAAATATTTTTATGTACCCATTTTAGCGTATCGAAGTTTGTTCTTCTAAATGATGCGGATTTCTCGGTATTTGGGAACACATTATTTGACATCGGTTTCTAGATACAGGCTTCGTTTGGAGCGCAATAATTTCTAGGAATTTTTTATCCTATTTATTCCAGCTTTAATTTCTGACAGCCAAAATAAACACATTGACTTCTTAATTTCATCTTTACTTTTTGCTTTTTTTAGCTTTTTTTCTTCTTTTTTGATTTTTTATCTTTTTTCCCACGTATTGTTCATAAAGATATATTAGTGTTTTCTTTTTTTCTTTAAGTGAATAACTAAAAGCTAAAAACTAGTACAGTATAATTTCAGTTAAAAGTTAACTGATAAAAACTAAAAATCTCTAAAAAAAAGCAGGAATGAACAAACCCTTACAAAATTTTCACACAAAACAATTCTCTTCCCACAACCAAAAAAAATCCAGCTTTCCAACTGGGGCGTCAGACATGGGCGACTTGTAACCAGAAGCATATTTTAAAAATATCATTTGTTGGGCCTCGGAAGTCGGAAGGCGTCATAAGAGCATCTCTAATAGTGATTTATGAGCTAACTCTAAGCATATTATTTTATATTTTAATAGAAAAGAGAAAAGCTAGTTCTTGATCAAGAACTAGTCTTATACACACATTCCAAGATTATATGAGAGTGTCATATGAGGCTATTTATATTATGAACTATGTGCTAAAAATTAGTAACTATTGGAGAAGTTATCTTAGAGCTAGTAACTAGCTCATACTGTTGAATGTTGAATAGCTCATCCTGTTGAAGATGCTCTAATATCACAAATCTGCGCTGTAGTACGACCCAACGGCTGCGCTTCACACGTAATCAAACTGTAAAGCCCTTAAATACTAAACATGATTAACTGGTTAACACTCCTTAAAGTAAAGATAACAAATTAACGTTAACTCTATCGTAGCATTTTCCTCTTCCAGCATCCCCGCCGTCCACGTAACGGCAACGGACGGCCTCTGGGAAACCCCCAAAATTCTCACAGGAACCAACCAAAGAAGGCGAGAAACGGCGCGTATTTACAAGCAGTTGCTCGCCGGCGCCGGCGTCCGCGGCTGTGGCTGGGCGGCCAGCTGGAAGCTGCGGGGCGCCGCGAAAAGCGCGGCGAAGGACGACGGCCGGTGCTCGGGCGCGGCGACGGCCGTGTTGCTAGCCGTGGCTGGTGCGGCCGCAGGGGCCGAGGTGGAGTCGGCGGCGGGGTTGGACGCGACGCGCTCGCAGGAGGGGCACATGGACAGGGTGGTGGCCGGGAGGTGCATGTAGAAATGGTGCGCCGTCTTGAGTGCACGCAGCTCGGCGAGCTCCTTGTGCCGCCGCCGGTTCTCCTCCTTGAGCGTCTCGCAGCAGTGCTTGAGGTACTCGCAGTCCACCTCCGTCTGCTTAAGCTTCGTCCTGTGAGCGTCGCCGGAGAAGAAAAGGTTAGCGTTGTACGTGGAGAGGATTTTAGACAAGGATTAGGAGATAAAGATTTCTATGCATGAACCTGGCTCTACGGTTCTGGAACCAGACTTCCACTTGGCGCGGCCGGAGGTTGAGCTGCTTCGCTAGCGCCACCTTCTGCTTCTGCTCGCCGCCGATGAGACGAAGCATCAACGTCGAGTCAGTGTACTGAGCACTGAAATGAGAGGTTTGATTTTTCATGGATATATGCTTACGGGGTTAAGGGCGCTGTGCTCCTTGAAGCTCTCCTCAAGGAACGCGGACTGCTCCTTGGAGAGGCGCAGCTTCTTGCGCGCGGACGCGCCCTCGTCGTCGTCGCTGGCGCGGGAGGACGACCGCTCGCCGCCGGCCAGCGTGGCCGCCTCGGTGGGGCCCCGGCGGCCGCGCGTGGTGAGCTCCAACGGGAAGGAGCCCGCGCTGTCGTTGGGCGACGACGACAAGTCTGCCGCGGCCGGGTCACCCTGCCCATCATCCTCCTCCCCCATCCCCGCCGCCAACGACGGCGCCCGGTTCACGTCGAACCCGCGCGCGGACGCCTCCGAACGCACTGCCAAGAATCAAGAACGGCACCCGCCGTCACGACACCATTTCGCACGCAAAGCAAGAGCAGCTTGTAAACAAACAAGAACCCCACTCACCGCTCTCGGAAGGCCACCGGAGCCCAAGGCTCGACACGAGGCTGAGCCGCACGGACGGCTCCGGCGAGGCCGCGGCCGCCCACCTCCTTGATCCCACCGTCGCCTCCCTCCTCCCCCTCTCGCCCTCCTCTCCCCTCTCCGCCCCGACCCCAAGCCCAAGCACCAGCTCCGGCCTCCCGGCATCCGCCATCGCCGGTTCCCCCAAGCTGAGCCCAAGCTCCATCACACCGATCAGAACCAACAAAACCCCAACCAAAATCGCATATACCAACTCGCGAGACTAATGAAGCTTTATAGCAGCGCGGTAATGGAGACTAGCTAAGCTAGGTAGCCAGGACAAGACTCGGGCTTTGACCACCCACGGCCACGACACAGCGGTTTTGACGACCGCACGTGAGTGACCCGGCGAAAGGGAGCAAACAGGGGAGATCGAATCACAAGTGGTACGGTAAAGTTTTATACGGTTTTAGCAAATTTCAAGAGGGCGTCTGGAAATTTTTATGTTTAAGTGAGTTATGCATATTTATGAAAGTTTCTAGAAGATTTTAAGTTCAAGTTTCAATGAGTTTTAAATTTTAATATTTAAGTTTCATCAAGTTTCAATGAATGAGTTTTAACAAATCTCAGAAAATTTCAACCAAAAGTTCCAAGAAACTTTAACAAGTTATCGATGAAACTCAAGTTTTAATCGACAAGTTTCAACAAGTTTTACTAAAAGTTTCAAGAACTTTCAACAATTTTAGTAAATTTCCACCAAAAGTTTTAATAGCTTTCAAGCAAGTTTCAAGAAAGTTTCAGCTAATTTCGGTGAGTTCACTGACTACGATAGTACTATCACACTATCTAGAGCTATCCGACACCGCCCGTTGTTGATGCACCCTCTTCTCTAGATCTGGCCCTAACTACCGTCGCCGCCATATAGTCGACCAACGTCACTCATCGTCAAATCTGTGCTCGAGTTTTGCATCGAGCCTCCATCTCTCCCTTCCCCGGTGCCTACTACACATCTGTTGTTGTGCCTACTTGCCTATTATACCTGAGCAAGAATCTAGAGGAGAAAGAGAAGAGAGAGAGGAATGAACGTATGAATGCGAATGAGTCGGATGGATAAGAATCACACATGAGTTAGATAGAATAAGGTTTCGTAGCTATTGGATATGCAAGATTGGATGATTACCAGCTATATTGCTGATTGGAGTTTGGAGGCAATTAAGGCAAGGAGGAGGTGGTGTTTCAATCATGTTGTATGCCAACACACTCACTTGTGGCCGCTTACGCTCTCCTCGCTGTTTGCCCATGGATCTCTTGCCTGCTCGCCCTACTAATGTAACCGATGGCGCTGTTGAGGATGTGAGTTCGTGAGCTTCCATCATAGCTAGGCTAGCAAGCTCGCTGCCACCGCCTACCAAAGCGCGCAGCCACGACCGCTGGGTTCGTGAGCTCGCGTTACCTGCTCATGCGCATTGCTGTGCTCACTGTCTGCCGCCTTGGGTACTAGTTGATGCTTTTACCATGCCATGGTGGTGGAGGACGACATGAGAGAGAAGAGAGTTGGAACATGTAGCAAAGAGGTAGCCACGTTTGGATAAGGATAGAAAATGGGAGAAGGGAGGTCCATCATATGGCTTGACCGAGATGCAACGTACAATAAATTTTATCTTGTTGGTTGTGCGAAGAACGGTATACCGTTCTCTAGATTTTTCGAGGTGTCAAGCCAAAACTTATATTTTGTTTAAGAGTTCTCATATTTTAAGCCTTTGAATCTAGATCCAACACACTCGCCTACGACCACTCGCGCTCTCCTTGATCCATGGCTCTCTTGGCCACTCACCCTGCTGATGTTACCGATGGCGTTGTTGATCATATGAGCCTGCAAGCTTCCATCGCAACTAGGCTAGCAAGCTCGCTGCCACTGCCTACCTAAGCGCGCAGCTGTGACCATTAGGTTTGTGTGCTCGCCTTGCCTGCTCATACATATTATTGTGCTCATTGTGTGCTGCCTTGGTTGATGGTCGCTACATTCGCCATGCCATGGTGGTGAAGAATGACATGAGAGAGAAGAGAGAGAGAGAGAGAGTTAGAACATGTGGTGGAGAGGTAGCCACATTTTGGATGAGGGCAGGAAAGGGGAGCAGGGAGGTCCATTAGATGGCTTGACTGAGATGCATCTTACGGTAAATTTTTATCCCATAGATTGGGCAAAGAGCAATATACCGTTCTTTACATTTTTCGAGGTGTTATAGGATCAAGGATAACCGATTAGAGGGGGGTTGAATAAGAGGTTTAAAAAACATTGCCTACTAAATCTAACTACCACAAATTATAGCTACGCAAGATTTCAATGCAATTTAAACCTACATAATTCTAGTATAGCTAGGGCACCACAAGCACTAGTCTCTATAAATATATCTCTAGCACAAGTAAATAAGACAATCTTAGCAATCACAAAGCGAGAAATATAATTGCGGAATGTAGAGGCAAAGAAATAACCACGAGATGATTTGAGAAGTTTTTCCTGTGGTATCGAAAACTTGCCGGTCTTCACTAGTCCATGTTGAGGAAAGCTGAAGTGACTTGGACCAGCTCCACAAATTAAGTCTCAACTCCTCAATCCGCTAGTCGTTGCTCTTCCTCTGCTCCAGAGATGGTGAGCACCAAACTACTCATAAGTTGGCTTCGGGTCTCTTAACAATCTTCTTGAAGAGGTCACCTCGCAATCTCTCGCCAAGCCATCTAAGTACCGACAAATACTAAGAGTAATAAACCAAAACTTCGCTTGATGGTGATCAAGTACCAAGGATCAATCTAAGATGAATACACTTGATTTTAGCTCAACTACCTCAAATGAATGGAATAAAAGCAAATGAGGTGTGGAGTGAATACTCTATGCCCAAGGATGTTGCAATGAAGTGTCTAGCCCTATTCTTGAGTAGGTGGAGGAGTATTTATACCCCCCACCAACCAAATATAACCATTACAAGGAGTTTTCTGAATTTTTCAGGGCGAGCAAAAGTACCACAGTGCAAAGGCCAATACTAACACATATGTTCTAACGCAACAATAATGGTTATTTGAGAGCTTCTGAACTAGCCATTGAAAGTCAACACGGTACTACTGTCATTATAAGCGCGGTAGTTTTGATTGTCGGAAATTCTGGTTTCTGGCGCAGTACTTCCATTTGTCTCGGAGGCCAAACCTTGGTGCTCTCTGGAAAGAACGTACCGCTCATATTTTTGGAGCTTCCGAGTTTCGGTAGTATCGCTCAATAGTTACGGTCCTAGCGCTCTGAAGTAGTTCCACTGTTAAAACTCCGGTACTAACTTTTTCCAGAGAGACTAAATGTTTCGAGGGGTGCTCTCTAGAAAAACTGTACTGCCAGTTTTATTCAGAACTTCCGAGTTGCGGAAGTACCGCCATGTAAACTCTAGTATTTTTTATTTTCCTGACAGTGTACAGTTGGCTATAATTTTAGTTTTAAGTGTATGCATGATCCTATATTGATCCAATTGGCACAAGAACATGCTATCAAGTTATTTGCCATGATCCCTCTTAATAGTATGACATTTATCCTATAATCAGGTTTTCTACCCTTTCTCCTAAGACCGGTAAAATTAAAAAAAGATTCTATACTACTTATACTTTTGTCTTTAGCCACATTGATCTTCATGTTGATCCTTAGTATGTAGCTCATATTCATCATCAAGACTAAACTTTGCAAACACTTAATAAACATATTAGTTCCATATTCACATAATGTCATTATTACCAAAACTATTTTTAAGTGTCTAGATGCTTTCAAGTGTCTACCCTAAACTTGAGTGATATTTTGTTTAAAAGTACGCAGATTTTAAGCCTTTGGATCAAGATCCAATGCACCTTATCCTATTTCTTAATTATATAAATTCCCTTATCTCATTCCACCCCCAAACACTACCCCATCTACCCTACCGCTATCGCTCTACTTGTCAACTCCACCATCGCCTTGTTGGCAAACCCCACAGGCGTCTATCTCCTCCGTCATTTCCTCCCAAGCCACTTGCATCCCCACCCCTACCATCGTGCCACTCTTCCTCTCTCTGCCATGCTGTCACCGTCCCCGACATCGTCGCTGCCTACCAGCGAGCCATATCCGACACCACTTCCGTCTCTCGATGCAGCTGTCAGCGTCGAGGCGCCGCCTACCGACTCTTCCATCACCACACATACCCGCCTAACGTAACTTGACTCCACGTCTGAGCACCATTCCACTCACCACCCATCGTCCTCCAACTTGTGGTGCCGGCAACGCCCGCCTCACTAGCATTACCCATCGCCAGTCTACCACCGTCTCAACCTCACTCTAAGACTGTGCTTATTTGAGTTTAAGCTTCAATCTCCTAGCTTTTAGCCTATTAATTTCATCTTTTTTGGCTTTTAGTTTAATTTTAGGCATTTTTGCTTATTTTTTATTATCTGTAATGATATAATTATTTTTTTCTTTTAAATTTTTTAAAGTTAATTATAATAAAAACTACAGTAAAAACTATTATAATAGTAAAAAGCTAGAACCTTAACCTTCATGAGTCTAAATAAACAACCCAGTGAAACTAACCTGAGCTCGTTCGGAGCTCTCATTGGACCCAAAGAAGGGACATCGAGATAAAATTATTGGGCGAGAAATTGAAATGCTCGATTTAAAAAAAAACACTCCAGTAGTTGTCAGCTATTCCCTCTCTCTGTCCGTCCGAGTCAACAGATTTTCTCGAATAAATGCAGCTGCGACGTACGTGACCGCGCATCGGCGCATGTGTAATCGTGTGCACCGCACCGCGCGCAACGGCGCAAGCACACAGCGGTGTGGGCTCCATGCACGCGCACCTGCTGCGGCCTCGTCCGTACACGGCCGATCGTGGCCGCACGATGGATGGATCAACGAGCGAGACGGAGCCTAAGGTGGGGGCCCCACCAAGGGGCGCAGGCAGGGTGCACGCACCTGCTCTCGTAGGGCCTCGTGCGTCACCTGTGCTCCCTACGGCTCCTAGCGGACCATAGGAGAGGGGGCCGCGCTGTCCCGGGCGTTCCCGTCCGTCTGATCGCCTGCGCAAAGCCTTTGATTGCTCTGCGTGGCTTCAATAATTGCCGTGGCCGTGGGGTGTCAGGCCCCTCACGATGACCCCCCCGGCTCAAATGATGGGAAGCACGGCCGCATGGGGCAACTGTTGCGTCAGTGGGTAGGGCCGACCGCCCGCTACAACGCGAATGCTAAGAAAAACACTGTAGTGGATACGTTGCCTCGTATAGCCGTCGTACATGTACAGCAGCATCCAGTACACGTCGGACTACCTCAGTCTTCTTGTTTTCAGCATAAAAAAGAATGCACCATTTGCGTCGGAGATACGGCCTGGCTCGGCCTGTTTGGCAAGTCAAAAAGCCGGTCGGCTTTTGGCTTTTTCTACAGTACCTAACTTTTAAACGGAGTATTTTTTCAAGATGAGGTCTACAAGTTAAACGTAGTACACGTTAAAAGCCTAACATCTGTACCAGCCAAAATCGTAAGTGAATATCGGTCTCTCCGTAATCTGTACCGTAAACAGCCAAAATTCAAAAATTTCAGTCAAAAACCATAAGCCGCAGCAAAAAAGAACAGGTCCGGAGACCAACGTGTTAGTTGGCTGGGTCCCGTAACCAGATAAAGCCCAAAGTGATCTGCGTGCCCGCTTACATCACGTCTAGCGCGGACAAGCACACGCAGCTACTGCAGTAACTGTACAGGGCAATGTGTAAGGCCTTGGTCTGAAAAGTTATGATTTATGGTTAAAATTACATCGTAACAACTGAAATTTTATTATAGCTGAAGGTGACTTATTTAGTGTAATTAAATTTAAAAATAAAAATATATTAGCTTATTACGCACAACACGAACGAATACGGAAAAAAATCGATAAAAAGCTAAAAAAGTCAAAGTTTAAAAAAACGAAATTTGTGAATAGTGAAAAATAAGCTAGAAACTGAAGCTGAAATGAGCGGAGGCTAAGGCTCATACGCTCGACCAAGAGTAAATGGGGGGGGGGGGGGAATCTGAGGCGAATGCCATGAAAGAAACGAAGGCGTGGTTCCGGTAAAGCTCCAAGGAACCCAAAGATCTACATGGCCAGTTCGGGACTAGGCAATGGACCTCAAAGCCTTTCGACCGTGGAAAGATGCATTGAATGAACAGAAGGCTCCGAGGACATAGCCAAAATCAAGTGGGGGAGAATATCACACGATGGTCCTCATTATTGTGTCAAACTCCTGGATAGGCTTATTGTCTCGATGTGCAGTGGAGAGCTCCTGGAATACCGAATAAGCGCAAAACCGGGGTTGTGCTCACGGCCCGCGTACGTCTCGGTAGCAAAAAAATGCTCAATAAGGTCCTGCTTGGTTAGGCTGAAAAACTGTGGTTTATAACTGAAATTGCACTATAGCGGTTGAAATTTTACTGTATCTAAAGGTAGTTTATTTAGTGTAATTAAATTTTAAAAAATTAAAAATAGAAAAAATATGTTAATTTATTACGGACAACGCGAACGAATACCCAAAAAACCGGTAAAAAAGCTCAAAAAAATCAAAGTTTAAAAAAAGATAAAATTTATAAATAGTAAAAAATAAATTAAAAATTAAAAGTTAAAACTGGAATGAGTGGGACTTAAATCCCGTGTCGACCGCTCTAGTACTGGGGCGGTGTCGTGCCGACCACTCCAGCCCTTGGCGCTGCATGCGGCACGGCGCGTGATCTCGTCACGTAGCAGCGGTGGCGGCGGCAAAGGGTCGTGGCCGCGTGGGAACGTACTGGTGTGGGCCGCCTGGCTGGCTGTGGATAGGGACATGATCATTAGGGGAGGGGGCATGAATTTAGGATGCCATGCTTAATTCCTATCTGACACTACTAATAGCTACTACTAGCAAGGTGTGTACTACTTGGTACCAGTATTACACTATATTTCTGTATTGGCATATTGTTGAGGCTCGTTCACGTTAGCTTTTAAAAACTGGTTTTTATAGTAAATAATTTTTTTAAAGTATTTAAAGATGAAAATAGGTCAAATTCCGATCGAATAGTATCATACCATATTCGTATTTATATTTTGTAAACAAATACGAATATGAATTGAATATTCTCAAATACGAATTGAATATTGTAACAAATACGAATTCGAATAGAGTATCTACTCAATTCGGTTAGATCTGGATTTCCTCATAACTTAGTAGTACGAAGATATTAATAACATTTTATCCTTGTATAATCACGCTTAATCATTCTCATTCATTTACTTTATCTAAAGAAACACGAATTCACGTTCAATTAAAAAACTGCTTAAACTAATTAGTCGTATTGTAACAAAATATTCATACTACTTCGTCAAATATGAATACGGATATAGATAATCCGAGTAAAATGATATTTTGGATGGTAAAAGTTCATAATATATTCGTATCTATATTTTTTATGCGAATACGAATATGATAGAAATTATTAATTGGATAGAAAAATCTATACCATATTCGCGTCCTATCGAATACGATAACCGGATAATACAAATAATCTGTATCCACTTTTCACCCTAATAGTACCTAGCTTTTAAATGAAGTATGCTTTTAAAATGGGGTCTATTAATCGATTGTAATACACACTGTAACGAGTTTATTTATATCGATCAAAATTATATACGAGTGTCTCTATTTCTATAAGCTATTACTATTTATAAGTCAAAGCGAACGGTTATATGAACAGGCCTTGGCAGCAGTCCTGTTTATCCTTACTCGAATTGCAACATTGTTTTAACGAAGATTACTGTTTTACTAGATTTTCTTTAGTGAAATCAGGTGCATGGTCATTTTCAATGAGATGAAATGATGGATAGCATTAGCATGTGACCACTACTTTGCACTTGAAAAGAATGAGTCGCTTTTGCCACGAAACGAACTACTTGGCAAGGTATTACTGCTATGTACAAACAAAAATAGTTGTATTATAATAGGCACCCTTTGTACACAGAATTTTTGGCAAATATAGTAGATTTTGAATTTGTATTTATAAAAATAGCAGTGTACACGTGATATTAATAAAAATATCATTTTTGCCGCTCGGTTAGCGGGTGGCAACACCGTACAAGTGACATATGGGCCGACCACCCAATTATCAGCCGACAGGTGGCCTATCGTCATACCACTGGATGATAGGTAATTAAGACGGCACTTTAGCACTCATCGAATTTTTGTGCGAAATAATTAGTTGAATTTCTCGCTACTAAAACTGGACATGTTAGTCGCCACCACCGTATCCAGCGTAACCTAGCTTGGGAAACATTTAATGGTGGTTGGATGGGCATCACAGGGTTGATCGTACGGTCATCACTAACTTGGGTGGTGATCAATTGGGCTTAAAAGCTCATGGCTGAAAACACTGTAGCTGACAGAGACTTATTTAGCATAATTAAATTTAAAAAAAATTTAAAATATAAAAAATATGTTAGCCCAGTATGTATAGTATAAACGAATACAGAAAAAAAGAACTGGCAAAAAAGCTCAACAAATAGCCAAAAGTTTAGAAAAAGATGAAATTTATGAATAGTGAAAAATAAATCAGAAGCCAGAAGTTAAAACCGAACCGATCAGGGTTGATCATCGATGTGGCGTACGAAGACCGCTCGGTTTGTACTCAGTTTTATATACGAGAGAGAGAGATTTGACGTGGTTAATCTTCTGGAGAGAGAGAGAGATTTGATGTGGTTAATCTTGTGGTGCTTAGTTGGGCTTTTTATGGCTTATGGCTGAAAGTATTGTAGCTGACTGAAAAAATACTGTAGCTGATAGATGCTTATTTAGCATAATTAAATTTAAAAAAATTAAAAAAAATATGTTAGCCCATTACATATAATACAAACAAATACGAGGAAAAAAAAGAGCCGGTAAAAAAACTCAATAAAAAGCTAAAAGTTTAAAAAAAGATAAAATTTATGAATAGTAAAAAATAAGTCTTGACAAGGAACACGACACTGGAGTTTTTGGACGTACCGCGCGCCAACGTCTTGCTGCCCCTTCCCAGAGCCGTGCCCTTTCGTCGCCGCCTAGTTGCAGGTCTACAGGACCAATGGCGCGCAGTCGTCCACTTTGTCGAGCATGCGCAACATGCAAAACCGAGATCGCGGCGTGCTATTTGGCATGTCTGGGGTCTTCACTTTGTTAATCTTCGACGACCGTAATCACGCACTCTACCGGTTGATGGCCAGATGCACGCCATCCACTTGTCCTTGTAGGATGCATGCTAACGGATTGCAGTAGTATTTGTATGCCAGAATATGAACGTACGTACGTATAGTGCATCCTCCGAGAAGAATCGTGATCTCTCTTCTGTAGATGCAAGTTATAATCCTATCCTATCATTTGTGTTTGAAGGCTACATCGCAGCTACAGGTTCTCTGGCCGTATATTTCCATGGCCGGTTGTGCCGGAATGCTGGCACCCTCCGGCGGGGCCGGGCAGTTCGGAGTCTCTGCTCTGGAGTCTGGACCAGGTTCCATAATTTTAGCGAAATTTTGCTGAAATTTTCTTTTTCTCGGACCTTTTCTTACCTCCGAAAGAATTTGATTTCGCTCAAAAAGAAAAAAAACCCGGTGAGTTCGAATTTGGGGCCCGGACAGCCCAACAGGCCCAGTGAAGACTCCCCTACACCTCTCCACAATATTCCTCTCAAACATACCTCGTGCCATTACGGCCACTCAAATGAATTTGGAAAAGCAAATGTGTTACAGAACTTAAGGTATTTGCATAGCCACTCCTAATAGACATACTGAACACAAAATATATGCTACGTAGGCGACATTATAATATTCAGGATGATCAATATTGCGTCCCATGTCCACATGGATAGGACGAAACGCTACATCAAGCGCACTGGCTGCCAATTTAGTCAAGCATGTTGGAATACCATTGGCATTTATTGGGATGATACGAATGATGTTCAGCTTAAAGAAGAAAGAACAAGATTAATCTAAAATTCTATGTTCTACATGAAAATCTTTATTATCGTAGCATGGCACATTTGGAAACATAGGAATGGCAAAGTATTTAACAACATGACACCAGATATTTCAAGCTGGAAAAGCCTCGTTAAAAGTGAACTCGCGCTGCATGTGCACCGAGTCATGAAGATCATAGACAATTTATCTTGAGTAAATTCAGTAAAACTACATATCTCTACTATTATATAAAGAGAAGTTGGTGGTCGTCGGTGCGTTCTCCTCTTCTCTCTACAACCATCCAATTTAATCTGGACTATTCATCTCTCTTATCCTCTCTCTCAGGATACAACCGCCTACCCGCTCCACTTTTCCCATCTCCTCGCGTATTCTAGCCACCCTTCTCTCTCTGTCGTTTACTCTCCAATGTTTGATGTGTGAAGTTGACAAGGCAGTAAATTCCGTCTCATTATTTTTATACCTCTGTTGCAACGCACGAGTCTCTACCTATTTATTAATAAAACTAGCCTAGGACTACACCTTTTACGTATTTTTCGATCACAGAAACCAACCAACTCCATGAACTCGCATGACAGATCGCACGTGGGTCCCTCTGTCAGCTGTCCTACTTCTCAAGTTCTCATACCCCGTTACGTCATCCTGTGGACCCTTGCCACATGTGCATGACAGCGTGGCGCCCTGGTGTCCACCTACCATGTAGGATAGACCTAGCCCCCCAGCCCCTCACCACCCACGCATCCAGGGATGTGCGACGCATGTAAAGGTGTTGGCTAGGGAGTTTGCCTCTTGTAGTGCGGTGCATATGATTTGGGTCCAAAAGGAGGCGGCTTGTATCGAGATGATCAAACCAAACCAGAAATTTGAGAGCTTGGACAAATCTAACTATAGCTAATAAGTGCGAACAAGTTCATATACACAATACACAAGCAAAATTGATACCTACAATTGTTTTAAACTAAAAGCATGATCCAAAAACAATGTGAATGTTCCATGATAAAAAAAACACATGTATCTGAGAAGTAGTGTGGTTGACAGGTGGACTTACCATCCCATCTGTCTTAGGAGTGGGGTTCTTAGATCAAAAAAATGTATAAAAAGGTGTAGTTTTATGAAATAAGAACTTGAATGTGTAGTTTTGCGCTAGTTCTACCATTGAATGTGTAGATTTGCAAAATTTACACATTTATCTTCAATTGGCTAGAAACAATTGTTTAGTGTTCTTTACCCCTAAAGGGTTGTAACTTATTTGTTTTCCTTTTTCCATGTACATAAAACCTTTTCTTTTTTATATATAGTAATATATACAGTAGGATCTCTCCTACTATTTCTTGTTAAAAAACTCCCCTACACCTAGACCTGGCCAAATGGGCCGGGCCAACCGTGCCGGCTCGAGGCATGGTATTGTTGGCCTGATCCAAGTACAGCACAAACAGTAAATGAGTCGTGCCTGCACGGCCCGACTGGGTGTGCCGTACTTGAGTTGGCACCTTGTCACAACATGAACAATAACTCTCCTATGGTAGTGTAGTAAGATTATTTATAATTGATGATAAAATTACTTGTGATAGCAGTAGGGGGAGGCACACGGTTGGTGCAAGCGGCGGCATGGACGGCTGCGGTAGAGAGCCGGCAAGGATGTTGGCACCAGGAGTGGGAGGCTCAATGCCACCGGCAGGAATGTAGGCAGTGGCATGGAAGATGGCCGCGCCGGACAGGGTTAGGGAGCAACGACGAATGCTTTAGCTTCACATACTACCACAGTTCCTGGGGAAGGTAGGATGCTTCTCAGATACTATTATTGTCTTGTCACCACAGTAGCAGCTCAGGGTTTTGATTAGTGAAGCTAGCATCTTGACTTGATGTTGGACGAAAAGATTAGTTAAACAATGGAAATGCTATGTTCGTTGTGTATTATTGCAGTTTGTCACCATAATAGCAGTTCCCTTGTCAGTTAGCTTGTTATTCTAAGAGTAATTTAGATCAATGGTGCTATGCTTTTGCTTTGTTAGACAATTCGCATTGTAACTTTGTGAGCAAAATGCTTATGTGGAAATGTAGTAAACTTTTGTTTATGTGGGGTTGCTGATGAATTCACAATCAACTAGTAAGAGAAATGCTTATACATACATATATGTATCTTAAAAAGAGGAGTTGGTGGTGGTACTTGGTGGTACTTCTTCCACTTCTACCCCTCTTAAAAAACGATTCGATTGTAGGCCTATTCGCTTTGCTCCTTTTTATCCCCACCCTCCTCGTGCATTGATGCGCCCGTGATCTCTTCGACTCCACAATCCCCTTCGCACGCCGCTCTCCATCCCTTTCCCGCGCTGCCACCTACCGTGCGACTCCACCATCCCCCTTCTCTCCTCACTTCCTCCCCTCCCCTCCTCGCCCTCTTCTCCACCGGCCACCGCATCCTCCGTCGACCTCCGCCTTCCTTCCACCACCACTCCTCCCCTCACGCAGCGCCTTCACTGCTCCTCCCCTCGTGGTGCCCAACTTCCTCCCCTCCTCGCCCTCTTGTCCACTAGCCGCCGCATCCCCCGCCGACCTCTGCCTCTCTTCCGTTGCCACTCCTCCCCTCAAGTAGTGCCCTCACTTCTCCTCCCTTGCCTCCCCCGCGGAATCATCGCCACCTCGACCTCCCTCCCGTCTCTCCATCCCTCTTTCCCACACCAACATCTAATATGTTGAGTTGGAGAAATCCACTAAAGAATGGCATGCACATAGTTCAACTAATCAAAACATTTATCACTTCATGGTAAACTGATGTATCAATATTAATTTTTAGGGAAGTACCATGGAGTGCTACTTAGAGCAAGGCTAATAATACAGCCTTCAGCTGGCTGTATGGACACTTACAACCCACTTATCAGCCCATTTATATAGTAGTTTACAGCCAGCTGAAGGCTGTATGACCCACCCCTTTCTCTCACAAAGTTTCTTGGTTCTTGTGCTTCAGCTGGCTATAAACTTACAGCCCACCTCTCTTCTCTCTCCTCCTCTCTCTCCTCCACCTCAGCATACAGCCTACTAACAGTCTCTTATTATACTTGCTCTTATTCCGAAGGGGCACATCGAAAGCATTCCAGAAATGTATGCACTCATTCAGGTAGTAGTTCTTATGACTGTATAATTGGTTGGACAAATTGATTTCTTCTAAATCTTATCGGTTTTCCTTCTAGCTATTGTAGGAAATTAATATTATCTACAGTAATAAAGTTTCTAAGAATGATATTGCATCGCTGTCTTGTTTAAATTCTTGCCACCTTTCATCAGAAAAGCTGTCCTGCATTAGTTACACATATGATTCTTATTAATATTTTACTTAAATAATTTGTGATCTGAAGATCTGGAACCTTTTGTGTTCAGTTACTCCTACATCAAGAATCTGATAACTCATCACAATTGTCCTAGGTTTGCACTTTGGAAAGCTTAGCCCTTCGTCAAAATTTATCTTATGCAATTATTGATGTCAAACTTTTATTTCAAAGATTGATATAAAACAACTCTTAGCTTATTTAGTAGAAGCAGAAATGAACAAGTGAATAGTAAGTTTAGTTACAATCTAAGTTCTATACACAACCTTTTTTAGAATTCTTTAGTTCTTTCTAAATTCTGATTGCATTGTTTGATTTTTAGAAAGAAGGAAAATACAAGGGAAGGAAATTTAGTTCAGTATGCCACTTCTTCGGATGTCAAGGTTGAAGACCATCAATCTTTGATTGCAATTATGCTTATGTAGGAAGCAAATCTAAATAAATGCATTAGTTACAAACCAAGCAATCTGTCCGGTGTGCCTCTAAATGTTGAACAATGTAGGTTCTTGGCCATATCTCTTTGCAAATTCTAGCAGATGGGTTGAATGGTTACATGGCTACTGTAACACATCTGAAGAACCCAACAAACAAGTAGCGATGTGCTACTGTTCCACTACTAACAGTATAATCTTTTAGTATGATGCTTTGTTTTCTTTAGAAATGCTATGAGATTTATTATGTTCAAGTAAAATCATTGTTGGGTTTGTAATGTGATGTACTGTTCTTACCAGGCAATGATAAGTGTGAGGAGGCACTTACGTGGTCCTAGAGTGGTTCCTATTGGAAAGCTAGCTATTCATCCCTCTCCAATTGACTTGAAAGGGGAGGCATATGCGTAAGTCATAGTTTATAGTTACAGACTATTAGATTAACCTCCAAAAACATGAAGTTACATTTTTTATTTTAAGTGTATTAACAATAAGACTGAACACTAAAACGCTTGAATCACATCGAAGAATTTTACATCCAAATTTTATTATGTTCATTCCTCCTGTAAAATAATGAAAGATACACTGGCATAAAAATTCTGGATTCATTTAGTATTTAGAGGCAATTGTTTCTGCTAATATTGCCGTAGTTGATTATGTGTGGTTTTAGGTTTATCCCGAATAGAATTTGACCATCAATACCAAGCAAAGCATATTTTTAACACACTGCTCTTTTTTGTCTTATAGGCAAATGATCCCATTATTGAACATATTATCACCCCTTGAATTACATTAACAACCACAGAATATTTGGCATATGAATGGGGGAAGCATGTACTTGTCATCTTGGCAGATATGAGTTCATACATGGATGTGCTTCGTGAGGAACTACGTTTGATATCTTGTATCATTTCTCATATTCTTGGTTGATGTTTGTTTTACCAATTATTCTTAGAACTTAATTTTGTAAAAGCACATTATCCAATCATAATTCTTTCTTGAAAAAACTTCTAAGATATTTTGTAGATGACTTGAAGGATCAATGATTTGTTTGAAGGAAAGGATTAACAAATTTTATGGCCTTATTGTACATTAAAATGCCATCCATGTGATTACAAAGTTTCCTATTTGAATGAACTAAAACCTAAAAAGCCACATTTTCAGTTAGCATGCATGATGCTTGTACAAACTTCAAGTATATCATATGATGACTTATCAGAAATGGCATGAGTTTGGTTATGATCTGCTTGGAAAGTTCATGAGATTTCATTTTATCATGTCGCCACTGCCCAAAATGGGCAAATCAATGTTGGATTTATACCTTGACATATCTACTGACAGTGTTTTGTACTTTTCTCTATCTATGGAATAGCAATTCAGAAGATTTTTAACATTGTAGTCTCACATATCCTATTTTATGTACTTACTGTTCAACTATAATAAATTAGTAAATGGCTATCGTGTATTTTTATGATATACAATAACACTTCATGGGAATTGTGCTTGTGTGTATGTAGGTATCAGCAACCTGAGAAGAGTTGCCAGGTAGGCGTGGTTATCCTGGATATATGTATACTGATCTGGCAACCATATATGAGAGTGCTGGGTGTATTGAAGGAAGCACAGGCTCCATTACCCAAATACCCATTCTAACAATGCCTAATGATGTAAAGAAATGAAATTGTGTTGGATCTATTTGTTATGGTTCTATATTAACATTCTATTAAGTTATTATACGTAAGACATTTCCACAAGTATGCAGAAATAACCAGCATATATTTGGCACAACCACCCATTTTGCTGCCAATGAGCTAGATCTATTAGTGTGATGCAATCTGAGTGGTTATGTTGTTTCCTATGCATTTTTTTACTGTACTGCATGCTAGATGAGATGTTGATTGTTGTGCTATACGTGGACAGACAGCAAGTTTGTTGTGCTATGCATCCTGGCTTGGGCCAATTAGTGCGAAGGGGTAAAATCATCTTTTCACCCTCTCAAATAGCCCTCAAAACATCTTTTCGCCTCTTGAATAGCCCTGACTTGAATGAATTCAGCTCAAACATTCAAAAAGTGGCATAAAGGGTGGAAAATAATGTATTACAATCTAAAGGGTGGCAAATTCTAAGAGTGGCAATGAACTACATCTACATGGCACATAATCAATTAGGGCTTATTTGGATTTTTCCTTGTCAATGCTCTTGATGAGATTTGGATTTTTCCTTGTTTGTATTGTTTGTACAATTTCTCAGCACAAAGGAATTTGCTCCTATCAATTTAGGTTGGTGAAACTGATTTGATTGGTTCTGAATGTATACTGGAGGACATTGAAATTGACTAGGATGAACCATATGAATCAAAGCTAAAAACTTCAGAAAAATTGTTATTTAAGTTCCTGTCGGTTTCATTATCCTCCATGTTATTATTGCTGCTCAAAGTTTTGACAATCAACACGCACATGCTTTGTGACCCCGTACGGCCTCTGTTATATGATGTGCAGGTTGTGTTTGATATCATACATGTTTACTGGAGTTCATTACTTTCATTTTCTTGTTTTGATTTTGGAATGGATGGAAATGGATGTACCTTGGAATGACAATTTTGTGCCGCAAATGTGCCTCTCAGAGAAATTCATGTAATGAATGTTTGCTCCGTGGAATTACAATGTTAAGGTGGATTCATGTTTGTGTTTTCACTTTCTTGTTCCTTGTCCATGCTTTTGTTCAGGTGGTTTTTTAAATTTGTGAATATGCTCGAGGAGGAGCCTAACCCTAGAATCCTTGCTGATCCAGGCGGAAAGGTGAAGGGAGTTGGCGGGTTTTTGCAAAATTACATTATTGATTCAGTGCATCCGACCCTCAAGGATCCAAGCGTAGAGGCCAGATCTGGCGATCTTGAGCAGCATTAACATGTTACATACTCCCACTTCCAATATACCACTTAAATAAAGATTTTATACATCTTTATCATTTTCGGTATACTTAAATACTAATTCTAAGATACTCTAATGTAACTTAGTTGAAAATTTTTCATTTGAATCCTTTATTTTTGCTATATATCCTTTTGCACATAAAAGGAATATATACACAATTATGTTATAAAAAGTGGATTTTTATGAAAATTTTCATGGAACTCGCTTTGGGGTATATCATAATCATTATTAGAGTATGCTCAAATAGATAAAGAGATATAACAACACCAATAAAAGTAGTATATGAGAAGTGGGAGTACGTATTCCCAAGAGTATGGAACTATTTTCATATATATATATATATATATATATATATATATAATACACTTGCATGCATCTAAAAGCAATATAAAGATAGGGAGACTTGGTGCCTAGACACCATGGTGCCCCATTTCAGCCTTTGGATTTCTTTTAGATGCGTGCAAGTGCAAGATATATAATATATCAGACAAACCCGTTAACATTCATTAATTCGAAAAGCATCGATTTAGAAAGGAAGTTATTGATTTAGCATGCTGAATCAATCATGGATGAAAAATCTTAATCATGGATGGAAAGTCTCAATCATGGAACCTGGGCACCATGGTGTCTCTGTTATTTATACTATATATATTGGAAGTTTTTTCTATACTCTCAGGAGTACATACTCTCACTTATGATATACCACTTAAATGAACATGTTATACCATTTTATCACTTTTGGTATACTTAAATACTAATTCTAAAAATAATCTAATACGACTTGGTTGAAAAATTTTCATTGGAGCCCTTTATTTTTGTTATATACACTTTTTCATATATAAAAGAAGTATATATACAAATTATGGTATAAAAGGTATATATTAATGAAAATTACTTTGGAATATTTTATAATCATTATTAGAGTACGTCCAAAAGGATAAAGAGGTATAACAACATTGTTTAAGCAATGCGTGAGAAGTGGGAGCACGTACTCTGAGTATATATATATATATATATATATATATATATATATATATATATATATATATATATATATATATATATATATATATATATATATATATATATATATATATATATATATATATATATATATATATATATATATATATATATATATATATATATATATATATATATATATATATATATATATATATATATATATATATATATATATATATATATATATATAGGGCACTATGGTGTATGGGCACCAAGTCGCTCTGCTTGTGGATTGCTTTTAGATGCGTGCGAGTGCAATGGAAAAAAACATCAATTTGGAAAGAAAGTCATTGATTTAACATGTTGAATCAATCATGGATAGAACGTCTAAATCATGAAGCCTGGCACCATGGTGCCCTATATATATATATATATATATATATATATATATATATATATATATATATATATATAGAGATTGAATGGGACACCTAGGTGCCTGACACCTAGGCTCCTGTAGTTAGATTGCTTTTAGATACGTGCTAGAGCAATGGTATGTATGGTATGTAATATATTAGGCATGCTAAATCAATCATGGAAGGAAAGTCTTAATCATAGATGGAAAGTCTCAATCACACTAGCACGCATCTAAAAGCAATCCAAAGGTAGGAGACTAGGTGTCAGCACACCTAGGTGCCCCTGTTATTTATATATATATATATATATATATATATATATATATATATATATATATATATATATATATATATATATATATATATATATATATATATATATATATATATATATATATATATATATATATAGGAACGTATCCAGTGCTAACAGGCTATTCGGTGCTAACATGTGTAACATCCTAATTTTCAGAGCCTTTTTGAAGCTTTTAAAATAAAATTCACCATTTGGATTTTTCTGAAATTAATTAAAGCTTAATTGGAATTTTCATTAATTAAAAAGATTTAATATGAATAAATTAAACATTAATATTTGCCAAAAATATTTTATTTGTGTTCCTTGTGTCACAAGGAATTTTTCTGTATTTTCTGGAATTTTTCGGAGTTTGTTTGAGCTCAATTTGAAATTTCAAAACAAAAAGAAAGAGGAGAGAGAATGAACAGCATCCGTCTTCCCCATCACAGGCAGAGACCGATTCGATGCCCCTGCTCTGTACAGTTCTTTCCCGTTTTCCTCTCTCTTCATAACTTCCAATCCGGACCTTATCTCAATGTCTTCCCAAAAGGAAAGTTGTGCCAAATCACGCAAGGAATCCATCCCAACTGGTATCTTTCCGTTTCGTTCATCCGTTTGCCTTTTATCTCTAATTTTCTGAAACGGACTCTAAACCGAAATCTGCAAATTGGAGTCGGTTTCTACCTCTTTCAAGCCTATAAATACGACCCCTTGGCTCCTCTAAACCCATCCCAAGCCGTGCCAAGTCTCCTCAATGCTCAGGACGCCGTCGGCACCGAGCCCCTCCGGTCCCGAATTTGCTCGTCGTGTCTTGAGCTATTCGGTGAGTTTCTCCGTGATCCTTTCACGTCACATTGTGCCATCATGTGCCATCTACCTTCTTGCCAAGTTAATTTGGTTTTGGTGCAGCCAATCTCCCGGAATCGAGTTTTCCCCAATCTAGGTCAAAAGCACTTCCCGACGTCGATTCGTCGCCTCCGGTAAGCTTTAGCCCTTGCCGTAATTTTTCTTAGACTTGTCTCGCCGCGTTCTACGCCGTGCTCACTTCCGTTTCCCCAAAAAGCCTCCACAAATTTTCACTTCCGAACCTCGCCATGGCCGTCAATGGCATCTCGTGTCCCCCATCTGTCCAGTGATTTTTTCACCAATCCGTTCGCGTCACTTTGTGCCAAACCATCCCAGGTAGCTACCCTCCAAGTGGTTTTAGATTTCGTTCACCGAGCACCAAGATATTAAGTTTTCCCTTTTTCCTTCCCGACGTCGTTCAAACGTCGATTGTGCCATCTCCGGTGGATTTCTGACCGAGCCGACAATTTTTCTAGCTTCGCCAAGCCGCGTTCTAGCCCGTGCTCACCCTACCTCTCCATGTCCTGTGCCCGGATTTTATTCCTCTCTCCTACCCATGTCGTTGTAGCCGCCCGTGCCGTCAACGGTCTCCGTTTGGCGTGCCGTCGCTTCCTATGTGTGTCTTAGATCCCTAACAACCCATTTTACTAGTTAGATTCATCTCCCATGTCTCCTCTCGCCAGCGCTAGCCTCCTTTCCAAAAAAAAACTCCTCTCGGATGAACAGTAACATATGTGAATTTTCAGCATTTTCTCGTCCCGGCAAACTTTAGATCGCTCGTTCTCCTTCGTCCGAACTCCGATTGATCCGATTCTTCTTCCTAAATTCATCTAAAATTGAGCTCTATCTTTTGGTTCTGGTTTTACAGTTTTTGGAGTTTATTTGGGTTTTATTTGAATTTATTTTTGTGTTCGTCTCGTTTTCTCTCTCGTTAGATCACACGTTCGAAGGAGCTGAAGCAGGATTTGAAGATCAAGAATTCCTAACTGAGCAAGGCCAAGGCAAGTCGTGTCCTTTGATCATGTTGAACCCAGTTTGCAATCTATTATTTAATTATTTTGTTTTAAATTATCTTGCATCGCTATTTTTATTCAAACCCTTGTATTGGTAGTTACCGTCCAATTGGTTATTTCCCTCCTTGATATTTTGGAATACCTTGATGCCATTGTCACCTTAGGTTGGGAATTTAATTAGTGATACTATGTTATTTGTCACATTAGGTTGGTACGATTAGAATGCTTAGCCTTGCTTATTTTGCGAAAGGGTTCATCATCACATGTGGTTAATTAATCTTGACTTAATGATATACTTGAATGTGGTGGTTAACCACGCTTATAAAACTTGTTGCTATGGCATGGGTAGTGTCATTGGTGTTGGTTATACAAAATTGGTTTTCACTTGGGCGATTGATCGTGCAGTAAAGGGGAGAAGTGTGGTTAACACTTCAGGGATGTGGATGTTTCGCCTAGGTAAATTTAAGGACTTAACTTTGTGCGCCATTGATCTGAGTCTTACCGCACAACCACATATCTAGTATGGGATAGACCTAGCTGATTAACTTGCAAATGTTTAGTTCAGATATCATCATTGTTAAGTGAGTACAGGGTGGATTGCTCACTGATGAGGAACAGGTTACTTGTCCTCATACGGCGCAAGAGGACTTGATGTGGTGGTTAACCCTTCAAACAGTGAAACCTTAGCGGGTGATGTCTAACTAGACCGGAGCGAGGTAAAGGCTTTGTGATAATTTATCTGGGTCTCATGCCTAAGGAAGCATGCTGACTATTAAGATGACTTATCTCTTGTGGGAAAAGTTGTGCAACCTCTGCAGAGTGTAAAACTATTCGAATAGCCGTGTCCTCGGTCATGGACAATGCTCGGTGATTTCACACGAGGGGTAGAGTTTTCATAAAATCTTGGTTGGATTAAGTGAATGGGTAGTTCACTGGTGGTTCCTTATGTGAATCTTGGATTGTGGGTGATTCATCGGAGTGAATGACCAGTTTACTTGGGGTTTGTCTCAATTCCTTTGATTAATTACTTATTATCATTTTCAAAGTCAGCTTTTCAATCTATTTATTGTATTTACTTTAAATTACTGCTTTCGCAAAATTAACCTTTCACCATCCATTGTTAAGCCTTGCATACTATATTGCATTCATTTGTTACAAGCGACTTGCGAGTACCAATGTACTCACGGCTTTATGCCCTGTTGCTCGATTGAGGAGGAGTATCACAGCAGGAGGTTCCGAAGGAGAGTACTTGACGTCTTCGCGGATTAGGCTTCGTTCTCCACTCGATAGCTTTGTGGGCATGTCGATTGGCTGCTGCGCTTTCTTTTGGATTTCATTGCTAGTTTTGTTAAGCCCTTGGGCTAGTCTATTGTAAGCTTGGCCATAAGGTCGTACTCTGATGATTATCAATATAATTTGATTTTTCCTTAGAATATCGTGATGTAGATGATATTTATCTTTGTTCATACTGTGTGCACTAGCGTGATCCTGGACTAGTGCAGAATACACAGGAGAGTCCGGATTTGTATATTCGGGTCTCTACAACATGTGAACTCCGGATTTAGACCGTCGGATGTACCTCAAACGGCCTGGATCTTTGAAGGTGGAAGCACCTAATCCACTTAAACGTTTTTGCCAAAACCCCCTACCGGTTCGGTTTCTTTTTTTCCAGCCCCCGCCGTTTCCCTCAGCTCCCCTCGATCCTATCCGCTCCTCACCGCACTCTCCGCTCCCTCCACCACCACCGCACTCCTCCTTCTGCTCCCTCCCCAGTGGCTCCCCTCCTCGGCCCCCAGTGCCGCCCTCCCGCCCCCGGTGGCTCCCTCCTCGGCCCCCGGCGCCGCTCCACCTTCTCGCCCTCGCGTCGCCTCTGCCGACGGTGCCGCCTCCCTCCACCACCGCCGTCGGAGCAGGCTCCCTCCACCACCACCGACGATGCCGCCTCCCTCCACCACCGCCGATGGTGGAGCGGCGCCGACCACCTTCCAGACCCAACTAGGGCTTGGGCCGACGGTGCGGCCTCCCTCCACCACCGCCGCCCTCCTCCCGAAGACGGCGGCTGCGGCGGCGGCGGCTGCTGCGACTCCGGCCCTCCGACGGTGACCCCGCGGCCCAGCGACGGCGACGAGGAACCCTACGCCATCCGACCTTAGCGGCGACGGCGGCTTTGTAGCAGCGACGGCGGCCCTCCGACGGCGCTCACCCAACGCGGCCCTTCCGACGGTGACCCCGCGGCCCAGCGATGGCGACGAGGGACCCTGCGGCATGGCGGAGCTCGAGGAGGGAGCAGCAGACGCAGATACCATTCAAATTGAAACAGTGGCACGTAATAACAAATTTGCTAGCTGAAGCATGACACAAAGACCATGACAAACTGGTGGGGAGGTGAACTAATTTGAGTGATAGATTGTGTATCAAGATTTCCTTCTCTTCGCAATCCCAATGTCACGCTCTCATCGGCCACAGATTCCATCCTCCTAACATAATAAAGTGTCAGAGGAAACAATAAAAAATGTAATATAAATCTAATATAGCACATTCATTGGCGGCTTGAGCAACTTTGGTGAAGCAGATTCTTATCAAGTGGACCAGCAGGGGTGACAAAAAAAAAGGAATTCTTATAGGAAATAACAAAAATTCAATATCAAAGTATATCAATAACAAAAATTCTAATGAGCCTGAAAGGTCAAGCAAACTAGCTGCATCATGACTAGTGTATTCAAGAATGATGAACTGGAAATATCAGAGTATAGCTTTTGTTGACAAGAATTTCAGTGCACGCACTGGACTTGCAAGTTACAACATCTGTGTACTGATAAAACTACCATGAGAATAGTGTTTGCAAGTTAGGGATGTAGGTCTGAGTGGTTTGCCAAAGAGGAATCCTTTTAGTATGTAAGGGGTAGTGGAATTTTGTAACTGGCTATGGTTCTCGGTCGTCTCTCACTATATAATAGAATCACCTGGCACTATGGTTATTCAATATGTGTATCATTGAGGTGGAACTGATAGATATTTCTCTAGTCACTGATAAGGGTTACAGGACTAAAGGCATTTAAAGTACAGTCATAGCTTTTAATAATATTTTCAGTTTAACCCATCATCTTGGCTTAACATTCCTAGTTTTTTAGACTAACCTAACGTGTATATCATTAATTCCTGGGTTTAGACTAATATGCCAACACATATTTAATCATCATGCAGTTCACATAGTGACTTAGAGGCTAAAGAAACACTAGTTCTTTTACAGCTTATGGAGAAACGGGGATACGGTGAGGACTATATTAATCGGTATAAAATGATGGCCAGGTATTTTGTTGGAAAAGGCTGTTCTATTTCATATAAAAAATGCAGAGGTATTTAAATAAACATATCAAATTCCATAGTCTAACAACTTAGGTGCCACCCTTGTATCATTGTCGTATTCATGTGAAGTCTACTTTGCAGAACTTTTACTTCAGTAGCATTCAGATATGTTTATCCTCTGTTTGTCCTCAACTGCAGATTCCATCATCAAAGAGTACCACTAGTAATTTTAGTGTGCGGAACTGCTTGCACGGGAAAATCAACAATTGCCACACAACTAAATCGGAAGAAGACAAACGGAACATTCATGCAAAAAAATAGTGTTTACCTGAATCAGCTTTATCTGATTGCGATTGCGTTTTGCATGCAAACGTTCCTATCGGGCAACTCGCGCGGGACGGCGCGGGGAGATGAACGGCGCGGCTCCTGAGCGGGACGGTCCGGGGAGATGGAACGCCGCGGATCCTGCTCTTCGCGCGAGGGAGAACAGGCGCCGTCGCGCGAGGATGCCGTGAGCGGCAGATCAGGCGAGAGGGAGGCCAGGCGTCGCGCGAGGCAGACGGAACGGCGGGGGCTGGAAAAAAAGAAACCGAACCGGTAGGGGGGTTTTGGCAAAAACGTTTAAGTGGATTGGGTGCTTCCACCTTCAAAGATCCAGGCCGTTTGAGATACATCCGACGGTCCAAATCCGGAGTTCACATGTTAGCACCGAATAGCCTGTTAGCACTGGATACGTTCCCATATATATATATATATATATATATATATATATATATAGGACGAGTGTTTCATGCACCATGGTGCCTAGGCACCAATATCAATACCCGTTGATTTGCTTCGAGATTCGCAACGTTTGATGTGGTTATCTTCATATACCCATAAAAAAGTATATTTGAGATGTCAAACTCCGAAAAAATTTAAATTCAACTTCAGTTTAATTAGTTTGAACTATTTTTATGGTATATACTCACTGTAGTTGTATTGAACTCAAAAGTAGTTCAAACTAATTTGAACTGAGTTCAAAACTTACTTACCGTAAATATATCAAGGGTATAAAATATTTTCATACCCAAACTCAAAAAAATTATCAATCATACACGTGTATCGGATGTTGGTGCCTAGGCACCATGGTGCCTTATGTAATTTTCCTATATATATATATATATATATATATATATATATATATATATATATATATATATATATATATATATATATATATATATATATATATATATATATATAAAAGCATATACAAACACATATACATAAGCATTTTCCTATACACACACACTCCATGTTCTTGGCTTTTAATTTGTTCTCTTTTGACGATAAAATGGTGCAGGTTTGCATACATGTACAATTGGCAATGTGCAAGGCAAAGAGATCAAGCAGGAGCAGGACTGGAGCTGTCCTGTTATTTTGGAATTTTGATAGGCCCTGTGTCTGCTGATGTTTTGGAGCCGGAGGACGATTGTTAGTTGCTTTAATCTTAAACTTCAATAACTTGTTAGCTGTTGTCGTTTGAATGAGTTTGTGTTAATTCTCTGTATGAGTAGTAGACAGTAAAAGCTACTCCATACTCTGCTGCTGTGGTACCCTGTTCTTCCTCTGTTTTCCCTCCGTGTTGCGCCCTTTTTTTCTCTCTTTTTGTGTCCAAATTTTCGTACAATTTCGCCTAAATTTCAAAAGGCTGTTTGAGTGGTTCGACCGAAATTTCTACCGAAGTTTTGGTAATTTCGTCTCTTTCGCTGACCAGCTAAATTTTTCCCAAAACGAAAGGGTTTTCCCTGGCCTGGACTCAACAGTTGTAAACGATCCGCCCAGGTAATTTCGTGTGTTGCGCTAATCTGAGCCATCCATCTTAGCGCGTAATGGGGAGCAGAGCAATGACGGGATGAAATCAGGTAGGGTTTGTGTTGTGAGTTGTGACCACAGTACCACACAGTGAGAGACTCGCCTTTTCAGTTCTCCCCCATGCGCCCAGCACTGCCTCTGACCTCCCAGCGCCGCCTCGGAATGACCAGAGCTGCTCCAGACCACCCCAGCGCTGTCGTGTCTTGCCTGCCTAGCTTCGCCTGGGTCTGCCTAGAACCGACGTTGACCGCTTAGGTGGGCCAAGGGCCCAAGGGCGATTTTGCCCGAGTCGGGGTGGCTGACGTGTGCCCAGCGCCTAGGCGGCCACCTATGATATCATTGCCGCAGTGGCTATGGCGGACGTGCCCGTCGGTGTTGACGACAATGTGTGCCTTCCTAGTAAAACAAGGAGCAAAGTGCACGACTTCTTGTGAAAATGGAATGGAGGTGAGATGAGGGTAAAGCTGCATATTTTACCTCTTATACTTTTGTAATATCCCAAAACTCAGGTAGCTCAAAAAAGTGAAAATATTTAAAACATTTTTTCTTGTATTTTGTTGACATATAGTTTTTCTGGCTTTGGACTGAAGTTTTCTCTGGAGAATAATTTAAAACACTAATTTGGGAACATAATGTAGAATTGATAAAAATCCAAATTGAATTAAAATGCGAATCTGAAAAGATTATCCATAAAGTAGCATAGGAGAATTTATAATAAAACCATTTTGGAAATCCACTAATATGACATCTAAAAAACCCAAATATAAGTTGCTTATGTTGGAAACAAAAGTTGGGGCATTTTTAGCACGTTTCTAAAATTGTCCAAATCCAAATAGCGTCTTTAGAATAAAACAGTGAACTTGAAAGAATTTTTGTGGAAAACTTTAAAGTAGCTAAAATCCTAAAAAATTACACAAGATTCTACACTGTGTCAGGAGCCTTCGCACAAATTTTTATACTTTTTGGAACTCATTTCCTATATCTCGAAATTCCTCAAACCTCTCAGCCCACCTCATCTCTCTCCTTCTCACTGCCGCATGGAGCCCACCTACAGGTATCTTCTTCCACCTCTAGCCACTAGACTGGAAAACCATAAGAGAGCTGCCCCTAGTTTTGATGCCACTACCCGCTGTTTCCCGCTTCGCTGCCTGCTCGTCGACTGGTCTCATCACCGTGCAACACCTCCCCTTGTCCTCTTCTGTGTGTTGCATTCATGGGAGAGAACCCAAGCCGTTCCATCCCATCGAGCTCACGAAAAATCATGAGCTACTCTTGGCCGTCTCGTGCTTACAAAGCCCGCCGATCGCATCGCCGTCTCCCTCATCTCATCTCCATTCCATTTTCACAAGAAGTTGAGCGCTTTGCTCCTCGTTTACTAGGAAGACACACGTTGTCCTCAACATCGGTGGACGTGTCTGCCGTAGCTGCTACGGCAGTGATATCCTAGGTGGTCACCTAGGTACTGGGCACACGCCAGCCACCCCAACTCGGGCAAAACCGCCCCCTGAACCCTTGGCCCACCTAAGCGGTCAACGCCGGTCCTAGGCGTACCCATGCGGAGCTAGGCGGGCAAGACGCGACAACGCTAGGGTGGTTTGGAGCAGCTCTGGTCATCCCGAGGCGACGCTAGGAGGTCAGAGGCGGCATTGGGTGCATGGGGGAAGACAACCAAACCATATAGTGCAGGGCCTGTCCCATCCCATTCAACCTCATCCTACAGACCAAACACACCAAGATGTTTACGTCACTATACAAACACACCAAGATGTTTATGTCACTATACAGCCTGAATTAAAGAGGCCAGAACTAGCCGTGAAATCAGAACACCCTAAAATAGAGTAGAGCCCGTGGAACATCTTTCTGACGAACAAAAGGCGCATTGCAGGCAAGTGCTCCACCAGTACCAGAAATGGGCATCTGAGCTGATGGGAATAAAAAGAAGCTGTCCAAACATAGCAGCAGAGATGCCGGTAGACTCTACCATCAGCTTGCAGGACGAATTGTATAATTGTATCACATCACTCGCATGAATGAAACCTGCATCACGAAGTGCACATCTCAGTACTAATCCTTTTCAGGTACCCTATCTGTTACAGGGTTCAGTGGATGATAATTGAAGAGCAGATGAAGCACGACCAGTACCAGGGTAGATGCAGAGAAGAACGATGGATTTGCTTTTCTGATATACACAGACACTCCTATTCCCATCTAAGCGGTGAAATAGCGTGTTTTCGCCATACTCAATACCATTTCGGTGGCCATATTAGTTAGCTCTTAGAATCGCATGTCTTGGTACCGGCCCATACTAGTATACCGTTTGAGAGTTTAATATAATAATATATATTTATAAGTATATAAATATTTAACTATATACACCAAATTTCACTTGTAATATTACTCTAAATATATATGTAGGACTGAAGATGACAACAGAGCGGATTGAATAGTGCCTTAAGATGGAAAATATGGCTTTCTTTCCATCTATGGTATTGATCGGTATCCAAGCGGTATGGACAGTATTAACCGTATCGAGATCGGTACGAAACGCATGGCTCTTTTGTACCATTTTAGATGACAAAATGGTACATACCAGCCTACTATATTGATAAGTTACTGTGCATGTCTGATGTCTCCTTCGTACGTACGTTATTTGATTAAACGAAACATGCATTCCTGATGCTTACACGCGTCTTTTTCTCGTATAGAATAGCTAGCTAGGGAGAAGATTAATAGGCAAACCTGCGCCCGTTGCGCATGTCTACATAGCCAAAGATTCTGCTGCTGCTGCATCCGTTAGTGGGGCTCGCGCGCGACTACAAGTAGGGCCCCTCGCTGCGTTGCCATTCATTCGCCGCTCGCATTGCCTCCAGGTCTCCAACCTCTCCTCTCCTCTCCTCTCTCATGGCGACAGCCTCCATGGACGTCGAAGCGGGACAAAATGTCAAAGATGTAAGTGATGATAGTTGCAAGTTATCGTGGCATGCACTTCAACTCTTGTACTTGGCCCATATGTAGTGTCATATTTCTTATGGAGCTAGATACTCCTTGTTTATTACTCAAATTCTAAATGAGCCGAGCTCGAGTTTGATTTAAAGCTCATGAGTTTTACCAAGCCAAACTCGAATAGTTTGTTAGGGCTCAACTCGAACTTGAATATTGATACATGTTAACCCGTAACGAGTTTACCCGAGTTGAGATTGAGCTTAAGTTTTTCTTATTGTTAGAAATTAGTGCATGTTAAATTATTTTTACCGTTATCGATCTTACTCGGGTCAAGCTCAAGCTTTTCTTCTTATTGAAAATTACTGTATGTTAAATTGTTTGGACTGTTATTGAACTTACTCAAGCCGAGTTCGAGCCTACTTGAGCTTGGGCCGAGCCAAGCTTGAGCAAAGGTCCAGACTCGGACTCTAACTCAGGCTCGATAGAGCTCAGCTTGAGCTTCTATTGAGTTCGAACTTGGAAGGCCAGGTTTGCTCGAGCTCGACTCATTTATAGCTCTAATGACAAGGCCTCATTTGGTTCATTAAAAAAAAAAGACAAAGCCTCATTGGAAACATAGAAATTCCACAAGAAACAATATAATTCTTGCAGGAATCGTAACAATCTTCAACATGTCAAACGGGGCCTTAAAAGGTTGTGGTCATCTGATTGTTGTCGTCTACGTACTACTTGAAACAGTTACAACACTATTCTTCTCCGTTTTTCCCTAAAAGATGTTTTGAACAGTTGCAAACATTGGCTTCTAAGTTCGTATATTAATAAAGCAAAGATTGCCCTATATGGCATCATGTCTTACTGGTTGTTTGTGCTGATGTGTAGTCAAGTGAGAGTATTTGTCTATTTTCTTTCTGGGTGAAAGTACATATATACCTATCTAGAGCCTCATTTTTAACAGTACATGTAACTGCTGGCAACAGTAATTAGTAAATTTTGATGCACAACTTACCCCAAACTTGCATAAACAAAATTTAGATCGAGCTCACTCATGCCTGACTCGTATGTTCCTTTCCTTTTTGAAGGGTAGAAGTGTTAATTAGTAGGTTTATGTGGTGTATGTTCCTTTCCTGCCTGTTCTTTTTAACTACGGCTTATAATTTTTGGTTGAAATTTTTGAATTTTGGCTGTTTACGGTATAGATTACGGAGAGACAGATACTCACTTGTGATTTTGGCTGATGCAGATGTTGGGCTTTTAACGTGTAGATCGTTTAACTTGTAGACCCCGTCTTGAAAAAATACTCCATTTGAAAGTTAGGTACTGTAGCAAAAGCCAAAAGCCGCCAACTTTTGACTTAATGAACAGGCCCACAACTCATTTCAATGTTGTCCTCCTTGCAGAAGAAGGGGGTCTAAGATCTAGTCCTAGCTTACAAGACTCTTGGTGTTGTTTTTGTGGCCTTGTCACTTCACCTCTCCATGTATATCCCTCCATGAATTTGACAGATCCTACTGAAGAAGACTACCTGGGAATATACAGCATCATGTTTTGGACCCTAACTTTGATCGGTGTAGTCAAATACATATGCATAGCTCTCAACGCCGATGATCACGGCGAAGGTAATATATCCACTAATTCTCCCAAGTTTGATATATGACCCGGAGCATTTCTGACTAGATCAGTGTTTTGTCTGTCAGGTGGCACATTTGCCATGTATTCTCTGCTGTGCCAGCACGCCAACATAGGCATCCTTCCATCCGAAGAAGAGAGTCTGGTCTCAACTCGGCCTATTGTGACTGGAAGGCCCAGCAGACTGAGAAGGTTCATTGAGCGCAGCATAATCGCAAGGAGGATGCTTCTGCTTACTGCTATACTAGGCATGTGCATGCCCATTGGTGATGGCATCCTCACGCCTGCCATTTCAGTCTTGTCAGCGATAGATGGATTAAGGGGCCCTTTCCCATCCGTCAGTAAACGTAAGTAACTGATTTGGAGTACTCAATTAGCTAAGAATATTTCTGGTGCCATGAATCATACGCTGATCTTGTGTGTCTGAAATCTTTGCATGCAGCTGCCGTGGAGGCTGTGTCTGCGGCGATCCTGATTGGCCTGTTCCTGCTGCAAAAATACGGCACGTCGAAAGTGAGCTTCATGTTTTCTCCGATCGTGGCGGCGTGGACGTTCACCACCCCGATCATCGGCGTGTACAGCATCTGGCGCTACTACCCCGGCATCTTCAAAGCCATGTCGCCGCATTACATCGTTCGGTTCTTCATGATGAACCAGAAGAGAGGCTGGCAGTTGCTCGGCGGCACCGTCCTCTGCATCACAGGCACGTACGCCGCATGACAAATAGTATATATCTGGGATTTGACAAATATATTTTCTCGTTTCACCGGCTCTATCTTCTTGTTAACCATGTCATTAATCGGTTAACTGACTTTGATTTCCTTTGTTATGCCTGCAGGTGCTGAGGCCATGTTTGCCGATCTTGGGCACTTCAGCAAGAGGTCTATTCAGATCGCCTTCCTCTCCAGCATATACCCCTCCCTGGTTCTGACGTACGCCGGGCAGACGGCCTACCTGATCAACAACGTCGACGACTTCAGCGACGGGTTCTACAAGTTCGTGCCGCGGCCCGTGTACTGGCCCATGTTCATCATCGCGACGCTGGCGGCGATTGTGGTGAGCCAGTCGCTGATCTCGGCCACCTTCTCCGTCATCAAGCAGTCGGTGGTGCTCGATTACTTCCGTCGCGTCAAGGTGGTGCACACGTCCAAGCACAAGGAGGGGGAGATGTACTCGCCGGAGACCAACTACATCCTCATGCTTCTGTGCGTTGGCGTCATCCTCGGCTTCGGCGACGGCAAGGACATCGGCAACGCGCTTGGCGTGGTGGTCATCCTCGTCACGACCATCTTTCTCATCCTGGTGATGCTCATCATCTGGGACACGCACGTCGTGCTGGTGGCGCTCTACTTCGTGCCGTTCCTGATCCTGGAGGGCACCTACGTGAGCGCGGTGTGCACCAAGATCCTCAAGGGCGGGTGGCTGCCGTTCGCGGTGTCGGTGGTGCTGGCGCTGGTCATGTTCGGCTGGTACTACGGGCGGCAGAGGAAGACGGAGTACGAGATGGCTAACAAGGTGACCCTGGAGCGGCTCGGCGAGCTCCTGGTCGGCCCCGACGTGCACCGCGTCCCGGGGCTCTGCTTCTTCTACAGCAACATGCAGGACTGGCTCACCCCCGTGGTCGCGCACTACGTCAAGAACATGCGGTCGCTGCACAAGGTGACGGTCTTCCTCACGCTCCGGTACCTGCTGGTGGCCAAGGTGGACGCCAAGGACCGGGTGTCCATCCGGTGGTTTGGGCCCAGCGGGGTGTACGGCTGCATGATACAGTACGGCTACGCCGATCCGCTCGACTTCGAGAAGGACGACCTCGCCGATCAGGTGGTGAACGCCCTGCGGGAGCACATCGAGCGGGAGACGACGGCGGAGGCGTCCGCGGAGGTCGCGCAGCTGGAGGAGGCGAGGGCTGCCGGGGTGGTGCACGTGAGGGGCAAGATGAGATTCCTCGTCGGCAAGGACACCGGCCTCTTCGACCGCGTGCTGCTCGGCTTCTACGAGTGCCTGGCTGCCTGCACAGCACCTGCCGCTCCGCGCTGCCGGCGCTCGGGATCCCGCTGCAGCAGCGCGTCGAGATCGGCATGCTCTACAAGGCCTGACGTCGTGCGCGCGCACACTTGCGTGTATAGATCGACCGCAGCTGCTGATTGATCAACGTACGTATGTGGCCTTTTATTTGTGGTCCAATGTGAGCAAATAATCCAGGCATGGGTGAACTGGACAAAGCAAGACCGAGTCACACGGGTGAACAAAGTCCTGCACATCAGATTTCGGCAATAATTCCTTTCCATCAAATTTCCATTCCTTGTAACGTGCGGATCGCACAATAGTTTGTTTCCTGTTTTCACGGATCGTGGGATGGCACGATTCATAGTAGTTAGGCTTTATATTCAGCATGTATTGGTGTGCTTCAGTTAACAGAATCAGAGAGAAAATTGCTCCAAAGTTTTGCCTTCTCTGAAGAACACTGCTTCTTCCGCTTTCTCTAAATTTCACTGTTCATCGTCCGATACTTGCATTCTCATGAGATTTCAGGTTCCTCGGAGTGAATCCAACATCTGGTATCAGAGCTCCAGCGTTAAATTCTTGGCTCCACGTAGAAGATGGCGGTTGTTCCACATCGAGCAGTGAAAGAGAGCGGTGTGATGCCGTTCCACCCACCCATGCTAAATCCATCCAATTACCCGGTGTGGGCGATTAGGATGGAAGCAACCCTTGATGCTTAGGGAGTGTGGGAAGTTGTGGAGCCAGCAGAGGGAGCACAGGTGGATGCAAGGAAGGACAAGATGGCGCGAGCATATATTCTACATAGCGTCCCTGTAGATGTTCTACTTCAGATTGCAAAGAAGAAAACATCGAAGGAGATCTAGGATGGCCTCAAGACAAGGTACCTGGGTGCTAAACGGGTGAAGAAAGCACGCTTGCAGACACTGAAGAGTGAGTTCGATGCTCTTCGGATGAAGGAGAATGAAACGGTTGATGAATTTGTCGGTAAGGTCAGTGCTATGTCTAGCAAATACACCATCCTTGACACCACACTTGAAGATTCAGTCCTTGTTAAGAAACTGCTTGATTCTGTCTCTGACAAGTTCATCACTGTTGTCGCCGGGATTGAGCAGTTTTATGATATTGAGACTGAAGGAAGATAGAGTTGGGTGGAATTGGATGTATTGCATTGAGCCCCTCGGGCGGTATATATAGAGGTACAAGACTTGGGGGGCAAGAAGGTACAAGGGATTGTAATCCCAATGGACTCTAACCTACCAAATACATTGTACTCTAACATCCCCCCGCAGTCACAACGGGAGCGTCGCAGACGGTGAGACTGAAGAAGAAGTCGAAGAGCTAACATCCCCCCGCAGTCATAACCGTGGGTGCGGCGCGCATGCTGTGACTGGAGCAGGAACCGACGAGTAACTCAAGCAAGGCGATAGCCCTTTGTGCCGATGTCGAGGTAGCCGAGCGCGAGGGCGGAATAGTCGTGGTCGAGGATGCCGTGCTGGAGATGGCCGTGGTCGACGTAGTCGTGGTCGGGTTACCGATGTCGAGGCGGCGCCGCTCATGAAGCGCGGCGCAAAGAGGCGCCATGGTGATGACGAGACGCGTCGAGGCGCTGCGTCGGGAAAGGGGCGATGCCGAGGTCGACGCAATCAGGGCCGTCGAGGATGTAGACGAAAAACGGCGATGCAATCGAGGCAGACCGGACGGGAACGGGAGGGTCGATGCCGAAGTCGATGCAGTCAAGCCGCAGAGCCGAGGCGTGTGCGTTTGCGACCGGCAATGCGTCGGACGAAAGCACGCACGGTGTTGCCGATCGAACATACAGGAGAGGCCCCAACCAGCGTGGTTGTGCTGGACGAAGAAGAGAGCGATGCGGGAGTGGACGCTCTACCCGGCGAGCAGTCCGGCGACGCCGCGCGCGGCGAGCGATCCGACGCAAGGTACGGCGGCGGCGGTAGCGCTCGATGTCGGCGATGAAAGCCCGATCAGTATGATGAAGACCATGTGCAGACAGATGGCGCACAAGAGGTTGCGCAGCACAGTCGTCGATGCACAGGGGACGGCGATGTAGATGCAACGGCGAGGGGACACACGGGCGGCGATGCTGCGGCCGAGGAGGCGCGGCAGCAGCCACGTTGCTCGGAGAAGATACGCGTAGTAGTACTCGGACGGACGGACGCCACGAGCCGGTGGATCGCGCACAATCGGCTGATCAGACCGAGAACGCGCGAGGCGGGACGACGATGGAAGAAGTCGGCGGAGGCGTCCCGATCTGCGTGGCAATGACGAACCGGCGATGAAGATGTGCGGACGGGATGACCGAGACGCGACACGGGAAGGCGTCCCCTCGGCATCGCGGGCTCGGCCTGGCCGCACAGTCGAAGAGGTAGAGACCGGTGTAGTCAACGCCGATGTCGGAGTAGATACGTGCGAGGTCGACGGGCGGTGGGCGACTCAACCCCGATCAGTGATCGGGAAAAAAAAATAGAAACAACAGCAGCATTTTTTTTTGCTTGGTTACTTGTAAAAGGTAACGTCAGATTTGTGTTCTATAAAAGGTAACACCGATCCGATCTGATCCGAAGCTGGGCTCTCGGCGGTCGCGGTGGTGGTGGCGGCGGCGGCGAGACGGCGACGGCGGCGGCGGCGGCGGTCTTCGGCCGGGCGTCTGGTCGGCGGCGTGGCGGACCTCTCCAGCGGCTCGGCGCGGATGAACCCGAGTGGAGCGGCGGCGGCGAGATCCGGCCGGCGAGGCGCGGCGCGCCGAGCGAAGGTGGTCGGCCGGCGGCGAAGGAGAAGCGCCGCGTCTGGTTCGGGTGGCGGCGGCTGCGCGGTGGAGACCGACGGCGACCGGGAGAGGCGGCGGCGTCCGATCCGGCGAGAGGAGGTGGCGGCGGCGGGGACGACCCGAGGAGGTCGGTCGAGGCGCGGCGGTCGGATCCGGCACAGGCCAAGGTGGAGGGGCGGGATCTGCGGGCGGAGCCGTCGAGAGGCCAGGCGGGGACGCGTGCGGGCGTGAAGATGCGGGCGGCTTGGTGGACCAGCTCCAGCGGGCGGCGTCCGACGGCAGCAGGAGGGGGCAGAGGAGCTGCTCTCCGTTTAGGTCGGCGCCGGGTGGATCGCGCGAAGATGGGGGCGACTTGGTGGAAAACGGCGGCCGAAGTGGAGCGACGGGATCTGGTCGGAGACCGGGGGGCTGCTGCTGCTTGACGACGATGATGGCGGCCGGATCAATAGGATCCGCCGACTAAACGGTGGCGCTGCGCCCGGCGGAGATAAATCTCCCCGGGGGCGCGCAGTGCGGAAGCGAGCGGCGGCTAGGGTTAGAGGTTCTAAACCTAGAGCTCTGATACCATGAAGGAAGATAGAGTTGGGTGGAATTGGATGTATTGCATTGAGCCCCTCGGGCGGTATATATAGAGGTACAAGACTTGGGGGGCAAGAAGGTACAAGGGATTGTAATCCCAATGGACTCTAACCTACCAAATACATTGTACTCTAACAGAGACAATGGCGTTTGAGGAGGCAATAGGGCGATTAAAGGCATATGAAGAAAGAGCAGTGCGGATGCAGAGCAATGCCAGCAGCACTGACGGCCAACTTCTGCTTACTCATGCCGAATGGCAGGCACGACAGAAGGGTAACAGCAGCGGCACTTGAATCGGAGGAAAAGGGCACAGGTCCAACAGCCCTGATTGAGCAAAGTGGCATGGACGAGGCCGTGGTCGAGGAAGATGTGGTCGAGGGGCATCAAACCAAGAGAAGGCTGGGAACACTAGTAGCGGTGGCCAAGGAACTCGAGACAAGAGCAGTATCAAGTGTTACAACTGCGGGAACATGGGGCATTATGCGGCTGAATGCTGAAGCAAGCGGCAAGACGAGGAAGCCCACCTCATCTGTGCCGTTGATGAAGAGCCAGCACTAATGTTGGCAATGTCCCAGGAGGGGGCGCACATTGAGCGAGAGTGGCAAGTTGCAGTCCTACTCAATGAAGAATGAGTACTCCCAGATCTGTACCGCAGCGACAAACATGAAGAGAGTGAGGATGTCTGGTACCTTGATAACAGTGCTAGCAATCACATGACTGGCCGTTGGGGGAAGTTCCAGGAATTGGATGAGACCACCACCGGAAGAGTAAGATTCGGCGACGGATCCACTGTCCAGATCATGGGAAAGGGGACAATTGCGTTCACCTACAAGAATGGGGATCAGAAGATTCTCCAAGAGGTATATTACATTCCCAAGTTATGCAGCAATATCATACGCATTGGGCAAATGACAGAAGATGGGAATAGGGTGCATATGGCGGGAGACACCATGAAAATATATGGCAGAGACGAAAAGCTGTTGATGCTGTGAAGAGAACGAAAAACCACCCGTACAAGATAAATCTGAAGACTGAAAAAGCAGTCTGTCTCTTAACAAGCCTTGATGATCCAGTGTGGCTGTGGCATGCAAGGCTCGGGCATGTAAATTTCCATGATTTGAAGCTTCTGGGGGAGAAGAAGATGGTAGTGGGAGTGCCAGTGCTGTCTCAGCCGAACAAATTGTGTGAAGCCTGTGTAATTGCCAAGCAGACAAGGTTGCCTTTCTCAAGACAAGCAAACTTCAGAGCAGAAAGGCCACTTGAGCTCCTCCACGCTGATATATGTGGACCGATCTCTCCCTGCACACTCGCTGGTAACAAGTATTTCCTCCTGATTATCGATGATTACACCTGATGGATGTGGGTGTATATGCTTGCAGCAAAAGGTGATGCTTTCTAGGTGTTCAAGAGTTTCAGAACTCTGATTGAAAACAAGTCTGAGCACATGGTCAAGACACTTCGAATGGATCGCGGAGGAGAATTTTTGTCCACAGAGTTCACTCGATACTGTGAAGAGGCAGGAATTGAGTGGCATCTCATAGCTCCTTACACACCTCAGCAAAACGGAGTTGCAGAATGCCGTAACCGCACTGTGATGGCTATGGCAAGGTCACTTCTCAAGAGCCTACAAGTACTAGCGAGGTTTTCGGGGGGAAGCAGTCAGACATGCGGTCTACCTGCTGAATCACCTCCCAACCAAGGCACTAGGAGAGCGCACTCCATTTGAAGCCTGGGAAGGAAGGAAGCCACATCTTGCACATTTGAAGGTGTTCGGTTGCACGGCATACGTGAAGAACACAACTCCTCACCTTAAGAAGCTTGAAGACAGGAGTACACCCATGGTATATTTGGGTGTTGAAGAATGTTGCAAAGCACATCGCTTATTCAATCCCCGAAGTGGTAAATTACAAGTAAGCAGGGATGTGGTATTTCAAGAAGATCTTGAGTGGAGGTGGGAAGCAGGCAATGGTAGAGAAGAAGAACAACTAGTTGTCTTTGACACCCTCTACTCTGACAATTTGCATACTGCAGTAGAAGCTGAGGTAGGCACAGGAGGTGCAATGCCAGTCGCAGGAGAAACTTAGGGAAATTCTCCATCAGTTGCAGCAGGTGCTAGGACAGGAAACATGTCATCCATAGCCGAGATGACAAGTCCCTCTACACCACCGATGAGTGTTGGTACAACCACTTCATTCAGGTGTCATCATCACTGGAGTCACTTGAAGGACCTGTGCGTTTTTGGTCTATTGCAGATATTTATGCAAATTCTGAAGAAGTGGTAGCTTCTGAGGAGGAAGAAGAAGGGGAGCTGATAATGGCAATGTCTGAAGAACCATCAAATTTTCAAGAAGCTTCAACTGAACACTGCTGGTATGAGGCAATGGAGAAAGAACTTGAGTCCATTGAGAAGAATGGAACTTGGACTCTAACTGAGCTTCCTTCAGGCCACAAACCCATTGGACTGAAATGGGTGTTTAAACTGAAGAAAGATTTGAATGGTCAAGTTGTTAAGCACAAGGCAAGGTTGGTTACTAAGGGATATGTGCAAAGACATGGTATTGACTTTAAAGAAGTTTTTGCACCGGTTGCGAGACTTGACACAGTTCGAGTCATCCTTGCTCATGCTGCAAACCAAGGCTGGGAAGTGCATCATTTGGATGTAAAGTCGGTGTTTCTTAATGGTGAATTAGAAGAAGAAGTTTATGTCACTCAACCAGAGGGGTTTGAGGTACAAGACCAGATGCACAAGGTGTATAGACTGACAAAAACTCTATATGGTTTGCGGCAGGCACCACGAGCGTTGAATATTCGATTAGATAGAAACCTCAAGGAGTTGGGCTTCAAGAAATGCACCCAAGAACAAGCAGTCTACACAAAAGGGGAAGGAGAAACCAGAGTCATTGTAGGAGTGTATGTGTACGATCTCATTGTGACAGGAAGCAGCACAAATGAGATCCTGAAGTTGAAAGAGCAAATGATGACTGAATTCGAGATGAGTGATCTGGGTCTTCCCTCCTATTATTTGGGAATTGAAGTGGAGCAGCAGAAGGGAAGGTTTAAGCTCAAACAGTTAGCCTATGCCAAGAAGATACTGCTCCAGTTCGGCATGGAAGACTGCAATGCCACGAAATTTCCGATGGAACCCAAGATGTCCGATGGAACCCAAGATTAAGCTGCACAAAGACTCTGAAGGAGCACCAGTCGATGCCAGGGAGTACAAGCGCATAATTTGTTGTCTCAGATACCTGTTGCACACACGGCAAGATCTGTCATACGCTGTGGGGATGGCAAGCAGGTATATGGAGAGACCTACAGCACTGCTCCATAAAGCAGTGAAGCAAATACTCAGATACTTAAAGGGAACAATTCACTTTGGGCTCTCCTATGTGAAGGGAAACAGTGAAGAGAGTGTTTTCAGTTATTCTGACAGTGACTTGTCAGGAGATCTTGATGGCAGGAGAAGCACAAGTGGTATGGTCTTCTATCTGAATGAAAACTTAGTAACCTGGAACTCCCAGAAGCAGAAGACGGTGGCTTGTCATTGTGTGAGGCTGAATTTATGGCAGCTACAACAGCAACATGTTAGGCGCTGTGGCTAAGGAGTATTGTCAGTGAACTGACTGGTACAGAGTTGAAGCCGGTAACACTGTTTGTTGACAACAAATCGGCTATAGCCCTCATGAAGAACCCAGTATTTCATGGCCGTAGCAAGCATATAGATACCAGATTCCATTTTATCAGAGAGTGTATGGAGAAGAAGCAGATACTGGTGGAGTTTGTCAGCACAGGACAACAGCGAGCTGATTGTCTAACAAAAGCGTTGTCGGGAGTAAAACTGGGTGCTATGCGACAGCTAATTGCCGTTCATGATCTGAATCCATGCCAGGATTAAGGGGGAGAATGTGAGCAAATAATCCAGGCATGGGTAAGCAAGACCGAGTCACACGGGTGGACAAAGTCCTGCGCATCAGATTTCGGCAATTTCCTTTCCTGCAGATTTCCATTCCTTGTAACGTGCGGATCGCACAATAGTTTGTTTCCTGTTTTCACGGATCGTGGGATGGCACGATTCAGAGTAGTTAGGCTTTATATTCGGCATGTATTGGTGTGCTTAAGTTAACAGAATCAAAGAGAAAATTGCCCCAAAGTTTTGCCTTCTTTGAAGAACACTGCTTCTTCCGCTTTCTCTGAATTTCACTGTTCATCGTCTGACACTTGCATTCCCATGAGATTTCAGGTTACTGGGAGTGAATCCAACATCCAAGGCATATTGGCAATCGGCACTCGTAAATTTGGTTTGGGTTGTTTCAGCTAGCAACTAGCAAGGGTATTGATGCAATGTGAGAGATCAGATCTAGTATATGTTTATAATAAATAGCTGATGCTTTGGTTAAATTGAATTTAAATTTTGTAAAAGTTTTAAAAAAAATTCAGATTTTAAGTTGTACTGTTAGGCTTTTGGTGGTTAGACCTGCCGATGCTGCCGGTCTGACCGCCATTGGGCGAGTGATTACACCAACTATGGACTTTTTGAGAAAATGAACACCAAACACTTGTGTAATCTTGTGTGGGATGTGTTTATACTTGGTACCACTGGAACTGTAAACGGGAGCTGAAACTAGATAGAGCTTAACCGAAATTCCAGAAAAGGTGTTTTCTGATACAGTTAAGCTGTCAGACTGGCCAATGGTAGACAGTCTGATATGGGCGGTCTAACCGACATAGTGTCAGCGGTTAGATTGGCTGTTGGCGAATTGGTTTGGTCAAGTTAGGATCAGTGATGATTGAGTGTGTGTATGGCTTTGGTGCTATGGGTTGGTTGTGTTGTATGGCACTGGCACCCATCTATCATGGAATTCCTGGAGATGCATTGCTATTGATTGCAAAGAAGCAAACGGCAAAGAAAGCCTGGGAAACACTGAAGATGATGCACTTAGAAGCTGATCGCGTCAAGAGCGCGAAGGTGCAGAATTCAAGACCAAATTTGAGCTACTGCGGATGAAGGAGTCGAACACGGTAGATGAGTTCACGATGAGATTGACATCTACTGTCAATAAAATCCGAATTCTAGGCGCCAAGATGGATGAGGACTATGTCGTCAAGAAATTTCTTCGTGCAATGCCCAAAAATTTCTGCCAATTGTTTCGACGAGTGAGCAATTCGGGGACATCGACGAGATGTCCCTCGAGGAAGCCATTGAGTGACTCAAGGCACATGAAGAAAAGGTGCGCACATACCACGGCAACGACGACAACCATCTACTATTGACTTATGCTAAATGGCAGGCACAAGTCAAGAAGAGCAGTGGTGATGGTCCCTCAAGTAACGCTAGGCACAACGGAAGTGGTGGTGAGAGCCACGGGCCTAGCAAGCCGCACGGTCATGGGCGTGGTCGCAGCTAGGGCGGCCAGCGTGGCAACAATTCTTCTCGCTAGGAGGGTGAGAACCACCAAGGCGCCAGTGGTGACCGTGATAAGTCCAAAATCAAATGCTTTAATTGTGACGCGTTCGGTCACTACACGTCGGAGTGCTGCAGCAAGCGTCATGATGAGGTCAAAGGCGACGCTGGGCGCATGGGGAAAAAATGACCAAACCATATAGTACAGAGTCTGTTCCATCCCATTCAACCTCATCCTACAGACCAAACACACTAAGATGTTTATGTCACTATACAGCCTGAATTTTAGAGACTAGAACTAGCCGTGGAAATAGAACACCCTAAAACAGAGTAGAGCCCGAACTTGAAGGACTAAAACTTGCACGGAATTGGGGTAATATTCTTCCTGCAGTAACAAAAATAGTTTTCTAAATGAGCAAAATAGTACTCAGCGATGTTTGGTCAAGGTGCTACTCAGAAAAGCCTCATGCGCAATTGTGCCCTGTGGCCAGAGGAACATCTTTCTGACGAACAAAAGGCGCACTGCAGGCAAGTGCTCCACCAGTACCAGAAATGGGCATCTGAGCTGATGGGAATAAAAAGAAGCTGTCCAAATATAGCAGCAGAGATGCCGGTGCCAAGATTCTACCACAGCTTGCAGGACGAATTGTATAATTGTATCGCATCACTCGCATGAATGAAACGTGCATCACGAAGTGCACATCTCAGTACTAATCCTTTTCAGGTACCCTATCGGTTACAGGGTTCAGTGGATGATAATTGAAGGGGAGATGAAGCACGACCAGTACCACGGTAGATGCAGAGAAGAAAGATGGATTTGCTTTTCTGATATACACAGACTCTCCTATTCCCATCTAAGCGGTGAAATAGGGTGTTTTCGCCGTAGTCAATACCATTTCAGTGGCCGTACCAGTTTAGCTCTTAGAATTTTATATCTTGGTATTGGCCCATACTAGCATACCGTTCAAGAGTTTAATATAATAATATATATTTATAAGTATATAAATATTTACCTATATACACCAAATTTCACTTGTAATATTACTCAAAATACATATATAAGACTGAAGATGGCAACAGAGCGGGGTGAATGGTGCATTAAGATGGAAAATATGTCTTTCTTTCCATTTATGGCAACAACGGGGTGAATGGTGTCTTAAAAATTTCTCCCAAAGTATTCACTTATCCTTTACTCAGATAGCTATAAAGTTATGAAGATTCGGATAGGAACCCTACTCAAAATCTGAAGAAACTCAGAGCTGTACTTCAGTGAAAAAGTAGTAGGTGTAGTACTACCGCTGTTGGTATTGCGGTACTACCGCAACTAGTCGAAAGACAAAGTGATCGGATACGACTTAAATGATTGTCAACCAATGAGTGATCAAAACTAATGTGGTTGTGGTCGTGGTCGTAAACCAACGTAGTCGACGCCAATGTGATCAGAATTCAACTCAAAACGACTAGATATTAGTCGGAAACCAACATGGTAAAAAAAACTAACTTAGTCGAAGCCACCGTAGTTGAAACTAACGTGATCGAAACCAACGTGGTCGAAAATCGACGTAGTCTGAATTCGACTTGAGTGGTCAACGAGTAGAGAGTGGTCAAAAACCAACACAGCCGGTGATAAGAGAGCAGTCGAAAGACCAGCGTAGTGGAGGACCATTGAGTGGTTGAAACCTATGTGGTTGATCACTAGTGAGCAGTCAAAAGACTAGCGTAGTCGAGGACCAATGAGTGGTCAAAAACCTACGCGGTCAAACACTCGTGAGTAGTTGAAATACTAGCGTGTTCAAGGACCAATGTAAAGGAATGCGCGTAGGCTACGAAAGCAGAAAACAAAATTTTTCTACCGCGCACACAAGGACATCATGCTTAAGGAGGGATCATGGATCGTTACCACTAGACGCGCAGTGCAGCGGAAGAAGAGTTGGAGAAGCCGATCCAACCACGCGCGTCGAGGTAGTAGTGGAATTAGCTGATCGTCCCTAACAGGTCGTCTCCTCCACGCGATCAACCACACCACGAGCAGATCCAATCTCTAAGTTGTTGATGCCGATCAACACCGCAACGAGCAGCGCCTCCACCGGTATCCACACGTCCGGGGCTGGAACGCCGATCGCGAGTGTACTAGCACTCGTGAGCGGCTAGGGTTTGGCTCGGGAGGTGGCGGCTAGGGTTTTGCTAGAGGTTCACAGAAAACGTATGTTCCTCAGCCCATCGCCTCCATATATATAGACCTCCTCACTTGGGCCTTGTGGACCGAGGCCCAATAGGAGTCTATTCGGATCTCTATCCGAATTGAGCTCACATCCGAATCATATTCGAATTAGTGTTCCAACCCGTTAAATGTGCGACCTGTAGGTTCACGTATACTTGGTTGCGACCCGGAAACGCCTTTCCGGTCACCATGTTAATAGCGGCCTCTAGTAAGACATATTAACCCCAAAGTATACGTAAAGATCATATCAGCTGAACCTGTAATGTTCTCATGTACGAATCCCTTTGCCTCACGATATAGATTGAGCTCAAGGCGAGACCTGTGTCATCCTCTTAATAGCTCAATCACTCTCTCGATTCCGTGATGGATTATAAACTTGTGATTGACTCCTCAATCACCTTGGCATGGCCATGCACTTTCATAATCCATTACATCGAGGGGCCCAGAGATATTTCTCCCATAAGGAGGGGCAAATTCTATCTTGATCATTCACATCCCACTACATGTTTCATGGCAAACCCGAAGACTACTTTTATGACTACCCAGTTACGGAGTAGTGTTTAGTAGTCCCAAAATAAGCTACTACGCATGTTGGGAACCATGATGTAAGGATTCCACATAAACACTACTTGAGACCAACTGATGACACATGGAATCTCTGCAGTGTCTCATGGCGGGTCTATCCAACATATGTTCACTAACACATGTCCATATTATTGATTTGGTATCACCATACCATGATCCATGAGACATGATCATCAATCAATACATATGCTGATCTTTGAATCATATTTGTTCCTCATATGATATATGATTAGGGATCATTTAGAAATAGCAACATTTTAGCATTAAGAGTCTCATGAATAAGTCACACACTCATTGATCAATAATGATAATGTCTATTTCAAAGAACAAAGTAATGTATCATAAACATAGTATGTGATATACACAACATCTCCATGTTGCCTCTAGGGCAAACCAGTGAGTAGTCGAAAAGCCAACGTGGTCAAAAACCAATGAATAGTCAAAAACCAACGGTCTGAGATCTGAGTACAAACCCGAGTGTTTTAGGCAGATTGAAATCTGACCCATGAGAACAATTAGCAGTTAGTGGTCGACCTATAGACGATCGAAACCAAAGTGGTCGAACCAAGTCGAAACACGACCAGAGAGGTCGACGACCAGTGAATGGTCGAAAACCAGAGTAGTCAAAGATCAGGGACTGTGGTACTACTGCTACAATGCTTGCGGTACTACCGTTCCCAATAGAAGAACAAGGTTTTTAGTCGATCGCGAGAACCAAAATCGACAAAACTTTCAATTGACTAAACTAAAAGATGTGAAATTTTGTATGCATGTTTCTTAATGTCTCAAGAAGCTATTCCATTCCTAGATCAAAAAATAGATGACAAATTTGAGTTCTTTTTGCAATTCAAAGTAGCACATGCCAACCGAGGACTAAAAACCAAATCTATAATCAGATCTTGCTCGTGGAAAGAAGATAGCTAAGATGGCTTTGAGCACATTCCCACATGTCACAGCAAACAAGATCATCGAAGGAATCAACTCAAAAACTCTCGGATCAAGAAATGACCTGATTAGGACAAGAACGAGTAAAAACAATATTTCTTGAAAATCTTGCTATTGAAGTGCCTAAATGATTGGAGGTTGATCTCAAGTGATTATCTCTATCTTGTTCATGTCCTTGGCATAGCAAGATCAAGAGAAGAGTAGAAAAGATATCAAACCAACTGAAACAAGAGCAACTCAATCAACCAAATGAATTAAAGAAGGGGTTGAGAGAGGATAGGAAAAACCAACTCAGCACCAAAGCAAAATCAATCAGGCAAGAAGATACTCAAAAGGTAGATCAAAGATTGATATATTGCTTACTTAAGATGACTGATTTTACAACCACTCAACCCAGGAAGACAGCTCTAAGGCTAGAGCGCGCGCACACACACACACACACTAACCTATCTCCCATAGGAGGGAGGAGGAGCTATCCACTAAAAGTCTTTGCTATCCTTTTCAAACCCTAGCCCTTTCCTCTCCTCTCCTTTTATAGGCTCACAACTTAAACCAAAACATAATGGATTCACCCATTACGCCAAACCGGGGATAACCCGTTAACCCCACCTAACACTGAGTTTTACTTTCTCACACATGTTTTTCAAAGCAGCTTACAACCATTAACCCATTAGTGAACAAACACTTCATCCACTTCACATTTTTAGCACATACAAGACCTAAACCACTTAAGCCAACGCCGCGGTTTCACACATCGCCACTTTTCGGTATTGGGCAATTTACCAAAATACCCTTCTACCATTGCGCCCCCACACTTCTCCATCCGCGCCGCCAAACCCCACCGGCCTACAAACCCTAGCCGCTACTCCATTAGCGCCGCCGACCTCAACCATGCACCGCCACCTCTCTTCTTCCTTTGCCCTCTTTTGCTCTTCTCCCCCAAATTGATCATCTCTCTCCACCACCAAATCGCTGCCGCGACTTCTCCATCCGCGTCGCCCAAATCCATCTGCAGCACACCATCTCTTTCCACCGCCTCTCTCTTTCTTCACCACCGGCACCATCGCTCACCTCACTTCCGACCGCCGCCTTCCTTCTTCCTTGGCCTCCCCTTGCTTCTCCTCCTACTCCTCCATCTCCTCCGTCGCGCCTCCCATTTGCCGCCGCTTGACCGCCACCATAGCACCAGCTGCCGGCTCTTCTTCGCCAGCATCGTGCCTCTGCGACCTCAGCACAGCTCACCACATCTTCCTTCACAGCTCCTCCTCCAACTCCACCGGTCTACTTCAACCGCGGCGCCATCTCCCTCCTCGGCTCCACTCGACCAACATCATCGTCTTCTTCAATCCCTCCTCGGTTTCCCCTACTTCCTCTTCACTTTGGTTCATCCCAAATTCTTCTCCCTTTACCTCTTTGTTGTTCGCAATTACTATTCAACTCAATTGCTATTAATTCCCTGTTAATTGACGCAATATGAACTGTGAATGTTATTTGTGATGTGTGCATGAGATCAGTGGATATGATATTGTGCCCTATTCTGTTATTGTGAATTATGTACTATGATGAATGCTTGTGCTCACTGAGATGTTATTATGATTAGGTGTTAATTTGTTAATTGTTCTAGTGTAAGTGGTTAGTGTCTTTTTCTGTTTTTAGTTTAGTCTTCGTGTCCTGTGCTTGTGCGGGTGTTAGTTTTCGTGATGTTTGTGTGCGCGATTTAGTTAGCCAGTGACCGTTCCCTTCCCCTTGCTGTCTCGACTCTCTCTTTGCTTCTAGTCCTCCCTTGTGCTTCTTGACCTCCCTCTTTGCTTCTCTCAGTTGTCGTTCGATAGTTAAGTCGTGCGTGTGTTCGTCATAGTTATTTGTTTGTCCTGTCGTCGTCTAGTTAGCTGTCGACCGTCTTCTCCCTCGTTCTCTCTTGACTCTCTCCTTGCTTCTAGGCTCCCCTAGTGCTTCTCGACTACCTCTTTCTGCCTTGCGGTCGGTAGTTAGTTAGGTCGTCGGACGATAGTCGTGTCATCGTCATCATTTGTCTAGTCAGTCCATTCTGTAGTTTGTTCGTTCGGTCGTACAACGTCAATTCGTATTGTCGTTCGTCCTGTCATCCTTTGTTCATTCGTCGTATCATCGTGCGAGTTAGAGTTCGTTCGGTAGTTCGTTCGTTCGGTTGATTTGATAGTCGTTTTAGGTTTAGTTTCCTCCCCCGTTTCGATTGACCTAGCTTTAACTGAGCACCGGTAGTCTCAGTCTAGTCCCTGTGGAGAACACGACACTCGCCGCTATTTGAGTGGCAACCCGTGCACTTGTGGGTGTGCTGTTTTTGCACGATCAAGTTACGACAACGTTGTGAGTGTTCACTACGACCAGATGTGGTCGTAGACGACTGGTTGTGTAGTCGTAGATGACCAGTTTGTGCATGGTCATTGCAACCAGTGTGGTCGAAGTCGACTAGCGTGTGTGTGGTCGACTATGACCAACTTTTGTAGTAGTCGGTGGCCAGTGTAGCTACGGTGGTCACTATAGCAGTCATCAGCGCTTTGCTCGGTATGGGCAGCAGTTGCGGTTGGTGAGCACTGTAGCAGTCGTTAGTGCTAGAACGGAGTTTGGGTTGAGTGGCAGAGCAGTTGAAGCTGAGCAGTCGTATGTCAGAGTGTCTATATAAAAATCATAATGTAACTCGAAAGCAAGTGAGAGACAGTGAAAAGGAAAAGAAAATGTTCCACTGTGCAAAGAACTCTCTCCCACTTGTAATCGGAAGGCTCTGTTATTCCTGTCCTCAGGAAACGCCATAGTCGTAGCAACTGCAGGTGCGGTCGTAGTGCATTTGGGCGTGCAGATCCGATGCCAGTCTTCCAACACTTGGTATCAGAGCCCGGTGTATGCCTAAATACTTGCAATCGGAGACGATGGCAACTAGCGCATAGCAGGCGGCGAAGTAGAGCGGTGGTGTGCCCTTCCACTACCCGATGCTGACTTCCTCCAATTACACCACGTGGGCGATCAAGATGGAGGCGCTGATGGATGCCTAGGGGATTTGAGAGGCCATTGCTCCACCGACCGGAGTGGTCGTGGAGGCCAAGAAGGACAAGTCGGCACGAGCCATCATCTTCCAAGCCATACCCGAAGATATCCTTCTGCAGGTGGCGAAGAAGATGGCTAAGGAGGTCTGGGACTCTCTCAGGACTAGATAACTCAGCACCGATCAGATGCAAAAGGCACGCCTACAAACTCTACAAAATGAGTTTGTGGCACTGCGCATGAATGATGGAGATTCCATCGACGAATATGCCGGAAAGCTGAGTGGGATGGCAAGCAAGTATAGCGCACTTGGCTCAACCCTGGAGGAACTCGTGCTTGTAAAGAAGCTCCTCGACTCGGCACCCAACAAATTTCTCCCAATGGTCGCCTCAATCAAGCAGTACTTCGATTTGGAGTCGATGTCATTTGAGGAGGTCATCGGGCACCTGAAGGCCGATGAAGAGAGGATCTGACATCATATTGGAAACTCTAGCACCGATGAGCAGCTCCTCCTCACTCACACCGAGTGGTTGGTGCGGCAGAAGAGCGGCAGCGGGGAGTCGTCGGCAAATAACTGTGGTCGAGGCGCAGGAAACTCACAAGGTCACGGCCGGGGCAGAGGTCATGGCCGTGGTCATGGCCGTGGCCATGGCAGAGGTCGTTTCGCCAGTCCTAGTGGGACACAAAAGGAAGGCGCTGGAGGTGGCAAAGACAAAAGTCGCATCCGATGTTTTAACTGCGACAACAAGGGGCTCTACGCTTCTGAATGTCACAGCAAGCGTTGAGAGGAAGTGAACCTGACAGAAGGCAAAGAAGTGGAACTAGCCTTGATGCTGGCTGTATGTGCGGAGGAGCCACGCAATTTGGTGCTCTTGAACGAGCAGCGAGTCCTGCCAGACTTGAGAGAAGATGGCGATGAGCAAGTCGTAAGTTGAGAATGGCAAATGACCGGGATGTGGTATCTGGACAATGGGGCCAGTAACCACATGACCGGACAATGATCGTTCTTCACCGAACTCAATGAAAGTGTCATCGGAAGAGTGAGCTTCGGAGATGGATCGACCGTGCAGATCAAGGGAAAAGGCTCGGTCTTGTTCGAGTGCAAGAATGCGGAACAACGGTTGCTGACCTAGGTTTACTACATACCCAATCTTTGCAAAAATATCATGAGCCTGGGGCAATTGACAGAGGCTGGCACCAAGGTTATACTCGAAGACAACCTGCTCTGGATGTACGACCGGACAGGAAGGCTCATGATGAAGGTGGAACGCTCGGTGAGTAGACTGTACAAGGCGCTACTGCATACTATCGTACCAGTTTGCCTCACTGTGAGTTTAGCCAAATCGAAGTGGTTATGGCATGCTCGGTTGGGACACCTCAACTTTTAGGTGATGAAGCTGATGGTCGACAAGTAGATGGTACAAGGAGTGCCTAGGATTGAGTACCCTACTCAAATCTATGATGGCTATCTGCTAGCCAAGCAAGCCCGACTACCATTTCTGAGTCAGGCGGTGTACCGGGTAGAACAGCCTCTGTAACTCATACATGCAGATCTATGTGGTCCGATCACTCCTCGTACACCAGCCGGGAGCAAGTACTTCCTGCTACTCGTCGACGACTACAGCTGGATGATGTGGCTGTACACTTTGAAGTCGAAGAGTGAAGCAATCAAATCCTTTAAGAGGTTCAAGAAGCTGGTCGAAAATGAGTTTGGACATAAATTGAAGACTCTCAGAACTGACCGAGGGGGGAGTTCCTCTCAAATCAGTTTGCATAATTGTGTGATGAAGAAGGAATCCACCGGCACCTTACCACACCCTATTCACCACAGCAGAACGGGGTGGTGGAGCGGCGGAATCGAACGGTGCTGATGACCATAAGAAGTCTTCTAAAGACCATGGTTGTACCCAGTGTACTGTGGGGAGAAGTAGTCTGCCACGTAGTATACCTCCTGAATAGAGTTCTGACCAAGGCATTGGTCAGAGCCACCCCGTATGAAGCCTGGATTGGGCGAGGGTTTTTGGGTGCACCGCACATGCAAAAATACAAGGAGTCCACTTGAGGAAACTCGACGACAGAAGCAAATCATTAGTTCACCTCGGTGTCGAAGAAGGAAGCAAAGCTTATCAACTATATGATCCTCAAAACAAGAAGATTGTTATGAGCTGAGATGTGGTTTTTGAGGAAGAAAGAAAGTGGAACTGGGAGACTACAAGCTACAGCGAGATCGAAGAGACCGCAGAGTTCACTGTAGCAGATCTGACAATAGAAACAGACTGGTAGTCGAATTAGCAAGCCACAACAGGGGTAGACACTTCAGTACACGGGCTAGAGGATTGGACCACCATCTCGCCTACAATGACTAATGGCCAGTCATACTCGGGTAAAGAACAAAGCCCCTCAAGTCCCTCCTCTCCAGAAACAGAGGAAGGAACCACCACATATGACCACTCTCTGAAGTGTACGCAGAAGCACAACCGGTCGAACTCGATTCAGAGATGCTGCTGCTGATAACTGAGGAGCCACAGAACTATCAAGAGGCGGCAATTTCACCCGAATGGCAGGATGCGAGCATTGGCAGCTCAGAAGAGTTGGGAGGTTCACCACCTTGACACCAAGTCTGCATTTCTAAATGGGAAACTCCAGGAAGAAGTGTATGTGAAGCAACCCAAAGGCTTTGTCATAGAGAACCAAGAGCACCTTGTTTACAAACTATCCAAGGCGCTCTATGGCCTACGACAAGCTCCAAGGGCGTGGAACATCTAGTTGGACAGCACACTGAGGGAGCTTGGTTTTCAAAAATGTCCTCAAGACCAGGCCCTCTATAAAAAAGCTCCAAGACTGATCTGTTGGTGGTCGAAGTGTATGTGGATGACCTGATCATCACCGGTACAAACAAAGACCACATACACTTGTTCAAGCAGTAGATGATGAGGGAATATGAGATGAGCAACCTCGAACTCCTCACATACTACTTGGGAATTGAGGTAGAGCAGAAGGTGGGAGAAATTACCTTGAAGAAATCGGCATATGCCAAGAAGGTTTGCAAGTGGCCGGATTGTGGGAGTGTAATCCGGCAAAAGTTCCTATGGAACCCAAGTTGCGACTGAGTAGGGATGAGAAAGGAGTACCTGTAGATGCCACTAACCGCCGCATAATCAGAAGTCTGAGGTATCTAACGCACACTTGGCCGGACCTGACGTACTCGGTGGGGATGCTGAGCAGATTCATGGAAGCACCCAAGGAATCCCATCTTTAGGCGGTCAAGCGGGTCCTGAGATACATGAAGGGGACCATCAACTCAGGCTTGAAGTACTCGAAAGGAGGAGAAGGGCTCCTAGCAGGCTACAACAATAGTGACCTCGCTGGGGATGTGGAAGACAGAAGAAGCACGAGCGGCTATGCCTTCTACCACGACAGGAGCCTGAATGCATGGAGCTCTCTGAAATAGAGGACGGTCGCACTCTCCTGATGCGAGGCAGAGTTCATGGTAGCCACTGGTGCAGCCTGCCAGGTGATCTGGCTTAGAAGCCTGTGCAGTGAGATCACTAGGAAGAAGATCGAGCCTATGACCCTTGTAGGATTAAGGATAACCGACTAGAGGGGGGTGAATAGGAGGTTTTCAAAGTTTCTTGAATTCTAAATTAATTCTACACAATTAAAACTTAAAACAATTTAAATCCTACACAATTCTAGTAAGTTGGTCACGACAAGAGTATTTCTCTACTAAGGATCTAGCACAAGTAATATAGTCACAATGGAATAGTTGTGTAAGATACAAATAAGGGACAAGAAATCACCAATGAGCACACGATGTTTTTACTATGGTGTTTGGAAACTTGTCGGTTTCCCCTAATTCACATTGAGGTTAGCCCAAACGAATTGGACCGGCTCCACGAATTAAGCTGAAACACCTCAAATCCACTAGTGGTAGCTCTTTCCCGCTCTGGGTAGGTGAGCTCCAACTTTCACATGCACACCGGGCCTTCTCACAAGCTTCTTCGAGAAGATCACTGGTCAATCCCCATTGAGTCGTCCAGGTGCCGACAAACACCAAGAGAAAAAGATTCCTAGCTTTACTTGACCACAATTTAGCACCAAAGGATCAATCTATTGGATGCAATGCACTTTTTGGCTCAACCACCTCAAATGAATGCACAAGAAGTAAATGAGGTGTGGACTGAATGCTCAATACTCAAAGATGTTCAACAGTGCTTATTCTTACTGTCCTTGAGCAGGCGTATGTGCATGTGTATTTATACCATTACCAACCAAAACTAGCCGTTGGAGTTAAATTCCAGAAAAAATTCAGAGCAAGCGGAAGTACCGCAGGCCAAGGGCTAGTACTTCCGCACCTGCTCTGACGCGACAGTAACGGCTATATCAGAGTTCTAAACTAGCCGTTGGTTTGTCAGAGTGGAAGTACTGTCGTTATAAATCCGGTACTTCCATTAACCGGTAATTCTGCAAAACCGGCGCGGTACTTCCGTTTGAACCGAGGCTGAGAGTTGGCGCTCTTTGGAAAACAGGTTCCGCCTGACTTTTCAGAGCTTCTATGCCCTGGAAGTACAACTCAAGGGTGCGGAACTATCGCTTCTCCGGTAGTTCCGACGTTGAAACTCCGGTACTTCCGATTTTCGCAGACTTCAGAAACGTCCCAAGAGTGCTCTCTGAAAAAAGGTTCCGCTCGGTTTTCGGAGCTTCCGAAAAGTGAAAGTACTGTGATTTGCACGCCGATACTTTCAGCTGTTCGGACAGAGCACCGAGCCACTTCGAGGTTGCTCTCTGGAAAAAAGGTTTCGCTTAGTTTTCGGAGCTTCCAAGCGTCGGAAGTACCGTTCATAGCTGCGGAACTACCGCTTCTCCGGTAGTTCCATCATCGAACCAGCGGTACTTCCGCTTTTCCAGACAGAGCAAAGATTTGGCTATAAATTTAATTTATAAAGAATGCATGATCGTAAATTGATCCAAATGGCACAATAATATTGCTATCAAGCTACTTGCTAAGATCCCTCTTTATGGTATGACATTTATCCTATAATTCGGTCTTCCATCCTTTCTCCTAAGACTGATAAAAGTAAAAGAGGGTTCTATTCTAAGTATACCTTTGCCTTGAGCCACTTTGATCTTCATTTTGACTTTTAGCATGCATCTTGTCATCCTTTTAGGAACTTAGCCTTTTAAACACTCAACAAACATGTTAGTCCCATATTCACATAAATTCATTAATTACCAAAACCAATTTTAGGGGCCTAGATGCTTTCAATCCTGTTTGTCGACAGCAAGTCGGCGATCGCACTCATGAAGAACCCAGTGTTCCATGGCAAAAGTAAGAAAATTGACACACGTTTTTACTTCATTAGAGAATGTGTGGAGAAAGGGCAAATAATCGTGGAGCACATCAGAATAGAGGAGCAGCGCGCAGAAATCCTCACGAAGGCACTCCCAGAGTCAAGTTTGGTGAGATGTAGGAGCTGATCGGAGTCAAGGACTTCACGACTTGAGTCAGGTTTAGGGGGGTGAGTGTGGTTGTATAAACATGACTCGACCACGTTGTGTGTAGTCGTAGATGACCAAGATGTGTGTGGTCGTCACGACCATATTGTGTGTAGTCGTAGACGACCAGGATGTGTGTAGTCGTCACGACCATGTTGTGTTTAGTCGTAGACATCAGGATGTGTGTGGTCGTCACGACCATGTTGTGTGTAGTCGTGGACGACCAGGATGTGTGTGGTCGTCACGACCATGTTGTGTGTAGTCATGGACGACTAGGATGTGTGTGGTCGGACACGACCACATTGTGTGTGGTCGGTTACAACCACGTTGTCTGTGGTTGGACACGACAATGTTGTGTGTGGTCGGTAACGACCACATTGTCTGTCGTCAGTTATGACCACGTTGTGAGTGCTCGCTACGACCAGGTGTGGTCGTAGACGACTGGTTTGTATAATCATAGACGACCAGTTTGTGTATGGTCGTTACGACCAGTGTGGTCGAAGGCGACCAGCGTATGTGTGGTCGACTGCGACCAACTTTTGTAATAGTCGGTGGCTATTGTAGTTACGGCAGTCACTGTAGCAGTCATCAGTGCTCTACTCGATAGCAGCAATTGTGGTTGGTGAGCACTGTAACAGTCGTCAGCACTGAAACGGAGTATGGGCTGAGCAGCAGAGCTGTTGTAAGTCAGAGTGTCTGTATATAAATCTTAATATAACTCGAAAGCAAGTGAAAGACAGTGAAAAAGAAAAGAAATTGTTCCATTATACAAAGAACTCTCTCTCACCCGTAATCGGAAAACTCTGTTCTTCCTGTTCTCAGGAAACACCGTAGTTATAGGAACTACAGGTGCGATCGTAGTGTATTTGGACGTGCAAATCTGGTACGGGTCTTCCAACATCCGGTGCCTGCTGGTGGCCAAGGTGGACGCCAAGGACCGGGTGTCCATCCGGCGGTTTGGGCCCAGCGGGGTGTACGGCTACGCCGATCCGCTCGACTTCGAGGAGGGCGACCTCGCCGGCCAGGTGGTGAGCGCCCTGCGGGAGCACATCGAGCGGGAGACGACGGCGGAAACGTCCGCGGAGGTCGCGCAGCTGGACGAGGCGAGGGCTGCCGGGGTGGTGCACGTGAGGGGCAAGATGAGGTTCCTCGTCGGCAAGGACACCGGCCTCTTCGACCGGGTGCTGCTCGGCTTCTATGAGTTCCTGCACAGCACCTGCCGCTCCGCGCTGCCGGCGCTCGGGATCCCGCTGCAGCAGCGCGTCGAGATCGGCATGCTCTACAAGGCCTGACGCCGCGCGCGCGCGCACTTGCGCGCGTGTATATATTGATCGCAGCTGCTGATTGATCAACGTACGTATGTGGCCTTTTATTTGTGGTCCAAGGCATATTGGCAATCAGTACTCGTCAATTTGGTTTGGGTTGTTTCAGCTAGCAACTTGGTACTGATGCAACGTGAGAGATCAGATCTAGTACATGCTTACGATAAATAACTGATGCTTTGGTTAAATTGAATTTAAATTTTGTAAAAGCTTTGAAAAATTCAGATTTTAAATTGTGCTGTTAGGCTTTAGCTGGTTAGACCGACTGATAGCTACCAATCTGATTGTTATTGGGCAAGTGATTACACCGACTATAGACTTGAACACCATACACGTGTATAATTTTGTTTATGATTTGTTTATACTTGGTACCACTAGAACCGTAAACGGGAGCTAAAACTAGATAGAGCTTAACCGAAATTCTAGAAAAGGAGTTTTCTAATATAGTTAAGTTGTCAGACTGGCCAATGGTAAACAGGGGCGGTCTAACTGACATAGTGTCAGCAGTCAGACTGGCGCCAGCGGTCAGACTAGCTGTTGGCGAATTGGTTTGATCATGTTAGGATCAATGGTGATTGAGTGTTTGTATGACATTGGTGCTATGGGTTGGTTGTGATGTATGGTGGATGATTTTGGTTGTTGTGTTGCATTGCTCTGTTTTGCAATAATAATTCTGGTCATTATTCACCACTCTGCCCACTTCCACATGAAAATAAGCAAACACTTTTTTCCGGATGATTTCATTTTCAGGAGTACATCAGCAATTTGAACATAAAACATTTTTGCATATAGAGCTCATGCGAACCGGCAGTGAGCAGTTCAAGCAGTGAGCAGCTATGCAATCTGGTTAGAATAAATCAACAGATTTGCTACTTTACCTAGTCATAATGATCAGCCTCCACAGAGAAACCAAAGCACACATGAAGTGATGCTACTAGACTAATAAACTGTTTTGGTTGCATTGAGGAGAAAACTGATTGACTACGGATAAAATGCGTACCAGTTTCCTTGTTCTTTTCCATAAGAAGATTATTCAATAACTTAGCATCTCCATACTCTCCAGTGAGAGTAGAGCCCAAGATGGCTGAAACACATATAGTGTTCTCATCCACCATTTCAACAGCCTTCACAGGATCCATAACATAATATCCTTAACCTCCTTCAATTCTACTTCAAAATATCTTGCGAATTTCTCCCAGCAAACCTAGGAACAGGAGAAATTACGAGAGGCCTCTTTCATATACTTACAATGGGTAAGGTCTGTAACATTTCACTTGACAATACAACAAAAATACCTGAACATTGGCACCAGTGACAATGTTGGGTTTGTCACATTGCTTCCCCTGCTCCTTTTCTTTTATTTTGCCACTTCCTCTTGAATGCCAAACCTGCAAGCATAATTGCTTCTGAGGATCCCACTGTTCCAACTCCAATAGCTGTCTCATCCTTCTTAATCGGTGCATTGAAAACGTGAGCTATCATATTCACACAACGGTTCTGCCAAAGTAAAAACAAGTAATAAGCAAATGCACGATGCAAAGGCATGTAATGATCAAAACCAATAACAAAAAATAGCAGTGTATAAACAAGTAACAAGCAGGCACATAATCAAAAGGTGTTTCCTGTTAAAAATCAATAAACAGCTGGTAGGTTTACTTTTAATAATAAATATATTCAACGGTGATTAACAACTTGTTAATACAGTTCAATTTTCAACTACAAACAAAATAAGGTTTCCTCGCCCGCTTCACCCTCAAGGTGGATGCCCTCGAGGAGGCCGCAGCCTTCCTCGCCTGCTTCCCCGACGCGGAGGACGACGCCCTCGACCTCCTCCTCGACGAGCTCGACAAGGAGCCGCGTAACTACTCTCTCTCTCTCTCTCTGCCATAGGCCTACCTCTTGTTTCTGTTCCTCCGCTTTATGTTTTTGACCCTATGTGAGTGCGTGCAGTGCAGTCGTCGATACTGGACCGGGACGCGGTCCTGCGCGTGGTGGCGCTACTCGTCAAGGCGGAGGAGGCGGTCCACGCGGCGTCGCTGGCGGCCACCAGCGCCCGATGGCGCTGCGGGTGGTGGACGCGTTCGTCGTGCCGCGGTTTCACGAGTATGTTCTACGAGTATGTGGATGCCGCTGCTTTCTTGTAGATCTGGGCAATTGGGCCTGGGGTCTTTTGGCGCTTCGCTGTTGAACTGTGGTTGAAAATCGCTAATTTGCCCAACTTGAATGCTAAAGTCTTGGTTTTGGAAGGTGCGAAATGCCTATGTTTTGGGAATAAGGAGCTATTTAATTACCTGATTCGCCTAAATATTGAATGAATTTCGATGAGGGATTGCTAATTTGCAGAATGGATGTAGGACATAGATTTTCAAGGGAACTCTTTCTTTCCTAGTGTTGGAAAAATGTGTTAATTATAGCTGTTTTGTTGATTTACGATTCGAATTTTGAGGAAGGATGGTTTGTGTCCGCTCCGGCCCGGCACAACGGTATGGATTAGTATACCTTTTGGATTTGTTTCCGTATTTGTCTTGGAGTCCGTTTGTACCCCTTATATGTACTTTATGAAGCTACACGGGATAAGTTTGATCACTTATTGTAAAATCCCCTGATTTGTAACACCTCATATAGGTCATCGCATTTGCACGTCCATGCTTTTTGTTCCAGATTTAGAGTTTTCACATTAAATTTATGTATCTTGTTCTTTATTATCTTTGTTATTTGTGGTGTCTATTCTAACATTTTTTGTATTCAAGAAATTGTGCTTTACTATAGTTTGACAATTGGTTAGCTTGGCCATGAGTAAGGCTGTAAAAAATTTTTTGAGGCTTGTACGGTGCTCGAGCTCGGCTTGCTCTAGGCTCAATTCAAATCCGGCTAGAACTCTAAATGATCCAAGCTCGAATAGCTCATTAGAGTTCGATTCAAGCTTAAATATTGATGCATATTAACTCTTACCGAATTTACTCGAGTCAAGTTCGAGATTTTCTATTGTTGAAAAATCAGTGCAGGTTGAATTGCTTTTTACTGTTATCGAGTTTACTCAGCTGAGCTCGAGCTTTCTTATTGTTGAAAATTAGTGCATGTTAAATTTTTTTAATTATTATCGAGCTTATTCAAACCGAGCTCTAGTTTTGGCCGAGCCGAACTCGAGCTTAGGTACAGACTCGGACCCAACTCAGGCTCGCTTGAGATCGGCTAGAGCTTCTACCGAGCCCAAGCTTAGGAGACCAGGCTTGCTCAGACTCGACTCGTTTACAGCTCTAGCCATGAGGATCGAATGGGTTTTAGAAAATTAACTTGTTTTCTTACTAGGAAGTGCCATATAATTCAGAATGACACATAGACTTCTCTTTGATGCTAGAACACATGACCTGCTAAAATAGCTTACTGTCTGAAAATTTTACCCCAAGCATTTCACAGAGAAGCAGGAGGTAGTTACTAGAATGGCCCTCAAATCTTCTATTTGTTGATGCTATATTCGATTATGTTGTGGATATAGGCATACCGGCATATTAGTCATCCATGGAGAAGCTGGAGATAAAGCTACCCTTTACAGGGACAGGTATAGGGGTGGATATCGAGCCGGCTCGTTAAGGCTTGTTAAGGAAGCGGCTCGGCTTAGCTCGTTAGAGTAACGAGCTAAAAGAAAGGCTCAGCTCGGCTCGTTGAAATATTTGAGCTTGGCTCGTTAGGCTCGTAGATACAAATTACATAAATTGATTGTAATTATGCAACCAGTGGTTATGTATAAATTACAAAATATGGTAGTACCAACTGTGTTACATTCAACTAGTAGTTCATAAGTGATTTATAAAGTGGTAACAAGAACAACAAACAAAAGGTCTTCTATTTGAAGATTTCAACCATTGACAGTTTGGTGCGGAACAAATGGTCTTGAACTCTTGATTTCAACGTTGCTACGAAACAAAAGGTCTTGACTTCAACATTGTGAATGGAAAACGGACATATGCCTAACTGCCTCCCAAAAATCTGTGAAGAAACGATAAATTTTATTCCTAAGAAACATATGAAAGAATCAGAACATATATGATGCATACATGATTCAGTTGAGAGCTGCTCAGCTGCATACATGATTCAGTTGAGAGCTGATTCAGAAACATACGAAATCTACCTCACACAAGGGTATGCTTGAACTGAGAGCTGCATACATGACACATGATTCAGTTGTCACCCAACTGTGAAAGCGCGTACTTCTACAAACTGATATGCTATTGAAGCCACTAGAAAAGTTTTATTTTGCTAAAAAGGTTCATCCAAATAACTGCCACTACCACTCTACCTGTATACTTCTTTTCAAAGGAAGTATGGCCGTATGGGCATGTGCAGCGTCATTTGACCCTGGTTCACCATGCATGAGCGAGCTAGCTGACAGTAAATGCTCTCTCTCCCTAGCTTTGACTCCCTAGCTTACTACTGTACTCTAGTCACTTGTACAACATTTGCTCTCGATCACATGCAGTAGAGTAGGTAGCAGGGTCAAGGTCTCTCCTAAATAAAAGGCCAGCCAACACTGAGCTATACACTGCTATAGTGCTATGCCTTGCCCTCTGCTATACATACTCCAGCCCACTGCCACTATGCCAGTATACTTCTTTTGAAAGGAAAATTGCTACTCGAGCAACTTTTACAAGTGCACATATTGTGCCTTCTATTCATGTTTGATGTGAGAAATACCAAAAGGACCAGGATAGTTGCTAGATATTACAGATTTTCTTTAAATGCTTTACCAATTATCACTGTACCAACAACTTGATTAGATTGCTCATTATGCTGAGGATAGATGATTCATTGAGTATTTGAGGATGCCTAAGCTGGAGGTAAAAATTGTTATTTTGAGGACTAATTGGTATATGAAAATTTGTTGTTTAGATTGAGCATTTCTGTAAGATTTACAAAACTATGATGCGGCAACTATAACTAGAATAGAATTATAATGTTTTGGTAGAGAGACTTACAATCTAGTCGTGAACTTCGTCATTGTCCTAGTTGCTAGCCACCACACCCTCAGGAAATGGTACAAATTCGACATCATCTTCTTCCTGCAATAGAAAATCAAGTTAGACTCAATAGTAACAAAGATGATAGATAAATGAGTTAGTGTGGGACAACATATCACAAACATTGGAGGTGTCATGTCATTTTGAGAACCTCATATCCAGCTAGAAGCACATGTTAGTGTCTCAACCATAGCTAGGCGCAAAGCACTACAATAATCATCAAGGACTCTACCGCCAGCACTAAAGGTTGACTCCGAAGATATGGTGCTAGCAAGTATAGTTAAGAATTTCTTTGCCATGTTGGACACCACCGGGAACCTACGAGCATTCAACCTCCACCAATCTAGCAATTTGATACTTGTGTCTGCTAAAGGATGATTCGGTTCATCCAGATAGATGAGTAATTCTGATTTAGATGATTCCGTAGATCTGGATCGCAGAAATGTCTGGAACTCACTTGGAACTGAGGCTAATGAGCTACTAGTTTCCATGGTTGAAGAGGACTTGGCACTGCTATTGGCAGCTTTGGTGTGCCAATGCTGCATCTCATATGTGGCATACAGATCAAACAACTCGGCACGGATTTCAGTCTCCTCAGTAATGGTTTTGGAGGAGTCAAATATCTGTGCAAAACACCAACTAACAAACGTCATCTTAAACCTAAGATCAAGAATAGTAGCAATAACCATAACATTATTTTTTTCAGCCCAATACTTGTCAAACTTGTCTAACATTGCTGAACCCATATGCTTGACATGTTCGGTAGAAGTGCTTGCAACCCTCAATGCAATCTTAACATTCACTATGTAAGGATAGAAAACATTAGCTGTTGAGTATAGAGAACCTGAAAATACAATAGTTACCTTAGCCAATGTCTTCAATATTGGTTGAATTTTGTTGTATAATGCTCATTCTTCATTTGAAGGCTACCACTTGTAATTAGCATCAGAATCAGCATAGCACATTAATACATCCTTGTAGGCAATGCAAGTGGACAACATTCTATATGTTGAGCTCTACCTTGTTGACACGTCCAACTTTAAGCCCACTCCAACTTCCAAAACAATGGATCAAATTTCTAAGAATTTGTATATACGAGATGAAGACTTCTTTATATACTTGACAGATTCCCTAAGTTTGCTTATCAAAGTTTTCAATGGTGCCATGCCATCGTTCACTACCAAATTCACTATATGAGAACAACAACGAACATGAAAATATGTAGGAATGAAGTTTTCTGATCCCCTAACAATGAACTTGGCTATCAAACTCCTAGCGGCAACATCATTTGAGGCAGCATTGTCAAGAGTAATCGTCATAATCTTGTCTTCTATTTTCCGTGCAGTTATATACTCAAAGACTGCCTGAGCTATCATAATCCCGACGTGTGGAGGATCCAACTCAACAAAGTTCAACACACGGCATTGCATAGCCCAATTAGAATCAATGTAATGCGCCGCCAAACTCATATAACAAAGGTTTTGATTCAAAGTCCACAAATCACAGGTTAAACTTATGTAGTCCACAGCTTTAAGACTCTTCCTAAGGTTTTCTTTTTCTGTTTGGTAAACCTTTATGCATTCATCCCTTATAGTCTTTCTACCAATAAACTGGTATGATGCATTCATATATCTCATCAACACATTAAACCAAATGTACTCTACCATCTTAAATGGATACTTATGGATAATTATCATCTTTGCAATTAATCTACGAGTTTCCTCATGATCATATTCAGTAGGAGTAACAAGAGGTAAACTTGATCCCTCGGGATCATAGTTGAGTGTACCTTGAGCCTTTTGCCTTCCCACTTTGTTTAAATAGGGGGGACACTTTGGAATGTGCCTTTTCATATGTGAAGTGGCTCCCCCAAGCTTGTAAGAGAACAGTCCATAACAAAACCAACACCTGGCCTTCATCTCAGTCACCCCTTTCTCCTTCTTAGATGGGACATTCACCACCTTGAATAGCTTCCAACAATCCGAACACTTTCCTCTACTCTTCTTGGTAGGAGACACTGCAATTCCCTTCTTCCTTTTCACTCTTCTGTTGCTACCGTCATCTTCCACCACAACTTCTACCGCATCATCGCTTGTAGAATCTAGGGAAACATGTGAACCTTCACTGTCATTTGAGAAATCAAGCATGTCCGATGAGACTGGCTGCTCCAACTGCTCACCCGGCAACTATACAAAATTAGAAACTTCAATTAAAAAATAATAGAGAATGTACTTACACTGCATACATCACAACTAACCGTACTACAATATTTAGGCATCAACATATCCATTTCTGTTGCTAATGCAGTATCAAGTTACTTAAGTGTTATGCAATGACTGTTTGATATTTAATCCCATATTCACTTCTTTGTACATATTTTTCAAATCAGTAGGTCACAACATCATCTTGTTAAGAGAATGAAACAATCTAGTGATGGCATTCAGACGAAACAATGTTGTCCATCAGACAAGCATCCCACAAGTAACTAAAGCACACCTATCTCCAAATTCCAATCACAGATAATGGCCAAAACAAAAATCACATAATATAGATTACTATAACAATTTTGTAAAATTTAAAAGATGGATGGTATAATGTTGTCTACATCACAAAATTGGAGGACATGCAGTTTGTTTCTCTCCAACTGTGATGTGCTTTGCAAGTAAATATACACAGTCAACAATCAACATCCAAGATACACTCTCCAATCTCCATTAATCTCTCAAGAACATGGGTTGAGGAGCTGCTTTACCAAGGCTGCCAGAGTCGGAGCTGCTTTACCGAGGTTGCCAGAGTCGGAGCTGCTTTGGTACTGCAAGGTGGTCGTGGACATGGGTTGGGGAGGCGGTTCACCACTGGGGTCAATGCGAAGGCAGAGTCGGAGCCAAACCTGGAGGACCTCCTCCCTCCGTGGTTCTTCAACTCCATGCTGGCCTGCGCATGCCGCTCCATGCGCCAAACGCCGACGAGAGGCCGACAACGAGGGGAGGTGCGGCACTGCGGTAGCGGTGATGTGCGGTCCGTGGCAGTGTTTTCTACGGTTGAGACTTGAGGGAAGGCGATGGCCGATGGGAAGGGGGTGGAGGCTGAGGCGAGGAGGAAGGGAGGGACCGGCACCGGCGGACGGTGACAGTGAGGTGTGGCACCACAGCGGCGTCGTCGGATTTTCTAGGGTTGAGACGACAAGGGGAATTAGAGATGGTAGATGGGAGTGTGTCGGGCCTGTCAACACTCAGCAGAGGGATGTGGATAAGTGGATTGAGAACTTGAGATGGGCTGGGGTCTCGAAGACGCAAATAGATAGATGAGCCAGCTGAGCCAGCCATCTGACCGAGCGTCTGACTACAATTCTCTTAGACGACTGTCTAACTGAGCCAACCGAGTCAATCGAGTGGCTTGTAAGTCAGCTCAGGCTCGGCTCGTTAAAAACCAAACTCAACCCCAGGCTCGGCTCGGTTCGTAAATGCCACGAGCCAAACCGAGCCGAGCCTGTATCAAGCCAAGCCAGCTCGCGAGCCATGAGCTTTTTATCCACCCCTAGCAACATACCAATAAACCATTTTTGATACAGTTTTGGAAAGGTGAGTCAGGTCGTTTCACACATGGATTCTTCTAGCTACTGTGCATGTCTCCTTCGTACGTACGTACATTTGGTTGACCGGAACATGCATTCCTGATGCTTACACGCGTCTTTTTCTCGTATAGAATAGCTAGCTAGGGAGAAGATTAATAGGCAAACCTGGGCACGTTGCGCATATTTACTGGGGAGTGTATAGACATCATGTAGATATTTTTTTTCTAATTATTATCTAAATTTATGACCTTTGGATTAGAGATAAGGACCTTTATTTTTTAAAGGGGGATTTTTTTTCAAGGGGGAGGGGTAGAATTTAAGAGGAGAGAGGAGAGTTTATGGCTATTGGATTTCTAATCCAATAATCCTAAATCTGGATGATAATTAGAAAAAAAACATCCAATAACTTTTAACAAAACCCTATTTACAGAGCCAAAGATTCTGCTGCTGCTGCATCCGTTAGTGGGGCGCGGGCCACACCGTTCGTCCGCCTCGCGCGCGACTACAGGTAAGGCCCCTCGCTGCGTTGCCATTCATTCGCCGCTCGCATTGCCTCCAGGTCTCCAATCTCTCCTCTCCTCTCTCATGGCGACAGCCTCCATGGACGTCGAAGCGGGACAAGAGGGCAAAGATGTAAGTGATGATTGTTGCAAGTTATCGTGGCATGCATTTCAACTATTGTACTTGGCCCATATGTAGTGTCATATTTCTCATGGAGCTAGATACTCCTGGTTAATTACTATTTGTTCCGTTGGTATCTTCAGTAAGAAACTAAAAGTTGTTCTACTTAATTAGAAACAGTCAATCAAGGAATTCAAGAAGGAAAAATGGCAAACGGAGGCTCCCAAATTATTAGGCTGCTGGCCATGATACGTAGGACTGTAAAAAAAAAAACTTAAGGCTCGTAAGTTGCTCGAGCTAGGTTTACTTTAGGCTCGATTCGAACTTAATTCGAACTCTAAACGAGCCGAACTTGAGTTTGATCTTAAACTCATGAGTTTTACCGAGCCAAGCTCGAATAGCTCGTTAGGGCTCGACTTGAACTTGAATACTGATACATGTTAACCCTTAATAAGTTTACCCGAGCTGAGCACGAGCTCAAAATTTTCTTATTGTTAAAAATTAGTACATGTTAAATTATTTTGATTGTTATCGAGCTTACTCGGGTCGAATTCGAACTTTTCTTGTTATTGAAAATTAGTGCATGTTAAATTGTTTTGACTGTTACCGAGCTTACTCGAGCCGAGTTCGAGTCAACTTGAGCTTGGGCCGAGCTGAACTTGAGTGTGGGTTTAGGCTCAGACTCTAATTCAGACTCGCTTTCAATGTTGTCCTCCTCCTTGCAGAAGAAGAGGGTCTACCAAGATCTAGTCCTAGCTTACAAGACTCTTGGTGTTGTTTTTGGTGGCCTTGTCACTTCACCTCTCCATGAATTTGACAGATCCTACTGAAGAAGACTACTTGGGAATATACAGCATCATGTTTTGGACCCTAACTTTGATCGGTGTAGTCAAGTACATATGCATAGCTCTCAACGCCGATGATCACGGCGAAGGTAATATATCCACTAATTCTCCCAAGTTTGATAAATGATCCGGAGCATTTCTGACTAGATCAGTGTTTGTCTGTCAGGTGGCACATTTGCCATGTATTCTCTGCTGTGCCAGCACGCCAGCATCGGCATCCTTCCATCCAAGAAGATCTACACCGAAGAAGAAGAGTCTGGTCTCAACTCGGCCTATTGTGACTGGAAGGCCCAGCAGACTGAGAAGGTTCATTGAGGGCAGCATAATCGCGAGGATGCTTCTGCTTACTGCTATACTAGGCATGTGCATGCCCATTGGTGATGGCATCCTCACGCCTGCCATTTCAGTCTTGTCAGCGATAGATGGATTAAGGGGCCCTTTCCCATCCGTCAGTAAACGTAAGTAACTGATTTGGTAACTAAGAATATTTCTGGTGCCATGAATCATACGCTGATCTTGTGTGTCTGAAATCTTTGCAGCTGCCGTGGAGGCTCTGTCTGCGGCGATCCTGATTGGGCTGTTCCTGCTGCAAAAATACGGCATGTCGAAAGTGAGCTTCATGTTTTCTCCGATCGTGGCGGCGTGGACGTTCACCATCCCGATCATCGGCGTGTACAGCATCTGGCGCTACTACCCCGGCATCTTCAAAGCCATGTCGCCGCATTACATCGTTCGGTTCTTCATGACGAACTAATGTAGGATCGTATGACACAATCAGAGAAGGTGGGTGTGAATGATTGTCTCCGTTTTTTATCATCTGAAACTAAAGCACAACGCAGAGAAACAAAATAGAAACAATCTAAATTACCAGATGGCAATTACGACTACAGACCACGTGGTCGTACATGCTTGAAAAGCTCTGTCGCCCGAATACACTTTATGACCACTCATAACCAGCACTCACTCCGACCACTCGGTTACGACTACTTGTCCCAAACGCTTGCTCCAACTGCTCGCTTACGACCACTTGATTACGAGTGCTCGAATTGATCGCCTAGTCATTCCAATCGCTCGGTACAATCATGAATTGATCACATGTTCGTTCCGATCGCTCGGTATGACAATGGATCGACAGTCAGACTGTTCCGATCGCTTGTCACGACCACGACGTACGTAGTCGTGACCTCCTTCTGCCTGACTTCCTAGCCGTTCGACCACCACCTGGACGAGATGCGCTACAGACAAAAACAGAGCACGGAAAACAAAGACGAAGGAGCAATGCTCTGGAAGTGGTCGGAGATGAAAGAAATTGATCTATTATTTCATCATCGAGATCTTGGCTACAAAGCACCTCACGGCACCCCTAAAAACCTTCTCCATGAAAGTCCTAAAACTCTGTTTGCTAGCCTACAGCTTCCCCTGCTTTTATAGGCCAGCGCACAAAGTTGTGTTATATCCAAACACTTCAAACCGTGTCCTGTTCCACCAAGACACGAAATCTATCTCTTTCTCAAACCAAGGGACCCAAAACCCTTTCAAACACGGGTTTTAACCAACTCGTATAGATCATGGACTCCATCCACAACTCCATACGACACCCACGACAAAGCCTCTAGGATATCCCCTCCTGTACCTTCATTGTGCACCATCACCGCGTGCTCTTGCATGAGCCCGATCACCTTGTGTGACCACCTGACCGCCTAGACCTCAGATTACCCCTCCTAGTCCCGGTCTTCCTTGTCACCGACTGTAGCCATCTCCACGCCTCCACATAGCATCCACCTTTGATCTCCATGTGCTTCCAGCATGAGTTTGACCACCTAGCTTGACATCACGACTGCCTCGACCTTAGATTACCCCCTCCTAATCCCGGTCCTTCTCGTCACCGACCATGGCCGCCTCCATGCTCACCTGCACATGCAAAGACCAAAGAACCCAACTCCTACCAACATAAATTAGCAAAACACACCCCTGTCTATCCCTAGACAAGATCTGATCCTCCTACGACCATCTCCTAAGTCGTTTACGACCACACTGTTCTATCACTACCACCTACAACCGTCTCCCAAATCATTTACGACCGCACTGTTCTATCTCTACCACCTACAACCACCTCCTAAGTCATTTACGATTGCACTATTCTATTGCTACCACCTACAACCATGCCATAGATCGTTTACGACCACACAGTCTTATCGCTAACTGCAACAGATCACCAAACCCACCAATATGACCGCTAAATCATAATCCACTAGTACTCGAAAACCATACCGACTATCAAGTACTGACTACCGAGTCACAGCCGCAACACATACTTGAAACCTACGAGTACAGACAACATTCCAACACCCGACCACTTGCCGTAGTCGTAAATCCACTTTTATCGAATACCGAGTCCTCCGACTATGAGTACCTCAAGCAACGACCATCCACCATCAACCACCACTCACCGACCAGTCTACCACTGGTCCAACACGAGTACTTGACGTACTCAAAGATCGCAAGAGTGAAGCCAAGATCTAGTCCTAGCTTACAAGACTCTTGGTGTTGTTTTTGGTCGTCTTGTTCTGGAGCATTTCTGACTAGATCAGTGTTTTGTCTGTTAGGTGGCACATTTGCCATGTATTCTCTGCTACACCAGCACGCCAACATAGGCATCCTTCCATCCAAGAAGATCCACACCGTGGTCGTAGATCTACTGTAGCTTCGTCGTGGTCGTAAAAACACTGTTAATTTGCAGTGGTCGTAAATCCTTACGACCACGTCTGCGGGATTTCTCTATGGAAGGCAATGACACAGAGTTTGCTCTTTCCCTTCTCTATTACTCGCAATGGCTTAGCTCCTCACACCTTGCAAATTACATGACTCCTCTCCCTATTTATACCCAGATCTACAACTCCTACTCGGGTTCCGACTACGAATTACAAACCGACTCTGACTCCAGTTCAATGTCTACTAACTTTCGACTACGACTTCTACTGTCTTTCCGGTCTGACCGGGACTTCAACCCAACTTCAACGAGAACTCTATTTCAGCTACGACCTCTGACTTTTCCTCCGTCTTGGCTTCGATCACTTCCAAACTTTGTAGATAACTTCTAAAACAAGATTATTTCCAACAGGGGAGGTGTACTCGCTGGAGACCTATTGGCTTAATTTCCCAATTGAGAAAAGGAAAAAAAAAATAAAATAAATGCAGGCGGGGCCCACCTATCGGTGAGCCGCGCGAAGAGATAAGGCAAGGAGACTTCGTCTCCTCCCCGTGCGCATCTCGAGCGTGTCCCATGTGTGCGTGAGAGTAGAGGCCTGTGCGGCCGTTTCGGTACCGCCCAGATCTGGCAATTCCGACGGCGATGGGGGGAGGCGGCAACTGGAGAGGCGAGCGACGGAGGCGCGGGCTGGCCCGAGTTCCTCGGAGCCGGCCGCTCGCGTCACCTCCTCGCAGACCTCAGTCTCCTCTTCTTATGCCCGAGCTCTCCATTGTTGCACAGAGATCTCTTTCAATCTGGTTTTGCTCTCTTGGGTCTTCTTCTTTCTCTCGGTTTTTTGGGTTGTGCGGAGGTTGGAGGCTTCGGCACCATCTCCGATTGAGGTCTTTTGCTTCTGGTTTCGACCGCCCTTTGTGGGGTGAGTGGAATCTGGGGTTGAAGACTAATCCGAGGGAGGACAGAGGAGGTGACGGTTCCCTGTTGCTTGTGAGCGCACTTGGCCGGTGCGTTCTTGTGGTCTTGTGCGGCACTACCCTGACCTTCGACTCCGGCAGTGGCTTCCCGAAGTCGGAGAGGGCACTGTATATCCGTCAACCACATCCTTCTTCTACGTCGACAAAGAGGGGTGTTAGGTTTTCTGGGACAGCACTTTCGAGTGTGCCTTGCCCTATTTCTTCGTGTTCTTCTTCAGCTCGGTTGATCCTGGATGGTTTTGAGTACCGTCTGCACTGTAAGTATTATTAACTCTTTACAAGCTTTGTCAGCAGTATTTGTTCTTTAAGTTCAGTTTAAGGTTAAGAACTGGTATATGACATGTTTGCTTGTGGGCTTGGATTACATGCTCTGTGATGATAATATCGAATGCTGAAATTGATCTGGTTAACTGAATTAAAATTTGAGCTCATTTGGATTGTCTTTCACTGTCTGATCTGTGGTTGATTTTCTAGCAACTGAGGAGATTTGTTTACAAGCACCTGAGATTATCTGTGATGCTCTGATTATTTCTGTCCAGTTCGGTCCAGATTAGATTACTTCTTCATTCTGTTTAGTTTTACTTGCAGTCTGCTAGTCTGATCTTTGCCTGGACATTGCATATTCTTTCACTGTTTGTGAACATTTAAACTGAAAGTATTCAATTAGTTGCTCTCTGTTTAGCTCAGTTCATGACAATGAAAACATTTATGCGAGCTCAAATCCTAGTTCGATCAATCAGATCATTTGTGAAGAATTTCGATATTAGCATGAGAAGGCCGAGTTTAATCAACTCATGCACCTCTGTTCTGAGAGCAAATCTAAAACAATTAATTTGTTATATGCTAGATTTAATTGTTTATTTGCTTAGAGGACAGATTGCCATGTTATTTTCAACATATTGGTGTTTATATTCTTGGAATATTTACATGGGTATGAATGGCAAGATAGAATTACATGATTATATGCAATTTATGTCATTCATGATATGCTGGAAATATGTGGAATATATTTCTGTTTTGGCTGGAATTAAAACCAAAAATGCGCTCATATCGCTTTATCTACAACAAGACCAACTACATCCTCATACTTCTGTGCGTTGGCTTCATCCTGGGCTTCGGCGACGGCAAGGACATCGGCAACACGTTCGGCGTGGTGGTCATCCTCGTCATGCTCGCCACGACCATCCTTCTCACCCTGATGATGCTCATCATTTGGGACACGCACGTCGTGCTGGTGGCGCTCTACTTCGTGTCGTTCCTGATCCTGGAGGGCACCTACGTGAGCGCGGTGTGTGTAACACCCCTGTTTTTGGGAACGGGAATGTCGTTACCTTTCGTAACAGCCCAGGAGTTCAGTTATAGACAGAAGAAAGACAACTTCATTATTTAAGAAGGGGGTTTTCCAAACTTGATTATCAATCTTCAATATTCCCAAATCATTCTCAAATCTACTTATGCTTTGTTGTTGGATTCACCCATTAAACACAGCTCCATTTACCGGAAGCACGGCGTATTCGAATACAATTGGTTATGACTTTGCAAAGCTGCCATACTTTACCCACAAGATTCCTTAACTCCCGCGACAGAATTAAAAAAACAACGTTGTTCGTTGCTCAATTCTTTATATAGCCTCTACCTAGTAGGCTTCCTCAACAAGCTTAGGACTCTACCTGACTTATCTCAGCCTACTATTGTGTGGACAACTGATAATCAAATCAATAGTAAAAATAATAATGACCAACTTCCATACAGTCCTTCTTAACTCCCTTCCGTATGGACTCACACTTTGCCGCCGCCTTGCGTATGTAGAGGTTCAATCGAATTTGAGCAGCTACTAGACCAGGTTTGACGTATCAACACTTGTGGTTGGACGATCACTATGTTCTTTACTCAGCATAAGGGTCTAGTCCTTATATTTTCACTGAGGCAATCCCCTCCCACAAATCTATGTTCAGTGCCTCTACACTGCCATCGATTTGTAATCCTTGCCCCCACCCTAGGTTAAGGTCATGGGAACCGGCCTACTTTTAAAGCCACCAGCGATCCTCGCTTACCCTAAAACCATTTTCCAAAATCCACCAACAAATACCAAATCTTTTAATAACAGAGGATTTTGTTGATTTTCTAAACTACCCTAATTACATTATTATATTTAATATTACTATGTTTGGTCAAGGTGAATATGGCCATCAAATTAGATTGGGTTTTTTTGGGTGGTAGGACATAACTAGTATCATGTCATTCTAAGCATTTATTGTACATAAAATAACAGTGTGCAAATAACATAATGAAAATACTGATAAATAGATAAATAGTGGAAATGTAGGTTCAACATGATCAAAATATGTGTGACTTGCCTTGCAGGCCTTCGATTTTGGCAACTTTGGATTCTTTGGTTTCTTGAACTTGAGCTTGACCTTCTCCTTCCTGCTTCGGGTGGTCTTCGATGTCGAGAGCTAACGCGAAAATTAATAAATTAGTTCCATGCTCGAAGGACTGAGCTAGGAACAAAGAAATAAAAGAAAGAAAATCTGAAAAACTCAAATAAATAAGGTTTTGGCTTATAGGAGGGGCCAAATGGGGAAATGGGTCTGAGAAGTGGGTTGGCGGGCTTGAAATGGTTCTAAGGAGTATAAACATGCATTTTCGGGTTTCGGGTGGACAGTAACGGGTTCACTGTTCATGCGGGTCGGCACTATTCATTGGGCTCGATCGGTTCAGACCCGTTTTGGTTAGGCGGTTCGGCTCAACCGCGCTGGGTCGGATGAACAGTAACCGAGCGTTACTGTTCATCTTCCCCGTTCGACTGGACGCGCGCGCCAAACAGAGCAGGGAGGCGATGGCTGCCAGCGGGGCTAGGGAGAACTGCGATGGGCTTTGAGGATATGGGCGGGTTCGTGAGGTCATGGGGATTCCATTTTGGGTGGTGGTAGGTCTGGCGGAGGCGGCAATCGCCGGCGGTGAGCTTTTCTTTTCCACGGCCGGTGTGAGCATTGCGGGTGAATGGGGGCTTTTCTGGGCGATCGAGCTGGCGTTTGGGCCTCACTGGGGCTCGGGCAAGCTCATGGAGGTGCTGGTTTGGACGTGGTGGCCGGAGCTAGGCTGGCCACGGCGAGGTGGCTTGGCCGTTGGGCGGCTCTCGGCGTCGGGGAAGAAGGGTGGCCAGGGAGCTAAGCCGATGGTTTGGAAGAGTTTCTGGGAGCTTGAGGAAGCTACTGGTGAAAGCAATTGAGAAATGATGGCTCGGAGAGGTGGATTTAAGTTAGGGCTCACCTTTGGGGATTTCGGCAATTGCCGGCAATGGAGGGGATGGCGGAGGCTTTGGAGGTGTTCAGCTGGCTCTAGGGTGTATTATCTTCGGCTGGGAGGGCTCGGACGTTTAAATAGCACAGCTATGGCGGTTCGGCACCGGGAGTTGGCCAAGGCGGCGGCGACACGTGGCATGGCTGGGATTGTTCGGGAGGGCACGGTGTGGCGGTCAAGGGGGATGGTATTGGCGGCCTTGGGCTGTGTATTGCGGCGGTCAAAAGGAGCTAGGGCTGTCAGGTCAGCCGGGGCAGCTGTGAGGGCCGAGAGAAGAAACCGGGGCATAGCGATGGCGACCGTGGCTGGGATGGCCTGACACAGTGCAGAGGCATTCAAGGGCGCGGTACAGTTGCTGGCATGTGGAGAGAAGCTGCAGGGTGCGCTGGTGTGAGAAGCGCGAGAGGGGGCGGTCGTCTTGGCGGCGAAAAAAAGGAAATCAGGCAGCGGTGATTTTTGTCGGACAGAGCACAGTGATTGCGCGTGCATGCACTACAGCAACATGCAAGACTGGCTCACCCCCATGCTCGTGCACTACGTCAAGAACATGCGATCGCTGCACAGGTGACGATCTTCCTCATGCTCCGATAGTCCGGTGCATGCTGGTGGCCAAGGTGGACGCCACAGACCGGGTGTCCATCCGGCAGTTTGGGCCCAGCAGGGTGTACGGCTGCACAATACAGTGCGGCTATGCCGATCCACTCGACTTCAAGGAGGGCAACCTCGCCAGCCAGGCGGTGAGCGCCCTATGGGAGCCATCGAGCGGGAGACGACGACGGAGGCGTCCGCGGAGGTCGCGCAGCTGGAGGAGGCAAGGGCCGCCGGGGTGGTGCACGTGACAAGCAAGATGAGGTTCCACGTCGGCAAGGACACCTGCCTCTTTGACCAGGTGCTGCTCGGCTTCTACGAGTTCCTACACAACACCTGCCGCTCCGCGCTGCCGGCGCTCGAGATTCCGCTGCAGTAGCGCGTCGAGATCGGCATGCTCTACAAGGCCTAAAGCTGCGCGCGCGCGCACTTGCATGTATAGATCAATTGCAGCTGCTGGTTTATCAACGTACATACGTGGACTTTTATTTGTGGTCCAAGGCTTATTGGTAATTATTATTAATGAAGTGTTTTTTAATCTAAACCTGGAGTCGGTCTCGCTAAAGTACTCAATACTCTCCAAGAACAACTATGGAGCATGAGCTATCAAGATGAAGGTCTACATGCAAACTCAAGGTGTTTGGGACGCCATCGAGCCAACGACCGACGATGCCATGTAACCAGGAAGGACAAGATGGTACTGGCAGCCATCTATCAAGGAATTACTAAAGATGCATTGCTGTTGATTGCAGAGAAGCAAATGGCAAAGAAAGCCTAGGAAACACTAAAGACGATGCACTTGGGAGCTAATTGCGTCAAGAACGCGAAGGTGCAGAACTCAAGACCAAATTTGAGTTACTGCGGATGAAGGAGTCGAACACGATAGATGAGTTCATGATGAGATTGACATCTACTGTCAATAAAATCCGAATTCTAGGCGCCAAGATGGATGAGGACTATGTCGTCAAGAGATTTATTCGTGCAATGACAGAAAAATTTCTGCTGATTGTTTCGATGATCAAGCAGTTCGAGGACGTCGATGAGATGTCCCTCGAGGAAGCCATTGAGCGACTCAAGGCTCATGAAAAAAAGGTGTGCACATACCGCGGCAATGACAACAACCATCTACTATTGACTCACGCTGAGTGACAGGCACGAGTCAAAAAGAGCAGTGGTGATGGTCCCTCAAGCAATGCTAGGCACATCGGCAGTGGTGGTGAGAGCCACGGGCCTGGCAAGCCGCACGGTCGTGGGCGCGGTTGCAGCTAGGGCAGTTGGTGTGGTAACAATTCTTGTCACTAGGAGGGTGGGAACCACCAAGGCGCCGGTGGTGGCCATGACAAGTCCAAAATCAAATGCTTTAATTGTGACATGTTTGGTCACTACGCGTCGACGTGCTGCAACAAGCATCACAATAAGGAGGCCAACCTCACGGGTGCCCATAATGAGGAACCTGCTTTTATGATGGTAGTGTCATGGGAGGAGGCATGGAATGAGGCTATGCTCAATAAGAATGAAGTAATGCTAGAGTTGCACGTGGTTGGTGAAGCTCCAGCATACACAGATGTGTGGTACTTGGATAATGGAGCTAGCAATCACATGACTGGACATCGAGCAAAGTTCCAGGAACTTTATGAGAACATCACCGAGCACGTGAAGTTTGGCGATGACTCGACGATGCATATTCATGGCAAGGGTTCCATCTTGTTCTAGTGCAAGAATGGTGATCAAAGGCTCCTTACTAAGGTGTATTACATCCCTGATTTGAGGAGTAATATAATTAGCCTTGGCCAAATGACAGAAGAGGGGAGTAGAATTTTGTTGGCCAGTGCACAATTGAAAGTGTTTGACAAAAATGACATGCTGTTGATGTCGGTGAAGAGGTCGTTGAACTAGCTATACAAGCTACCCCTCGAGACATGTCGACCCACTTGTCTATTGACATAGCTCGACGACCCGGTGTGGCTATGGCATGACAGGCTTGGACATGTGAGCTTCTATTCACTCAAGTTAATGGCAGACAAGGTGATGGCGGTGGGGCTACCAAGGATTGTACACCTGAACAAGTTGTGTGAAGGGTGTCTAGTCGCCAAGCAAGCGCGACTATTGTTCCCTGTTCAGGTGAACTTCAAAGTTGAGATGCCATTGCAGCTAGTGCATGCTGATCTTTGTTGCTTGATAACACCAACAACACTTGCCGGTATAAGTACATTTTCCTCTTTGTTGACAATTCTACTCAGTGGATGTGGGTGTATGTACTTAGAGAGAAAGGAGATGCTTTAGAATTCTTCAAGAAGTTCAAAGCCCTTGCTAAAAATGGGTTAGGTCATAAAGTAAGGACATTGAGGACAGACTGTGGAGGTGAGTTCTTATCCAAGAACTTCGCAAGATTTTGTGAAGGACAAAGCATCGAGCGACATGTCAGCTCACCGTATACCCCATAGCAGAACAATGTGGTTGAGTGAAGAAACTGCACCTGATGAACATGGCAAGAAGCATCCTAAAGAGCATGCATGTACTGGGAAGGCTGTGGGCAGCTCTACACACCACATAACAACTATTTATAGCAAATTTCGTAAACCATCAATAGTTTCATTGGAAGGGCATCTTTTTGAAATTTTACTGAAAAGAACCATAGTTAAACATCAAGCCATACTTACAGTAGCATCTAAAGTAATTGGCAGGGAGGACCAATATTTAATGGAAGGACCAAAAAACATAATTGGCAGAACCGACAGAAGTAGCAATAGAAATACTTACTCACTGCACATGCTCCAGCCATATGGCAAATGCGTTCTTTTAGCATGAAGGGCATGCTGCACTTCTGGAAGATTGAAATAGAAGTTCCTTTCGTAAGTCATGCAAACATCCACTCCTACACTAATTTAGTCACCTGCGTTGGACAAAACTAGGCACATATCAGGAATGAAAGGTTCTGAAGTACAATATTGTGAATCATGAAAGAGCAAGCATACATATTTCCGCAATCGTAGCTCCTGCATCACAATTGATGGGTAGCAGACATCGAGAATAACATTGGTGAGTTGTGGTACATAATGCCCTGCATTAATGTTTATAAAAATCACTCACTATACAAGACAAACAAATTAAACATGAACTTGTAAAACAGAACTTGCACTTGAAATACTTTTCCACCTGCATAGCTCTCTCCAGTAAGAAATAGCCCTCTTGATCTATACTCAGGAAACTTCTTATACCATCCCAACAGAAATCTGTACAAAAGATAGACTATGTGAAGTTGTGAATCGGTGATGATTGATGAATGATGAACACACTGACAATGAACATTTCCAGTTAGACATCAACAGACAAATGGCGGCACATGTGCGCATGTAGAGATATTGTCTAACGATTACAGAAAAGCACTGACACGGGAGTAAGCTAAAGCCTCACATGATAAGATCTACTGGGTGTCATCCACATGAAAAATTCTCAGATTTAGGGAGCACAGAAGTGAGTGTTCTTATGTCTAAGTCAACAGAAGGCTGTAAATGAGAAATATGTTGTAAATTCTTGCACTTTTACATTGTAGTACCGGTAACTAAAGCGAAAATCAGAAGAAAAACTAAGGATTTACATGCAAAAAGATAATGTGCACTATCTCTGTTACTCCAATGGCACACCAAGATTCACAATTTACTACAATTCACAATTTCACATGGCTAATTCTCTTAACTACTATAGAAACTGAGAAACATATTGGCCAATTCACAATTGCATAACCAAACGTCCATAATCCATTACTCCATTTCCAAGTATTGCCATATACTCATATACACAAATATTGTCATACTCATATACACCAAGTTACCAACCATTCATTGATCCACAGTCTACACAGATGACAACCGATAGGATAAAGGAGCTAAGGAACTGTAACATCCCAAATTAGGGAGCTAGTGTAATTTCAAAAATGTTAAAATCTTTTAACTGTTTCTTCCGTGTTTTTCAAAAGTTTTGGCATATTTTAAATTTCTCGAGCTGGGTCCTTGCCAAAAAGCCCGATTAATGAAAGACCAAATCTTGGAGACCAAGAACCAGGTTGAAAATCAAATTGAGAAAATCCAAATTTACTTGGAAGCCTTAATTTCAATTTTAAGTTAAAAGATGGAGATTCAAAGTCAAGAATGGAAATTTGGAATTTCATATAAAATCTTATCCGTTCACTTTGCTTATCCGAAAACTCAAGTCCGAAAAATTAAGATATTCTTTTTTTGAAACTCGCCAATCTTAAAGATTTAATTATCAAATCCAGAAGTTTGAGTTGAGTCTTCAAATTCAAATCCTAATTGCAAATCCAAGTTCTGAAACCCCAAAATTCAGAAATTCTTAAAATTCCAAAAATCTCTTGTGGGCCTGATATGTTTTTCCATCCGGCCCAGCGGCCCATTTCCTTCCCAGCCCGTTTTCTTTTCTTTCCTCTTTTCCCGGTCCGTTCGGCCGCTCCTCTTATCGGCTTTGGCCCACACACACACCATCTCCTTCCCCTCCCTTTGCTTCTTCCTCCTCCCGCCACTGCTCATGGCGTCGCCGCCCCAGGCCGACGGCCCAGCCCGCGCTCCGCCCACGGGTTTCGCCAGCTCCACCCGGTTTTGCCTCCGTACGCGCCTCCACTCCCCTATCACCGGCCTAGCCCCGCGCCACTCCCCTACGCCGCTGCGCCATCCCCCTACTCCATGCACCGGACGCGCCGCCCATGCCGAAGTACTCCTGCAGCCATGCCGGCGGTACGCCTCGCCCATGCCTCCGGACGCGCCACCCATGCCGGCACTGCTCCCCTCCCTCGCCTATAAGTAGCTTGGTTCCGCCTCCTCCCCATTCCCTGCTCCCCTTTTCTTCCACCTTTACCTGAGCTCACGTCGGCCGCCGCTATTTTGCGCCGATTCCGCCGCTTCGGCCCTCCCCTCCACAAGCCGACCCCGTCGCGGTGTACCCCCTGCCGCCCGCCGCCTCCCCATGCGGTTAATTGCAAAACGGCCGCCCGAGCACACCGCGCCAGCTCCTTCCCCCTTTCCGGCCGACCGTCGCCATCTTCGTCGCCGTCTCCCCGTCGGTTCGCCCTCGGCAGATTCCTCGTGGTGAGGGCATCTACTCGATGCACCGGAGCTCCTCCGACTGCAAGCCGACGCCCTCCACCGCCTGAGCCTCCCCGCCATGGCAACCCAACTGTGCCGCCGCCCGTGCACGCCGCCAGCCTTCCTCGGCCTCTCTCCGGCTCCACCAAGCCTCTGGGTGAGTTCCCCGTGCCTCACTCCTGCTTACGCGCACCTCCATTCTTTCCCCCTCTCCTCCGGCCACCGGTGCCCATTTCCTCCTCACCGCCGGTCGCTTAGGCTCACCGCCCGCTCGCCTTGGCGCCACCCCGGCTGAAGTAGCCGCCTCCACGAGCTTCCTCGCCCCCGGGGCACCCCATTTTACAGGTCGCAGTCGCCTCTCCGGCCGCTCCTCGCCGGCGTCGCCGCCGCTGCCATGCCTTGGCCTCCCTCCTCTGTTTCCGTCTCTGCCTCAGCTGGGAGCACTCATTCACAGCCGAACCGACTCCTTCTCTGTCTCCCTCTCAATACTATGACAGGTGGGCCCATCTAGCTAGTGGCTTAACTCCTCACCTTTTGGCTCAATGGTAATTTCATGTGTAGAAGATATTCATGCATATATTAAAGTAAGCTGTGAATGATAATAAAAAAATAAGATTGTATTTATAAATTTACAATGAAAAGATTCATGCAACTAAATTTGAAACTTAACAATGGTTAATTAATTTATTTACCAATCAAGATTAATTCATTGGTCCTCATACAGAAGATTAATTAAAATAAATGTATGCCATGGACCCTTTTCTTACTATCAAGCAGCTAACATAAAGTCAATAAAATAATAATAATGAAAATAATAATAGTAATAATATCATGACTAAAATGATTCTAAGGAAGCTAAAGAATTATATTATCCCATATTGTCTAAATCCATAATAACTAAGGAGAATGGTAAGAAAGTTAACTAATATAACAAGTGTATCAACAAATATAGCATTTCAATAATGAGGAATTGAAACCACCCGGTTTACTAAGTTATCTCTCTGATATCATCGTGATGCCACATAAAATATCGAGTATAGTTTACTCATCTCTAATACCATGGAAACTCTCCTTCCAAAAATGCTTAAATTATTTAAAGTAAAGACTTTAACATTTATCTTAAAATACAAAGACTTAAGATGGCAAATAAAATACGATTAAGAAAGTCTTAAACAAGAAAGAGCATTCCTTCATCTTTGTCTCACATCCAAGTCTCCGATCATTATCTCAGGATTTAAATTCGATAGTCGAGAATAAGTAATAATAAAAGAAGTAGCTTTATTAAGAATATCCCTAAAAAGTCATAGCATCTCTTTTTAGTAAAATATAACCATTGGCCATTTCTAATCATTTGGTTGATCAAGCAGAAAGGTTAACTTTACTCATAATAACGACTGGATTAAAATGGCCAACCCCATCATTCAATTAAGTCATTAACATAATGGTTTGTTAAGTTGGCTATTGCAATCTCAGCTAAGTATTGCCACATGAAATATCAAAGTTACCCTAAGTACTTAAAAATCTCATGTAAAGCTCCCGCATCTTAAAATCACAAAGCTCTGTCCCTCTTTGCTATCCCAGTTAACCTCTTTTATCGTCCGTAAGTCCTATCTGACTCACGGGACTTCCTTGATAAATGTAAATTAATAAAGAGAAAGTCGTCAAATAAAAGGTCGAGCCTTGCCCTTCCCCAATCGGCTGTGTTTGGCCACTTACTGTTCCAAAGCAGGTAATTCCTGTAAAATACTCCTTCACCTTCGATCCCTCTTCATCCTAATTTTCCCTCACGATAAAGCTACTTAGATAATTCATTCTCCTGCCCAATTCATCTACCGCTGTGTTTATAGCCCACTAATCCGAATCATCCTTCTATTCTCAAATCACCATAAATGTATAATTTACATTAAAACGGGCTTTTAAAGTGTTTGGATTTATTTGGTCTTTCTTTTCGTTGCCGCGTATTAGAATCTGAAGACTCAACGAGGCGATAGATTCGAACAAGATCCAGACTCGGGTAAAAGCGACGACTAGGAAGTTAAGATCTCTGACTGAGCAGGCTTTGACTTCGGTCAATCAAGGCCATGGCACACCAAGCAAGACAAGTCATCACTTTGATCATATTGATCCTACATTTTATGTAAAATTATGTTCTTTTAAACTATCAACTTGCATGCCTAATTGATTATGCAAATATATGTTAAAGCTTAAGGTAGCTACATGCCCACTTGATGTTGTATTAAATTTATTATGTCATCCTTTGATACTTGAACCACCTCATCCTTGTCACCATAGATGTTAATGATAACTTTGCTAGCTATAAGTCATATTAAGTGCCATGCTAGTCTTGTCAAGTCCAGGGCGCTAGTTGCCCTGATCATCAATCTTAAAAAACATGAGAACTTGTTTTGGGCAGACACGGGATGTACGTGGCTGAATACTTTGTGACTACTTATTTTATGCTTCTCAAAACCCTCAAACCTGCTATACCTGTCTGGGCGGGTGGTAAGAGTGGTAGGTGTGGATGTAACACAAGGTGTGGAGGTAACACAAGAATTGTGGTTCGTGGAATGAACCGCCCGAACAAATTAAGGACTTAATCCTGCGATGACCCCTCCGTGTACAACAGTACAACCACAAGCTGGCAAACTGTAGGCTTGGCTGAATAATTTACTAAACTCTCTAGCCATTTCACGGAGAATGTGTGTAGGCGGGTAATAAAAGCCCCTGTGGAATGGGACATCGGATATAGGTGACGTCGCCGAGGCTAGCGTATGGTGGAGAGTGGAGTCCGAGTGCGCCAACCTGTGGTGACATCCCGCACAACCTATGGAAGTAACCCCATAGGAGTGAGATGCTAGAGAGCGAGGTATTGTAAAGACCTCGTGGTAGTCTCTCGATCTGTATGACTAAGGAATCATGTAGAACCATCGGGATGATTACCTCTTGTGGGTAAAGATGTACAGACTCTGCAGAGTATACAACTATTCGAATAGCCGTGCCCACGGTGAAGGGCGGACACGGAAATCTTCCTCGAGTTAGTTCTATTTAAAAAAAACCTTTATGGGTGGGACAAAAACCTATTAGAGGGAGGTACTCTGATTTTGAGCTTTTTCCTGGAGGGACGTACTCCGGCGTGGTTGATAATATGGAAGTGGCATAATGATCAAAAGCTAGCATAGGTGGATGGAACCATGTAATCGGTGGATGGAACCGACACCGCTATATTTAATGCACAATCTCAAACTCTTTAAAGCATGTTTATAAAATGCCAAGTCATAGGAATTTTAATTACGATTATTGCAAACATCGCATTGAGCAAATAAAAGAACCTCGAGCCTCCTTTGTGACCTTGCATCTATTATTATCGCATCCGTGTGGTGGCTTCTTGAGTATCATCGTACTCATTCTTGCTTAACTACCATCATTCATCGAAAGGAAATAAAGTCAAGCCTGCGATGCCTAAAAGGGTCGACAGAGTGGAAGACGAAGAGGCCATGGACTAGGTCGCGAACCCCGCTTGGTCGCTGTGGGCACATCCGTGGGTCCCATCGTGTGAAGTTTCCGCCATCGCATTTTATCGCCGCCTAATCGGCCCATGAGTAAGTATTACTGTATTACTTACGCTTCCGTATAATATGTTTTTGATATACGGTAATGTATCTGTGAGCACTATCTACTGATCCAGGGAATAGTGCGTTGGAATCACAGAGGATCAGGGTTTGTTAACCCGAGGTCCGACAGGAACTAAGGAAGCACCTCGACGACCTCGTGCAGACAGTCCTTGCGTGCAGATTCAGTAGGCACGGAGACGAAGCAGAGCAGATCCATGAGAAATCACCATGGATTCGAGTAAGAAATGAGGAATGCACAGTTGCACAGAGCTATGAAATACTTGAGCAAAAAAGCAAACAAAGCACCAACAGATTCAAACATCAGTGACCTCTGGGCAAACATCCCCAACAAAAAACTAAACCAACCTGCACGGCTGCACGAAGCCACGAACGAGGGACTGTGCTGCGGCCGGTTGAAGTCACGGAGGTCGGAGGGAGATGAGCTGACGAGACGAGGGAGAGCCAGAGAGGAACTGCGCTGCGGCGGTGCGGCCGCTGCCGATTGCTGGACCCGGACTGAGCCTGAGGAAGGAGCGGGCAGGCGGCCTGTAGGCAGCCGCCCAGCGCGCCAGCCGTGGGCGCCTGGGCACCGGATCTGAGAGACAGAGAGAGTTAGGGTTGAGTCAACTTGAGATGAGGAGGAACCGAAGACGGCGCGGGCGTGAGGACTGAGTGTCTGAGTCGACTTGAGACGGCGTCGCGGCGAGACGTGAGTGGCGGAGTGGGCCGTTTGGGCGTGGGAGGCTGGAGGTGCACCGTGCACTGGGCCGTTCGGTGCGTGGGAGGTTTCAGTCGGCTCGAGCTCCTTTTTCACTCCAAATTCTATAATTTAAACCCAATTACTAATATATATATATATATATATATATATATATATATATATATATATATATATATATATATATATATATATATACACTATACCTAATATATAGTGATTTTTCAAAAAATTTTAGGTATTCAGCTGAATACCCATGAATTACTGTAGATCCTCCCCTGGCTGTGTATATCTAATACTATCGTATCTGCTGTTCAACAACTATAACAAATGCAAATAAGTGAACAAACTAGCTGTTAAACCTTGGGTGCGGTACTACCGCCAACTAGAATCGGTACTACCACTCGGCAGTAGTACCGTAAGGGTCAGCCAGTATTACCGCTCTCCAAAAACTCCAACGTGTCCCTAAAAACATGCTCTCTGAAAAAATCATGCCGCACACAAGTCCGTTACTACCGTCGGCCAATAGTACTGATCCACAATGGAGGTACTACTGTCGGCCGGTAGTACTGCATGTACAGGTCGGTAGTACCGATTTTCCTGAGAGTTGTTTCTAAAAATCAATTTAGATGCATGCATCACTATTTGTTGATCAAAATGACAAAAAGACACTTCTCAAGCTACTAGATATGATTCCCTTTCATAGTACGATATCTATCCTATCAATCCAGTTTTTTCTCCAAACTTCGAGACCGGCAAAACATGGGAACCTAAGCTAAGTTTTCACCTTTGTCGTGAGCCATGTTGATTCTTCACCACCCTTTGCATGCTATGGTTGTGTTGTCATTGATAACCCAGGACTAAATCTTTTAACACATCTCAAATACATATGTTAGTCCCATATTTGACATTGTCGTTAATTTCTAAATATTGTTATTAATTATCAAAACCAAAATTTAGGGGTGTAGATGCTTTCAGGAGGCTGCAACAGGCGTGGGTGTGCTGACGTCATAGGCCCCGCCTTCGTCTATGCCTCAGCCGTAGGGTGCAGCAGCTACGATGAGCTCCCTATCGACTACGCCATAGGAGGCGACATGTGGTGTGGGCACATATGTGCACACGCTACCGAGAGCAGGAAGATTGACTGCACCGGTGTGGCTGAACGCGGCGGCAGTGGCAACACTGTCAATGCCTACGACCCCGTCATCAATGTCCTCGTCGCACGCGATGCCACCAAGTGCGACTGTTCTCACTTCTCTAGGAGACTTGACACTAACTTCCTCAGATGGTAGGCCAAGTAAATTCTGTTCTCTTGCTAATGTGTATGCAGCTACCGAGGTGGTTATCTTGGATTCAGACGAGTTGTTGCTATCATGAGGCTGCAAATAACAAATTGTGGCACGAGGCCATGATTAAAGAAATGGAGGCAATAGAAAAGAACAAGACATGGGCACCTACTGACCTGCCACAAGGTCACAAAGCAATTGGTTTGAAGTGGGTGTTTAAGTTGAAGAAAGACACCAATGAAAATGTTCTTAAGCACAAAGCAAGGTTGGTTGCAAAAGGATACGTGCAACAATAAGGTATTGACTTTGATGAAGTTTTTGCACATGTGGCAAGGTTTGATACAATCAAATTGCTTATTGCTCTCATGGCACTACATGGCTGGGAGGTGCATCATTTGGATGTCAAATCGGTGTTCTTGAACGGTGATCTTTAAGAAGAGGTTTATGTTGCCCGGCCTGAAGGTTTCCTTGTGCCGGCATGATCTGAAAATGATTATTTGCGGTGTACCCAGAAGTAGCTGCGAGGCGGAGGCAAACAAGTTGTAGTAAAATTATTGTGTTTCAAGCCAAGTCTTAGCTTTTGTGATATTTCTGCGTTACAATTTATGTGTCTTAGGTAAGAGCCTAAGACTGGGACTAAAGTGACGATATTAACAAGAGTGGAACTCACGCATACCTGTTTTCTATAATCAAATATTGATTGATTGCTAACGAGGTAACTGTTTTGTATAAGCAAGCCATATAAAATACTAGCCTCCTTTTTCTATTTGTCATCCAGCATATCAAATGAATTTTGAAAATTTAAAAGGCCAGACAAATGGACACTTTAGTCCCAGCATGGCATCGTCCGTGCAAACAAATATCTCTGTCACCCAGGTAGTCAGGTCTCAGATCAACTCCAAGCTCCAAGTAATATTGGATCCATAGATGGGCTTCATTTACTTCACTTGGTTATGTCGAATGCCCAACTAAAAGCCCATTAAATTGAGCTTTTTACGGGCTCAATTATTCCATCAACATTAGGGCCATCCACTTTCTCCACGGCCCAACTACCCACAGCAGGATAGGCCCAGGGCGCTGCAATATTAATGGCGCTGTTTGCATAGCTGAGCACATCTTGCTACATATATTACTTGATTGGATGTTGGAACCACTCCTTTGCAAATACATGCAAGAAAGATCAAGCAGCAATAAGTAGAATGATTTATCACCATCTGTTGGAAGAAACATTCAGATCACTAAAGTACTCAACTACTCATGCATGTAAAATACATCCAGACCACATTGCTTCCTTATCATCTACACATGCAACACAGAATTAACATTCTCAGTTAGGCCTCAGATTATGTGATATTACTTGCACAGTTCTGCAATTTTGTCACAAAGTAATGCTAGTAGTTTACACGGGGACTTAACCATGTCAGGTAATATGCCTGAACTTGAACCACTTGAAATGCTATAAATATGGGGGGAAATCTGTTCAGTAGCACTAAAAGTTCACTGCTTCCGGAAAATACCACCGAAAAAATCGGGTTTCGGAAATTACCACAAAAAAATTCACCTCGCTTCAGGATTTAGCACTCTGGACAAAAATGCCCTTCCTCCTCCGCCGCCACCGCCCTGCCCCTCTCCCTCCCCTCCCTCACCTTCCTCTCCTCCTGCGCCGCCTCGTCCGCCTCCCTCTTCCCCCACCTCTTCGTCGCCGGCCTCCCCGCCTCCTCCCTCCTCACGCCGCTCGCCTCCTCCCTCTCCGCGCACCCCATCCCCGCCGCCATTGCCTACCTCCGCCTCCTCCTCGCCCCCGCTTCCTCCCTTCTCACGCCGCTCCTCCTCCTCCTCCTCGCACCATGCAGAGCCAACGGATCCCCGCCACGCCCCTCGGCAGCGTCATCACTCGCCGCCATGCCAAGCTCCTACTCCATCTCGTCCAAAGCGGCGGCGGCAGCCGCGCCTCTGTCAAGGACCTCCGCCTCCGCCGCGTCATCCCACCCGTCGACTCCTCCCCCGACGGCGCCACCGCGAAGCCCGGATCTGTCGAGAGCACGCGCGCCAGAGGCTGCGTTGGCCGAAGACCGGGAGCTGAAGCCGGTGAGTCTCCCGTGGTAGGCGTGAGGAGGGAGGAGGTGGAGGTGAGGAGGAGGCGGGAGGCGAGCGGCGTGAGGAGGGAGGAGGCGGAGGTAGGCAACGGCGGCGGGGATGGGGTGCGCGGAGAGGGAGGAGGCGAGCGGCGTGAGGAGGGAGGAGGCGGGGAGGCCGGCGGCGAAGAGGTAGGGGAAGAGGGAGGCGGACGGGGCGGCGCAGGAGGAGAGAAAGGTGAGGGAGGGGAGGGAGAGGGGCAGGGAGGTGGCAGCGGAGGAGGAAGGGTATTTTTGTCCAGCGTGCTAAATCCCGAAGCGAGGTGAATCTTTTGGTGGTAATTTCTGGAACCCGATTTTTTCAGTGGTATTTTCCGGGGGAAAATTGCATATGTACCCCATAGTTAGCAGTGATTTGTAAATTTGCCCTACACTTAGATGGTTTTGCTATTTTGCCCCATATTTAGAGTGCCTCCTTATTATTTTACCCCACTATCCACTTGGCTGGTATTTTAATTTCATTTTTCATTTTCCAGCATGGGAAAGGACATATCTACCCTTTAATCCTTTTCCTCATCTTTCCGTCATGAGGAGGCGGGAACCACTGCGAGCCTCCGCGACACCGAGATGGCCGAGGCGCACCGCCGCAGCAGAACAAGCAGCTGGCCCGCGCGCCGCACGCCATCCCCAAGTGGAGCGCGCCGGGCCACCCTTTCTTCCTCGAGGTGCTCAAGGACGGCGTCATCTTCGATAAGCTTGACGTGTGAGTCGTCGGCTCGATCTTACCATTAGTTTGATTTCCAGCTCGCCGTTGTGGTTTTCGTTGATCTTTTTTGGGCTCATGTCTTCGTGAAGGATAATGCAATTTTGTCGTAGTGATTTTTTGAAAAACTCGTGTGTGTCTTTTAGTTGCGTGAACTGGCTAATTATTAAGGAATCTGTCTTTTAGATGAGGAAAAGGATTAAAGGGTAGATCTGTCCTTTCCTATGCTGAAAAATAAAAAATGAAATTAAAATACCAGCCAAGTGGATAGTGGGGCAAAATAATAAGAGGGCATTCCAAGTATGGGGCAAAATAGCAAAGTCATCTAAGTGTAGGGCAAATCTACAAGTCATTGCTAACTATGGGGTGCATATGCAATTTTCCTATTTTCCGGAAGCAGTGAACTTTCGGTACTACTGAACAAATTTTACCTAAATATGGACCATGTTTATGAAAAGCCATTGCAACAAAATGCTAAAAATCATGAATCTAGACACACACAACATCTGTGAATCTAGATAAGTCAAGAAATTATTCTTGATCGACAGCAAGGAACATCATTCATTTATCAATTCAACATCAATCAATAGAGAAAATTGCTATAATGAGACTTCAAACAACGTGTTTCATTATAATGGGACTTCTAACGTTGACATCGCTAAAATAACACCCGAAACATTGACTTCTCGTAATACATGACATTTGGCTCTTTTAATTCTAATGTTCGGGTATTTCGAAACATTAGTCAAATGTCATGTATTACGAGAAGCCAATGTTTCGGGTGTCATTTTAGCGATGTCAACGTTAGAAGTCCTATTATAGCGAAACACGTTGTTTGGACTTTGGAGTCCCATTATAGCAATTTTCTCCAATCAATACGATCCATTCTCTGAGCACAACTTCTGTGTTGATTTGACCCAAACTACTTAGCTAAGTAAATCCAGGAATCAAGACCATAACTACAACCTAGAAGAAGTAATGATCTGAAATTTTGTGAGGGAAGGACGTGGAGTCTCACCTCGTCGGAGTGAGGATGCGCGGAGCAGCTAGGGGGAGTACAGGTGGAGGGGACGGCATCGGTGGAGGCGGCGCTTGGGGAGGAGGCGGAGACGGGGATGGCGTTGGGAAGGCGTCGGACGGGACGGCGCGGGACGTATGGGTCGGCGGAGGGAGCCAGCTTCGCTTGTCGGTAGTGTCGGCGGCGCCGGAGGGAGGCGGCACGGAAACCCTAAGTTTTAACTCGGGTCCCGCAAAAGCCACGGAAGCCCCCACCCCAGGCGGCTTCCCGCCTCTGGCTTCTTCACGTTGTATAGTGCTTCGGGCTTTCCCAAAAGCGGCTACTTGAAGCCGACTGGGACGGCTTTTGGCTTTTTCCAGCGAAAAACCAAAGCCGAAGCCGTCCCAAACAGGGCCTTTATCCCGCCACTGGCCCCAAACACCAACCCCCCTGTCCCGCCGTAATCACTCCTCGCTCACCCCTCTCCCCTCTCCCATGGCGGCGCCGTCAGCGGCCACACGTAAGAAATTGCAGCGCAAGTTCCGGCTGCGCGGCTTCACCCTCAAGGTGGACGCCCTCGAGGAGGCCGCAGCCTTCCTCGCCCGCTTCCCCGACGCGGAGGACGACGCCCTCGATCTCCTCCTCGACGAGCTCGACAATGAGCCGCGTAACTACTCTCTCTCTCTCTCTCTCTCTCTCTCTCTCTGCCATAGGCCTACCTCTTGTTTTGTTCCTCCGTTTTATGTTTGTGACCCTGTGTGAGTGCGTGCAGTGCAGTCGTCGATACTGGACCGGGACGCGGTCCGGCGCGTGGTGGCGCTACTCGTCGAGGCGGAGGAGGCGGTCGACGCGGCGTCTCCGGCGGCCACCAGCGCCCGATCGGCGCTGCGGGTGGTGGACGCGTTCGTCGTGCCGCGGTTCCACTACGATCCAATAAAAAAAGTGTTCTACGAGTATGTGGATGCCGCTGCTTCCTTGTTGATCTGGGCAATTGGGCCTGGTGTCTTGAGAATTTGCTCTTTCTTTTGGCCCTTCGCTGTTGAACTGTGGTTGAAAATCGCTAATTTGCCCAACTTGAATGCTAAAGTCTTGGTTTTGGAAGGTGTGAAATGCCTATGTTTTGGGAATAAGGAGCTATTTCACTTACCTGATTCGCCTAAATCTTGAATGAATTTTGATGAGGGATTGCTAATTTGCAGAATGGATGTAGGACATAGATTCCCAAGGGAACTCCTATTGTTGGAAAAATGTGTTAATTATAGCTATTTTGTTGATTTACGATTCGAGTTTTGAGGAAGGATGGTTTGTGTCCGCTCCTCCCCGGCACAATACTTTTGGATTTGTTTCCGTATTTGTCTTGGAGTCCGTTTGTACCCCTTATATATACTCTATGTAGCCACACGGGATAAGTTGACCACTCATTGTAAAATCCCCTGATTTGTAACACACCTCATATGGTTGGTCATCTCATTTGCACGTCCATGTTTTTTGTTTCCGATTTGGATTTTTCACGTTAAATTTGTGTTTCTTGTTCTTTGATTATCTTTGTTATTTGTGGTGTCTATTCTAACATTTTTTATTCAACAAATTGTGCTTGACTATAGTTGTCAATTGGTTAGCTTGGCCATGAGGATTGAATGGGTTTTAGAAAATTAACTTGTTTTCTTACTAGGAAGTGCCATATAATTCAGAATGACACATAGACTTCTCTTTGATGCTAGAACACATGACTTGCTAAAATAGCTTACTGTCTGAAAATTTTACCCCAAGCATTTCATGGAGAAGTGGGAGGTAGTTACTAGAATTTCCCTCAAATCTTCTATTTGTTGATGCTATATTCGATTATGCTGTGGATATAGAAATACCGGCAGATTAGTCATCCATGGAGAAGCTGGAGATAAAGCTGCCATTTACAGGGACAGGTATCAAGTGCTGCTTCAGAGGCTTGCTCGTGATAAATATTTCTCCAAGCCAGCTTTTGACACTGTTATGACTGAAGATGAGAGTTGTGAGGTATTTCTCTTGTTTTATGTTGTGTTGTTTCCCCTATTATGGATTGATTTCTGTGATCCCAGTTCACTTTAATCCAATACTTGATACCTATCACCAATAATCTTTGTTCAGCCTATTTTTTTGCCCAAATTGTGTTAGTCTTTGTATATGAAATTAAGTGTACAGTTTTTTTTCATGTAGATAACTTCTATACAGTCTCTAATTGGGTGCACTGGACGGAGATGGATTATGGGGGTCATATCACAGTTGGAGGAGCGCCAGTTCTACCTGGAGGATCTTACTGGAGCAGTGCCCATTGACTTATCGAGTGCTATATCCTGAGAACCTATTGTTTTGCTACCTTAATGTGAATGTCTTTGCTGTGCCAAATGAAAATGTTGGTCAAATTTAAAGTTCCTTTGGTCACTTATGGCGGTTATAAAAATAGTTCCTCTCATTTTACACGGGATAGTATAGAATACTAATCGTATTTGCAACAATGATTCACATTGTATATGAAAATTTTATTTGATCCATATGGATTTCTTGCTTATTCAGAAAAGTGTGACCACTTTCCTTAACATGGAACACAAAATCACTTCAGGATTCTTTGTTGAAAACACTGTAATTGTAGCAGAAGGGGAATTGCTTTCAAATGGCATTTTCCAGGTCTGTAATTCTTGTATACTAGAAAAATGTTCAGCTCTTTCTTGTATTATTCTCTTGAATGTGGTTATGTTCCGATCATGTGCAGGTCAATACGTGTGGGTTTCCTCCCTTAGAGGATAGGGAAGCATCACTTTCACTGCTTATGGGGCTTGATTTCTTTGGTGGAGGTGTCATACCAACTGAAGAAACAGTAAGTTCAATAATTCTGTTCTACATGTTGAATAATTAGGTCATGCAAAAAACATCTTTACTGATGATCTTCGTTACATTGGTATCGAACAGCTAAGATTATCATCACTAGAAAAGAAGGCTGTGAATGACATGTTTGTCATACTTTCGGATGTTTGGTTGGACAATTCTGAGGTATTTATATTTGTTATTAGTTCTTGATTTTGTGTAACTTATATTATTGAGTCCTACTCTCAGGATGTTTATGTGTGTTATCTCGTAGAGAAGACTATGGAGAAGCTAGGTGTTGTTCTTGATGGTTATGATAGCATGGAAGTGGTTCCTTCTCTCTTTGTTTTAATGGGCAATTTCTGCTCTCGACCCTGCAATCTGGCATTCACTTCGTTTGAAGAACTCAGGTCTGACTTTTGTGTTCCATGAAAGATAATCAAAGGTTGTATTTTGTTTTCGCCATTCCAATCCAAGACAAGGTCTTACCTATGTAACATCATGTAGATTGCAGTTTGGACAGCTTGGCGAGATGATTGCAGCTCGATCTAGGTTAAAAGAACATAGTCGTTTTTTATTCATTCCTGGTCCTGATGATGCAGGTACTGTAAAACTCAACGGTATGCTATTAGCTGATAACTGCTTGTATGCACATGTAGGGTTTGCTCCAATATCCATTTTTTGTTGTTCCACTAATGAATTAAATCTGACTTTCTATTCTTTTTTACTTGGTCTATTCTTTTTTATGTCATGTTATTATTTCTTTCATTGCTATTTTAAATCAAGGAACATTTTATGTGATAGGATTAGGAATGAGCTTGCTCACCGGTCTAGTTTTCCAAATAGGCTGGACTGAGATGTTTCTTTGTTTCTCCAACACTTGATATGTTGTTTTATCTTACTTAATAACAAATTTGCAGGCCCTTCTAAAGCTCTCCCAAGGTGTGCACTCCCGAAATATCTAACTGAGGAACTTCAGAAGCACATCCCAAATGCAATATTCGTAAGCAACCCCTGCAGGTTCGACATGAAAGCAGTGCCTTATGTCATCATTATCTAAAATTCCAAATGGCGCTAGTGGTTGATATGAAGCTATAGACACCACATGCTAAGACGGGGATAGATCTTTTTTGGGTTGAAATTATTACATCTTCATATTTAAAAATCTAAATTATGTAGCTGAGAGAATCAATAAGTCTTGAACAAGGGATGATGCCACTATTTCCTTTGATGTAAATTATGCTACATCCCTAATTGTTATCACCCAATTGTTTCCACTGAGTCCAAATGTAGCATAGGGTCAGCAGTTGCTACATGATTCAGACTAAGCTGTTGGTGTACTGTGGTTATTGTGATGACTCATACAGCTACCCTCTTCATTCTCTTGAGATATCTCATACACAATATCCATACTTGTCTTGATACACAATGGCAATAGGTACATAAAGAGGCTTGATCACCATACCCATACTAGTCTATGCTGTGCATACCAGGTTTTTTAGTTGGCATCATAATGTATGTTGTACACCTGATACTTTGTACTAGGCATTATCTTTTTATGGTTTATTTTCTGAACTTGCCTGATTCCATCTTCACTGTTATCCACTGACATATCAGTCAAGTCTTGGCAAATGCTTCATATACTCACTATCCACAGACTATTATATAGTGCAAAGAGCATCTAGTCCAAACTATGTCGTCAATCTTTATTGAGTTATCCTGATTAAGACAAAGTTTGCAGATTTGTCAATTATCATCTGTTTTATGTCCAGTAAGAGCTATGATTTCCCAGGGTGAAGTTTTATACACAAGAAATCGTGTTTTTCCGGCAAGATCTCCTTTACAGGATGCGGCGGTCATGTCTGATTCCACCAACAACGGAAGAAACAAGTGACCCTTTTGAGCATGTAAGTTAAATAACTTTCCTTTGTTATCCCAGTGAGAATATCCTGTTGAAAAATTAACCAATCCTTTTTCTTTCAGCTGGTAGCTACTCTCACCCATCAGAGTCATCTTTGTCCATTGCCTCTTACAGTTCAACCTGTCATATGGAACTATGACCATTGCCTTCGGCTGTATCCAACTCCTCACACGGTATGTCATTTAGGACATAGCCTAGACAAACCTTGAAATGTTTTCTGCCTGTAGTTTTGATGAATCTGCTCCTGTGCTCATTTATTTGGTTGAACATACCAAAAGCATAAGTAATCTTTTCTGCTGTATAACTATCACCAGTTCACCACTATCAACAAAAGTTTGGGATGTGTTATGCTCATTCTTCCCTTTTCCAAAACTTCTTCAGATAGTATTGGGTGATAAGAGTGAGCAGAAGGCCTTCAAATATACAGGAATTAGTTGCTTCAATCCTGGATCTTTTGCGAATGACAGCACCTTCGCAGCATACCGTCCTTGCACCAAGGAGGTTGAGCTTTCTGCATTAGAAAGCTAACATTAAAGGGAGAACACACTGAAGCTCTCCAATTTGGTATTGTGTATCATCCAAACCGGCATTCTCCAAACCTTCGATGAACTGCCTATCACCACTGTACATCAGCCGCCAGGATTGATAGTTATGACTTGGCCATATAAATTAAGGAGGAGGCCGTTTTCATGCAAATGAATTCATGGGGATGACATAACATGCATGGAGTTGGTGCTGTTTCTCTGAAGTGAATTGATGCTGACATCTCATCATAGGCTCAGCAAATTCATAGTGTTAGGTAGTTGTGGTGTTTGTGTAACAAGGATCTCTGAATGGTTTTACCCGTTATTGAGATTGTACTTTTTCTTAACAAAATATTTCCACTTGTCCTTTGCTGAAGCCATAAATTGAGGCTTAATCCTCTAATTTGTACCATTTAGTTTTCAGTGTTGTAAACCGTGGTAACAAAATTGCTGCTTTGAAAGTGTGCAGAATTGTTCCTCTTTCGTGGATTGGATCGCCCAATTGTGCAAGATTTCATCTGATTACGCTGAAATATTAATACATTAATACTAAACAAGAAATGTGGCCAAGTTCCAGGTGAGCCCGGCCTACAGAGTTCTGCCCACACTCCACCATCACTTCTTTGTGTCAGTTTGATGACCAAGACATCTCAACGTGGCCACGATGATGCTTGTGCGCAGATCAACACGAATCCGTGTTGGCTTGTGCGCAGATCAACACGAATCCTTGCATAAGAAAATGCATGCTGACATATTTGGCTCGAACGGGGCTTGAGTTCAAGTCAGTCAAGCATGCCGAATCATCTTTTACCGTTGCTACCGGGTTGACTTTGCATCTCATACATACTCATTGCCCTAAACTCCCATTACACCAGACAAGAATCATTGCTTGTTATATTATATTTTGGATCTGTTCAGTCGATATGCTACCCTCTAGGTGTGCCTAGAATGGTCTATTAAAATCTATTATCATATGAAAGATTTCATAGGGTTTAGTAGGGAGAACAAAGAACATTCTCCTGCTAAAAAGCTAAAACAGGCGGGGATTACATCTATTTATTAAAAACATGTCTTTGACGATTATTGTTTTTGCAACTTTATCCCACCATTAAACAACAATATCGCACCCAATCCCATAAATCCTGGCATTTTTTTGGATGTGCATAATATAATTTGAAGTTGGAAAAATGCTGACTGTTAGTTTGTCATATGCGAATATTATCCCCATAGGAAAACCATTTTTTTATGATAATAATGGAGCAGATGTGCACTAACATTGTGTTAGTGCTATGTTAATAATGGAGCAGATGTGCACCGACATTATGTTAGTGCTTTCTGTCAGTGCGATCACCTGTTTAAAACAATATTTGTTAGGTGTCAATCCCTTTGGCAAAAGAGATGTTCATCAAGTTGGAAGAAACAAAAGGAAAAATTAGTTGATTTGAATCAAAATAATCACGCAGGAAGAAAATGATCCAGAAGGATAAGGTGAAGATGTGATCGAAGGATTTGAAAACCCACTATGTTTTCCTTTTTGAGTTCCTTCGATGCTTTAGTCAGACTAATTTGCATAACTTTTAAAGTAAAACTGAATAGTATATAATGATTACATACTACTTCGTATGCTTTGAGATTAGTATCATTTTTGTTAGAGTGAAAAGTATTGAAATACTACTCTTTACTTTTTACTTTGTAAAATAGGTTGACGGCATACATTGGTTTGGAATTCATTGGCAAGAAAGAGAAAGTTAGAAGGGAAAGAGAAGACCTTACTGGCGAAATCAATTATGCGCGGAGCTTTTTCCAACGGAGATCTAGTGCGTTGGAGCTCCGGTTTAGGTCAGGAAGAAGACTGTTGGCCGTCTCAGCGGTCGGAAGAAAAAATTTGATTGAGGGCCTTTTTTGTGGATCCATCGTGTGTACCTCACACGTGGAAGGCTACGGTTGGAGATGCACCGGATAAGGAGATCGAGCAACGGCAGATCTCGTCATACTCGTAGAAGAAGAGCGGGTGCTGTTTCTGCTGGCCGGCAATGCTAGTCGAGAGCCATGAAGCTGCCATTGACGGCGGGGTGAGTGAGGACGATATGGTGGCGGCAGCATTCATGGCGGTCATCGCCGCTAACGAAGGACCATCCGAAGTCTAACTGTTCACGTACTAAGCACTCGCCAACATTTTTTTTTCAATATTAGTTTCCGAACACCTGGTTTTATAAAAGTAGCTCCGTTCTCAAGCTTGAAAGGCATGATGGGAGCACCTGTCACCGCCGCACCTGGGGAGCTCGATAGGAGCGAGCCGGCGCAGCAGCTGAGTGCGCATTGTGGCAGTAGAGCGAGCTCATGCCGTTGTTGAGCTGCAATGGCTCAGCAGGTGGTCGGGTAGGCGAGCGTGGGCAGGGGCTCGAGGGCAGCACACTCGGTTGCAACACCAGCTCGGTAGCACCACAAGATAGATTTGGTTTTTTTGTAACTATGTGAATTGCAATACAGTTCTGGACAAATTTCATTTAGGACTGCTGCAATATGTACAAAGTATTGACGAGTATATAATTAAGTTCAAGCTGCTCGGACTGAAGAGCTGACACCGAACGCGGTATCGAGTAAGGGTTGCCTGCTATCCGCTTCCTCTGATGGTGAAGCTGGTCCTAAGGGAAGGTCGGCATGTTCGGGGAGCGTCGTACGTCGTATTGCGGTGGTGGCCACGTGGGAACAGGTACACTAGACAATTGACTGAGCCTAATCTCTTGAGCACTGAACATCTGCTGCACCTAGTCCTCCATGTAATTGGTGGCATCATGTGGAGGGAAACACATTTCATTAGGCTGACGTTAGGTAGAACTACAATGGAACTCGTAATTGTAAGCACTAATGTCACGTGTTACGTGAATGATGAACCTCCTGGGTACTTCGATCTACAGTAGTCGACTATAGAAAAGCCCAATGCTGCGTAGTCCGCACTCTACTGGTGAACCATGTAGTTGTCAAATGTTCGATCATACCACCTATCATGCTACAGAAGATGCGGGTGGTCCGTGGGTGCCCATGTGCCGTACTGCACCTCGTAGTCTTAGACAGGGGAGTCGATATCGCTGCCTGACATATTGTGTGTTTCAGGCTGGCTCTGTGATGATGATGATAGTAGAGTAGTGTCAGAACAAACGTCTTGCACGAAGACAACATATGTGAAGAACAACTGAAAAGAGGTATCTTGTGGATTGTAGTAAAATATGAAATTATCAAACCTGAGTAGTGCGCTGCGCTGACTGGGAATGACCGAGGCTAGGGGGTACGCCGACGAGATAGGACGTGCGGATGAAGCTACCGAAGGATGATGCTGCGGCTCATCATCCCCCGGGATAAACACATCGCTAGTATGGTTGTAACTGATGGCCCCCAGTGCGTGTTTGGCGTTCTTGTACATGTTGTAGATGGACCCCACTGTCATTTGATCATGCTCGACCATCCGTGACATAGTGCGACTCCACCCTCGGACACGATGTGGCACAGCTGGTTGACCTACAACGAAAGACAAAACATGTTAGACGTGTACGCTCGAACAGTAGGATACAAATATGAACTATAAATCTTTTACCATTTTATCTTTTCATGCCACATGATGTTGATCCGGGCCGAGTGCTAGCCAGTTAGCGTGCATGGCCAGCGTGGGGAGGGGGGCGCACAAGGAAACACGTTAGTCTACAATGGGTTTATGGCACATACCACTCCAAGTATGCTGGGTACGTGTCTGGGTCATACGACCATCGCTCCTGTGTCTCCCTCCACTCATCATTCTTCCGTCCCTTCTTCGATTGCTTGTGGAAAAAAAGTGAGGGTACATAACTGCTACTTCAGTGGGGAAAATAAAGCAGACACGAATGGTACACAATTAATCGTACGAAATAAGGTAACAAATAAATTAACTTACAGGTGAAAGTGGGCAGGTAGTGGTCGACACGGTACTGGTGAAGTCTGAACTGTCTCATGACTTCTTGGAGGGTGTACGGCTCCACCACATGAGAGAAGACAAGGTGGCAGGTTGTGAGCCAGTCTCTGTCCTATCACACTGCTATGACAATTTGAAAGTTGCTGACTCGGAGATGCTACCCTCATCCAAGGTCTCGAACGTGTTGTAGAAATCCAGGTACGCTCGGCGTGGCCTCCCCTGGACCATCCTAGCTCGCTGGTTGTCGGATCTCGGAGCGACGACTCTAAAACCCTCTGTGTAAATCGCACTAGTCCAGGAACAGCTAGTGCACACAGTGATACAAAGATACATATCGAGCACAAATGACCAAGCAAATATATATTAAACAAAAGAGTACGGCCTTATGGCCAAGTCTTACATCAATGCTCATTGGCAACAATAATAAAGCAAATAATTGCGGAAGCAAACTGATAGGAAGCGAAACCCAAGTCTGCTCACAGGCAAACGACAGTAAGACGTGTCCTACTCGTCCAGGTCCTCACCGAAGTCGAAGGCATCTTCCACTGTGTGGAGATAGCAAGGTGAGTACAAACTTGTACTCCGCAAATCATACGGAGAAATGCAACATAATGATAAAGGCATCAATGGAGGCTTATAGGGTTAGTTTGCATAAAACAGCCTTTAATGAAATAAAATAAATAGTTATAGAGGAAACTAAGGAAACCTTTTCTAATTAATTATAGAAAATCATTTTTAGCTGTTGGAAAGTAAGGAAACCTTTTCTTTAATGCAAAATTGTGTTTAAAAAGCAGAAGTGATGATTTTGAAAATAGTTACACATATTTTTTATATCAAACTAATAGAGGTTCCTCCTCTGGGCCAACATTTCAAAATCTCCCATTTCCACGCGTAAGCTTTTTTGAAAACTAATGCATGGCTAAGCATCTAAACAATATACGTGAATGTAGTATACCCAAATTGACATTAGTTATTGTCTAAACCATGTCATAAAGGCTACAATGGTAAGGATATCAATATCACAAGGAGGATCAATGCACACAAGTAGGAATAACTACTGTACCCACAAATATAGCGATTTTATCCAAACATACATGCATGCATAATATTCTTTGTGAATAATATACAATAATTAAAATGTTAAGATCAACATAGTCAAAGGGGGTGCTTTCCTTGCTCTTGTTGCTTAGAGAGTTGCTCGGGATCATTCTCAAAATTTTTGGATGCGACGGTATCTAATCAATAAAACCAAATGAGCACAAATAAGAGCCAGATAAATCCAAACAAAGGTCATATTCAAATATTTTTACATATTTAGGTAGAGCATGATTTTATAAAAATTTAGAAATAAAAATCATTAAATTTGGAGTTCATATGCAAAAGTTATGGACATTTGAATTTTATGCAATTTATAAAATTCTGAAAAAGGAAAGTAGTGTGATTGGGCTGATGTCGAAGGCGTATTTTTTAGAAATACATTTTCCTACTGAGAAATCAAACTTCCACCGAACTAAAAGTGTATTTTTCTATTTTATTTGTTTTTCTGAAATTTCTTACATGTGGGCCATGTATGTCATCCTCACATATTTGAAACATAAATTTAATTATAAAGCATGCATGTGGACCCCAAATGTCATACATGCATGCTGTTTTGAATTAGAGATTAATTAAACTAAACAAGATTTAACTAACTTAACTTGTCTTCTTATCGGACTGATAGCCAAGCCCCATGAATCAAAGGGAGAAGGAATATAGCAGGCGTAGAAACGAAGCAGAGCACTGGCAGGCTGATTCCTGGTGAGCTCGCTGGTGACGGTGCAGTGGTTGCGAGGCTCTAAAATGCAGCAAAACATATCAGGAGGAGCCAAGTGAAACTAAGGGCAGTGGATGTTGGGACCATATGGTCACCAAAGAGCGCTGGCGGCGACTCTTGCGGTGGTGCCATGCATAGCCATTGGGGCAACGATGCAAACAATAACAAGACAAGCAACTAGCTAGTGCATGATCTCTGAGACCTTGATAGGGACTCACTGGTTCTAATATTGGGGAGGGAAGGGCACCAAGGCGACCGGACGACGAGGAACAACTGCGGCAGAGAGGATGTCCACTGTGAGAGAGTTCCATGGTGATGGGCAGCTGCAGATAAGGGATGTATTAGCTCAAGGAGAGGTCAGGGATGCTCTGAGGGAGAGGGATTGAATCGCAACTCACCGAGGAGGTGGGCAATGGTGCGACGGCGCTGATAGGCCAAAGATGGAGAGGATGATTATATCTCATCTAATTACTACATGAATCAAGAAATTTGTTTGTGGGAAATACTCTTAGGGATGTGAAACATAATGTGACATGGTTAGAAATGTGAGAAGTTCGCTGGGGAGTTGGAAACGACGATGTCACCACAACGCAATGTTCACCTAGGTGCTAGGCGGGTGGGGTGGCCGCCTAGCGCCTAGGGCACCATGGTGGCCAAACAAAACTGCAAGCATCATCATCTCCAGCATCAGTCCAATCAAGTGGGATGGACACAGAATAGCAAACATTAGTCCAAGCTTATGTATATGTTACATGTACGTATATGTGTAATTATGTAGAGATGTTACTTGGTCTGATGCAAATATATTTGATGACTTGATGTAATGACCTTGTTGAGTTGATAAGTTGATGCAATTAAAATATAATCCAAAAAAATAACACCAAACTGTCTTAGACTCATAGTTTGCAGTTCTCACAAATAAAACAAGCAAGCCAAATATGAATAGTTCATAAGGTCTCACAAATAAAACAAGTAAGCCAAATATAAATAGAGTCAGTATGATAAATTGATGATCAAATGAGTGAATGACTAGTCATCTTCTTCCTCATAATTTTTGGTTGGAAGCACATCTTCTTGGTTGGACTCATACTCAATTTCCTCCTTGTCGGAACCCGGAGCAGCAATTCTAGGATCCTCTATGTAAATCGCACTAGTCCAGGATCAACTAGTGCACACTGTGATAACAGGGACAAATATCAAGCACAATGGCAAACTTTATTTAACTAAATATGGGCCTGATAGCCAAAGTTTACATTAATGGCACATACGCCAAAATTAAATATAAGCAGCGGAAGGAAAAACCGAAGCGGAAGAAGCTCATTGAGCCTGCCTATAGGCAAACGACAGTAAGACGTGGCCTACTCGTCCATGCCTTCACTGTAGTCGAAGTCATCTTCCTCTGTGTAGAGATAGCAAGGTGAGTACAAACGTGTACTCCGCAAGTCACAAGGAGAAATGCAACATAATGATAAAGGCAACAAAGGAAGTCTTATAGGGTTAGTTTGAGCATAAAATAACATTTAAAGAAATACAATAAATATATTGAAAATGCTGAATTTAATACAGCAAGTAGAAACAGTACTTGTAAATGAAACTAATACCGTTAGTGCAGGCTCCGACCAAACACTAATCTAACCATGGGCATCCCACCCAGACCAACTTTTCCTAAAGATCTCGTATGGATTCCATTCATCCACACGCTTCCAATCACTCATGGATTCTATCCATCCATAAGGTTTTCAAAAACTATTTTGAAAAATAAAGTCTAATCCGTGAAAAACTTTACTCAGCGTGCTCATGACCGTGGGTACGACTATCCAGGATAGATTATACACTCTGCAGAGGTTGTACAGCTTTACCCACAAGACATGATCATCCCATATTGCCACCAGATTAACACACTTCCTTTGGTGTGCGGCGAGAAGATCATGATAAGGCCTTTACAATGCAAAGCCTTCAACCTGGCCAAGCCAACTCTAAGATTTCACCCCAGTAAGGAATCCACCAGACCGGGACCCCCTCTTGAGCCGAGTGAGACTTCTCATGGCCTACGCCACGCTCACTTTCAACCTACGACATGACTCAAGTTGGGACCCGCAAATTAATCAGTCAGGACTGTCCCATACTAGCCTTGTGGTAGTACGATAGGGCTTTGCAACAGTAGCTCATAGACCGGTCCTTAATTGACTTAGGCTCAATCACATACCCCCTGTGCCAGACAATCAACACTGTGTCTCCGAACAACAGTGCATGCCTGCACCCACCACCTAACTATTAGCCTAAGTCTAAACTAGTTTTTATATTTTATTTTAAAATATTTCATAATCCTTCTTGACTCACTGAAGTCAAGAATACATTTGAAAAGCTTATCATTCTACGTGAAAAGGTTATCCCAAAATAAAGATTATGTCTACGCAGGTCTAAACATTTGATATAAAACTCTCTAGCCAATACTAATGTACTAACTAGAGTTTGATTCTAGGGTGACAAGGTATAAGGATTTGCAAAGTCAAAGGAGGTAATAACAAACAGGTATTAACTAAATTTAAATCTGAATTGAAATACATTGAAAAAAAATATGCATGCAGAATAATTAAAACAACATAATTTTATTTCGCAAACTGGGATCAACATGATCAAGGTGTGTGACTTGCCTTGCTCTGTAGTCTGGTTTGAGTCATCATCGAATTCTTCCAAATCATCACAGTCTATACGTGAAGAACCAAAATGAATAAATTCAAAAAAATCCAAAATTATAAAATATATATTAACGGATAGATTATGATTTTAAATGAATTTAGGAGAAAGAATCAATAGATTCGGAGTTTGTATGAGGGAGAATGAATATATGAGAATTTTGGATATCACGTGAAACGATAACAGAATTCGAGGATTACTTTTTGAATAGAACAGTGTCGGTTCGCAGTGAGGTGGCTGGCGAATGGGAAAAATGGGATCCCACTGACAAGGCGAAGGTGGTGACGTGGGTATGGCAGCGAGGAACAGCGGCAATCACCGACGGTGAGAGAAAAACGGCAGTGACGGTGTGGTAGCGACAGCGATAGGTTGGAGAGAGATAGCACTGAGTATGGAACATGGAGATGTAGGGTGAGCACGGGATAGAACACGGTATGGTGAAGCAAGAAAAATTATCAGCTAAGTTGAAAATTCATCGGAGACGATACAATCGACGTTTGAACGATGACGGTAGAGAAAAAGGAAAAACTTGATATCTTGGTGCTCGGTGAAGAGAATCTAAAACCACTTGAAAGGTAGCCACTTAAAACTCCACCGGATAGATGGGAACATTAGATGCCATTGGCGGCCATGGCGAGGTGTTGGAGGTGAAAATTTATGGAGACTTTTCGGGGAAAAGGAAGGGAGCATGGCGTAGAATGCGGCGAGGCAAGTCTAAAAAAATTATGGGACTGGCTAAAGCTTACCGGAGGTGACAAATCGACGTCGGGAAGTCAACACGGCCATTTCCGCAGAAAGCCCAATTTCTGGCAATTGGCTCCATGAAAAATTAAATAAAAATGGTAGATAAATTTCTTAGAGGTTAGGACACAATATGACATGAACAAAAATCAAAGCACTCACCGAAAAAGTGGTGTACGCGCGAAGGCATGGTTTTAGTGTCTAGCTCGACAAGGTCGACGAGAACTCAGGGAATCTTTAGGTGATGGCGATAGAAGCACGTCCACCTCTAGCCACTAGACTGGAAAACCATAAGAGAGTTGCCCCTAGTTTTGACGCCACTACCCGCCGTTTCCCGCTTTGCTGCCTGCCCATCAACAAGTCTCATCACCGTGCAGCATCTCCCCCTTGTCCTCTACTGTGTGTTGCATTCATGGGAAAGAACCCAAGCTGCTCCGTCCCACCGAGCTCACAAAAAATCACGAGCTACTCCTGGACATCTCATGCTTACAAAGCCCACCGATTGCATCATTGTTTCCCTCATCTCACCTCCATTCCATTTTCACAAGAAGTCGAGCGCTTTGCTCCTCGTTTTACTAGGAAGGCACATGTTGTCCTCAACGTCAGCTGGCGCATCCGCCGTAGCCACTGCGGCAGTGATATCTTAGGCGACTGTCTAGGCACTGGGCACACACCGACCACCCCGACTTGGGCAAAATCGCCCCTGGGCCCTTGGCTCACCTAAGCGGTCAACGCTGGTCCTGGGTGGGCAAGGCGCGACAGCGCTGGGGTGGTTTGGAGCAGCTCTAGTCATCCTAAGGCGGTGCTGGGAGGCCAGAGGTGACGCTAGGTGCATAGGGAAAAACCAGGGCCGGCTCTGGGGGGTGGCCGGAGGGGCGACGGCCTAGGGCCCCGCCAGGAGGCCCCCGCCCCAGCGCGCGCGGACTCAGCCGGTTTGCAAATTCTGCATGCATGCATTGAGGCATTGAGCCATCAGTGAATTCACAGCGATCAGGCATCAGCCATGCATACGTGAATACCGAATACGTGATACGCCATACGCGGATACGCTGCCTCATGCCTGATAGACATGCGACCGGCGACCGCGTAACCCTAAAGGCCTAAACGCCGCCGCGTCGATTGAATTCGCGTCGCGCCATCGCCGAAGCCTGAACTCCCGAAGTGCCTGCGCGGCTGCGCCGTGATCGTCTGCATACTGCACGACTGCACTCTCCAGTCTCCTACGCCGCGTCGCCGCCTGCGGGCTGCGCCGTGACGCCGTCGCCCGTCGTGGCCGTGAGGCCGTCGCAGGGCGCCGCAGGCTCGCAGCCGGCTGCCGGCAGCCCGAGAGGTCGAGACTCCAAAGTCCAAATCCAAATATCCAATACAGGCAACTGAGGCAAGGCAATACTCTTAATCTCTTATACTCCAATAGTCCAATACTCCATCCGTTGCCCGGCTCTCAATTAGTTAATCCAAATATCAAGTATTAGGTTAGGATTTTATAATCCAAATACATCTAGTGATCTACTATCCAATACATCTAGTGATATACTCATCTACTCATGAACTCATCTACATCTACTTCAAAAATTAGGTTAGGAATTTATGTTCTTGTTGTTTACTTTACTTTGTAAATTACAGGGTTTAGAATGTTGCCTAAGAAGATTGAATGGCTTGGCTATGTGCTGCATTGAGAAGAATATCTTGGACGACATTGATCTCGATGTTATTATTAATGATTTTGCATCAAGAAGTGCTAGAAGAAGTTCCTTTTTATGAAAGACATTGGATATTTGTCGCTCCTATTTGAGGTAAATTAATTCTTACTAGTTACATTTGGTTTATGAACTAGTTAGTACCTAATTAGGTTATCATGTTAGAACTATTGATTTGTGTCACTTTAGACAATATAAAGTTTAAACTGTATATTTTATAAGTAGAAAAAAATTTATAGTAAAAGGCCTATAGAACCAAATTCGCCCTAGGGCCCTTGAAAACGTTGAGCCGGCCCTGGGAAAAACGACCAAACCATATAGTACAGGACCTGTCCCATCTCATTCAACCTCATCCTACAGACCAAGCACGCCAAAATGTTTTTGTCACTATACAGCCTGAATTAAAGAGACTAGAACTAGCCGTGGAAACATAACACCCTAAAACAGAGTAGAGCCCGAACTTGAAGGACTAAAACTTGCACGGAATTGGGGTAATATTCTTCCTGCAGTAACAAAAAAAATGAGCAAAATAGTACTCAGCGATGTTTGGTCAAGGTGCTACTCAGAAAAGCCTCATGCGCAATTGTGCCCTGTGGCCAGAGGAACATCTTTCTGACGAACAAAAGGCGCACTGCAGGCAAGTGCCCCACCAGTACCAGAAATGGGCATCTGAGCTGATGGGAATAAAAAGAAGCTGTCCAAATATAGCAGCAGAGATGCCGGTGCCAAGATTCTACCACAGCTTGCAGGACGAATTGTATAATTGTATCGCATCACTCGCATGAATGAAACGTGCATCACGAAGTGCACATCTCAGTACTAATCCTTTTGAGGTACCCTATCGGTTGCAGGGTTCAGTGGATGATAATTGAAGGGGAGATGAAGCACGACCAGTACCACGGTAGATGCAGAGAAGAACGATGGATTTGCTTTTCTGATATACACAGACTCTCCTATTCCCATCTAAGCGGTGAAATAGGGTGTTTTCGCCATACTCAATACCATTTCGGTGGCCATGCTAGTTTAGCTCTTAGAATTTTATATCTTGCTACCAGCCCATTCTAGCATACCGTTTGAGAGTTTAATATAATAAAATATATTTATAAGTACATAAATATTAGCTATATGCACCAAATTTCACCTGTAATATTACTCTAAATACATATGTAGGACCGAAGATGCCAACAGAGTGGGGTGAATGGTGCCTTAAGATGGAAAATATGACTTTCTTTCTATCTATGGCAACAGAGGGGTGAATGGTGCCTTAAAATTTTTTCCCTAAGTATTCACTTAATCTTTGCTCCGATAGCTACAAAGTTATAAAGATTCGGATAAGAACTCTACTCAAAATCTAGAGAAACTCATAGCTGTTCCACTGTGGAAAATTAGTAGGTGTGATACTATCGCTGTTCGTACTACGATAATACTGCAACTGGTCGAAAGACAAAGTGATGGGATACGACTTAAATGATTGTCGACTAGTGAGTGATCAAAACTAACGTGGTCGCTAGCCAACGTGATTGGAATTTAACTCGAAACGACCAGAGAATGGTCAGAAACCAACGTGGTCAAAAACTAACGTGGTTGAAAAATCTAATATGGTCAAAACCAACTTAGTCGAAATTAATGTGATCGAAACCAACATGATCAAAATCAACGTGGTCAAAAATTGACGTGGTCTGAATTCAACTTGAGTGGTCAATGAGCAGAGAGTGGTGGAAAACCAACGTAGCTGATGACAAGAGAGCAATCAAAAGACCAGCATAGTGAAGGACCATTGAGTGGTCGAAACCTACGTGGTCGATCACCAGTGAGCAGTCGAAAGACCAGTGTGGTTGAGGACTAACGAGTGGTCAAAAACCTACGCGGTCGAACACCAATGAGTAGTCGAAAGATCAGCGTGGTCAAGGACCAATGAGAGTTTGTTGAAAACCAACATGGTCGAAAACCGATGTGATCGTAACCTACATGATCGAAAAGCCAATATGGTCGAAGACCAATGAATGGTTGAAAACCAGCGGTCCAGGATTTGAGTACAGACCCGAGTGTTTTGGGTAGGTTGAAATCCGACCCGTGAGAACAACTACAGTGAGTGGTCGACCTGTAGACGATCGAAACCAAATTGGTCGAACCAAGTCGAAACATGACTAGAGAGGTCAACAGCCAGCGAATGGTCGAAAATCAGAGTAGTTGAAGATCAAGGACAAAATGCGATAATTTGCAAAATCCTTAAAAACTAAACTCAAACTCTACAAAAACTATAATCCAAAAGTCAATTACTTATCACAACCATAGGGTAACCTCCACATGGTCTCACAACATAATTGTAGAATAAAATCTCTACTACTTAAAAATGTGATTTGGTGGTTGTCGGTCCGTTCTCCTTCCTCTCTTCTCAGCCGTCCGATCAAAAATCAGTCGCCCAGATCCGCATGTAGGTAGTTTTTCCGCTCCTCGTAGAAAAGGTCGGGCCGACACGTGGGCCACACTCCTCCTCTTCTCTTCCCCCGCATCCTCTGCCTCCTGCAACTACTCCACCTCCTGCAATCACTGCGTTCTTCTCTCCTCTGAACCCTCGTGCTATGCCTTCTCTTCCTCCTCAGTGTCGCCACTAATTCCTTCCCTGCGCGGCAACGTCTGGTCGTAGTCCCCCAACATCCCCCAGTAGCGACGCATCCCCCTGTCGATGCCTCCCCAATGCATTTGCCCACCGCCTCCTATCCTCATCTGCTCATCGCTGTCTCCACACCTCCACCTCCTGCAACCGCCGCCTTCTTCTCTCCCATGAACCCTCGTGCTGCACCTCCTCCTTGATGAGGACATCACGACTGGACCGACTACACGAGTACGAGCTAAAAAGATTAATCAACAGGTGAACTCGCTCCAAGTTAAATTTGGGTTTAATTTATATAAGAATAATATACTACTAATACTTGCTATTTAATTCAAGTTAAATCACGTGAAGAAATACTATCAAGAAATTCAATGGAAGGAAGTAAAGAAAGAGAGGAGGCAACGTAAAGAAATTCAATGGAAGAAGCATGTACAGACGAGACAAAGAAAAAAATGAAACAAATATGCATGCTACTTCGTGAAGACTCAATGACAAACATTCATACTACAATGTGAAGACATGCATGCAGAAAGTCACGTGATTAGTCGGCATCATTAGTTTGGTAATTAGCTTAGGGAATAATCCCCAGTTTTTGCGTCCATCTGGCTGAGCCAGGATTCGATCGTGTTTTTTATTTTATCTGTTACGTGCTGTGAGTCTGAACTCAACTCAATTGTCGAGTCTGTTTGGTTGCGTAGTTGAGTCGTTCTGGATGGGGCTTGGTTTCTACGGTCGAGAAAAAAAAATCCCAGACGGCCTTAAAAAGTATTGTTGCGTACGTGAGCAAAAGGGACAGACCACCACGAACAGAAAATGAATCTATTATTTTCAAAGAGAGCTATTCATTTATTCTTCCTAGGGTTTGGTATATGATTGCAACCTAGAGGGGAATCGGATATTCTTCCCCGTCGTTCTTGTGTTTCCTTGTGAATTGGCCGGAGCAACGACGCATCTACTTGGTGGTCGGGTAGACGGGATCACGAGCATGTGGTTGGGCGAATTCTTTCGTCGCAGGTTGCTGTTCTAACTATGGTTGGCGCCATTGATTAGGTTGCACGGATCCAAACTATCTTCATCGATCCTACGCCGTGAAGATAGGGCAATCCCCCACATCATCTTGGTATCAGAGCGTGGTTGACACGGTAGGATCAATTTACCCGTAGATAGATTTATTTTTTTCCTATACACAAAAAGCCAAAAAAATCTAAACCCTAGTTTTTGCATCTGTTATTTTTCGTGAGTTTTGTTAAGTTTTTGTCCATTAGAATTTTATTTAGGTGCTGATCGATGTGTTCCTTTGCGTCACTTAATCATTGTGTTATTTCCTTTGTTTCGCCTAAACCAAAAAAACTCGATCGCTACAGTGCCGCGGCAACGCTACAATGATTCGCTACAGTGCTGTGAACAGTACCTGCTACAGTACCACGAAAAAATCCGTTCATCTTTGAGACTAGCCTTTGATAATTGCATTGAGGGCTGCTCTTTGTATTAATCTATATTTGCTGAAATTTTAAATATTTGTGCAAAGAAACGCTAAACCTTAGTGCCAACCAACAAGTAAAAAAAAGGCAGCCGACATAAAGAAAACGCCTCGGCAAAAAAGTGAGCGTTGGTTTAATTGGGGTTAGCTAATTCTAATATATAATTTTAGCTTGTGTATTTAATTCCTTTGAACAATCTTGTGCCCTTACATTCATATTATTGCAATTGGCTAGCGTCTCTCCTAGTATTTGGTGCAAAATGAGCTATTTAATTATCAATTTCAGATCGCTTCTATTTATCTCATTCCCTTGTTGCATCGAGTCACATTCATCGTTGCGTGTGCATTCATAAACTTCACTTAAACCTTTTGGATCAGCACTTAGGCAAAGTATTCTAGTTAGGATTATTACTTAACTTAACAACATCAAGAATTTCAGATTGCATAGGTTAATATTTTCTCTCCAAACTCCACATATAAGCCATTGTTATAATAGTGCTTGTACAATTGAATTCGCTTGATCTATCACCTTGTGTTGTCTACCGTCACCAAAGTGCATGCGGCTCTTTAAATTCCATCAAGGATGCATAGAGCTTTGGTTGGTAAGAGAATGTGAGGTTAAGTGAATTTCACAAATAAAACTTTCCACATCCACATACATAGCTTTTCTTGTTGTTGGTACTAACTATGGCAGGGAAAGAAGGGGAACAAGCATATGTGACCCAGACGGACCTTGAGAAGCTCACAAATGATTTCAACACTCAGTTGCGACAACACGAGCGTCTTGATAAGGGAGATACTAGAAGAGCTTCGAAGAGAACGGGGCCCAATTGGCATCCATGAAGGAGGTGCTGAACTTGACGAGACCGATAAGAAGAGGGCTGCATGGTTCGCTAGAGAAGCTCAAGCAGATCGAGCCGCTGCAAATGCGGTTCGACCACCCTTTCCCGAGCGTGGGAGATGTGTTTTGGGTGCTGACCATGGCCAATGGAGAGGCCGTGGGCGTGGCCGTGGGCGCAGTGGTGCTGCCCACAATGAGGACTTCGATGACGACTTTTGGTTACACCGCAATGACAACTACCAATGCCACGGCCGCCATCATGATAACTCGCAAATGGAGGAAAAATTTGGGAAACTCAAATTCACTATTCCCAAATTTGAAGGTGCTTCTGATCTAGATGCCTATCTCACATGGGAGCTCAAGGTAAATAAAATCTTCCGGATGAACAATTATTCAGAGGAGAAGAAGCTACACATGGCATCACTTGAGTTTGATGGGTATGCATTGATTTGGTGAGAGCAAGTGTTAAACCAAAGAGAAGAAAATGGAGTACCTCCAATTGCATCGTGGCCTAAAATGAAGCAAGAGTTGAGAGCACGTTTTGTTCCTAACACTTATAAACGTGATCTTTTTGATAAACTGTAGAATTTGAGACAGGGAGGTCGCTCGGTGGAGGAATACTACAAGGATATGGAGCAAGCTATGATTAGGGCACATGTGTATGAAGATGAAGAGCAAACACTTGCGCGTTTTCTGTTTGGTCTAAACAAAAACATTAAACACATTGTGTAATATCAGCCCTACAATACTGTTGTTGATTTGGTGCATCAAGCGACCAAGGCGGAGAAGCAGTTATTAGAAGATTTAAAACCAGCACCAAGGACAGCATCTTTCAACTTGAAAGCTCCATCATCATCAACAACTAATGTCACCAAAGCACGATTCAATTTAGGACGGGTACATTTTCAGCTAGTACTAATTCAAATACTAATGCTCATCCTTCTTCAATTGCAAAAACAACACCTATACCAAGTGAGAAGAAGGCTACTCCATCCCCTATATCCTCAATTGGGGCTACAACAAAGAGTAGAGAAATTTAATGCTTCAAGTATTGGGGCGTGGACATATTTCTAGAAAGTATCCCAACAACCGAGATTCTACCACACTATTCCCTGTGATTCCACCGCACTATTCCCTGGATCAGTAGATAGTGCTCACATGTTACAGTTCTGAACATCAAAGTACATATCATGCGGAAGCGTAAATATAATAGGAGACTTAGTCACGGGCTGAATAGGCCGAAATCAATAAGATGCAGCAGCGGAAACGACACACATAGGTGGGACCCTCAGGACATGCCCACAGGCAGCCAACTGGAGGTTCGCGACCTAGCCCTCGACATCTTCATCTTCTTTACCACCATGACCAAATATTGTTGCTGAAGCATAGTGATCTGATTCCTGATTCTGGATTTGTTGTGAAAGCGAGTGTGAGCATAAACCACCGTGCTCCGTGAGCCAATACACAGAATGCAAATAAATAGTATGCAAGGCTTATCAAAGGAGAGGCTCGGGTTATTTTATTTGCCATAAATTGTTTTTGGTAGTTTTATTATTGTTTAATCAGGAATCCCTACAACGATTGCCATAATTGACTTAATCCACCGACAATACACTTTCTTTATTGATTGCTGTCTAAGACTCCAAACAGCGAGTATCATCATTTACTTAACCCACCAAACACACACTTTCTATATTGAGTGCTGTCTAAAACTCCAAACAGCGATCGACATCATTTAATTAATCCACCGATCATACTCTTGCTATATTGCTTGCTGTCTAAGACTCCAAACAGCGAGTGACATCATTTAGTTAATCCACCAATCATACATTCATTGCTGCCTAAGACTCCAAGCAATGAGTGTCATCCTTTATTTTAGATCCACTAATATCTTTTGTATTCTAAACTCCTAACAATCCAATCTTGTGGTTACTGTTCATCAACTCTCCACTTCTGACTCTAACGATTATCCATCATAATTATTTTTAAATCCACCGATATCATTTATATTAGGACTTTCTAACAATTCAATCCTTTTGTTAGTGATCCAAAACCATAATTTTCTCTCCCAATAATCAACCTAATTTTCCATTATCTATCTCTAACTATTTCACTAGTATACCTCCACCAAGAATATCATTGATCAAGTTTACGATTCACTAGTATACATCCACCAAGAATATCATTGATCAAGCTTATACTTCAAGAATTGTTATCATACCTCCAAATTCCCAAAAATTCAATTGACTCATCTAGTAACCGATTCTATTAATCCCAATATTGTCAATATCTTCTAAGAATATATATTAGTTATCAGTGTCGTAATCTAGCAATTATCTTTGCACTCCCTAATTCTCCAAAAATCATTTAAATCATCTATCTAGCCTATCCATTCATTTAGGCTCCACCAATTTATCTTCCTAGCGTGCACACTACCATTTCCTTTTTATGATCGACATGAATCCACCAACATATTTATGTGTTTACCACCAACAGCCATCTTCTTTTCTTACGACTCTATTCATTCTTCCTGGCATTTTGTTTTGTGAGAAGTATTATCATTATTTAAAAATATAATACATAGAAATTTCATGAGACCTAGCCGTTTTGAATAAAAACATAACGTGTAAGAGAATGCAATAATAATAGCGATCCAGATTCCATCCACCGTTACATGGTCTCTACACCATATGCTAGACCTTCAGCGTTATAGTCGCTTACATTATCACGGGGACGACACCCAGGGCAACACAAATCAGGGCCTTTATCCGCCCTCCACTTTTCCATTCCCACCCACAAAGTGTTTGAAATAGAACTATATCTGGTTAAGTTCCCATGTCCGCCCTTGACCGTGGGCACGGCTATTCGAATAGTTTTCCACTCTGTAGAGTTCGCACACTTTACCCACAAGAGATAAATCTGCTCGTTGCCCCCACATGATTCCTGAGCCATGCGGTTAGGGCTGGATAACGAGCTGGCTCGGCTCGGCTCGGCTCGGTCTGGCTCGGTAGGATAACGAGCTGGCTCGAGCTGGCTCGTTATAACTAACGAGCTAAAAAGCTAGCTCGGCTCGGCTCGTAAAAAGCTCGAGTTAGCTCGTTTGGCTCGTGAGCCAGGGCCAAAAAAATGTCTCCATCATATATTCATCCATGGAAGCATGGCTCGTTTGGCTCGTTTAGCTCGTTTGGCTCGTTTGGGTACAATAGAGTACAAATTAACACATGCATGGCTCGTTTGGGTACAATAGAGTACAAATTTACACATTAACACATGCAATAGAGTACAAATTAGGTCCATGGAAGCAGCATATGCATATCTAAATTCCTGGAAGTATGGCTCGTTTGGCTCGTGAGCGGCTCGCGAGCTGGCTCGAGTTGGCTCGTTATAGCTAACGAGCTAAAATCTTGGCTCGGCTCGGCTCGTTATCCTAACGAGCCGAGCCGAGCCGAGCCAGCCACGAGCCGAGCGAGCTAACGAGCTTCGAGTTTTTGGTCCAGCCCTACATGCGGTTGAGTAGACTATCACAACGCTGTTACAATGCATTTTTCCCAGCGGTGTCATGTCTGCTAAGGTTTCACTCCCTTCGGGGTACGACCACCCTTCTAGGAGTCCCCTCTTGCGCCGTCACGTCGGAGGATGTGGCCATCCTCTGCCCGCCCGTGGTCACACTAGCGTAACCCATACTGAGTCGATGCAAATTAGTTAGCCCTACCTACACTTTGCCAGCTTGTGGTTATACTTGTTTTACACAGGAGGTCATGACAAGATTCAGTCCTTAGGGTTATCTGGGCGGTTTTACCACAAACCACACTCTCGTGCACCCCTGCACCACACCCCCGAACCATCCGCCCAGATAGATAAGCAATTTGAGGTTTTTGGGAGAATAAAATAATCTTATCCAACATATACCAGTCATTACCACCATGACTGCCCAACCATCTTTTCTCATGATTAAAAGTGATGCTTGGGCGTTCTTGCGCCCATGAGTTTCTAAGCAATACTAAGCATGACATATAATTATGGACTTATTTTTGAAAGGTTACTATTATAATTTTGCTAGGGCGACAAGGTTCACATATTCAAATATTTCAAAGGAGGTGTAATATTAGTCAAGTCAAATAATGGGCATATAGCTAGAATCTTGAATTAGACATGTATTTGTATATAAAATAACGGCACACAATTTGATAATTTAAACCAAAGTAATTTGCAGAAAATGTAGGTTCAACATGATCAAAGTATTGACTCGCCTTGCGCGGTTTACCGCGGTCCTGAGCTCACTCGAGGCTGTCTCATGCGATGGTCTTCAGTCCCTTCGTCTTTACTTCGATCTTGATCTTGCTTGACCCTTAGGATATTCAGCACTCCAATTTCTAATTACGCGCTAAACGATTGAATCCAAGTAAAAGCAAATAACTCAAAAGACCCAATTAAATCCGAGTAAACTCAATTTAGCTTTATTATGAGTTAATGGGTGATTCGGGTGATTTGAGGCAAGGTCGATGGTAGAATATGATGACTCGACCTTACTACTAATATCCTCTTTTATTATTTTTGTGTTTATCAAGGAAGTTCCATGAGTCAAGTTAGACCTATGAATCGGTGTACAAATTTAGCTGGGTATTATTTTGCCGAGCGTTTATATTTAGGGCATATGCTATATGCGAGGTATATAATTTTTAGCTTACTGAATTAACCTTAGGGTCCGGTTTTATAGCATTTTGTGGTACAACATTTTATGCACCCTTAGATATTACTAGACATAGTTTAATTTGAATTAGGATCTATATATACGGGCCCTAGCTTGTTGTACCGGATCATATTTTAATATTGCTACTTAATTAAATCTATTACCGAGATTTATTTATCAACGACAGGCTAATGGTGGGGATTGTATCTTAAATTATAACTTCCTAACGGAAAGGTAATTCATTTTTAATTGGTTTCGGCATATCGCTTATTTTATTTTATAAAACGGCTTGATTCTGCCATTCTCCTTGTTTCCTTCGGTTGGGATCATTAGATTTGGATATGTCGTCAAAGACATATTTTACTCATGCCTTTTTAATTAACAGTTAGTCCTTTTAGATAATTATTCCAACCATATTAATTAACCCTATAAAACTAATCCAAATTTAAATCTTCAAATAGTCTCATTTATATCCTAATTAAATTTTATTAGCTTCCTTGGGTTATTTCCAAATTTTTCCTTGATTTTTATTAATTGAAATGGACTACAAAAATTGAAAATAAAAATGGGGGTAACAAGGTGCGGCTGGCGGATTCGAAACCAGGACCTGAAGGCAAGTGCTTAAGGCGTGAGCTCGGCTAGCCAAGTGGGCGGGTGTTCTAGACTGGCAAAAGGGGGGTAGTATTTTAGAAGAGGTGAGTGGCGGGAGCGGCTCAAAACAGAGCACTCGGCGGCGCTCGGAGTTGGCTTTGCCGGCGGCAAACAGTGGCCAAGGAGAAAGCGGCAACCCAGAAAATGGGTTGCTGGGAGGGGGTAGAACCTGGAGGATGCGGCGCGCTGGTCGGAGTGGCGGTGAGGTGGGCGGGCGATGGCGCGAGGTGGCTGGCGGTGGGGTGGGAAGGAGGCGCCGGCGGCCAGGAAAGAGAGGGGAGAGGGCGGCGCGCGCATGAGTACTAGTGAAGTGCCCGGGACCTACCTGAGTGGGTGAGGTGACCGGAGAGAGGCCGAGGCGAGCCAGCGGTGCGCACGGGCGGCGGCGCGGGGGAGGTCACCGTGGCCGGCTCGCTACAGTGATAGGAACAGAAGGGCGATGCTCGGGGAAGATTCGGGGCGTCGAGGGGCTGCTCCCACCGCGGGGAATCGGACCGGAAGTCACCAAGGAGAGTGCAGCACTGGCGGCGGCGACTTTCGACCGGAGATGGGGAATACGGCCGGTACGATGGTCCTAGGTGTATGGAATTCCAATTAGGTTGGAGGGGAGGGAGAAGAGAGCTAGGGACGCAAAGTGACGTGATCAAAATTGACAGAAGCCTACCGATGTTGCCGGGACGGCTTGAGGCGGCGGCGGTTGGTGCTCGGGTGAGGGAGGAAGGTGGTAGGGGAAGGGTTTGCAGCGCAAGGGAGAGGGCCGAGCCGCTACTTATGGCGACGGAGAGAGGGGTGGCTGTGGCGAAGGCGGGTTGATGGCGAGGGGACGGGACGGATATCAATGAAGAGCTTAATCATGAAAAGGAGAAATATGAGAATGCATCGGATGACAATGAAGAGGTTGATATGTTGAATTATAAAACAGGAGAGGCATTAGTTGTCACCAAAAATTTGAGCATGCTTGCACAAGGAGATGCACATCCGCAGCGATTCAACTTATTTCAAACACAAGCCAAGATAAACAACAAGATAATCAAACTTATTATTGATGGTGGTAGTTGTCATAACTTGGTTAGTGTTGAATTACGTTAAAAGTTTGGTTTAAAGATACTGAAACATCCACGTCCATATCATGTGCAATGGTTTAGCGAATGTGGGGATGTGAAGGTTCAATTTGTGGTGTATGTTACTTTCAAGATTGGTGATTATGAGGACACCGTCGAGTGCGATGTGGTACCTATAATAATGTGTCACTTGCTATTGGGAAGGCCATGGCAATATGATAGAAGTGTGCAACATGATGGCCGTTCCAATAGATATGCTTTTAAGTGGAGGGAAAAGACAAATGAGCTTAATCCCATGACTCCTAGTCAAATACAAGCTGAATTTCAGCAAAGGAAGCTTGCTGAAAATGAGAGTAAAAAGAAAGAAAAAAGAGATTTTCACACATCGATGAGTGATAGCCACAAGCCAAATATGAGAGGAAAAATAAGAGTAAGAGAGGGTTGGTTATGTTAGCCACAAAATCAGATTTGAGAGATGTGAGCAATGACCCATCAAAGATGCACTTTATGCTTGTGTACTAAGATGCAACTATGTTCTTTTCAACTAATGACTTAACCTCTCTTCCTAGTGGTGTTTCCTCTCTTTTGCAGGCATTTGAGGACGTGTTTCTAGAGGAGATACCAGCGGGACTTCCACCATTGCGCGGAATAGAGCATCAAATTGATCTAGTTCTCGGCGCGTCACTTCCAAACCGTCCACCATACCGCACCAATCCGAAGGAAACCAAAGAAATTTAGCGCCAAGTGCAAGAGCTACTTAAGAAAGGGTATGTACGCGAAAGCCTTAGTCCTTGCGCTGTCCCTGTAATTCTTGTTCCTAAGAAAGATGGTACATGGAAAATGTGTGTCGATTGTCGTGCCATTAACAACATCACTATTAGATATCGTCATCCTATTCCTAGGTTAGATGGTATGCTAGATGAACTTAGTGGTGCTGTTATATTCACTAAAATTGATTTGAGAAGTGGATATCATCAAATTAGAATGAAACTTGGTGATGAATGGAAGACTGCTTTTCAAACAAAATTTGGATTGTATGAGTGGTTAATAATGCCTTTTAGTTTAACTAATGCACCTAGTACATTCATGCGATTGATGAATCATGTTTTAAGGTCATTCATTGGCAAATTTGTTGTGGTATACTTTGATGATATATTGATCTATAGCAAAACGATGGATGAACACATTGATCAATTAGACAAGTGCTAGAAGTGCTTAGAAGTGAGAAATTATATGCTAATTTGGACAAATGCACTTTTTGTACCGATAAAGTTGTGTTTTTAGACTATGTTATTTCTGGACAAGGCATTGAGGTAGATGAATCTAAAATTGAAGCGATTAAGAATTGGCCTACACCTGTGAATGTTAGTCAAATCAGAAGCTTTCATGGTCTTGCTAGCTTTTATCGTCGTTTTGTTAAAGATTTCAGCACCATTGCTGCCCCATTAAATGAGTTAACTAAAAAGAGTGTTGTATTTGAATGGGGTACATCACAGGAAAACGCTTTTCAAGAACTAAAGAAATGATTAATTGAAGCACCATTGCTTGCTTTGCCTGATTTCACTAAGACTTTTGAAATTGAATGTGATGCTAGTGGAATAGGTATTGGTGTGTTTTAATGCAAGAAGGAAAACCGGTAGCATACTTTAGTGAGGAATTAGGAAATGCTCAATTGAAATATCCTGTGTATGATAAAGAATTGTATGCTTTGGTGCGTGTGCTTGAAACTTGGCAGCATTATTTTTGGCCTAAATATTTGTTATTCACTCTGATCATGAAGCTTTGAAATATTTGAAGAGCCAAGCTAAACTGAATTGTAGGCATGCTAAGTGAGTAGAATTCATTGAACTTTTCCATACATTGTTAAGTACAAGAAGGGAAAAGAGAATGTGGTACCTGATGCTTTATCTAGGAAGAATGTGGTTTTAACTCAATTGGAAGTAAAGGTACCAGGATTAGAGAGCTTGAAAATTTTATATGCTTCCGACCGTGAATTTTCAGAACCATATTCTAAATGCAAACATGGGAAAGGATGGGACAAGTTCCATGTTCATGATGGGTTCTTATTTCATGCTAACAAATTATGTGTTCCAGATTCGTCCGTGCGTTTGCTTTTATTGCAGGAATCTCATGCAGGTGGATTGATGGGATACTTCGGGAGAGAAAAGACCTTCATAATGTTGATCACTTTTATTGGCCTAAGATGAGGCGTGATGTCGAAAGGTTTGTACAGCAATGTGTGACATACCATAAAGCGAAGTCTAAACTTAATCCACATGATTTATATACTCCACTTCTTGTTCCTAGTGCACTTTGGGAGGATATTAGTATGGATTTTGTTTTAAGATTGCCTAGGACTAAGAGAGGGAGGGATTCAGTTTTTGTAGTTGTGGATAGATTCTATAAAATGGCACATTTTATTCCCTGTCACAAAAGTGACGATGCGTCGCATGTAGTTGACTTGTTTTTCAGGGAAATTGTGAGATTGCATGGCATGCCAAGGACAATTGTTTTAGATCGCGATGTCAAATTCATGAGCTAATTTTGGAAGACTTTGTGGGCCAAACTCGGGACAAAGTTGTTATTCTCAACAACTTGTCACCCACAAACAGATGGACAAACGGAGGTGGTGAATCGAACACTATCAACTACTACGAACGATGATCAAGAAGAATATCAAAGAGTGGGAAGATTGTTTGCCGCATGTGGAGTTTGCATACAATAGGGTGGTACATTCTACTACTCAACTATGTCCGTTCGAGGTGGTGTATGGTTTTAAACCAATCACGCCACTTGATTTGTTGCCACTTCCACTACATGAACAAGTTAATATGGAGGCGTCAAAACGTGCTGAATATGTGAAGAAACTTCATGTCAAGACAAAAGAAGAAATTGAAAGGAAGGCACGTTACTATGCTGAAAAGGCGAACAAGTCAAGAAAGAAGATGTTATTTGAACCAGGTGATTTGGTTTGGGTCATCTACGCAAAGAACGCTTTTCAGACAATCGTAAATCCAAGTTAATGCCGCGAGGAGATGGTCCATTCAAAGTTCTTGAGAAAATCAATGATAATGCATAAGATAGAGCTTCCAGGTGATGACTATGCTGTGAGTTTTACATTCAATGTTACTGATTTGTCATCATTCTTTGCACCAGAAGAAATAGAGTCGAGGACGACTCCTTCTCAAGAGGGAGAGGATGATGAGGACATCACGACTAGACCGACTACGCAAGCACGAGCTAAAAATATTAATTAATAGGTGAACTCACTCTTAGTTAAATTTGGGTTTAATTTATATGAGAATAATATGCTACCTAATAGTTGCTATTTAATTGTTATCAGATTTATCACGTGAAGAAGTACCATCAAGAAATTCAATGGAAGGAAGTAAAGAAAGAGAGGAGGCAACGTGAAGAAATTCAATGGAAGAAGCATGTACAGACGAGACAAAGAAAAAATGAAACAAATATGCATGCTACTTCGTGAAGACTCAATGACAAACATTCATACTACAACGTGAAGACATGCATGCAGAAAGTCACGTGATTAGTCGGCATCATTAGTTTGGTAATTAGCTAAGGGAATAATCCCCAGTTTTTGCGTCCATTTGGCCGAGCCAGGATTTGGTCGTGTTTTTTTATTTTATCTCTTGCATGCCATGAGTCCGAACTCAACTCAGTTGTCGAGTCCGTTTGGTTGCGTCGTTGAGTCGTTCCGGATGAGGCTCGGTTTCCGCAGCCGAGAAAAAAATCCCAGGCGGCCTTAAAAAGTATTGTTGTGTGCGTGAGCAAAAGGGACAGACCACCACGAACAGAAAATGAATCTATTATTTTCAGAGAGAGCTATTCGTTTGTTCTTCCTAGAGTTTGGCATTTGATTGCAATCTAGAGGAGAATCGGGCATTCTTCCCCGTCGTTCTTGTGTTTCCTTGTGAATTGGCCGGAGCGACGACACGTCTACTTGGTGGTCGAGTAAATGGGATCACGAGCATATGGTTAGGCGAATTCTTTTGTCGCAGCTCCTCCTCCTCGGCGCCGCCACCAATTCCTTCCCCACATGGCAACATCTGGTCGCAGTCCCCCAACTTCCCCCTGCAGCACCGCATCTCCCTGTCACCGCCTCCCCAATGCATTCGCTCACTGCCTCCTCTCCCCATCTACCCACCGCTGCCTCCTGACCTCCACCTCCTGCAACCGTCGCCTCCTTCTCTCCCTCGAACCCTCGTGCTGCACCTTCTCCTCCTCAGCGCCACTACCAATTCCATCTCCCATCGCCCCTCCAACCAGTGGCATGACACTCGGCAACAACGGCCGGTGAATTGGAGAGAAGGGTGCTCAACGACAGCGGCTAGTGGATCAGAGAGAAGGGCACTTGACGATGGTGGTGGTGGCTTCCTATTCCTACGCTCGCCCACGTGGCTCTCACCCCGCCGCCACCACCCAGCGATCACTCACCCGGTAAGCCTCTCTACCTCCTCCTGCTCTTCGCTCGGAGCCCATCGCACTGTCTGGCCATGGTCGAAGTCCAAGCCATAGTTGAAGGGGGCAGTGATCGAAGTCAAAGGGTTGTGGATGAAGCGGTCCGCTGTCGAAATCAAAGGGCTGTGATCAAAGTTAAAGGGTCATGGTCGAAGTCCAAACCGTGGTCGAAGGGGACAGTGGTTGAAGTCAAAGGGTCATGGTCGAAGTCCAAGCTGTTGTCGAAGGGGACAGTGGTTGAATGGCGTAGTGGTCAAATTCGATGGGCCATGGATGAAGTCAGTCTGCAGTCGAAGTTAACGAGCCGTGGTCGATGTCGGGGCCGTGGTCGAAGGGGGCCGTGGTCAACGTCGGGGCCATGGTCTAAGGGGGGCGTGGTTGAGGAACCGTGGCCGAAGTCAAAAATCCATGGTTGAAGGGGGAAGTGGTCAACGTCGAAGGGCTATGGTCATCGAAGGTCCGTGGTCGAAGGGGATAGTGGTCGAAGTCGAAGCCGTGGTCGACGTCAAAGGGCCGCACGCGAAGGGGACAATAGCCAATGTCGAAGGGCCATGGTCGAAGTGGACAGTGGTCAAAGGGGACGGTGGTCAAAGGAGGAAGTGGTCGACGTCAAAGGGCCATGGTCGAATGAGGCAATGATTGAAGGGGGCAGTGATCGAAGTCGAAGATCCGTGGTCAAAGTCGAAGCCGTGGTCGAAGGGGGCCATAGTTGAAAGGGGAAGTGGTCGACGTCGAAGGGTCGTAGTCGAAGGGTCATGGTCGAAGGGGATAGTGGTCGAAGAGGGTAGTTGTCGAAGTCACGGATTCATGGTTGAAGTCAAAGATCCGTAGTTGAAGTCGAAGTCGTGGTCAAAGGGGGCCGTGGTCAAAGAGGGAAGTGGTCAACGTCGAAGGGCCATGGTCGAAGGGGGCTGTAATCAAAGTCAAAGATCCATGGTCAAAGTCAAAACCCCTTGGTCGAACTTGAAGCCGTGGTCGAAGGGGGAAGTGGTCGGCATCGAAGGGCTGTGGTCGTCGAAGGGCCTTGGTCGAAGGGGACAGTGGTCAAGGGGGGTAGTGGTCGAAGTCGAAGATCCATGGTCGTCGTCAAAGCCGTGGTCAAAGAAGGAGATGGTTGACGTCGAAGGGCCATAGTCGAAGGGGACAGTGGTTGAAGGGGACAGTGGTCGAAGTCGAAGAGGGCAGTGCTCAAAGTCGAAGGGGGAAGTGGTTGAAGTCACGGTCATGGTCATAGTCGTAGCGCTCGTGGACGTGGTTATAGCAGTCATGGTCGTAGTCATAGCGCCAACCCGGAGGGCACCTGCTGGTTCGTCCATAACCTTCGTCGCTACGAGTTCCTCCTCCAATTGGACATCCTCGTCGCATACCCCTAGGTCACCCCCGAGATCGAGCTCCCCACCCTCGATGGCAGGACCCACAGGGTCTCGTACTCCCCATGGATTGTAACATGCTTTTTGGCCACGAGGTGTGATCGATGACTTTCGATTTACGACCACGAGCGTTGGTCGATGTGTTCTGACTTACAACCACGAGGTGTGGTCGATGTCTTCCGACTTACGACCACGAGCGCTGGTTGAAGTTGAAGATCTGTGGTTGAAGTCGAAGCTGTGGTCAAAGGGAGCCGTGGTCAAAGGGGGAAGTGGTGGTTGTCAAAGGGTCATGGTCGAAGGGGACAGTGGTTGAAGGGGGCAGTGGTCGAAGTCGGGGGCTATGGTTGAAGTCGGGGCCATAGTCAAAGTCGACGCCGTGGTCAAAGTTGGGGTCATGGTCGAAGGGGGCCATGGTCGAGGAGGGCCGTGGTCAACGTCGAAGGGCCGTGGTCGAAGTCGGGGCCGAGTAGGCTAGCACCAGTAGTCTGGCGATAGGATACAAGCGCACTGGAGGCTTGCCAACGTACAACCACCAGCGATGGTCGACAACTTCTAACTTACGATCATGAGGTGCGATCGACGGTTTCCGATTTACGACCACGAGCACTAGCCGATGTCTTCTGACTTATGACCACGAGCGCTAGTCGATGTGTTCCGGCTTACGACCACGAGGTGTCCTCGATGGCTTCCGACTTATGACCACAAACGATAGTCGTCGGCTTCCGACGTACAACCACGAGCTATTGTCGAAGGCTCCCAATTTAGGACCACGATCGATCGTCGACCACTGCCAACTTGCGATCACCAGCGATGGTCGACCGTACCCGACCTACGACCACACGCGATGGTCGACGGCTTCCGACTTATGATGACGAGGTGTGCTCGAGAGCTCCCGACCTACGACTATGAAGTGTGGTCGATGTCTTCCGACTTATGACCACGAGGTGTGATCGACGGCTTCTGACTTACTTGACGGATTTAAAAACTTTTAGAACATGTTTGCATGCACCTGTGAGTTTTAAAATATGTAGTATGATAAATTTTAAAAATCTGTGGTAATGCATGGGTGTTCAACTAGTATAATACATAGTTTAATGTGTTCAATAGACGGGATTATCAATTCCGCCGGTAGAGCGGTATTAATCGGTATCAAAGCGGTATGGACAGTATTAACCGGTATCGAGACCGGTACGGAACGCATGGCTCTTTTGTACCATTTTAGATGACAAAATGGTACATACCAGCCTACTATATTGGTAAGTTACTGTGCATGTCTGATGTCTCCTTCGTACGTACGTACCTACGTATACTTGATTAAACGAAACATGCATTCCTGATGCTTACACGCGTCTTTTTCTCGTATAGAATAGCTAGCTAGGGTGAAGATTAATAGGCAAACCTGCGCACGTTGCGCATATCTACATAGCCAAAGATTCTGCTGCTGCAGCATCCGTTAGTGGGGCGCGGGCCAGACGGTTTGTCCGGCTCGCGCGCGACTACAAGTAGGGCCCCTCGCTGCGTTGCCATTCATTCGCCGCTCGCATTGCCTCCAGGTCTCCAACCTCTCCTCTCCTCTCTCATGGCGACAGCCTCCATGGACGTCGAAGCGGGACAAGAGGGCAATGATGTAAGTGATTATAGTTGCAAGTTATGGTGGCATGCATTTCAACTCTTGTACTTGGCCCATATGTAGTAAGCGCCATATCTCATGGAGCTAGATACTCCTTGTTTATAGCTATTAGTTCCATTGGTATCTTCAGTAAGAAACTAAAAGTTGTTCTACTTAATTAGAAACAGTCAATCAAGGAATTCATGAAGGAAAAAATGGCAAACGGAGGGTCTAAAATTATTAGGTTGCTGGCCATGACAAGTAGGGTTTTAAAAAATTTAAGGCTTGCGAGCTGATTGAGCTAGGCTCGCTCTAAGCTCGATTCAATCTTTAAGCGAGCTGAGCTTAAGCTTGATCTCAAGCTCACGAGTTTCACCAAGTCGAATTCAAATAGCTCGTTAGGATTCGATTTGAGGTTAAATATTGATACATGTTAATTCTTAACAAGCTTGCTTGAGCTGAGCTGAGCTCAAGTTTTCTTATTGTTAAAAATTAGTGCATGTTAAATTATTTTGATTGTTATTGAGCTTACTCGAATCAAACTCGAGCTTTTCTTGCTGAAAATTATTGCATATTAAATTATTTTGATTGTTATTCGAGCTCCCTCGAACCGACCTCGAGCCTACTTGAGCTTGGCTGCCGAGCTTAGGTCCCAACTTGAACCCTAGCTCAGGCTCACTTGAGCTTCATTCAAACTTCTACCGAGCTCAAGCTTGAGAGGGCAGGCTTGCTCGACATCGGCTTATTTACAGTCCTAATTACAAGGCTTTATTTGGAACATAGGAATTCTATAAGAAATAGTTTAATTCTTGCAGAAATCGTACAAATATCCAATATTTCAAACGGGACCTTAAAAGGTTGTAGTATAGGTGTCGTCCACGTACTAGTTGAAACTGTTACAACACTTTCTTCTCTCTGTTTTTTCCTAAAAGATGTTTTGAACAGTTGCAAACATTGGCTTCTAAGTTCATATATTAATAAAGCAAAGATTGCCCTATATGGGATCATGTTTTACTGGTTGTTTGTGCTGATGTGTAGTCAACTGAGAGTATTTGTATATTTTCTTGAAAGTACATATATACCTATCTAGAGCGTCATTTTTAACAGTACATGTAACTGCTGGAAACAGTAATTAGTAAATTTTGATGCACAACTTACCCAAAACTTGCACAAACAAAATTTAGATCGAGCTCACTCATGCCTGACTCGTATGTTCCTTTCCGTTTTGAAGGTTATAAGTGTTAATTAGTAGGTTTATATAGTGTAGTTTTCTCTTCATTGAGATGTTACACAACTCATTTCAATGCTGTCTTTCTTGCAGAAGAAGGGGGTCTACCAAGATCTAGTCCTAGCTTACAAGACTCTTGGTGTTGTTTTTGGTGGCCTTGTCACTTCACCTCTCCATGTATATCCCTCCATGAATTTGACAGATCCTACTGAAGAAGACTACTTGGGAATATACAGCATCATGTTTTGGACCCTAACTTTGATCGGTGTAAAGTACATATGCATAGCTCTCAACGCCGATGATCACGGCGAAGGTAATATATCCACTAATTCTCCCAAGTTTGATAAATGATCCGGAGCATTTCTGACTAGATCAGTGTTTTTTCTGTCAGGTGGCACAGTTGCCTTGTATTCTCTGCTGTGCCAGCACGCCAACATAGGCATCCTTCCATCCAAGAAGATCTACACCGAAGAAGAGAGTCTGATCTCAACTCGGCCTACTGTGACTGGAAGGCCCAGCAGACTGAGAACGTTCATTGAGCGCAGCATAATCGCAAGGAGGATGCTTCTGCTTACTGCTACACTAGGCATGTGCATGCTCATTGGTGATGGCATCTACACGCCTACCATTTCAGTCTTGTCAGCGATAGATGGATTAAGGGGCCCTTTCCCATCCGTCAGTAAACGTAAGTAACTGATTTGGAGTACTCAATTAGCTAAGAATATTTCTGGTGCCATGAATCATACGCTGATCTTGTGTGTCTGAAATCTTTGCAGGTGCCGTGGACGCTGTGTCTGCGGCGATCCTGATTGGGCTGTTCCTGCTGCAAAAATACGGCACGTCGAAAGTGAGCTTCATATTTTCTCCGATCATGGCGGCGTGGACGTTCACCACCCCGATCATCGGCGTGTACAGCATCTGGCGCTACTACCCCGGCATCCTCAAAGCCATGTCGCCGCATTACATCGTTCGGTTCTTCATGACGAACCAGAAAAGAGGCTGGCAGTTGCTCGGCGGCACCGTCCTCTGCATCACAGGCACGTACGCCGCATGACAAATAGTATATATTTTGGAAGGTGTTTCTATACTTTAACAGTGATTTACATAATTTTTAAAGCACAATAAATAATGGATAAATATTACTTACCTCTTCATATCCTCGTTTCGCCGGCTCTATCTTCTTGTCAACCATGTCATTAATCGGTAAACTGACTTTGATTTCCTTTGTTATGCATGCAGGTGCTGAGGCCATGCTTGCCGATCTTGGGCACTTCAGCAAAAGGTCTATTCAGATCGCGTTCCTCTCCAGCATATACCCCTCCCTGGTGCTGACGTACGCCGGGCAGACGGCCTACCTGATCAACAACGTCGACGACTTCAGCGACGGGTTCTACAAGTTCGTGCCGCGGCCCGTGTACTGGCCCATGTTCATCATCGCGACACTGGCGGCGATCGTGGCGAGCCAGTCGCTGATCTCGGCCACCTTCTCCGTCATCAAGCAATCGGTGGTGCTCGATTACTTCCCTCGCGTCAAGGTGGTGCACACGTCCAAGCACAAGGAGGGGGAGGTGTACTCGCCGGAGACCAACTACATCCTCATGCTTCTGTGCGTTGGCGTCATCCTCGGCTTCGGCGACGGCAAGGCAATCGGCAACGCGTTCGGCGTGGTGATCATCCTCGTCATGCTCATCACGACCATCCTGCTTACCCTGGTGATGCTCATCATCTGGGACACGCACGTCGTGCTGGTGGCGCTCTTCTTCGTGCCGTTCCTGATCCTGGAGGGCACCTACGTGAGCGCGGTGTGCACCAAGATCCTCAAGGGCGGGTGGCTGCCGTTCGCGGTGTCGGTGGTGCTGGCGCTGGTCATGTTCGGCTGGTACTACGGGCGGCACAGGAAAACGGAGTACGAGATGGCGAACAAGGTGACCCTGGAGCGGCTCGGCGAGCTCCTGGCCGGCCCCGACGTTCACCGCGTCCCGGGTTTCTGCTTCTTCTACAGCAACATGCAGGACTGGCTCACCCCCGTGCTCGCGCACTACATCAAGAACATGCGGTCGCTGCACAAGGTGACGGTTTTCCTCACGCTCCGGTACCTGCTGGTGGCCAAGGTGGACGCCAAGGACCGGATGTCCATCCGGCGGTTCGGGCCCAGCGGGGTGTATGGCTGCACGATACAGTACGGCTATGCCGACCCGCTCGACTTCGAGAAGGACGACCTCGACGGCCAGGTGGTAAGCGCCCTGCGGGAGCACATCGAGCGGGAGACGACGGCGGAAACGTCCGCGGAGGTCACGCAGCTGGACGAGGCGAGGGCTGCCGGGGTGGTGCACGTGAGGGGCAAGATGAGGTTCCTCGTCGGCAAGGACACCGGCCTCTTCGACCGGGTGCTGCTCGGCTTCTATGAGTTCCTGCACAGCACCTGCCGCTCCGCGCTGCCGGCGCTCGGGATCCCGCTGCAGCAGCGCGTCGAGATCGGCATGCTCTACAAGGCCTGACGCCGCGCGCGCGCGCACTTGCGCGCGTGTATATATCGATCGCAGCTGCTGATTGATCAACGTACGTATGTGGCCTTTTATTTGTGGTCCAAGGCTTACTGGCAATTAGTACTAGTCAATTTGGTTTGGGTTGTTTCAGCTAGCAACCAGCGAGAGTGAGAGATCATGCACAAGGTCCAATATATGTTGGCCGTCTGTTAAGCTGTTTGACCGTCCAGTGGCTAACGGTGTCATCGGGGAGGTCTAACCGACATGGTGTCGACGGTGAGACTTGCCCCAGCGATCAAACCAGCTGTTGATGAATTGCTTTGGTCAAGTTAGGATATGTGGTGATTGAGTGTGTATATGGCATGGATACCACGGGCTAGTTGTACTGTATTGTATGATGTATGATTTTGACTAACATAAGTCAAATGTATGAAACTTGTACAAAAAGATATTTGCTTGGATTTTTAATGTGCAAGTGGCTCGGAGAATGTTAACAGTTGTGGCAATGGATGGGGGAGCTAAGGTTTGAGTGGTCATGTAAGTCCAGGTGAGCCTACGTAGCTCAAGCGGGAAGCACAAAGAAAACAAAGATCATGAAGAGGCGAGTTAGTGTATGTGGTGAGCCAAGTGATGAGGCCGATGCACGTAGAGATGATTCGGAGGAGTCCGAATGCATGGAGACGTAATGAACAATCACTGAACACTACGGGCTGCGTGTAAAAGCATGTGAAAATTCTTTGAGGGAAAGGCAGAGACAGAGTTAAGGGAAGGTGCAAGGAAGCTTCATCGAGGATATTTTGATAGTTGGCCAAATACCGGGTTAGTTTCTTGATCAAAACCGTAGCCTAAAGAGACGCAAAAGGGAAGTGATTTAGGTTAAGGAGAGCTGTAATTGATAAGTGAATCAATCGCTAAAAAGTTAGCGGGTCAAGTCTTGTAAATGCTTTGAGAAGTATGCATGAGTGCGTAAAACCTGTGTTAGTGGGGTTAATGGGTTTTGCGGTAAGCTTAATGGGTTGGACTTATTAGGGTTGTTGCTAGTTATTAATAGGGAATGAGAGGAAGTGGCAGATCTAAGGATTCTAGGTTTTAGGTTTTTTTATTCTACATCTTATCTCCTTCCATAGTTTTGAGAGAGAGAACTTGAGAAAGAAAAAAGTGATGCTTTGGTTGCACCTTCTAATCATTCATACGTACGTAAAGCTCATCCTCTAGTGAAATAGATCAAAGTTTTATTTCAAGCATATTCTTGTTTGCATTCTAACTTGGTTTTGCTTGTTCTTGAGTTAGATTGGTGATTTTTGGTTCATGAGAGTTCTAGTCTGATCTTTTGCTTAAATTATCTTGCTAAGATATATGATAATAGATTTTGAAGATCTCATGTCTTATATCCTTACAAGAAAGAAGTAATTTGAGTTTTAGCGCTTTTGGTTTTCTTGTGAACTATATTCCATTCTCTTCAATTTGGTGAACTCGAGCCCAAAAATCTTGTAATTCTTGATTAGTTTAGATTCCTATTGCGTTGAACGAGTCTCATAAAAAACATGAAAATATTTGGATGAGAAATGAGTAAATCTTAATATTTGAGCTCTTATTCCAAAAGGTTTTTCAAGTCTCAGAACAGGGGCCAGTCAGACCAGTCATAGGCCGGTGGTCAAACCGACGAGCAGTCAAACTGGCCCCTCAATGGCAGTCTGACCGGCCATGTCCAATAGGTTGTTGTTTTTGCTAGCTCTTGTCTCTAGCTTTGTTTTACTTAGCCTGGTTGGTATAATTTAAACTTGATGACTATCATAATCATTTGAGTGAAGATTTTAAACATCTTAGGGGAAAGTTTCGGGAATCATTCACCCCTCTGATTGCTAACATCAGTCCTATACAATGTAAGTAAATCTTAGTGTGAAGGTTGTGTGGAATAAAGCATGTGTGTTGTGGAGTGGAGGTGAGTTTCTGCAACCATGCCATGCATGTTACGATCATCCAATACTTCAGTATACGGTTGTATACGTGAAGAGTAGGTTTTGCTCAGCAATTTGCATTAAGATGTGTGGATTATCCCTATGTTAATTGTCACTTACATGTTACAATTTAGATGTCCTATAATGCTTGTTATAGGCATAAAACCCTAATATAAATGAAAGGGTAGACATCGACCGTCTAACATGCCATCATCCACGAAAGTAAAAAAAATAACTTGGGGATTTATATAAGTTTGAGAGTCCCAGACGACCGCCCTACTCCTATTGGTTAGCCAATAGAGGTTGCCTTGGGAGGGGATCCCCGAGGGCTCACTATTATGAAATCACAAATGAGAGATACATATGATATTTATAGGCTCTGGGCATATACAAAAGACTGAATTGCCCTTACTACAAAGAACTAAGTTATATGTACAAGTGTAGGGTACAATCGTCATTTATGTATATGGCAGTAGCCATTTGATCTATGCTTTCTCTATCCAGGCACCAGTTGTACTATTATTGTAGGGTCATCTAACGTGTGGTCCCAGTAATGAAGGCATATTCTTAGGTCGGTGGGTCCCACCTATCATGCGAGACACACTATGCATGGATGCCCCCTTGGATGGACTCCATCCTCAATTGTAGTTCCCTTGAAGCCTTCAGGGGGTCACAGGAGATGTAGGGCCTTATTGTGGCCTCTTATACTGAAGCAATTATGGGAATGTAGCCATTAAGGTCGAGGGCCCCCTTAGGAGCCTCCCATGCCATGGCCTCTGAGGACCAAGAGTAAAGTGGTGTGTATCCACCATGGTTGGGCCCTTATCATCACCATAGGATAGGTGTTAGTCATTCCTCCAACACTGCTTTGGTTCAGTTATTCTAGTTATGCTTATAGTTGCATATAAAATGTTCTAAAATCACTTATAATTTTTTTTGAAATCCTTATTTTGAGGTTGCCCTCACCGGTGACATGCCCACAAGTAGCCACGTGTCCCTATTGCACATTGCGATTGCAACACATGGAGACATCCCAAACGCACTTATCCCCCTCATGTTTCCTTTCTCATCTCAATCCCCTTTGACCCCTTCATTCTCTCATGCAAGAATAGGGCCTCTCCAATGCCCCTGCAGCCAAGCACCTCTGCCACACCCATTGTCCCAAAATGTCGCACCGTCATCCTCGAACTACACTCGTTGTCATCCCCAAATCACCACCTACAAGACAAACCCCAGCTCTACCACTTTTGCCTCTTCAACGAGGAGCCAAGGCTCATCAAGTGTCACCACTTCGGCCCCCGCCGATGGTCGCCAAGGCTCACGGGAGTTGAAATGTTTGATTTTATATCGCTTCGAAAGTTTTGATTTGAAATTTATGCATTTTGAATTGAAATTGCTATCCAATTGTGAAAGTTTTCAATTAGAATGTTGCAATCCGGTTTGTGAAAGTTTCCAAATTGAAAGGTTTTGATTTGAAATTTACAATCTAATTTGTGAAATTTTCCAAATTGAAAGTTTTTTATTTGAAATTTTTGGATCCTCCATTTGAAAGTTCCAAGGGAGGAGTGAATGGGAGGATTTGGTGGAGGAGCTCAAGGGCAAACTTATCAATACCATTCCAGTACTAGTTGGTATGGCCGGCATGTACCATTTCATGACCTAAAATAGTACAAAGCAACTCTGTGTTCCATACCGACCTCGATACCAGTCAATACCAGTCATATCGATGGAATTGATAATATCGTATATTGAACACATTGAACTATATGTTATATTTAATCCTACTACTATGTATTGTAGTAATATACAAGTGAAATTTGATGTGCATATAACTAAACATATATATACCTACAAATATATATTATTATACTAAATTCCAGAATTGTACGTTCGGATGTACCATTTAAAGAGCCAAACCAATATGGCCTTCAGAATGGTATTCACAAGTATGCTCAGGGGCGCTACGGTGGAAGGGGACAAAGACAAGAGGGAAGGGAGTAACACATGTGTTGTGCATAGATACGTCCTCTAGATTCGATTCGTGAGGGCGTTTGCCCTCATTTTTTAAGGAAAAAGTTGCACATAAATTACCAGCAGCAGCGATCCAGCTCCCTGACATGCGTCATTTTTATATATATTTACCCGTCATTTTACCCTCATATTCTTCACATTTTGGGACCATTTATCACCATTTACACGCTTTTCTATATTTAATTGCTCGAAATGGACTGTTTTACATTTTTCTATATTTTTCTGCAGGCCGACGCGATTGAGGCGCATAAACGACAAATTCGGCATTCCGGGACTGCTCCATATAGATGTACGCGTCGTCACGGATGCGTAGGATCAAACCGCGATGCAAACGGAGCTTTAGAGGACCAATTCAGAAGAAATCAAATGGGGAAGGACCTATTCGCAATTCCAAAAATTTTGCAGGACTAAATCACAAAATTGCTGAAATCCCCATTGCGCCTCAAAACCCTAGCCGCCGCCGCAATTTTTTCCTAAGCCCGGTTTTCCTTCTACCTCTACCCCCCCCGGTTTGCTTCTCCTCCCTTCTTCTGCTCCGGCGCCGGCAAGGCCGGGCCAGCTCGCCGGCGGGCGTCGACATCACCGCCCGTGCGCCATCAAGACTGGTCACCGTCATCCACCAAGCACCGACTCGCCGGCGCGCCACCTACTTCCGTCTCCGCCCAAACCCTCCCATGTGCCGCCACCTCGCAGCCGCCCACCGCTCGGCGCTGCCATTCACCACCTCTGGCCATCTCCTCCTTCTTCCCTTCTACTCCACCGGCGCGCCACCTCTCGCCGCTCCTCACCGCCTACTCTCATCCGCATCTACCGCCGCCGCTCCACCTGCGCGCCACCTCTCGCCGCTCCGCGTCGCCAACTCCCTCCTATGCTCCTCCACTCTACCACAGAGTGCCGCCACCCCCTCTGCTCCGGTCGCTCCTTCTCCTCAGTTTGGCCGCCACCTTCTCCGACCGCCGTGCCTTCATCCCTTCGCCGCTACTCCACAGTCTCCGGCCGCCGGTGACATCTCCACTGCTTCCCCTTCAGCGCCGCCGCCGGCCGCCACCACTTCATCGACATCACTGATGACCCTTCGTCTGCTCTGCTGCTCGGTTTACCTCCAATTCCTCTCCCTCTCTTGTTGCTTTTCTTAATCACTGCTCAATTTAACTGATAATGGTCTATGTTAGTTTGTGATTTGCTGTAGTGAGATGTGATCTGTGATGTATGCATGATATTGGGCCCTTTTCTGTTATTGTGAATTATGCACTGTGATGAATGCTTGTGCTCACTGAGATGTTGTTGTGATTAGGTGTTGGTTTGTCATTTGTTCTAGTGTAAGTGGTTAGTGTCTTTGTCTGTGTTTAGTTTAGTGTTCGTGTCTGTGCTTGTGTGGATGTTAGTTTCCATGATGTTTGTGTGCGCGATTTAGCTAGCCGGCGACCGTTCCATTCCCCTTGCTATCTCGACTCCCTCCTTGCTTCTAGACTCCCTCGTTTCTCCTTTCTACGGTCTGTCGATTGTTAGATTGTGCGAGTGTTCGTCGTAGTTCTTTGTTGTGTTGTCGTGTGCCGTCGTCGTCTGGTTAGCCGTCGACCATTTTCTCCCTCGTTCTCTCTAGACTCCCTCCGTGCTTCTAGACTCCCCCAGTGCTTCTCGACTTCCTCATTCTGTCTAGCGGTCGATAGTTAGTTAGGTTGTCAGTCGGTCGTTCTTGTAGTCGTTGTAGTTCGTGTGTGTGTGTTCATTCGTTTAGTCCCGTCGTGTTGTTCGTTCGGTCGTACGACGTCCATTCGTACGGTCGTTCGTTCCGTCGTCTTTTGTTTGTTTAGTTCGTTCGTAGTTTTGTTTGTGCGAGTTAGATTTCATTTAGTAGTTTAGTTTTCTCCCCCGTTTTGATTGACCTAGCTTTAGCTGAGCACCGGTAGCCTCAGTCTAGTCCCTGTGGAGAACACGACACTCGCCGCTATTTTAGTGGCAACCCGTGCACTTGCGGGTGTGCTATTTTTGCACGATCACTCCCCGAACTAGACTTGTCATGCCTTAAATACTTTGGGCCATCTCGCCTTCCAACTGGGACTGTTGTTTTTAGCAAATTTTCTGTTGACCCCATAGTTAGCTTTCTTAAGGCACTTTTGAAAACTTTCTGATCACTACCTCAAACTTGCATAAAATCATTTATAGTTATAGTTTGAAGTTTGTAGTTATATAGTTAGGCAAATATCAGGTGAAACCAAGCTAAAAATGCAAACAGGTGAAAATCAAGTGTGCAAGTTTCCAAATATTGCCAATGTAGAAGAGGGCATGTTTTGTAGCCACACAAAATTTCAAGTTCAAACTCAAAAATTACCAAATGTAGAAGAGAGCATGTTCTATAGCCACGTAAAATTTCAAGTTTAAACTCAATCATATTTGAAAGACTTTTTAAAAATATTAGTAGTTAGTGAACAGTGTGAAATCAAATATTGAACTTGCCTAACATAGGGACAATGTCTAACTATGCAGTAGCTCAAAGAGAGGAACGTGCAATTTGTCATGAAGTCCAAATCTGGCGGGCCACCTAATCCAGACAAAGGCAGTTGGGTGGTTCTTTTGGGCTTTGGCTTATGACTTTTGAATTTTGGCTGTTCGCGAGAGAGAGTATGAAGAAAGAGACAGTCGCATGCGATTTTGGCCAGTATAGCTGAAGTCGATACAGTGTCTACTACAATCGATTTATAGAACCCACCTTGAAAAAACGCACTATTTAAGAGCTAGTTACTATAGCAAATGCCAAAAGCCATAAGTGTGAAGCCCAAAAGAACCCAGCTAAGCTGCAGTTGGCTTACCTTGCATGTATTTCAGCAACAGTAATAGCAAATGCTTGCCTACCGGCAGGGACGGATCTAGACCTCGAGCTGGGTAGGCTATAGCCCGAGGCCTAAAAACTGCATTCATAAGTGACCCAGCCCGAGATCGAGGTGCATGGCCCAACTCCATAATGCAGCCCATCAACGAATATTATCAGGTAGCCCATCAATCTCCTCTCTAGCACTCAATGAGTTAACGTCTCAACCCTACTCACACAGTCGCACTTGGGTCAAGGCCATCACATTGTGCTGTCGCTCCTAGCTGGCTCGCTCAATGCCATGTGACCGTAGAGTGTGCCACGCTGCCGTGCACTCACCACGTTGCCACGCCTCACACCGTGGCTCACCGGCCATGGCCCACGGCTAATGCCTCCTACCTTCCGCACCTCCGTCCTCCCCGCCTCGGCTTCGCCCTCTGACCTATCTAGTCCCCAGGCGACAGGCGCCACACTACCACACACAGCAACCTACTAGTCAAGCCGACCACAGTATGCTTAAATCGGTACTCCCTACTCCTTCCCCTTTGATATGAAATCTGAATGGCAAAATGAAATGAATACCTTGTGTTTTGCGTTTTCTATTTAGGAATTAGGGATACAAAATGAAGAAGAGCAAGACATTGTCATCTTATTTTCTAATACAAACACAATCCAAGTCCAACCAATCTCTTTTAGAAATGGTCAGATCTCTACCATGCTATCTTGTTTATGTTTTGCTATGTTTTTTCGTAGAGAAGTACTACTGCACGGTATGCCATCGAGAGGCATCCCAACGGCACACCTCCCCTTGCACTGTCCTCCCCTCCCTTTCTATATGTTTCATGGAGTAAGAGGAAGAGTGCCTCATCGCTGCACCACCCCAGGCAGCTTCACGCCTCCTCCACCGCCCACCTCTCCACCACCACCAGCGACCGGCGGTGTTGTCGTTATCTCGCTGCACAGCCCCCCAACCCCTCCCCGCCACACCGCCCTGCCCAACCTAATTGCCACATCCATTGTTGCCATCACCCTCCGGCTCCGCCCACTGCCCTCCTATCCTACCTATCACCCCTGCTGCCGCCCACCGCCGCCTCCCCCGCCTTCCTTCTATGCCCAGAGAGGAGGGTGAACCCATAGCGGGGGAACTGGATTTTCCTCCTCCGATGCTAGATCTAGCAGCAATGCCCCTCCAAGCCACTGGATCCAGTGTGTAGTGGGGCTGGCAGTGGAGAGTGAGGTGATGGTGGTGAGGAGGGAGGGAGAACGAGAAGGAGCGAAGAGAGGAGGGTACGTGTGCGGCTGCGGAAGCAGAGTGGAGCAGAGCGGAGCGAACGAAAAGTTATCCTGTTGAAAGGCTTTGAGATTCGTGCAGCTTTGGATCCAATGGTTGTCGGCTATCCCGTCGGAAGGCTAACCATTCATTAGTTTTTCTCTTTTTCTTATTATGTTTTGTTGAAGCACTGAGCTAAAGTTTAATGTCAATAATGCATTTGTGGCTTACTTTTGTCATGACATTGTGTGGGCATAAATTGGCATTAGTTTTAAGATGCTATCCTATTAGAGTTTAGCCTAATATGTGGTAAAATTCTGGATCCACCACTGTCTACCAGTACAATTATAAACGCACACTGTTCATCTTAGTAAGAGCTTTCTCCCCTAGTAGTACAATCCAAAGGTGTCTCCGATCGATTCAAGCTCCTGAACAAAAGCTCTGCAATAATCTTGCTTTGCTTAAAAAGACTCAGATTTCAAATTCCTCCTTGCACATTGAGATTCATCACATACATCGATCTCTGGAATGTAGCGGCAAGTCAGAGCACACGCATGCGATCACAAGGGCTCTACACACACGCGAATGCCTAGAGCCAATTACGACCACGAAGGAACTCGTATACGACCACAAAGGCACTCGTACTCAAAGTGAGCTACGACTACAAAGAATCAACACACGCAAATATCTAGACTCGCCGAAGAGCAATGAACTCATGAGACAACAGTTTTTGTGCCGCCCCTGAATTAGTTTACGGCATTTTCTTCATTGTTATTTATACTGAACAAACATAAAAACCGATAGACTTGAGCTAATCAATAGCCCGACATTCACGCCATGTCCAGCTCGCCATGACGTGCCATCCCACGTCTGAGCTATTCATGACATTCATGAATTCACTTAACGCACACGCTAATTCTCTTAACGCGCGCACTAACTTAGTACGACTAGGAACAATGTAATGTCTCGAATGTGAGACGTGACAAAGAAACATGTAAAGTAACCTAGGTATGATGTGGTTAAGTCCAACAAATCACCCCCTAACTATGACGCACCGGCTTCACCTCAATCACCCGATCTTCTGCCTCAGTTCAATGAACTTAATGCGACCGAGAGCCTTCGTGAGAATGTCAGCCAGCTGCTCATTTGTGCCGATGTGCTCCACATCTACTTTCACATATTTAGTGCAGTCACAAATGAAAAGATACCTCGTATCAATGTGTTTGCTATGATCATAAAGCATGGGGTTCTTGCACAAGCGATTGCTGACTTGTTGTCCACGAGTAGCTTTGCCTTCTTCGGCTCCACACCCATCAGGTCTCCAAGGAGCTCACTTAACCAGATAGCCTGGCATGCTGCTATTGCAGCCATGATGTACTAGACTTTGCACGAGGACAGTGCCACAATCTTCTGCTTTTGTGACACCAAAGTGATCAAACTTGCACCAAAGAAAAATACAGTACCCGTGGTGCTCTTGCGGTCATTAGTGTCGCCCGCCAAGTCACTATCACTATAACTGATAAGTTCAGGATCCAACATGCTTACCCTCATGTAACAGCAATCGAATCCAGTCATGCCAGTTACGTAGCAAAGAATGTGCTTTACCGTAGCCAAGTGTTATGACATTGATGCCTCTATGTACCTGCTAACAATGCCCATGGCATAAGAAATGTCGGGCCTTATGTTCATAAGATAGTGAAGACTTCCAACGATGCTTCGGTACTCAATGGCGTTGACGGCAGCACTGCCATCTTTCTTGATGAATTTCAGCCGGTTCTCCATCGGCATTGAGCACGGATTGCACTACACCATTTTCGTTGCTTCCAAAATCTTGCACACATAGCTACTCTGTGACAACGTGATCATCCTGTCTTCTTGCTTGACCTCGATGCCTAAATAATAACTTAGCAAACCGAGATAAGTCATGCTAAAGAGATCCTTCATCTGGGTCTTGAACTCACTGATGTCGTCAATGCTTGAGCCGGTGATGATGAGGTCGTCGTCGTACACCCCCACGAGTAAGAACGTGTTGCCTTTTTCCCGCCGGTACACCGCATGCTCGAGTGGACTTCTCGTGAACCCAAGTGACACCAAAGTGGCATCCAGCTTCGAGTTCCAGGCTTTGGCGCCTGCGGTAGCCCATACAAGGCCTTGCATAGCCTCAGTACTTTATTGTTGTGCCTATCGTCAACATGCCCTGGAGACTGTTGGACGTACACCTTCAAGACTAGATCACCATTCAAGAATGCAAACTTAACACCCATATAATGTATCTGTTAGAAATTGGCCCAATGAGGAAGGCCCATTTCGTGAATCCCAAAGCATGCATGTTTAGTACCATATTGCTAAGGCAGGGTGAGGAAGACCGATTTATAAGGTGGAGTCCTCTCCACTCCTTGAATATGGAAAGAGATGGTATGGGGATGGCTCTGTCTAGTCACACACGCGCGCACGCGCGCGCGTACTCGCGTATTTTCGCGTGACTTGTGACTTGCGATGCGCGACCGTGTCGTGACGTGGTGCGCCGCGTGGCAGACCCAGTCCATCTTTATTTTTGCTAAACTCTGCACCACTCTCTCTCCTTGTGTTTGAATGAGATTCAAACGTTTGAATTAGAGGCTTTACTGGGGTTTTGATGATAGACAGTTACTAGTGTAAATGACTAGTTGAATGTGTCAGTTACCAGTGGGTAAATGACTGTTTTAATCATGTCAGTTACTAGTCTGTCTATTTATATGCCTGGAGACGTCCAGAGTATGAGTGAGAACTCGATCGCTCCATTCTCTTCCTCCAAACTTTGTGTCTTTGTTGTCTTTGCGCCGTCGAACCGTCGACTCTTCTTCCGCGTGCACCGCGAAGAAGAGGAGCGGTATCTCGGACCGTTGCTGCCGTGAAGACCGCACGGGGCGGCAATAAGGTTTCGGGCAGCGCATCTGCGCGACCGCCACCGCGATCGCGACACCTTCGCTCCTGCATCGCATCATCTGCGTCTTGCGCTGCGTCAAGCCTACGCGCTTCTCGTTCTTCATCGGGCTAACAAGTAAGTCGTTCGTGCACGTTCGACTCTGTTATTATATTAAATTTTCTTGCGTATATTCTAAAGTATGTTGAGTAGCCTACTGTTAGTAGCTAGTTTTGCATCTCTAGTTTATTGTATTTGCCTCATAGTAAAATTTGGAATTAAATTATTGCCCACGTTTCCAACATTCCAGAAACCTTATTGCGAATTTTGTTGCAATACAGAAATGGCCAATGCTTCTGATGCGATGAAACCTGAGAGGTTTTCTGGTCAGAACTTTCGTAGATGGCAGACTAGAGTCAAGTTTTGGCTCATGTCTTTGGGGCTGTGGTGGGTTATCCATCCACAGTATCCATTTACGATCGAGCAGTACATGCAGTTTGATAATGCGAACAACACTGCACTTGGCTGCATTCTGACTGTTCTGGCAGATCAGCTCTATGATGTGTACATGGACTACAAGTCCGCCACAGAGTTGTGGGATACACTAGAGCTCAAATATGCAGAGGCAGAGGCAGGTCGCTGGCTCTATATATGTGAGCAATTTTTCGACTTTAGCATGAACGAGGCTAAGTCCATAGTGGGACAAGCTCATGACCTCCAGCTACTAGTCGATGAGATTGCGCACTTGGGTTGTGTGTTGCCTCCAAAGTTTGTGGCTGCGGGCATTGTTGCTAAACTCCCTGCCTCTTGGCGGGATTTTGCTACTAGCTTGAAACATAAGAGGGAAGAGATTTCTGTTGAGGATCTCATTGCAGCCCTCGATGTGGAAGAAAAAGCAAGAGCAAAAGATGCACCTAGCACATCTGGCCAGAACAATTCAAACATCATACAGAAAAAGACTGTTGCTAAGAAGTACAAATCCAACAAACTGAACAAGACAACTAGCTTTAAGAAGAAAACCGAGAAAAAGGATTTGAAGGACATCACCTACTTTGTGTGCGGAAAGGACGGTCATATGGCGAAGGACTGTCGTTTTCGCAAAATCAGAGATGGTGAACAGCCTAAGAAGAAGGCTGTTAATGTGACCATAGGCGAGGCCTCGACTTCAGGAGGGTATGGTAATTCACTGTTGTCTTTTAGCTTGTCAATCCACCGATTGGTGGGTTGATACTGGAGCTAATGTTCACGTATGTTCGACATTTCCTTGTTTTCTTCTTATCGAGCAGCAGGGCTTCCTCCGTCCTAATGGGAAGCGGATCGCTTGCTTCATTCTTGGTGTTGGCATGGTGGATCTGAAGCTTACTTCAGAAAGATTGTCCACTTGAAGAACGTAAAGCATGCGCCTACAATAAAAAAGAACCTCGCTAGTGGTTCTCTCCTATGTAGGGATGGTTATAAGCTAGTTTTTGAGTCAAATAAAATTGTAATGTCTAAGTTCGGAAAATTTGTTGGTAAAGGCTATGAGAGCGGAGGCTTGTTCCGCCTAAGTATTTTAGAGTCTTGTTATAATCAATGTTGCAATGGTTTAAATAAATGTGAGGCAAATATTTGGCATTCTCGATTCTGTCATATTGGTTTTGATAGTATTGCTAGAATGTCCAAATTAGATTTAATTCCAAAATGTGAAATTGTCAAAGGATCAAAATGCCAGTCATGTGTGCAAGCAAAGCAACCTCGAAAACCCTTTAAGGGATTAGAGGATGAAAAGAACTTGGCACCTTTAGATCTTATTCATTCAGATTTGTGTGAAATGAATGGATTATTGACAAAAGGAGGCAAAAGATACTTTCTAACTTTTATTGATGATGCAACACGCTACTGCTATGTGTATTTGCTGAAAACTAAGGATGAAGCTTTAAACTACTTTAAAACTTATAAGGTCGAGGTTGAGAACCAACTAGAAAAGAAAATAAAAGATTGAGGTCGATCGTGGAGGAGAGTATGTCTCTCATGAATTCTCTCAATTTGCATTCGAGCATGGAATAGTCCATGAATTTACTCCACCATATTCACCCCAATCAAACGGGGTAGTGAGAGGAAAAACCGGACACTAACAGACTTGGTTAATGCCATGTTAGAGAGTGCCAGTATGCCTAAGGCATGGTGGGGAAGCTATTCTAACAAAGAACTTTCGTCCTAAACAGAGTAATCACTAAAAGAGTGAGATTACTCCATCGAGGGATGGAAGGAGAAAACCTAATGTTAATTTTCTACGAACTTGGGGTGTTTGGCAAAAGTCAATATACCATTGCGAAAAGAGAAAACTTGGACCAAAAGCAGTTGATTGTATTTTTCTAGGATATGCTCAAAATAGCACGGCCTATAGATTTTTAGTAGTTAAATCGAAACTCCGAGATTATTGCTAATACAATAATGGAGTCTAAAGATGCTTCATTCTTTGAGAATATCTTTCCTATGAGAACAATGACGATACTTCACAAACAGAGAATGTTCAAAGCGATAATATTGAAAATGAGAATAATCAAACTTCGAACTTCCCACCATTTCGAACCAATATGTGATATCCCTAAGGAGGATAACAATCTAGTCGCAGGCTCCTCGCAGAGCAAGAGACAAAAGGTTGAGAAAACCTTTGGTGACGACTTTATTGTATACCTCGTGGATGATGTGCCAAAGACTCTTTCAGAGGCTTATGCATCTCCCGATCTTGAGTATTGGAAAGAGGCATCCGAGCGAGATGGACTCTATCATGGCTAATGGGACTTGGGAGATCACGGATCGTCCTATCGGTGTAAACTTTGTAGGATGTAAATGGATCTTTAAAAAGAAACTAAGGCTGATGGAACAATTGAGAAGTACAAGGCAAGACTTGTGGCCAAGGGTTACACCTGAAAGAGGAGAAGATTTCTTTGATACCTATTCTCCTGTCGCTTGATTAACTACCATCAGAGTGCTCCTTGCGTTAGCATCTTCCTATGGTCTACATGTTCATCAAATGGACGTGAAGACAGCTTTCCTTAATGGAGAGTTGGAGGAAGAAATGTATATGGATCAACCGGATGGTTTTGTGATTTCTGGACAGGAAAATAAAGTATGCAGATTATTGAAATCTTTGTATGGTCTAAAACAAGCACCAAAACAATGGCACGAAAAAGTTTGACAAAACTTTAACATCCATTGCTTTGTTGTGAATGAAGTGATAAATGTGTGTATTATCGTTATGGTGGGGGTCAAGGAGTTATCTTATGTCTGTATGTAGATGACATACTTATATTTGGAACAAATACTGTCTTAATTGACGAGGTCAAATCTTTCTTATCTCGGTGTTTTGATATGAAAGACTTGGGAGAGGCAGATGTTATTCTGAATATTAAATTGATCAAAAGCAAGGATGGGATTACTTTGAATCAATCCCATTATGCTGAGAAAATATTAAGCCGGTTTGGTTTTGAAAACTGTAAAGTTTCACCAACACCCTATGATGCGAGCATTAAGCTTCGAAAGAACCAGGGGTTAGGAAAAGATCAATTAAGATATTCACAAATTATTGGGTCACTAATGTATTTAGCTGGTGCCACAAGACCTGACATTTCATTTGCTGTGAGCAAATTAAGTCGGTTTACTTCTAACCCAGGAGATGATCACTGGGAGGCACTTGAAAGAGTGTTGCGTTACTTGAGAGGCACAACATCTTTTGGAATACATTATACTGGACACCCTTCTGTATTAGAAGGATACAGTGACTCCAATTGGATCTCTGATGCGGATGAGATCAAAGCTACAAGTGGTTATGTATTCACTTTAGCTAGTGCTGCAGTTTCATGGAGGTCTTGCAAACAGACCATATTGACGAGGTCAACCATGGAAGCAGAACTAGTAGCACTTGATACTGACCACGATTGAGGTGAATGGTCGAGAGAACTTCTATTGGACTTGCCATTGGTTGAGAAACCAATACCGCAATCTGATGTACCGTGATAATCAAGCGGTGTTGGCCAAAGTCACAAGTGCAAAGGATAATATGAAGTCCTCTAGACATGTGAAGCGTAGGCTTAAATCTGTCAGAAAACTGAGAAACTCCGGAGTAATTGCTGTGAACTATATTCATACTGAGAAAAATCTGGCAGACCCTTTTACAAAGGGGTTAGCACGGAAAGCGATTTCTGTTGCGTCTATGGACATGGGAATGAGGCCCATTTAAGTTACATCACAATGGTAACCCATACCTTCTTGATCGGAGATCCCGTGACTTAGGCAATGGGAAAAACAAATTGATGTTGTAACAAGAGAGTACATATTTATTGTACCCATGTCCTAATAAACAATGTACTTTCGACTGTATGGAAGGTTGGCATAAAGCCTTAATGTATTCTGTTGTCCAAATAAGGAAAATGTATTAGCCTGCAGGATACCTAGAAAGAATACACCTACTTGAGTCTAACTGTGTGGTCGCAGTTCACGAGAACGGGGCATTCTCTAGAAAGCTCATGAGCAGATAAGGGAGCATGACCATATAACGCTCCGTTTAGGCATGGTTCATTGGCAGCCTAGTACTAGTTGAGATTTCAAGTGAAATCTGATCACAAAAAGCTGTGAATTCAAGGCATAGTCCATTCATCAGTTGTGAGAAGATGAATCTTGTCATTCTAGGTGCAAGTTCAACCCGTACGGGACTTTCACTAAAAGACTAGTATGTTAACAAAGTACTTCAGACAATATATTTGACATCTTATTAATTTTTGCTTTGGCATTGGTGGGGGATTGTTAGAAATTGGCCCAATGAGGAAGGCCTATTTCGCGAATCCCAAAGCATGCATGTTTAGTACCATATTGTTAAGGCAGGGTGAGGAAGACCGATTTATAAGGTGGAGTCCTCTCCACTCCTTGAATATGGAAAGAGATGGTATGGGGATGGCTCTGTCTAGTCACACGCGCGCGCACGCACGCGCGTGCGTACTCGCGTATTTTCGCGTGAAAATCGCGTGACTTGTGACTTGCGACGCGCGACCGTGTCGTGACGTGGTGCGCCGCGTGGCAGACCTAGTCCATCTTTATTTTTGCTAAACTCTGCACCACTCTCTCTCCTTGTGTTTGAATGAGATTCAAACGTTTGAATTAGAGGCTTTACTGGGGTTTTGATGATAGGCAGTTACTAGTGTAAATGACGGGGTGAATGTGTCAGTTACCAGTGGGTAAATGGCTGTTTTAATCATGTCAGTTACTAGTCTGTCTATTTATATGCCTGGAGAATTCCAGAGTATGAGTGAGAACCTGACTGCCTCCATTCTCTTCCTCCAAACTTTGTGTGCTGTTGTGCTGCGCCGTCTGAACTTCGTCGACTCTTCTTCCCGGCGTGCACCGCGAAGAAGAGGAGCGGTATCTCGGACCGTTGTTGCCGTGAAGACCTGCACGGGGCGGCAATAAGGTTTCGGCAGCGCATCTGCGCGACCGCTCACCGCATCGCGACACCTTCGCTCTGCATCGCATCATCGCATATCGCTCGCGTCAAGCTGCGCGCTTCTGTTCTTCATTAGGCTAACAAGTAAGTCGTTCGTGTGCACGTTCGACTCTGTTATTATATTAAATTTTCTTGCGTATATTCTGAAGTATGTTGAGTAGCCTACTGTTAGTAGCTAGTTTTGCATCTCTAGTTTATTGTATTTGCCTCATAGTAAAATTTGGAATTAAATTATTGCCCATGTTTCCAACAGTATCTACCAACCGTCGTGAGCCGCTAGTGCGATCAGCACCCTCACCGTCTCCATGCGAGCCACTGGTGCAAATACCTCGTCGAAGTCCACCCCCTGTCGATGTGCATATCCTTTTGCACCCAAACGAGCTTTATGCATAACAATGTTACCTTGTGGATCTTTTTTCATCTTGAAGACCCATTTGAACCTAATTGCTCGATGACCAGTAGAGAGTGCAGTGAGCTCCCAAGTGTCTTTGTCATAGATAGACTTCAACTCTTCATTCATGGCTTGCTTCCATGCCGTGTTTGAGAGTGCCTCCTGTATGCTCGCGAGCTCCTTAGCACCAAGGAGACAGAGGTCGTCATACTCCACTTGTTCATCAATGGGCTCAGTGTCGTTGATCTACACCACCTTAGTTGTGTTGTAGATATTTGACACTGTGCGATACCTCAGCGGCACACCTTCGGAATGATGCAATGCGCCAGTCGATGGTGTTGCCCATTGCACCACAGCTCTAGGCGATGTTGTGGACTGATGTGGCTCCACTGCCTATGCCGTCACAAGCGTATCCATTGTTGATAAAGATGTGGTGCAATCGGCGTCCACCGGAGTGTCATCCGTCACGTTGGTGTACTTGACGGTGAACGTGTCGAGTCCGCTGGCTCCAGTTGAAGATGATGACATTATCTAGTCCCATTTCTGCTCTTCTTCGAACATGACATCTCTTGTCATATGGAGCTTCTTTGTGAGCATATCATAGATATGATAGGCCTTTGAGCCCTCCTCGTACCGATGAACACCATCAGCTTGGAGTGGTCGAAAAGCTTGGTGACGCCTGGGCCAACCTTCTTGACACGTGCCACACATCTGAACGTATAGAAATAGTGGACTTTAGGCCTCCGCTTGTACCATGCCTCATACAGCATTACACCAGAGCATTACACTGTCCATGCTCTGGGTCAGTGCACCATTTAGGACATGCACCACAGTCTTTACTACCTCGCCCCAAAACATGGCAAGCATCACCATGCTCTTTAACATGTTGTGAGCCATCTCCACAACTATTTGGTTCCGGTGCTCCATGACGCCATTTTGTTATGGCAAGTATGGCGCAGTCATATAATGCTTGATGCCTATTTCATCGCAGTAGTCATTGAAGTTGATGGAGTTGAACCTCCCACTGTGATCAGTTCGACACGCCTTTAGCTTAGAGCTGATCTCATTCTTGGCAATGGCCTTGATCTTCTTAAAGAACTTGAATAACTCATCCTTCAACTTGATCACTTCTAACCACATGAAATGACTTTGATCATCAATAATCAGCAGAAAGTAACGTCCACCACCCAATGTGACTGGCGAGATCGGGCTACACAGGTCGCCATGAGCCAGCTCTAGGCCATGCACTGCATGATACGATGAGGCATGCAGGAATGGTACTCGATATTGTTTGCTGAGGACGCAGCCATCACAAAATTGCTGCACTCGATTGATGATGGGCATGCCCTGCACCATCCTCTTGGCGCCTAGGTCGTGTAGGGCATGAAAGCCAAGATGGCCATAACGTTTGCTAGCACCATGCCTCCTCGCTTGCCTGTGCCTGCGGGCACACTAGTGCGGTCAAGTTCAGACCAAGTATGTAGAGCCTGTTCCGAGACTGTCTTACTCATGCCAGCAATGTTTGCTGCCAGTCGAAGATGCTGAGCTCGCCATGCTCGAGTACAATCTTGCAGCCACCCTCCTCGAGTTGGCCAAGACTAATGACATTAGACCGTAGTCGAGGAATGTAGTATACCTTCGTGAGTACTCAATGCTCTTGGTTTTTCACACAAAAATAGCACAGAGCCCTTTCTGCAGATGTCCACCGTTGAACCATCACTGATTTTCACCATGCCTTTCACGTGATCATCCAGCGAGGTGAACATGTTTTGTCACCAGTCATGTGGTTACTCACACTCGTATCGAGGTACCACTCATTATCACTTGAATCGACTGGCACCACCCTTTCTTCATTGAGGTACATAGTTTGCATTGTGTCGATGGCCACCTAAGCAAGCTCACAATGCTCAGCCATCAGTAGCGCTGGTGCGTTGTCCTGCACCTGCGCCAGGTTCATCATTTCCTTATGCTCGCGATGTGGCTTGCGACAATCCTTCGAGAAGTGCCCATAGTTGTTACAATTGTAACATCTGACCTTCATCATATCATGACCACCAGCAGATCGCATAGATTCTCTGCCATCATGGCTACCGTTGCCATGCCCATGACCACGTTGCTTGCTATGGCGCCGATCACTGCTGCCACCTCTGTTCTTCTCGCCACTAGAAGAGCCTTCGTCGTGCTCCTTCTTCAGCGTGTGAGCCACTCCTCCTCTATAAGGAGTAGTCGCTCTCTTGGACGTTGGCTTCACCCTCCATATCGTAGCATTCTTCCACGACCCTGAGCTATCCCGCCAGTTCTTCGATGGAGATTGTCTTGAGATCGATAAGCGTCTCGATGGAAATTGTGACATACGAGTACCATGAGGGAACGACACGAAGGAACTTCCTCACTACCCTTTCGTCATCGATCTTGTCACCGAGTAAGTTAAGGTTGTTGATAAGTCTGGTGAGCCACATCGCGAAATCATTGACGGTCTCTCCATCCTTGAACTTCATGGACTCGAACTCCGAGCGCAATGTTTGTGCCTTGGTTTCGCGCACACGCTCAATGCCCATACGCATCACTTTCACAGCGTCCCATGCCTATTTCGACGTATCCTTGACGGCAAGAGTCACCAACATCTCTGACGGCATGGCGCAGAGAATGGCCTATAGTGATAGTCGGTCATTGCGGTAGTCAACAACACTTCCAGGCCGATCGCCTCTCAGAGCCCTTGTGCCTGTAGGTTCCCCTCATCAAGAGGGACTAGTCACCGTAATTTGTGCACGTTAACATGGGGTTGGGCACTATGCCACTCGTCTCCTTCACCACACGCTGCATCATGATCTCGTAGCCTCCATAGCCGTTGTCATCGCCTTCTTCACGGACTTCAGACCTCCGCGGAGACCTTGGTTCATGCTCTGACATTGTGCCAGGATCAAACACAATGCTTACTCTGATACCACTTGTAGCAACAAGTTGGAACACATGCATGCGACCATAAGGACTCTACACACATGCGGATGCCTGGACTCGATTACAACAACGAAGGCACTCGTATACGACCACGAAGGCACTTGTATATGACCACGAAGGAACTCGTTTACGACTATAAAGGCACTCATACTCGAAATGAGCTACGACCACGAAGAATTGACACACACGGATGCCTGGACTTGCTAGAGAGCAGTGAACTCATGAGACAACAGTTTTTGTGCCGCCCCTGAATTGATTTGCGCCGTTTTCTTCGTTGGTATTTATACTAAACAAACATAAAAACTAGCAGACTTGAGCTAATCAATAGCCCAACATTCACGCCACATCCAGCTCTCCACGATGTGTCATCTCACGTCTGAGCTATTTATGACATTCATGAATTCACTTAACGCGTGCACTAATTCTCTTAACGTGCGCACTGACTTAGTACAACTAGGAACACATGTACCATCTCGAACGTGAGATGCGATAAACAAACATGTAAAGTAAGACAGGTACAACGTGGTTAAGTCCAACATCGAAGAGTCGGTCACCATTTTATTTCACAATACGATTAGTCACTGCTAATTAATTTACATAAGAATTGCAGCAGCAATTAATCTTTATCAGCTAATTAAGGGGTAGACAGTAGGCAAGCACACATAGCTGTAAGCGCATACAATTCGATCATTAGCCTGTCGTCCTTATGATGGTTATTGTGCCACTCCCTGCAGTGCGCAGCCTGGTGAAGCCGGCCACCGTTTTGCCCGACGGGGCTGGCCGGTTGCAGTCCGACAAGCGCGGGGCGCATGCGAACTCCCCCACGGGGTGCCGGACGGGCCTGGCCGGCCGCGTGAGGATACGCTCGTTGATGTCGGCGAGCGTCGCGCCGCCGTCCACCCCGCAGGGCTTCACCACGGTGAACGGGTACACCACCGACGATCCGGCACCGGACGACGCCTTCCTACTCCTCTTGCTGCTAATTTGGCTGCTCCATGCGTCTGTTTCTGCCAAATGCATATGCTTGCAGCTACATGGCATCAAGATTTCTGCATGGACAGTGAGAAAATCGTTGCTGCCGTGTGGGTTATCGCAGAGCCTGCACGTACCTTCTGGTGTGGTCGTCGAACGTTTGGACGGGCAGTTGGTGCGAGCGGTTTGACGTTGGGCACCGCCGGTGTCACTGGCCTGTGGGTGCACGTTGCAGTGGGACGAGGAAGAGCTGGGAGGCTGCTCTGGTTGTGGCTGCGCCACTGTTTTCTCTGCCAACGTGGGCTTCGGTGGGACAGAGCTCAGAGCCAGAAGATCATCATCTGCAGAACCCGTCAATTTGTTGTTTAATTTAACCGAGCAGAAATGCCCCAATTTGTTGAATTTTAATAGGCGAAGAGCCAGAGGAGATTATCAGAATCTGGCTACTATCATCTAAACATGCAAGTCCAAAAAATTTCTTTACTATATACTTAAGAAGTGATGGCTGTGTAATAAGTCAGACGCATGATGCACAAATGATGGGTTAGGACAGCAATGTGCTGCTAACCTCGAGTGGGCCCGGACATAAATTTCGCAAGCACCGTAGTTACTTAAATAATCATTATAGTTTGTCCTAGTTGTTTGGAATCGTACCACTACCATGGAATAAATGGAAGGCATAGGACTTAAAATCGCGCCAAATGAGTGGTTGGTTACAAAAAAGTGTGTGAAGTGTAAACTAAGCTAAACCAATACAGAGTGATCTACCAGCATTCGAATTCTTACCTAGGAAAGTGGTGGCAGTACTCTTCTCCTTCAGAATGCAGCTGGAATTGAAGCCTACCAGCTGCTCCTTGTCTGAATCCCAGAAATTCTGAAGAGGTAACAAGGGTGCAATGAGAAGGAAACACCATGTTCAGAACAAGAACTGCATGCGAATGTTGATATGGCTCAAGTTTGCACTAACCTGGAGCAGTGCGTCTAACTGATCCTCAGGCATCACAGCCGTGGTATCATCCTCCACCGTCGGCAAGCCAGTGACCACAGCTGACGCCTCGGAAGCTGGCGAGTCCATGCCTGCATGCCAATCAGCGACCACAAGAATTACCGCCATGAAAACAAGCTGCAAGACAAGGAAAACAAAAGGACGACCCATATATTCATGCAGTGCAACACCTACACTTGGGGAAGAAGAGCTCAAGCTCATGCTCATGGGGGCGATCATCAGGATCACCGGCGGCACCAACTCCCACTACTCCTAGACCAAAGTACCTGAGCTGTGGATCCCATTCAAACAGGAAGCAGCTGTTGCTGATGTCCAAGCTGCAGGCCATGGTGTCTAAAGGCCACCAGGCCTGCCTCTGCTGCAGCTCTCTTTCTTGAGCTGTCTCCATGGGATGTAAGTAGTAGTAGTAAGCTAGTAGCAGCAGTGGACTTGTGGGGGAGAGACAAGACAGACACTGAGAGTGAGCAGCTTGAAGGGTGTGCCATGCGTGCTTAAATAGGAGGGCTTTTGGGATGCCTAAAGGCAAAAGGTTACGTTGTGTGTGCGCACTGCAGGCTGCAGTCCGGCATGTCAAGCGAGCACAGTTAGTCAGGGAACGAGCAAAAGAAAGCTTGGAAATTTTGCAAAGTCGAAAGGAGGCAACGAGCCAACGAGAGCATGCAAAAGGATGGGAGTGGTTGCAAGCTCTTTCTCGTGGTTCGTTGTGCTGATGACTCTTCGGCCTTTCCCTTCTTTCTTTATGCACGTCTCTCCTTTCCTCGTCTACCCTTTTTTACTTTTAATTTTGTTTATAATGAAAAAATGGAAGTGCTTTCTGTTAGTTTGGGATACTGCCTTGTCAAAAAATAGATAAAACATAAGAAAGTGATCTTAATTTTACCCTGTTGGGATGACTAAAAGAATTATTGGCAAGTGTAGTCAGACAGCGAGGAGGTTGGTAGAGAAGACGACATTGAGGCCCAAATTAAGGACAGAGAAGGGATGGCACCAAACATGAGCGCCAGCTAGTAGTGTGTGCAGTGACAAGGCCAGGAATTTGCAGGAGCTAGCGCGACTTTTTCAAATCCATATATCTAGGCTTTGAGTTGGGGCGAAAGAGCGGTACATAAATACCACAACCAACAGCTTTCTGTCTAGGTTTTTTACAAAAAGGGGTTTGCAAAAACCCAACTGTAAGCGGGATAGTTCGTCGAAAGCTCGTCTGCATTTCAAAATTCATCAAAACCCATCTATAAGTGTGGTAGTTTATCAAAAACCCACCTGCATCTCACAAATCATCAAAAACCCACCAGCAAGTTTTACGTGGTTGCAAATTTCCTCTTCCTAAGGGTCAATTTACTCGTTGAAGGTCTTACATAGCGTTTGCGTGGCAATCAGGAGGCTCTCGTGGATTATGAGCATGGAAGATATGCCAACGTAGGGTAGAACGTATGAAGCAAGCGCAAGAGAATAAAGTGTGACGCAAGAGCGAGAAAATAGAGGGATAATGAAGAAGGTGATCGCCGATATTGCGACCACATGGGAGGATTCTTGCGGCCTCGATGTACTTAGACACGTTCTCTTTAGCATGAGACATCCAAGTTAGCAGTTTTTGACTTCTAGGAGCTTTCGGTGAGTAAAATACCCCTTGGTAGGAGGGAATTTGTAACAACATAGAATTTGCTGGTGGATTTTTGATAAACTTGATATGCAAGTCAATTTTTGATAAACTATCCTACTCGCAGGTTGGTTTTTGCAAAAAAAACAAAAAAACCTTCCTGTCCAACCCATTGTGTGTCTTCAGCTAGGGATGCTACTGGGTAAGGTATGGGTGACCCAAATTTATACCCAATTTTATCCATACTCATTTAAAGTGATATTACACATAATCAAATGAAAAAAATGTATACCCAATAGGTTTGGGTAACCTAGTGGGTAAAGAGAAGGAAAAGGAGTTAAGTCAAAGAGGCTTATAAAGTACGTTTTCGTAAAACTTCAGTATTTAGAATTCCAATCTCGAGTTCACACTATAAAAGTTTTTTGAAATTAATTAAAATTTATTGGAGATGATTCTGCGTATAGGGAAGCTACTCTATGTAAATTGGCAAAATTAGATGCACACATGAGCCCCACATGTTTTTATAGGAAGCTTTTATAAAACTTTAATATTGGAAATTTCAACCTTACGTTCACATCACAAAAGTTTTACAAAATCGACTGAAATTTGTTGGAAATGATTCTGTATGTATGGAGCTACTCTGTGCAAATTGATAGACACAGGTGACATGTGACTCCCATATGATTTTAACTGAGTATGGGTAATCTAAACCCATAATAGTCTAAGTGCATTCTCGACCTTATGTTTGAATAGATATAAATAAAAATGGGTAAGTGAGTATTACCCTCCCATACCTAAATCTAAACAGGTATTTTATTTCTTACTCATACCTACTCAATAATGTGTTTAGATAAGGATAATGGTACCTAGTGCATCCCTATCTTCAGAGGAGGTTGGGTGGTCCACAAGAAAATCGAGCGGGCCGGGTCGTGTATATGGCGATTCAAGTTTTTTTCAGATGCCTAGGTCAACACTCACCACTGAAACCTCTAGTAAAAAGATGTTCGGCCGGGTTTATTTGTGTGTTTGGCTTATTGCTTATCTACGAATGAATAGTATCTAGTTCAAAATCCATGTGTTTTTTTTAAGATAGAGTCTATAGAAAAATTATAGTATAAACTGTACTAAATTTAACTGTACCAGCTAAAATCACATACAAATATTTTCCTCTACTCACTATCTCTCACCTCTTCATCTTGCCATACCCTCCCCCAGTACTGCAGCCCTTGTCCCCGTATCGCACCGCATTCCTACCATGCAGAGCTAGTAGGGCGAGATAGCGCGGCAGCCTGCCCATAGGACCCACCGGCCTAACAGCCGGATCCAAAAAAAAAAATGGTAGAGGTTAATCTTCTAAACATAACGGTATCAGGCTGTTTATAAGTACCATTTGTTATCTCTTAAGAGAATTTATGCTGAGCTTAACAAATAACAAGTAATTATTAGGTCACTTAATCCTAATGCTTACATGCTAGATCCGTCTCTGCTGCCCTGCTCGTCTCAGCCCAATAGACCTAATGAGCCGGACTTGGACAACTATTTGAGGACCGATACAGGTCCCCAAAAAAACGAAATACAACCCATTGCCCGTCTCAGCCCGATGCACCTAATGAGCCGGACTTGGATAACAATTTTAAACCCAAAACAAGCCCGCTTTTCTTCTGTTCGTCCTGAGCCTAGCTCAGGTCAGGATGAAAAGCACACTAGTTTCTCCATGGGAAAATTTGTTCAGTAGCACTGAAAGTTCACCTCTTTCGGAAAATATCACCGAAAGAACTCGGTTCCGGAAATTACCACCAAAAGATTCACCTCGCTTCAGAATGTAGCACTCTGTTAGTTTTTGAGGTTGATGGTGTTAACTGAGACAAAAATGCCCTTGTGGCAACTGAGACATGCATGAACAGCGGCGCCATCTCTGTGGCTGGAATTGAATGAACAAAGGGATGAAAATCAAACCTTGACCCATTAATGTGATTTAAGTTCTATATTCTTTCTTCTTCAAAATTGTTTACTCTATGTCAGTCTGTCCTTTGTTCAGTAACATCATTAGTGATGAAAATTCATACTACTATTAGAGCTATAGATAAGGCCTCCTAAATATACCTGTACTTTCCCTTTTACTTGATTACAATAAACTGTTTTTAAGTTTTCTATTAGATATCTGAAGAGTGTTATGGAGCTCATGGGGGTAGTAATGAGGTTGTGTTATCTAGCAAGCCATAGGTTCAGAATTTCTAACAAGTAAATGATTGAGATGGCTTCTGATTGCCTTGTGCAGATCAATGGCTGACAGTGAGGATATCCAGCCACTTGTATGTGACAACGGCACTGGAATGGTCAAGGTTTGATTTTCATCCCTTTGTTCATTCAATTCCAGCCACAGAGATGGCGCCGCAGTTCATGTCTTAGTTGCCACAAGGGCATTTTTGTCTCAATTAACACCGTTAACCTCAAAAACTAACAGAGTGCTACATTCCGAAGCGAGGTGAATCTTTTGGTGGTAATTTCCGGAACCGGGTTCTTTCGGTGGTATTTTCCGAAAGAGGTGAACTTTCAGTGCTACTGAACAAATTTTCCCTTTCTCCATCTGTATGACTCACTGTAAGTTATTACTATTTATAAATTAAATCTAAAAACTATTACTAAAAGCTAATATTAACGATGCTATCTATCTCCTACTGTTCTGTTTATCCTACTTTTTTGTGTTTCTTGGTGGGAGACCAAATTATTGCAACCAGGCCATGCATCATGTGCCTGGTTGCCATGCATCATGTGCCGAAGGAGACAAATGTGAGTAAAGGGGCTCCACGGAGCAACATCCAGGCTTGATCAGGTCAATATTTGGACTAGAGCCAAACAAACCAGATCCCAAAAGCCACGAATCAAAGGGAAAACCATGGTTTTCCATGCCATTGTGGGTGGTCAAATTTGTGGATGTGTAGGTCAAAAATCATCATTTCTACGGACATAGACACATAGCAAGAACAGACTTGCGGTCTGCAAACCTTTCGTCGAAAATGCATGCCGGCATGCACACACGTGCATACTCGCATGCGTGCGTTGACTGACTAGCATAATCGTATTTGCAGTTGCCGTCATTAGAATCCAACTCTTTACGGTGATCAGGGGCGGATACATGGTGTCCAAGGTAAAGGTCTTCGGACCGATTTTAATTTTTATTATTTAAAATCTAAGTTTACATAGTGTATATTTTTATATATCAAAAACTAGTGTCCCTACATGTTAAGAACTATATCTATCTAAAAAAGACTTAAACATGTTGACAAATAGGAAAACAAAATAAAAAGGAAAACACGTAAGATGTTAACAAAACTAGATACTTCAAAAAAAAAAGGTGTTACAATGTTTTTCTCAATAGTGATTTGTATAATTTTAAAGTACGATGAATGATGAATAGATGTTATTTACCTTTTTATTTGCTTTGATATTAGTGTTACTCTTGTTAGAGAGGACATCATAGAAGGACTACTCAACGTGTAATAGTAGGTTCTCAGTTTCATTCTAAATTATTCACTAATAACACTTTTTTATTTTGGTATGTTGTTGATAAATAGTTATTTATCATTGAACTTTGTTATGAAGTTAGTTGATGTTACCAAATTTAAAATGCATTACTGGGTCTGTTCTTTTTTTGCTTCGGCTTATGATTGCGGCTTATAGTTTTTGAGCTGTTCATGAGAGAAAATACAGAGTAACAAAAACTCAAATGCGATTTTTGCCAATATAAATGAATTCACTATAATATGTACTTAAATTAACTTGTAGACCCTGTCTTGAAAAGACACTCCGTTTGAAAGCTAATTACTATAAAAAAAACCCCAAAAAACAGTTTTTAGAAGCTGAAGAAAAGAGGGTCAGTATCTACTACATTATTGATAGATGTGTTGATAAGCATATGTATGGAGCATAAGACCTCCAAATCATTTTGTTCTAGATTCGCCATTGATGGTGATTTTAAATCTAAAAACTGGCAATGTTCTTTTGGTTGTAGCTGATGTCTTTTGGATGTGGCTGATGACTTTTATTTATGCTTTTTGATACGGCATTAGGCGACGGAGATACTGCCATAGATTGTACACACGGTTTTAGACTCAAAAGCCGTTTGGAGAATCCAAATAAAATATCATCCTACTTATTTCAACTTTCAGTGAAGACAAAAATCAAAAGACACAAGCCTAAAAGCCAATATTATACGGGTATATACGTGCCAGAAAGCTAAACTGTTGCTACCTTGGAGTATATATTATATATCTTATTATTACCTTGGCGTTGCATATCAAGACTGGTGCATCTATTGCAGGGCGTACAAAGGTAGTAACATTTTTATCAGTAGGTAAATTCTGAATCGTATATGTTGCAGTATTGCAGAATGGACCCACGATGCCTTGAGCTATGCCTAGCTTTTGGATACGTAGAAAGAAGCGTCTGAAAAAACAGGCTACGAGCCTGCTGCTGCTGCGAAGGAACTTTAATCACTTTGTATTTGGTCAATGCAATCCTAGTCCCACGAAAATCCAAGCAGTAGCATGTCCGCCCTTCGTCATCATGGCGCAATTTTCAGGTGGTGATCGGTTTGGCTGAAAGCCTCGTGGCTTATGGCTGAAAATATCAGAGTGGTGAAAAAATCAGCATGGTGTGAGAGGCTTATTTACCATAATTAAATTTAAAAAATTTTAAAAATAGAAGAAAAAAACATATTAGCCCATCACGTATAATGTAAACAAATACGAGGAAAAAAAGAACCGGTAAAAAAACTCAAAAAAAAGCCAAAAGTTCAGAAAAAGACGAAATTTATGAATAGTGCAAAAATAAGCTGAAGTCAAAAGCTGAAGTCATATTGATCAGGGCCAAGTCATCGCGCCAATTGATGGAAGAAGCACACACCATCCAAGAGTAATATATGATCTAATAAAGAAGGGTAATGGTGTCTTTATTTGTTCCGTAAAATCCTAGTGACATCTGTTCAGAACGGAGGGAGTAGCAATAATTTGAGATGCCGTGTGGAATCCATTTGTGACGAGTAGCTACCTTCCATAATCAAATAAAAGTTAACATTTTTGTGGTAAAGGCCAATTTGGCCTGGCTCCGGATTCATTGTGTATGTTCGTGTTAGTTTTTACTTCTGACTTTTATTTAAAAAAGCTAAAAATAAATATAAACGTCTGATTTCTCAAAGCGGTTTTTCCACTCATATCGTTATTGTCTCGCTCAAAATATAAGACAGGGGTCACGGGTGTATCATCCATCCTATTCCTCTCGCTCCTGTCACACGCACACATCTATCTCTCACTTTTTTGCATCGCTCGTCGTCTCCTTCTAAAAGGTATTTCTTTCAATCACTACTATTTATTTTTAGCCAAAAACCAAAAGGTAAAACCAATACAATTGCCCCTCAAGTTTTCTCAGGAGAAGCCCAAAAAGCCAAGCGGAACGGTCAAGCTCCAACTTTGAGGTTTTTTTCTGGAGCCCGGTAAAAGCCAGAACCATTTTCTTCACTGAAATTGGAGCAAGCCAAGGGCAACTCCACGGGTTCCTCCAAGCCCTTTGAGGAGAAATATCAACACTACCCTGTCGATACGACTTCACCTCCATTGGGAATGGCGACCTCAACGTCGCTATCTTCAAGCAAATTCATCGCAACTATTCAGTCCCCCTCGATTGAGCTTGTTATTCAGCCGCCACCGCTATCCATGCTTGTCGAAACCTTGCTGTCCATGCATGCTTGCTGCTGGTCATGTCCACTCCTTATGCCTCTCGACGTCGGTTGCCGCACCTCCCTCATGGCCACCGTTTCCTTGATGGTTGCCACGGTCCATCGCGCACTGTTCACCACTACTTTCTTGTGCGACGCCTGATCCACCCCGCCGCCAAAAGGATCGCACCTCCGCCACAGGTCCACCTTGATCCCATGGTCAGAGAAGAGGTACTGATGGGGAGGATGCGAACTGATTGATGGAGAGAGGAAAATTTATTTATTTGCCACCCTTACGACTCGGGTGGCAACAGATTTGCCACCCGGACCCATTGTCAGTGACTCAGGTGACCCCATATGTAAGTGACAGAGTCTCGGTGTCAATCTTAAGAGTGGCAAAAAGTTGAATCTCCCGGTCTAATTGTGATATCCAATAAGAGAACCTACTACATTTTGTAAACACCACCAAAACATCAGCCTAGCTTCTATTTGAAATTGTTTCTAGAAAAACCATAGCAGAAGCAAAAAAAAAATTTGTATGAGCTAGAGCCAGGCAAAATGGGAAATTATCCTATTTTGATCTAAAAAAATGTTTGAGATAGAGCTGGAAAAAACAAGAAATTCTGATCAAAAGAACCGTAAAAGAGAACAGATTTGGTATACATCTATTAACAATAAATTTTAGGGAATTGGTCAAATTTCTAACCTTAGATCTGCTATGTGATTCGTAAGCTTGCGATATCTTCTCCTTTGCTTCCTTCAGCAAGACATCTCTCCTTGTATAGATAAATCTTTTTTTACCGCAGTGTTGTGGTCAGAGCTAGAGGCAGCGAGTCGGAGGAGGTATAGGCAGGAGTCTAGCCAGAGGTGGGACCGGTGGCGGTGGCGATGACGAAGATGGAGAGGTGGTGAGGCAGAGGGAGGTGCGGTGGTGATAAGTAGCAGGAGACGTGAGGGCGGCGATAGCTAGGGCTTGGATGAAAGAGAGGGAGGGGAGGAAAGAGCCAGATCAAATGGCAAGAATTGAAAGGAACATTTTAAAGGCATTTCATCTTTTGAATTAATGTTATCTTTTTTAAGGAGTAAATTAATGTTATCTAGTGATCCCTATGTTCTCCTACTAGCCAATGGCATGCGCTCTCATGATTTTCATGGTTATCATTTAGCAGTGAATTGGCCCATTTCTATGTGAGCGTGCGTCCTGAAGTTGTCAGGCCTAGCGGCGCGCCTATCCCGTAAAGTGTGCATAGCCTGGACCCAACGAGATTGCAGAAGTATTAGGCCCACTGAGCATCTAGACAGCCTTTTGCCCACCCAACCAAGATATTTTCACAATCCTAAATCTATTTAAACACCGCCTCTTCCGGCCCATCAAAGCAAAGTCATGGACCAGTTAGCAACAAATGCCAACTGAGCATTCTAGTTCAGCAAACTTTGCTGGGCAACAAATGCTACGGAAGCATGCAACAACACTACAACATTTTTTGCAAACCTGAGACACTTCAAATTTGATTTAGCGTTTCAAAGATTAGCGACCACTTTGTGCGTTATATTCAGCTAGAGGATTCAAGGTAGATAGGGACGTTATATTTGCATTTTAATTCGGCGCCGTTTTCTTCAGTAAAAAAAATCTGCCAAGCTATGGGATTGTATCCGTTGAAATAATAAAAAAAAAACACACACACACACAGCAGCCAGATGATATACATACACATTACACATATGAATGACAGAATGAAAAAAGTGTTGGACAGGCCATTAAAACTGGATAATGACGCAAGTTAAATTTGGTCTTCTTTTTATTTATGTCGTCGTCTTATGGCGATGAAGTGCTCGATCACATGGCCTGTTCTTGGCTAATTGGTCTGCGCCCCCAACACACACACACTGTGACCTGCATGCATCTAATCAGAGCCGGATGCACTAAGAGCTAAGAGTTATGCAGGGACAAAGGCCTTCATGTCGATTTCAATTTTCTTATTCAGAATCTAAGTTTACACAACATATTCTCGTATAACTAAAACTAGTACCCCATAACTTGCAACGAAGCAGCTCAGATCAGCATGGGCTAGAACTTCTCCCATAGGCTTTCTCATGCGCCCACCGTGGCCTAGGCCAACTTGTGGCCCAGCCACACAGGCTAGTGCCTAGGCCAGCGGGCAACCAGGTGAGGGCACAGCCACGTGCAGGCACAGCTCAACCGCCAGCAAGTGGCTCTTTACAACTTCTATTTGCCAATGCTCCTGGAGTCCTAGACGTCTTATCTTTCTGGCTCCGTTCCCCATGCAATCTCTATTCCTCTGTACTGGGCGACTGGCTGACAGCAATTCGTCCTAGGCTTCGTTCCCCAATGATTCTATAATAGATCATTTCTAGAACTTGAGAAGTCGTCGAAACTAACTATAAAATATAATTTACTTCACTTTACTCAATAATTCTGTAATTCTTTTATTTGAAATTTTACTCACTTATTGTTTTTGTTATCTATTTTGTAGATAATGGGTAAGATGTTTTTTACAAATGCTAACCATCTTTTGTTTTTCGATTCACTTTAGATCCTTTATTAATAGTAGGTTTCTTGATTTTGGTAAGTTGACTGACATATAATTATGATTATAGACACCCCTGCATCTAGTCTAACTCTAGCAGATGGAAGGGATGAGCCAACCTAATTGGTAGGATCCAACTAACCTCCTTCACTAGTTTTGGTCTAACTTTCATGGGAAGAAACCCATTATGTAATAGCACAAAAAATTGAAAATAAATTAATAAAACGCACCTAGGAGTCACCTAACTAATCATTAAGGTTGTTAAGGTTATTCTGCCACCCCATTCATCACACATATGGCATAGGCATATCCTTGCAGACCTGCGGCTAGCTATATAGGCCGTGTGGCAAATGCCACCGTTCAAGTCCCCACCACTTACGATGTACATCTTAAATGAGTTTATTTGTGTATTTTTAAGGATTTGGTCCGTGGTTGCTAAGCCTTAAGACATGTATAATGTTAACCAATTGCATAATTTCTAAGAAAAAGCACACGTCCACTCCTTGAGAAATTTGTCTCTCACTTTTTATAACCTGGGATGATCCATCACTGGGGCATGAAGGCGATAGGAGCACACACGCCACATGGAAACGAAGAATGATACTACCACTAGATATGGATCTCGCTAAAGGGAAAAGACAAAGGAAGTACAATTTGGAATGGAGTATGATTTTTGGCTATAATTTATTAGTTTAATAAATAATAATTACTGAAAAAAATTAAAAGCGCTGAAAAATACAGTGCAGTATACTAGAAAAAGTCAATGAAGAAGCAGAAGACATTGACGTTGTACAAAGAAAACGTGAAGAAGCACAAGCATCGACGTTATGTCTACTGTACAAAAGAAAAGGATTCTGGTGAGTGTAAAGGCAAACCGAAAGCATGTTGGACCATTTTTTCTTCTTGATGAGCAAAGGTTCTTAGCACTACTAATGATAACATCAGATGAAACGAGTTTGTTAAGGTTAAAACCTAATATCCACGGGTACATCGAATGGGAGTACGTTATATCTTTAATAAAAGAGGAGTAGGTTAATTAGGTGTTGAGTGCTAGGCATGCACCACAAGACGAGTGGAGGCCTAATAGAAAAATCAACATTTGTACTTACACATCTTCCTGGATCTTCAATCAGAACTGTAACCGTGATAATATAAATTATTTTGTGTTGTCGCCAGATTTTGATATACAAAATAATCGGTAAAAGTATTTTCAGCAGTTGATATGATTTTAAGAAAAGATCGGAATTTGCCAAAATCATAATCAAGTATCGATCATGCTAAAAAAAACTTTTAGAAGATACCAATTAAGGGAAGGTAGATGTAATAAAGAAAACAATTAACAGGAGATTGGAAATGAGAAGATTTGAAGATGGATAGGGACTATTCAAGGAAATGTTGAGCTGGCACGAAGAGGGAGACTTAAAGCACAATCCAAAATTGAGTCATCTGTTTTAGGATATAAATACTCTGTATAGGTTGACAGAAAAATACGCGCATGCCAATCTTTACTACCTTTTTGCATCTATTTTATTTGTATCTGACAAGTAGACCGTGGCTAGTAGAATCTTACCTTTATAATTCGACTTTGATTAATAATGCTTCGCATCGATGTGTTGATCAATCTGTGAGTTACACATATCTCATATATCGAGATTTTGTTCCTATTTATTATTGTTTTGCATCAATGTTTTATCCAGAATCGATTTTCATTCAGGTTTAACTATCGTCGACTTTACTAATTTGCTACAAAATCAGCTGGAACGTCACATATGTTGCTAGAGAGCACTCTCTATAAGAACACGGTGTTGCTGTTAGGAATTTTCTAACGACAAACTTATGTTTTATTTGTTTCTTCAACTCTCTCTTGGATTGTTTCTTTGTGAATAAAAGAATTGGGTTTGAAAATATCACTCTAGTCAACTTTTTTTTTAAAAAAAATTTAACCTCCGAACGTCCGTTTTTGTAAATCTAGTTATCTCCTGTGAACCTACCTTGTGGCAGCACTGTAGTCGACCTAACACATGCTGCAACAGACCTGCCGAGCTACAAGAGCTTGGTAGCACTGTAGCTACAATATCCTATCGAGCTGTTGTAGCTCGACAGGTATGCTGCTGCACGTGGTAGGTCAGCTATAGTGCTACCGCGAGTGAGCAGAGACTAAATTTGTAAAAATGGATATTCGAGGGCTAAATTTAAAAGAAAAAAAGATAGCTAAGTGATATTTGTACAATATTATGTCCGTCGTTATCTGATTCTTCCTTCAGAAAGGTCCCTTCGTACCATACCAAGTGGAAGCTGGACAAGGCACCTGGGCCCCGACCCTCAGCTCCCTCCTCTGCCCAATCTACTTGGAACTGGAAACAATTTGAAACATGACAAAATCACAATACGAGTCGTGTATTGAGCACAAGCAATCGAGAATCGAGCAGCACTTGACACATCAATTAGCCATTCCATGGTAGACCTATGCGTTGATGGAATGCGCATCAAACAACGCGTTTATTGCCACTGCACTAGCAAATGCCCCTGCAGCTACGAGGCCTTCGTCATGTTATCATGAGGGAATATTGGCAGGCAGGCCTCCAGTTTCATGGGGCCCACATAGAGGTGAGCAAGTGGGCGTGGTGGAGTTTTCCATACGAGACATGTCCACTTCCTAGGTCCATGCAACGCAACACACACAAGCACAATTGGACACCTCTGGGAATTTTTTATGAATATTCTATTTTTTATTTGAAATAATAGAAATATACCTGCGGCAATATTTTTTTTATAGAAATAGGCACCAGTCGCCTAACCGTTAGGCGACTTGAGCCTATCACCCAACAGAAACATGACAACAAAGTTGTTTACAAGCCGTTGGGCGACAGGTTCCAGTTGCCCGACCATTGGGCGACTGGAACCTGTCGCCCAGCCATAGGGTGACAGCATGTAGAGTCGCCCAGCCTTAGGGCGACTGCAAACAACATGCTACTCTGCTCCATGAATTTTGTAGATTATAACCAATGTTTTAAATTACCGGCTATGGCATTTAGCGGCAGGGGCTCCACAGCTATGAGCGGCTATAGCCGGCTATAGCTCCGCTATGGCATTTAGCGGTTTTTGGAAAACCAGGTAGGCAGGTATTCAAAATTTCAAATAACAAAACCAGATTAGGTCAAATAGCACCACTCAAATAGCAGATAGCACAAAATAAATACACTGCAGTTCAACTTCTCAGTTCTCATGCAACACAACACCGATCAACTTCTCAGTTCAACTTCTCAGGCAATTTAAAACATTGGTTCTCAACTTCTCAATTCTCATCGACAACACAACACCGATCACCATCTATACCAGTCTACCAGATAGCAAATAGCAAATAGCACCACTCAAATAGCAGATAGCACAAAACCAGATATACACTGCAGCAAAATCAAATGGCAACTTACAGGCTTACAGCAATTTGGCAGCATGTTGAAATGTCGCCATTGCCATCACCATCTGGGCAGCTGGGCTTCTGGCTCTTCTCCTCTAATCATCTGATTCATCTCCAGATCCGGATACAGAGGAAGAGTTATCAGGATCAGAAGAATGCATTGAAATGTCGCCATTGCCATCACCATCTTCAGATTCGGAAGATGAAGTAGAGGCTGTCGGCTGCTCTAAAGCATCATGCATCAAAGACTGCAAGCTCTTGATTTTCTTCTTCCTATGGCCACAGGCCTCTTCCTTTTGGCTTGTGGTTGTGATGTTGATTCTCTCTGTGATGCAGCTGATGCTCCATCTTCTTGTTGTTCATCATTTGCAATTGGTACAGCTACAGCCCCAGTAATGAACTCATTGCCATCATCATAGAGAACATCATCTATATCCTTCTCTATGGGATCTCTGCTTTTGTTCTCTTTCTTGTGCCTTAGTTTGGAGTTAAACTTCACAAACACAAGATCTCTCATCCTGTCATGAAGTAACTTGTTGCGCTTCTTTGTATGAACCTGTGAGTGAAGTAGTGAACACAAGTCAAATAATGAACAAAAGTTAAAGAGGAACTGCAGGTCACATAATGAACAAAAGTCCTCTCATCCTGTCATTTTTTACCTGTTCGAATACTGACCAATTCCTCTCACAAGCTGAGGAACTGTAGGTCAAATTCAGAATCCTTGATGCCAATATCCTCATATTAGGTGTGCTTGTGCCATGATTGAGCCACCACTTTGCTGCATAAAAAAGTTAAAGAGTTAAACTTAAACAGTGGTGACAACAAAAAGATGATATTCATCAATCATATTAGATTCACTTATTATGTTATTCACCTGGATTGAAACTTTTGTTTCTCCTCTACCTTATGGCAATGTCATGTCCAAATGACCCTTGCTGATCCTGATATGTGTTTAGTTCTTCAATTATATTGTCTTGGGTTTCTTCATCCTCAATCATCTTTGTAATACATGCAATCACACCTGCTCTAAAGGATCCATCATGCTCAATCTCTGACTTATTTGGGTAATAAAAATAGGGGTTCAAATAGTACCCAGCCAAGTGTAGTGGAGTTTGAGCTTGCTGTCCCACCTTTTATCAATGATATCCCAAGCAACTTTGTAGCGACTCTCATCATTGTCAAACCTCCCAGAAATTTCTTTCTTTGCCTCAAGCATTAATCCATGGAAGAATCCCATTGCAGGAACATCACTGTCCATTCTCCTCAGCACATTAGCCAATGGCTCAAAGAAATTAACAGCCATGTCAACATTTTTCCAAAAGCCTTCAGATCTCACCACTTTGATGGCTTTCTTCCCCTTTGCCTTCTTCAAGTAACCCAAATCATTGAGCTCATCTGATTTGAAGAGCCTTGTCAAATCCTTCTTGTTGTCTAGCAAGCTTTTCAGATTCAAATAAGCAGTGGCAAATCGAGTAACCCCAGAGCGAACCAAGTCTTTCCCAAGAAATTTCCTCATCAAATCCAACACCCTTGTATGAGCATACAAGAATCTGATCACTTGTCTTGCACTAGCAATAGTTTGTTCAACAGTCCAAGCTTCCCAAGATCTTCCAAAGATGAGATCTAGGCAGTGAGCAGCACATCCATTCCAAAAAATTGAGGGTCTCTTTGCTGTCAAAAGACTTGCTGCTGTTGTATTGACACTAGCATTATCAGTCACCACTTGGACAACATTTTCCTCCCCTATCTCTTCTATGCATCTGTCCACAAGGTCAAAGATGTATTTGCCATCTTTCTTCTCACCTGAGCAGTCCACCGAATCCAAGAAGCAAACCCCATGAGCACTGTGCACAACTAAGTTCATTACTCCCCTGCCCTTCTTATCTGTCTATGCATCTGTCATAACTGTACAACCAGTGAGCTCCCATGATTCTTTATGGTTCTTGAATCCTTCCAACACCTTTTGCTTCCTTTTCTTCAAGAATGGTCCACTCATCTCATAGGGACTAGGCCCTCTCAAACCTCTGCCAAAGGCTCCTATGGCCTCAATCATATGGGCAAAGCTAGGAAGGGTGACTGTGTTGTGTGCAATGTTAGCTTCATAGAAGAACTGGCATATGTACTCACAAGCTCTGTCCCTCCTCTCTTCTCTTTTCTAAGTTGTCAAAGATGTTTGAATCTTTTGGCTAATGTTATTTCCTTTTTGCATCTTCTCAATAGCCTCTTCTATAGAAGGAGCCTTGTAGAACTTCTCAATAGGGCCAGCACCTGCTGAAGCTCTAGAGCTAGAGCTATTATATCCTCTTGTTGGCTTTGGCTTCAGCACAAGAATCTCATTCCCATGTTCAGACTCTTCTTCACTACAACTTTCACCATCTGAGTGATCTAGGTCAATTTCAGCTATGCTCCTTTCCTTTTCCTTGACTTTCTATTCCTTTTTAGCAGTCTTCTTTGTAAGCAAAGCCAACATCTCTTCCTTCACTGGAGTTGGAACTTTCTTGCACTTAGTAACATTGCAGCCTTTAATGCCAGCAAGATGGTACTTTATTCTAGTAATCCCAGCAGTGCAGAGCTTGTCACAATACTTGCACTGTAGGCAATGCTTTTTGTTCAAGTTTGGGCAAAAACAATGAGCCCATGCAGGTCATCCGAGTTGACAACGAGTTGTCTTTGGTGGTGCATTTGTTCTTGAGGCGAGGCAAAGACTTGATACCTATGCAAATTGCAAATGCAAACACTAAATTTCATTCTAATCTAATTTCATCGTAATTGAGTAATTCAGTGTATGATACATCCAATATCTAACTAATCTTCTATACAACATCTACGGATCTACGGATCTACCTAATCTAGAACAAAGGACAGAACGGTGAGATGAGGAGAAGAAAACTTGCCTACCTGTTGCTCCGGTTGGGACATGGTGGAAGGCTGGAAGCTTGGTGGTCCTCACCGCCGGTTGCAGCCTCAAACGAAGTAGCCGTCGGTCGCGGTCGTCTCAGCCTCAGCTGCTCTGGCTGCCGTCGCCTGGGCCCTTTTCGGGGAGGAGTGGGGAATGCGGAGCTTGTTAGTCTTCCTCGCCGCCGGTCGCATCCACCGTCGCCGCTGCCGGTCGCAGGCTCACAGTGAATGTCGGCGCTTTTTGTCTCAGCAGTCGCCGCCAGCTGAGAGGAGGAGCCAAGAGGATAGCGATTAGCGAATGGTTAGGGTTAGCTGAGAGGAGCCGCCTGTGACGAGGATAGTGAATGGTTTCGGCCCAGCAGGCCCCGCGTGCGCTGATTTCGGCCCGGCAGGCCTGGAGGAGAAATAGCGGCGCTAAGCCTCTTGCATGTTTAGCGGAAATAGCGCGCTACTAGCGGTTATTAGCGTAAAAGATCACGTAGCGGCAAAAGTGCACTATCCTAGCGTTGTTGCCGCCCAGCAGCTATTTCCGGCTATAGCGGCCACTATCTCCGGCGATTTAAAACATTGATTATAAATGGAAGATAATCTGTTAGATTTGTAATACAAGTTTATGATTATTGTATGTTGTTGGAGCGTAAAAAAATTTGTGATTTTTTTAAAAAACGATTGAACTTAGAACATTGGTAAGTACGATGGTAAGTGATATTGTGATGTTACCGGGAATTCCTACATGGAGGAAAACTGGTATGTTAATATTGTTGAATGACTTGCTATAGGAATAATTGAATGCGAAAAGACAAGGAAATAAGCTTATTTGAATTTAAAAAGACTTCATAATACAATTAGGAGTAATATACCGCGTACATTTTGATTACATGCATAACATAGAGCATCATTTGCGACTAACCAACCGAACTGCTCGTACGACCTACTGTGTGGACCGGGGCTATTTTTCCTTCCTTGCGAGCTCGGCGTTGAACTTCTCGGTGGCCTCTTTTGCCTTGGTCACCATTTCTCTCTTTTTTTCGTGCTCCCTCTCGCGAGCCTACCTCTCTACGCGTGCATGCCTCAAGATAAGCTTTTGTCTCGCGTTGTATATGCAGGGTTTGCTCCTCCTTGTGCTACTCCTCCCGGATCTCGGAGGACCTTGTGATGTTCCACTCCTCGAAGTCGAGGGCTCACTAGTCCTTTGGGTGGATCTCAAGATTGATCCATTTGTGGTAGCCAGATAGGGGTTCCAGGGACTGTGAATATCGTGGAGAGGTTGTTAGTGCGCACTTTCAAGGAGAAAACGTTGGGGGAAAATGGTGCACCTGGTCCTTACCAGCTGTCGATAGGTCGCGGTGTCTAGACGGCAGTTGGGATAGTTTGTGCCCCCTCAGCAACACTCCATGTGGGTACCACGAGGCTCCTTCCACCTATAGGCAATGATGTGTATGGTTGTACCGTTGTACTTTGGCCTGTTGTTCAAAATATTTTTCAATATCGTTAAGCATGTAATCGAATGGTTTGTACATTGCCCCGTGGTTGCCATCAATGCATTTCACTATTTGTTTGGTGTGGGCATCGACAAGGTAAGGAGAAGTACAACTAAGCTCGCCACAGTATTGTAAACATCACTACGTAAACAAGAAACATAAGCAGTACATGAACAAAAAGTGTACAGTCAGCACTAATAACCCCTAATAGCATCTCCAGCCTGTTGGACCGAAATGGCGACAGAGGGAGGTGAATGTCGACTCTTGAAATTTTAACCCTCAAAGAGTATTCACTCGGAAGTTCTCCTCAGGTAGCTAAAAAGCTATGAAAGAGGTGCTAGCACACTTGTTGAGCCTTAAACCAGAGAGGAGAAAGTCTAACCCTAAAATCCGGAAAGAAATAACAACGACAGAGCCAAAGCAAGGAGGGCCGGTCTGATCAAAACTCACCGGGCGGTCAGACCGCACTTGCCAGGCCGGTCACTTGCCGCCGGTCAGACCGCCGGCCATGGGCCGGTCTGACCGCCCCATCAATACCGGTCTGACCGACCGTCGGGTTCAGGCAGCAGAAGGGGCTGAAAATCAGACTCCAACCTGAAGACTTGGCACAACTGAGAGATTGAAGGTTTTCCTCTGGTTTTCTCTGCCCAGAAAGACAAGACTAAAGTCTAAATAGACAGAGGAACCTAGGAAGCCACAAGAAACAAATTCAAGACCAAGAATTTTAGATTTAGACAAAAACCCTAAAAATTACAGAGAGCAACAACAAACACACAAATTTCCATCTGACTTTTGATCCTTTGGCAAAGAAACTTTGGGGATAGCAAGATAATAGCCTCTGGGCTTTATATGCCAAATTTCAAGCCATCTCGAAGAGGGAAACAGGAATTGCACCAAACCCTAGAAATGCAAAGAACCTGAAATACTACAGAGTGCTCAACCAAAATCCAAATTTCTCACAAATCTTTGATCCTCTGGACATGAAACTTTGAGGAAAGCTAATTGATAGCCTCACGACTCTAGAAGCCAAGTTTCAAGCCATCACACGAAGGGAATCAAGAACAGCACCAAAACCCTAGAAATGCAAAGCAAGAACAGAGAAGACCCAAATGCAAGAACTGAAATTAAACTTGATTTGCTCTTGGGAAACATCGATCAAATGACCTTGAGCCACCATCCCATCAAAGAGCAACCCATTTTGGGCCTTTCCAACAAGCAACAACTCAAATCTCATAAAATCAAAAATCACTCAAGAAGGGGAAACGAAGAACAGAGAGCACGAACAGGAGAAATAAACTTCAGATTTCCATTTCAAAACAAAAGAGGATTACTGTAACATCCTGATAAATGTAAATATTAAATTATGAAGTTTTTGGATTATTTTATTTGCTTTTTATTTTGAATTTGGAGTTTCTGGTGTTGTCTCGAAAATTATGATGAAAGTTCCAAAAGCTAAAGAGGAAACAAACATGTTTAAAAACAGAAAATTTAAAATTTTAAATAAGAATCTGAAAAGATGATCCAGAAAGGAATGGAGGAAATTTTGGTTTAAACTTAAAGCCCTCATTTTAAATAATGCCATAAATAACAAGGAAAGCAAATAAATTAAGTACCAACAATAGTTGAAACTATTTTTATTAAGTCCAAAAGGTCATCCAGAACTTCTGTGAATTTTTCTGAAATTTTTAAAGGTATTTTCATATTTTTCTGAAATTAATTGGATTTTCTGGCAGTTTCTAAAAGCTAAAAATAAAAATCTAGAAAAATTAAAAACTCAACTTACCCTCCGCGCCACGGACGGCGGGATCGACCACGTCGCCGCCCCATCCCGCCTTCCCCTCCCGGCCGCCATCTGGCGCTCCCGTCTGCGACGCGTGCCGCGCGCCATATCGCGGCCCAGCCCCGCGAGCGCAGCGCGCTCGCCCGCCTGCATCACGCGGGCCCGGCGCTCTCCTCGCTCTCGCTGCCGCGCGACCCCACGCGCCAGACTCCCTGCTGGCCGGTGGACCTGCCTCCACCCGCCCCTCTTCCTCTGTGCCGCGGGCCCGAGCCGTCAGGCCCCTCTTCCTCGGCGTCTTCTTCTTCCCCGCGCACGCGTCGCTGCTCTCTCTCCCGCGCGCTCGCTTCTCTGCCGCAGCCGATCCTCTTCTCTCATTCTCTCACCCCCTCTGCAGGCAAATTCAAAGAACCATCTCCCTCTCTCCCCCACGCGATCTCGGGGAAGATTTCGTCCATTCCCCCTCGCCGGCATGAACAGCGGAGGGCTGAATGTGGCTCTCGCCGTACGCGCCTCTCCCGGCTATAAAAACCCCTACTGGGAGTCTCACTCGCGTCGCCCTGCTTCACTTCTCTTCCCCCTGTAAGCAATTGGCCCGAGAGCCCTTCAATCGCCGTCGGCTCTCCTCTTCTTCCCCAACTCCGGCGCCACCTTCCCGCCGATTTCAGCGCCTCTGAGCGGCCCGAGCTCCTCGAGCTTCGTGGGAGCGCGGTGAAGCTAAACCCGTCTCCCGCACCTCCGGAGCCCGTAGCCGCTGTCGCCGAAGCACCGCCCGAGCCGCCGCCGTCGCTCGCCGCCAGCTCTCTCCGGTGACCGTCAACCCCGGCCGTCTGCACCAGAAGACTCCCCGTCACTCGGGGATTGTATTCCACGCACGACCCAACCCTTTCCGGCCACCCCGCCGCCGACCACCGCCGTCTTCGACTTCTTCTACGGCTCCGTCCCGAGCGGCGTCAAAGGATTTATTACCCTTATATGGTAAGCATCGCCGGTGACCGAGTGGCTTCGGCGTTACTCTCTTCTCCATACGCTCCCGCGTCGTGTGTTGAGCCAGCTCTCGCGCGCGGTTGAGCACTTCTTTTAGTTTTTCCTCGGCTGACAGGTGGGCCCCACTTGTCGGCCATGTGATCGAGGCGGCTCGCTGACCACTGGGCCCCACTGGTCAGTGGCGCATCTGTACCCAGCCGTGCTGACAAGTGGACCCCACATGTCAGAGATTTCATGTTTTTCCAGAATTAATTCAAACTGAGAACTTCAAATAATCATAACTTTCTCATTTTAACTCCAAATTGAATGGGACAAATTTCTAAATTTTTCTAAATTCAAGATCTATCCAATGAAACTGAAATCATAATTTTTAAAGTTCATTTGAATTTCTGGTGATATTTGGTTGATTTGGTGTTTTCTTTTTATCCAAATTTTCGCGCACGATTACAATAGCCTACGAAGCACAAGAAAAAGAGTTCGAGGCCGCAGCACTAGAAGCTCCGGATAATGCAGCACCCGACCACTGTAACCCAGGCGAGTCAATACTTTGATCATGTTGAACCCACATTTATGCAAATTATTTGGTTTTAAATTAACAAAATGCATGCTGTATTTTTATACAAATACATGTTAAATTTGATATTCTAGTTATATGCCGTTGTTTACCTTGAATAATATTACCCCCTCCTTTGAGTATTTGAATGTGTGAACCTTGTCGCCTAGCAAAAATATATTAGTAATATTTGAAAATAAGTCAAGAATCAGTATGCTATGCTTAGTATTGATTAGGAACTCGGGGCAAGAAATTGTCCCAAGCATCACTTTTATTCAGAGAAATGGTTTGGGCGGTCATGGTGGAAATGAGCGATATATTGGTTATGGATATTTTGCGCTCCCAAAATCCCCAACTTGCTTTAATGTCAGGCGGATTAGTGCGAGGGTGTGTATGTGTGGTGCGTGGATGCACGGTGTGGTGCGATGGATGCACGGTGTGGTGCGATGGATGCACAAAGTGGTTAGTGGTAGACCGCCCAGATACCACTAAGGACTGAATCTTGTCATGCCAACCCGTGTAAAACCGTACAACCACAAGTCTGTAAAGTATAGCTTGGCTTAGTAAATGTGCCGGACCCTGAAAGTCATCCTTCCAGGAGGTGGTGTGAGGATGTGCAAGTGGCGGTCTGTGTGACGGCTTGAATGGGACACCAGTGGAAGGTGAAGTTCTGCTGTGGCGGGCTAGCAGGGGTAGGGAGCCAGCTGCTAGACGTTCAGAAGGAGGACATCCCGCACAACGTATGGGACCCACCGCAAGTGGGAGCGACCCATAGGGTGAAATGATGGAAGGGGCGAGGTACTTTGAACGGTTACTGTGATGGTCTGCTCAACCACATGACTAAGGAATCGTGTGGGGCAACGAGTTGATTGTCTCTTGTGGTGAAAGTGTACAAACTCTGCAGAGTCAAAACTATTCGAATAGCCGTGCCCACGGTCAAGGGCAGACATGGGAACTTAACCAGATATAGTTCTATTTAAAAATGTTTGGAAAGTGGGAATGGAAAAGTGGAAGGCAGAGGAAAGCCCGATTTGAGTTGTCCCGGTGTCGTCCCGATGGTAAGTTAAGCGGCTATAACGCTGAAAAATGTCATACGGTGTGATGCCGTATGTATGGAAAATTATGGTGATATTAGGCATATGGTGTGATGCCATATGTGTGGAGAATCATGTTAATATTCCTTGAACATTATGATTTGTTCCAAAACTGCTAGGTCTCAGGAAATTTTATGTATTATATTTCTATTAGCGGCATTCCTATTCTTACAAACTAAAATATGAGTAGAATAAACAGGGTTGTGAGTAAATGAGATGAAAGTATATAGTTAAGGTATTAGTGGATTCAGGTCGATCATGTCATTTATAGTAAGAATGATAGGGTGGAGTCTAGGAGAAATAAATTGGTGAAGCGTCATTGAATATACAGGCTAGATAGACGATTTAAATGATTTTTTGGAGAATTAAGGAGTACAAAGGTATTTGCTGGACTATAACACTGATATTGATATAAATTCTTGGGAGATGTTGACAATGATGGAATTAATAGGATTAGATTATACACTAAATAAATGCAGTGAATTTCTGAGGATATTGGAGGAATCATAATAGGTAGTGGATTATAATCCTGATAAGTGTATTCTCGGTGGATATATACTAGTGAATCGTAGGTTTGATTAATAATGTATTTGGTGGAGGTATACTAGTGAACTAGTTAGTAATAGGTAATGGAAAATGGGATTGATTTTTAGAAGAATGAATTTATGGTTTTGGATCAATAACAAAAAGGATTGAATATGAATGATTTCGGTGGATTTAAAATCCCTGGTGTTGATTAATCATGGGAGGATGAATAGAAATTTCAAGATTGGATTATTAGGAATTTAGATCACAGAAGATATTGGTAGATGCAAAATGATTAATGTTACTTGCTGTTTGGAGTTTTAGACAGTAGTCAATAAATAGAGTGCATTTTCAGTAGATTAAGTCGATGTTGGTAATTGTAAGTGTGGAGTTAGGTAGTAATAATAAAACTTTGATTAAATAAGAATAATAATGCCGCTAAAAGCGATTTTTGGCAAATAAAATAATCCGAGCCTCTCCTTTGTTAAGCCATGCATACTATTTATTTGCATTCTGTGTATTGGCTCGCGGAGCACGGGGTCGGAGTGCTCATGCTCGCTTTTGCGACAAATTCAGGAGCAGGAATCAGATCACTGTGCTTCAACAATACTTTTGGATCATGATGGCAAAGAAGATGAAGATGTCAAGAAATAGGCCGCGAACCTCCAGTTGGCTGCCTGTGGGCATGTCCTGAAGGTCCCACCTGTGTGCTTCGTTCTTTCGCTGCTACCATTTATCGATTTCGGTCTAATCGGCCCATGTGTAAGTTTATTATTTTAATTACGTTTCCGCATGATATGTACTTTGATATTCAGAATCAGAATAGCGTGTGCACTATCTCGATCCAGGAATAGTGCAATCAAACCTGATGATTCGGATTATAAAACTGGTCCGACAGCGTGGTATCGAGCATATCATTGCAGTCGTGCCCTAGTTAGCCTGGTCGTTAGTCCATGACTAGAATTATTTTCTCAGTATCTATTTTCACAAAACTAAGTGGTATTGCTCAATCTCAACTCTCTTAGATGATTCCCCTCATCTATATGCTGCCCTAGCCATTTATATTTCTAAAAGCTCTCTTACCTCGAATTCAAAATCTTAATACAAGATTGAGTACTAATGTTAATCGAATTACCCCAACTATTTCCCTCCTATGTCTATTAATTTAAAAGGAAAATTTTTGATCCTCTCATCGTACCTTACTCCAAAATATAAGGTTAGGGACGTTGAAGGTATTCCTGAAGATAAGATGATTTCGTTTTAAAACGAACTATGCTGAGACAAACCCTATGCCCCTTATGTGTGTTTTCCGAGTAGGCGTTGTCTTGCCGCAAGGTTTTCATTTGGCCCCTGCACTTGCCTTCTTGCTCTCGGCGTCTTATTTGTGATCCACGGGAAAAGCTTGCTTTTGAAAAACTTGTGTGGTTTGGTAGCAACCCAACCCTTTTGTGTGCTCTTTTATAATTAACATGGGTTAGATCACCTTATCCCCACGACTCAATCCTTACCTCATGCTATTCCTCTCACCCCACTTGCTACAATCCTAGTTAAAACTATCAAACAAAGTAATGGATCGCCAAGGACCAAGACTTAAGACTACGCCCTACCAACATTCTTTCCTTACCCACCGGAGGACCCATAGATCAAATCACCACCTAAACACAATGACAAGGATCGCGTCGATAACGTGAAGGGAAAAGACATTACGCATACCAATACTCCGTGAACTACTCCAACTGCGAAGACGACCACCAACCTGAAGATAGCTTCTAAAACCTATTACTGACCAAGCAGCTGAAGTACCACGGATGAGTCCTCGCATCGTCACAAGACCCATCATGCCTGGGGTTAGATAATGACTAGTGATACCCATTTTAAGGGGGGTAGCGCTATGAGATAGAAATGCCGAAGAATTCTTTGAGGCGTGTAGTTGGAATTGCAACAACCTAGACTTAGAGCAAGTATTTGGAAATCTACGACTTATCCGAAGAACAAGGCTTCTCTCTTCCTTTCGACTTCTTCAAGTGTTAACCCTAATGTGCAGATCTTCATCTCCTGTGGATCTCGGGAACTATCGTCGAACAAACACCGAAAACCCATTATTAGCTAATATAACCCCACATCCTTTCTTCCAACTCTACAGGAATCTAGGGGTGAGATTCATTTAAGAGGGTAGATTTGTAACATCTGATAAATGTAAATATTAAATTATGAAGTTTTGGATTATTTTATTTGCTTTTTATTTTGAATTTGGAGTTTCTGGTGTTGTCTCGAAAATTATGATGAAAGTTCCAAAAGCTAAAGAGGAAACAAACATGTTTAAAAACAGAAAATTTAAAATTTTAAATAAGAATCTGAAAAGATGATCCAGAAAGGAATGGAGGAAATTTTGGTTTAAACTTAAAGCCCTCATTTTAAATAATGCCATAAATAACAAGGAAAGCAAATAAATTAAGTACCAACAATAGTTGAAACTATTTTTATTAAGTCCAAAAGGTCATCCAGAACTTCTGTGAATTTTTCTGAAATTTTTAAAGGTATTTTCATATTTTTCTGAAATTAATTGGATTTTCTGGCAGTTTCTAAAAGCTAAAAATAAAAATCTAGAAAAATTAAAAACTCAACTTACCCTCCGGCCGCCACCTGGACGGCCGGGATCAGCCCACGTCGCCGCCCCATCCCGCCTTCCCCTCCTCCCGGGCCGCCATCGGCGCTCCGTCTGTGACGCGTCATCGCGCCATCGCGGCCCGACCCATGGCGCGCGCGCGCTTCGCCCGCCTCATCACGCGGGCCGGCGCTTCCTCGCTCGCGCTGCGCGCGACCCCGCGCGAGACTCCTGCTGGCGGTGGACTGCCTCCACCCGCCCCTCTTCCTTCTGTGCCGCGGCCCGAGCGTCAGCCCTCTTCCTCGGCGTCTTCTTCTTCCCGCGCGCGCGTCGCTGCTCTCTCTCCGCGCGCTCGCTTCTGCGCGCGGCCGATCCTCTTCTCTCATTCTCTCACCCCTCTGCAGCAAATTCAAAGAACCATCTCCTCTCTCCCCACGCGATCTCGGGAAGATTTCGTCCATTCCCCTCGCCGGCATGAGCAATGGAGGGTGAATGTGGCTCTCGCCGACGCGCCTCTCCGGCTATAAAACCCCTACTGGAGTCTCACTCGCGTCATACGCTTCACTTCTCTTCCCCAGTAAGCAATTGGCCCGAGAGCCCTTCAATCGCCGTCGGCTCTCCTCTTCTTCCCCAACTCGGCGCCACCTTCCCGCCGATTTCAGCGCCACGGAGCGGCCCGGGCTCCTGGAGCTTCGTGGGGCGCGGTGAAGCTAAACCGGTCTCCCGCACCTCCCGGAGCCCGTAGCCGTGTCGCGCGGCACCGCCGAGCGCGCCGCCGCTCGCCCGCCTCTCTCCGGTGACCGTCAACCCCGGCCGTCTGCACCAGAAGACTCCCCGTCACTCGGGGATTGTATTCCACGCACGACCCAACCCTTTCCGGCCACCCCTCGCCGCCGACCACCGCCGTCTTCGACTTCTTCACGGCTCCGCCCCGGAGCGGCGTCAAAGGATTTATTACCCTTATATGGTAAGCATCGCCCGGCTGACCGAGTGGCTTCCAGCGTTACTCTCTTCTCCCTTCTGCTCCCGCGTCGCGTGTTCGAGCCCCGCTCCGCGCGCGCGGTTGAGCACTTCTTTTGGTTTTTCCCTCAGCCTGACAGGTGGGCCCCACTTGTCGGCCGCTGTGACCGAGGCGGCTCGCTGACCACTGGGCCCCACTGGTCAGTGGCGCATCTGTACCCAGCCGTGCTGACAAGTGGACCCCACATGTCAGAGATTTCATGTTTTTCCAGAATTAATTCAAACTGAGAACTTCAAATAATCATAACTTTCTCATTTTAACTCCAAATTGAATGGGACAAATTTCTAAATTTTTCTAAATTCAAGATCTATCCAATGAAACTGAAATCATAATTTTTAAAGTTCATTTGAATTTCTGGTGATATTTGGTTGATTTGGTGTTTTCTTTTTATCCAAATTTTCGCGCACGATTACAATAGCCTCTGAAGCACAAGAAAAAGAGTTCGAGGCCGCAGCACTAGAAGCTCGGATAATGCAGCACCGACCACTTTGTAACCAAAGTAGTCAATACTTTGATCATGTTGAACCCACATTTATGCAAATTATTTGGTTTTAAATTAACAAAATGCATGCTGTATTTTTATACAAATACATGTTAAATTTGATATTCTAGTTATATGCCGTTGTTTACCTTGAATAATATTACCCCCTCCTTTGAGTATTTGAATGTGTGAACCTTGTCGCCTAGCAAAAATATATTAGTAATATTTGAAAATAAGTCCGTAATAGTATGCTATGCTTAGTATTGATTAGGAACTCGGGGCAAGAAATTGTCCCAAGCATCACTTTTATTCAGAGAAATGGTTTGGGCGGTCATGGTGGAAATGACTGATATATTGGTTATGGATATTTTGCGCTCCCAAAATCCCCAACTTGCTTTAATGTCCAGGCGGATTAGTGCGAGGGTGTGTATGTGTGGTGCAGTGGATGCACGGTGTGGTGCGATGGATGCACGGTGTGGTGCGATGGATGCACAAAGTGGTTAGTGGTAGACCGCCGAGATACCACTAAGGACTGAATCTTGTCATGCCAACCGTGTAAAACCGTACAACCACAAGTCTGTAAAGTATAGCTTGGCTTAGTAAATGTCTGGACCACGAAAGTCATCCTTCCGGGAGGTGGTGTGAGGATGTGCAAGTGGCGATGCGTGTGGCGGCTTGAATGGGACACCGGTGGAAGGTGAAGTTCTCTTTGTGGCGGGCTAGCGAGGGTAGGGGCCGGTGCTAGGCGTTCGAAGGAGGACATCCCGCACAACGTATGGGACCCACCGCAAGTGGGAGCGACCCATAGGGTGAAATGATGGAAGGCGAGGTACTTTGAGCAGTTCTTGTGATGGTCTGCTCAACCACATGACTAAGGAATCGTGTGGGGCAACGAGTTGATTGTCTCTTGTGGTGAAAGTGTACAAACTCTGCAGAGTCAAAACTATTCGAATAGCCGTGCCCACGGTCAAGGGCAGACATGGGAACTTAACCAGATATAGTTCTATTTAAAAATGTTTGGAAAGTGGGAATGGAAAAGTGGAAGGGCAGAGGAAAGCCCTGATTTGAGTTGTCCCGGTGTCGTCCCGGTGGTAAGTTAAGCGGCTATAACGCTGAAAAATGTCATACGGTGTGATGCCGTATGTATGGAAAATTATGGTGATATTAGGCATATGGTGTGATGCCATATGTGTGGAGAATCATGTTAATATTCCTTGAACATTATGATTTGTTCCAAAACTGCTAGGTCTCAGGAAATTTTATGTATTATATTTCTATTAGCGGCATTCCTATTCTTACAAACTAAAATATGAGTAGAATAAACAGGGTTGTGAGTAAATGAGATGAAAGTATATAGTTAAGGTATTAGTGGATTCAGGTCGATCATGTCATTTATAGTAAGAATGATAGGGTGGAGTCTAGGAGAAATAAATTGGTGAAGCGTCATTGAATATACAGGCTAGATAGACGATTTAAATGATTTTTGGAGAATTAAGGAGTACAAAGGTATTTCTGGACTATAACACGATATTGATATAAATTCTTGGGAGATGTTGACAATGATGGAATTAATAGGATTAGATTATACACTAAATAAATGCAGTGAATTTCTGAGGATATTGGAGGAATCATAATAGGTAGTGGATTATAATCCTGATAAGTGTATTCTCGGTGGATATATACTAGTGAATCGTAGGTTTGATTAATAATGTATTTGGTGGAGGTATACTAGTGAATTAGTTAGTAATAGGTAATGGAAAATGGGATTGATTTTTAGAAGAATGAATTTATGGTTTTGGATCAATAACAAAAAGGATTGAATATGAATGATTTCGGTGGATTTAAAATCCCTGGTGTTGATTAATCATGGGAGGATGAATAGAAATTTCAAGATTGGATTATTAGGAATTTAGATCACGAAGATATTGGTAGATGCAAAATGATTAATGTTACTTCTTGTTTGGAGTTTTAGGCAGAGTCAATAAATAGAGTGCATTTTCGATGAGATTAAGTCGATGTTGGTAATTGTAAGTGTGGAGTTAGGTAGTAATAATAAAACTTTGATTAAATAAGAATAATAATGCCGCTAAAGCGATTTTTGGCAAATAAAATAATCCGAGCCTCTCCTTTGTTAAGCCATGCATACTATTTATTTGCATTACGTGTATTGGCTCGCGAGCACGGGTGGAGTGCTCATGCTCGCTTTGCGACAAATTCGAGCGAGAATCGATCAACGTGCTTCAACAATACTTTTGGATCATGATGGCAAAGAAGATGAAGATGTCAAGAAATAGGCGCGAACCTCCGGTTGGTGCTGTGGGCATGTCTGAAGGTCCCACTGTGTGTGCCGTTCTTTATTGCTACCATTTATCGATTTCGGTCTAATCGGCCCATGTGTAAGTTTATTATTTTAATTACGTTTCCGCATGATATGTACTTTGATATTCAGAACTGTAACTGTGTGCACTATCTACTGATCCAGGGAATAGTGCAATCAAACACAGTAGATTCCGGATTATAAAATCTGGGTCTGACAATTACAGAGGAGTCCCGATACGCATGGACATTAGAACAAGAGTTGATTACATGGATTCACTACTCAAACCCTCTCCTCACCCTCTTACAAGCTCAAGAAATCCACTCACTACATGCTTGGAGGAGGGGATGAACACACAGAGAAGAGCCACGGGAGACAACAACCTGCTGCCCTCAACCACTAAAGAGCAAAGGGAAAACAACCTCCCAAAGCCTCTTTTGACTCAAGAAAACCCTAACTCTCTCCTAAATCCATGAGGGGGCATGCAGCCACTCCCTTGCGCCACAACAACATCAGTAGCGAAACCAAAGTTGAGACTTCACAAATTATTATGCCAGGTATATCCCATACTAGACATGTGGTTTGCGCGGTAAAACTCAGATCAATGGCACATAAAGTTAAGTCCTTCGAGTTACCTAGGCGAAGCATCCACATCCCATGTGCAAACTGCACCCCCTTTACTGCACGATCATTCGCCCGAGTGAAAACCAATTTTGTGTAACCAATACCAATGACACTACCCATGTCATGGCAATCAAATTTTATAGCTGTGGCTTCAGCCACGATTCCATATCTCATTAAGTCAAAATTAATTAATTATATGTGATGATAAACCCAGCGTAACTACAGGCATAACTAAGCACTTTAAACATACAACCCATGTGACAACTATTATTGCATCACTAGATAAGTACCCATTCTATGGTGACAATAGAATCATGGTATTCAAATTATCAAGGAGCAATTAATCAATTTGTGACAATAGCTACCAATACAAGGTTTTATAATAAAATAGCGATGCAAGATAATTTGAAACAAAATAATACATAATAAATTTGAAAACTGGGTTCAACATAATCAAAGAACCCGACTTGCCTTGGCCTTGCTCAGTTGACGGCTCTTAATCTTCAAATCCTGCTTCAGCTCCTTCAAACGCGTGATCTAACGAGGGAGAGAACGAGACGAAACACAAAAATAAATTCAAATAAAATTCAAATGAACTCCAAAAACTACAAAACTAGAATCAAAAGGTAGAGCTCAATTTTAGATGAATTTAGGAAAAAGAATCAGGTCAATCAGAGCTAGAACGAAGGAGAATGGGCTCTCGGAAAATCTAATCCGGAGAAAAAGGCTGAAAATCAGAAAAGTTATCATGCTGTGGACTCGGTGCACGGGATGGGTAGTCTACGGTGGACTTGGCTCATGGAATAGTGTACGGGTTGACTGGGCTTGCTGACACGGCGGCTGACTGGGCAGACACATGTACACAAGCGCTGACGTGGCACGCTAATGTGGCGTGACACGTGGCTGATGATGTGGCATGCTGACATGGCACCTAGGATGGCTCGGTTGCTGACATGGCACACACGTGGATGACACGTGGCGAACCACGTCGACCTAAAGTGGCGTGGATTCTTTGGTGTGGTTGGTGACTCGGTGGTCGCTCTACCGCTCACGGGTCCATGGCTGACATGTGGGCCCCGCATGTCAGAGGCTCAGTATACGTGGACTTGGTGCACGGGAAGACGAACCGACGCGGCACGGGCGCGTGGCGTGAGGTGAGCGTGGGGACCGAGGAGACAGTGGCGCATGCGACTGGGCAGCGACGACGGTGGAGGCGACTCACCGACGGCGACGGTGAAGATGAAGACAACGCCAGCGACGAAGACGAAGAACGGCAGAAGCGAGTGGCTCGGCGAGATGCAAAAAACGAGGGCGACGCTCGGGTTGCGAGGAACGAGGGGACGATCAACTGGCTTTTATACCTAGATGCCAAGGAGGTGGAGTCGGGTACGATGGCGAGTCTGCCGCGGAGACGGGCGAGCGGTGGCGGCGTTGAAACGGACTCGGGGAAGGAGAGTCCCAACCGGACGCGACGGGTCTGACAGGTGGGCCCCACCTATCAACGGCTCGGGTAGGACGAACGTCTAGGATGAGATGGCACGGGTGTACAATGCGATCTAACGGCCACGGGACCACTCAATCCGGACCGTAGAATGCGATGCGGACAGCGCGGATGTGGGAAGGCGGCAGCTGTCCGATGGCGACACGCGTTGACCATCGAGCGGGACAAAGCGGGCGCGGGCTAGCTGAGGTAGGGTGAGCTGCGAAGCGGCATGGGCCAGGGCGGCTAGACCGGGCTTCGGCCTAGTAGGGTTTTGGAATTTTAGAAATTCATTTTCTTTTTCCAGAATTCAACTAAATCCTTTTAAGCTCTAAAAAATAGCAAATAAACCCAGAAAAAATCCAAGAAAATTCCTTGAGACTCAAAGAACTTAAATAAAATATTTGTAACAAATGTTATGTTTAGTTTAATCATATTAAATCCTTTTAATTAATAAAAATTTCAATCAAGCTTTAATTAATTCCAGAAAATTTCAAGTGGTGAATTTTGTTTTAAAAGCTTCAAAAGGGTCTGAAAATCAGGATCTTACACTCCAAGTGCCGCGAGACCTGCTGCTCGTTCGCATCTGGATCCATCCGCTTCACCTGAATGCAACCTAAGAAGTTATTAGTACGTAATAGCGGAAATAAGAGCATACAGGATCAATCAGAAAGAGCATGTACCAGGAACTGTGAGAGCCACCTTAGCGACGGCCCGTGTGTCTAACCCGACAAGAAGACGTAATACTCCTCCGCAGCACCAGGCAGAAGGACTCCCTCAAATCTGGTGAGCAGGTCCCCCCCCCACCTGGCTGGGGCCTCCGGTAGGAAGGCAGCAACTCTTGTGACCAGAAGACCAAACAGCAGAGACACATCCTATAGAGTAGGCATCATCTCCCCGAACGGGAGGTGAAAAGTGTGCTTCTTCAGCCGCCAACGGTCCACCAAAGCTGTCAGTAGAGAATGGTCGAATGGGAAGCGTCGCAATCGCTTCGCACTGTCATCCCCGCCAGTGGGCAAGGTCGGTCCGTCCTCATCGGTGGCCTGCACCATCTGGACAAGAGGGAGTAGCCCGACATCCCGCAGCCTGCGAAGCAAATAAAGGTCAACATGGAACCTACTAACGACAACAGTACAATGCTGGAGGAGTGCACACCTGACTGTCCAGCGGGGCTCTAGTCTCCAAGCGACTCGAAGCGTGCGTGTCTGGACCACTCCCAAGTCAACTGGCTCCTCCGCGCTCCCTGTAGGCAGGACACGACGAGAAGCACGATGTAGCCGGTCAACATGCTCGTCCAATAGGCCGTAAGGCCAGTCTGATTCATGAAGATCATGAGCCATACCTACAAAATGAATTCAAGTTAGCATTTATACGGAACCAAAAAACATCGCATGTAAAGCAACAGTAAATAGAATTTGTAAGTAAACAAACAAAACAATACTAGACTACACCACAACGCCAACTACATTATTGAAAAGGGAGAAGTAACATAGAAATTGTACAAATGATACATGCAATGCACGATAAATTTAGTACGACATTACACACATGAAAAGTTCCAACTACCAAAGTACAGTTTACATTGAAAATTTATTTGTATTCTCCAACAACTGTTAGTACAAACTGTGCCACTCTGTCTACTGATCAGCACATGCCTTGCATCGTCTAGCTGTGTACCCCTCCTGACCGCATCGCCCGCAACGTGCACCAGATGCTCTGGCTTGCGCTTCGTCCATATCATTTCTAATACACTAGCTCCATCGCTAGCCCTTCTCACCCTTTAGCATGTCAACATCTGGAATCTAAGTCCTCCCTACAATATCCAAGATGGCGAAGTTTCCCACAACCCTGAACCTCCCGAGCTCCCCACACCACGCATGCACTACCCTCTCTTTGAAGAAGTACTCCGACATGAAGTTCGAAGGATCAATGCCCACAGTCCCGCATGCAACGAGGACATGAGACCATGGCTTGTGTAATAGCTTCAGCTTGTTGCACGTGTAGCTAGGTTCATTTGCATGATCTCTAAGGCATACCTCATGGATAACAAGGGAACGAGCCGTCCTAAATCCGGCCCTATCATGAAGTAACATGTTGAAACGATGCTCCTTGTTGCCCATGATGTGCACTGTGTGCAATTGGCCCTTCTGTGCCTTCATCTCTATGTATGCCATAATTTTCGACGAGTACAATGCTCGAGGGTTGGCCGCATGAAGTGCGTCATTCGCGTGCCTCTCCCTAAAGTAGCCGATTGTGCTGTGCAGAACACCTTCCACGATGGTGATGAGGGGCTGATAACGAAGGCCTCTAAGAACCCAATTGTACAACTTTGCAAGGTTAGTCGTCATTATGCCGTACCTTGCGTCGTACGTGTCGTACAGCAGCGACCACTTCTCTAATGATTCTTTCTCGATCCACCGCGAGAAACACTTGATGTTCTGTGAGCTCCTCCTCCTCAGACCTGCTAGGTTAGGCTCATCGAGTACTGCCAAGTATTCCGATTGTGCCTTCCCTGGCATGACCGGCCCCTTGCTCCTCTCGTCGACGTGCTTCTTGCTGTGCTTGTCCAACAATGCTCACTAAGCATCAAATTTTCTCTGCTGGTTCTGCATAGTAAGCATCTTGAATAGCTTCATCAATGGTTATTTTGGGAACTGCTTGAAAACGTTCGCCCCTAGGTAATGAATGCACCATATGTTCCTCATATTCGGCCAAGAAAAGGGACCCTCGGGAAATTCCTGAAGTTTTCTTATGGCCTTTACAATCCCGACGTGGCAATCATGGATTACACACACACACTAGAACGAGCGCCAACAACTCCAACCCTGACATGTCTGAGGAACCACAACCAGCTTTCATAATTCTCACTTTTCACAAATACAATTGCCAACGGCAATATTTGGTTATTGCCATCAACGCCTATGGCCTTCAAGATCTGGCCCTTGTATTTGCCGGTAAAAAAGGTCCTGTCAACTGAGATCACTAGCAGCATGTGCCTGAATACCTCGATGCACGCACCAAATACTAAGAAGGCCCTCTGCAATACCGCATAACCTGGTGGCCTTGTGGAAGGCTTGTCCTTCACAGTGATATACATGCTCGGGTTTCTGTCCTGCAACACTTAAGCATACGAGGAAGATTGTCATACGCCGCCTCGAAAGACCCGAACCATTTTTCCAACGCCTTCTGCTTCGCTCGCCATGCCTTCACGTCGCTAATCTTGTACTTGAATTTCTTCTCGATAGCTATCATGATGTGCGTGGCCTCCATGTCTTTCTTCTCCACTATCTCTCCACTCATCAGATTGGCTATAAGGGTGGACGTTAGGTTACGATGCCTCGCCAAAACACTACTTAGAATGCAAGAGTGCGGCTCCACCTTTGATACAATCTAGTGAGTCTCATACTTGGGTCTACGTACATGCACCCTCCAAGGACAATCGGCCTGCTCATACTTCACGGTGTACTGCTCCTGGCTAGATTTCATGACCCGAAAAGTCCGCTACATAGAAAGGACCCACAGCTTGATGGCATCCTGCAATGATGCCTTGTCAGCAAACATTGAATGCAACCGAACCTCTGTCCCATGATACTCCCATGGTGATTCGTGCTCGTCATGTACGGAAACACTCTCAGCATCAAATCAGTTCCACTCCTGCGGGACGGGAGCTTCATCCTCATCTGAACTGTCCTCAACGTCCTCCTGTACAATTTCCTCTTCAACCCATGCCGTCTGGTCATCGCACTCCATCTGTTGCACTATGTACTCTATATGCTCCCCTTCATTGGCTAGTCCTGTTCCCTCACCATAGCGTGACCATTCTACCTCTCCTCCATGTACCGCATCGGCCTCGTCACGAGCATCTTCCTTCTCTTCGCCAACATGCAGGCCCCCCCCCCGAGCTGCTCGCACCTCCCGGATGATGGCCATGTGCACGACCTTGCACAGCTTCTAATGTGCATTGTTGCACAAGCATCACACACTCGTATCCACGATGTTTGCACCCTTGCATAAACCTCTTCCACGCAAAAGTGTGCATCAATGTTCTCAACTCCCATCTGATGTTTGTGAGAGACCGGCTCCAAAGCCTTTGTATGACAATGCTGCATACCTCTGGGTCCAATGAAAAACTACGGGTAAGCCAATGCATCATATCTAAGATTCGAGCATTCTCACCGTCCATTCTCACCTCGTGGACGCTGCCTGACCAATGGGGCCTGGGTGCCTCCCATTAGGAAATTAATATGGGTGAGGTATGACCTGTGGACGCCAGTTCGATTTGTCTATAAACAATTTTTTAAGTGGATTTTAAACGGTTTTTTAGTTTAAAACCGTATACGCCGTCCATATCGACATCTCTACTGTTTACTATCATCTTAAAAAATATAGATAAAAATTATCAACCACAGGCAAACATATCCTACTAGAAAAAACAGTACGGCAGATGGGACAAACGTGGTCCAAAGGCTCTCGGAAAGGGCAATCAACCAGACTAGTGGACGGATGACAATGATGATGGGCGATGTTGGATGTGAGAGCCGTCTTGTCTTCTGAATACTCATGGCGATGCTGAAATCCAGTCATACCGGTTGGAAAACTGCCAGTTACCTGATCTTACGTACTACCAGTGATGTATACATATTTATATATTTTAGGCTTATTTGCAACGCATAAATTTCACCATAGTTTTAAAGTACTTTTATAGAAAACAGTTCAGTTCTTATGTTCTAACAGACCCTTTACGTATCAAAATTGGTTTCAGTTGGTGATCGGTTTAGCTAAAAAGTTCATAGCGAATGGCTGAAAATATCGTAGCTAGCTAAAAAAAGCACTATAGCTGACAGAGCCTTATTTAGCATAATTAAATTTAAAAAAATTTAAAAATATAAAAAATATGTTAGCCTATTACGTATAATACAAACAAATATGGGGAAAAAAAGAACCGGCAAAAAAGCTCAACAAAAAGCCAAAAGTTCAGAAAAAGACGAAATTTATAAATAGTGAAAAATAAGCCCACAGCCAGCAGCCGCAGCCATGTTGATCGCTGCCTCAGTTTTACCTTCTAACTAATCGATCTTGCCAGTTGCCTCGTTTGGTCTAGCAAGGTTGAGAGAAAAATGATTTTGGGCACGAATCAAACCTGCTTGCAAGCATGATTGATGACTCAAATAAATCAGCATAGTTTTGTGAGTAGCCTGTAGTAGAGACATGGTAGAAATAAAAAAATTAGTGCAATAAATCAAAGGTGGTCGTGGAATAATTCAATATTAATAGTGAAACAAATTGAAACTATTAGTAGAAACAAACAAAAAATATTCATGAACAAATCAAGACAATCAGTTAAACAAATCAAAATTGTACCGCATGGAACAAATAATAATATTAATAGAGCAATAGAAATACAAAAAAAATTATTTGTTCCGCAAGCTAGAGTTTCAAATTTTGTGCTCACAATAAAAAATGTGCAAATAAAAAATAATCATAAGGAAAGAAAGGGAGATGCATGCATAGCATATATGTCAAAAAAACAAAGAGTGGGTTCTTTTAGACTGTGGCTGACTTTTGGCGTAAATTTTTAAACTCTGGCTATTCACGAGAGAGTACGAAGAGATACTCATGTGCGATTTTAACTGATATAGATAAAATCAGTATAGTATCTACTATAATTAATTTATAGATTTTATTTTAAAAAATATTATTTAAAAGATAGCTATCGTAGATAAGTCATAGGCCGAAAATCGATCAGGTGGTTTCAGGCCCGACTAATAGCCGGTGTGGGCTGTGATGCTGCAGGGCCATATGGGTGCGCACGTATTTTTCGTTGAAACTCCGGTCCGCATTGGTTGGGCTTGAAACCAAGCCGGTTGGCAGGACACCTGTTAAATAGCAATCCCTTTCCCAAAAAGGGTAGAACATAAATTGGCTGTAACACGGTAACACTTGCCTTAAAACTTTAAGACCATGTTTTGAAGAAAAAACTAAAATTAAAAACCACATGAGATCAAATCCTCGGTACTCACAAGCTGCAGTAGAGAGTAATCTCTCCTGCTAACGGGAGCTCCAATAGAAAATAATCTCAGACACAATAGCCATGGGATTTCAACTCCTGCAAAAGCCAAGAACACACTGATACTTTTCCATAGGAAATTGAGTGTGGATATTTTATCGCATCCAGCATGCCATGCATAGGATTTTAACTCTCTGGCCGTCGGGCGTAACGATTTTTCAATGCTATCCAAGCTGGAAAAATCTTGGGCTCTATTCATTTCGGCTTAAGTTTCTGATTTCTGGCTTATTTTTTACTATTTATAAATTTCGTCTTTTTATAATTTTTTGGTTTTTTTGAGCTTTTTTGTCGGTTCTTTTTTTCCGTATTCGTTTGCATTGTCCGTGATAAGCTAACATATTTTTTTTAATTTTTAATTTTTTTAAAATTTAATTACGTCAAATAAACCACCTTTAGCACAGTATAATTTCAGCCGTTACAATGTAATTTCTAATTATAAACTATAACTTTTTAGCCCAATCGAGCGGGCCCAAATAAACGAACCAGCAGAGACCAACCGAATCCAAGTCCACTGGTTCCTTACAGTACGTGTCCTGTATACACACGTAGATCAATCAGGCTGTGAACAATACCAGTGGGAGCCAGCAATTTATATCGTCCTTTTCGTACCCTTGTTCCTCCCTAAAGTCTTAGCATAGTCACATCTGTGTACCCAGGACACAGTTCTTTTCAATTTATAATATATAAGATTTATATTTTTTTTAATAAATAAATAGAGTGGTTTCTATGTCACCGTTTCAAAATAATTTATCACAATCTTTTCAAATCGATTTATCGACATTTGATTCATTCCTATAAGTTATTCACACTGAACAAAAATCATCAATCACAATCATATAATTCTTTTTCGAATAAACAAATAGAGTTGCTTCTGTATTACCATTTCAAAATAATTTATCACAATCTTTTCAAATAATTTATCGATATTTAATTCATCTCTGTATAAATACTCGCACTAAACAAAAATTATCAATCACACGCGTAAAGCATTAGCTATAGTCGAAAATAATGTAACCTAGCATCCAATCAGGAGGGCCAAAAGCGCCGAAAGATCCGTCCATGCGTTTCCGCTGTACCATGCCCCACGAGGACGTCAGGCGATTGGCCATATGCATCCGGATGCAAACACGACACCCACACGGCACGGCACGCCGTGCACACCGTACCGTGCACCAATCGATCGGCCGGGCGGCCGGCCGGTCGGCGTCACGTCCCATGCACGCCACGCCCGTCCGCGCTTCGATCGGCGCGGCGCGGCTCCCGACGGTGCTCGGTTCGGTTCGGCTCGGCGCGGCGTGACGAGGCCGGCCGGGCCGGCACACGGTGCCTAGAAACGATCGAATCGGCGGCACACGGCGCGCGCGCGCGCCAGTGGACGCACGCGCCGCGCGCGGTGGCCGATGCGTGCGGCGTGACGCGGGGCTGTAGATGGGGAGGTACGTAGCTGGGCGGTAGACTAGTAGTAAGCACAAATGGCCGTGTCGCGTGCGGCAGCGTACGCGCGTGAGCGCGTCTGCAGCCGGCGGCCTGCATGCCTGCCTGCTCCGGTCGGGTAAATCCGTACGTACGGCCTTGCCGCCGCGTGCCGTGCACAGCAGCGATCGATCGCGTTGGAAATTGGAGCGACCGGCGTGTGCCAGCCGGGCCGCGGGCTAGATGCGAGCGCGTCCACCCGCACCGGCCGGCCCTTCCGGGCTGGGCCGGACGGGTGCTCTCTCCTCTCTTCAGCGCTGTAATCTTGATCAGCTACGTTCTCTTGGGGTCGGGTACGTTTGGAGGTTAGTGACTCCGGCTGATCAGTGTATAGTGTGATACGGCCAGGTAGTCAGGCTTGGGCGTACGCGCGGGGAGGCGTTTTCACGAGACAATTGTGTCGTATGCCACATACATGCTAGCAGCAAGCATGTGCGTGCTGCATGCACAATTTTGGGAGCTAGCAACGGGAGATACAAGGTAGAGGCTATCTTCGATTTTTTTTCTTACATTCATTCGTATTGGACGGCTGACAGTCCAGCAGTGAACTAATGCAGCCTTTTCACGAATCAAGAAAATGAATGTTTGCTTAAACAGAAAAAATCAAAGAATAGTATATCATTTCCTTCTCCACCGAGATGTCTCCCCTTTCTCCTCCTCCTCCGTTGTTGCCACTGGCTCCGGCTTTGGATCTGCAGCAGAAGGGTGCTACTGCGATGATGAGTGCACCAGGTCCCTGGATATAGAGGGAGGCTTTAGAGACGGTAGTCCAGCGGTAGGCTGTGGCGGAGGGCGTTAGGCGGTGGAGGGTAGTGAGCAATGACGGAGGGAGGAACAGGTGAGGCGGTGGTATTGTAAATATTAGGTTAGATAGGATGGTGGTGGCGAGGGAGGGGGAGACGACGGACGGGGAGGTGGCGAGATTACCGCGGTCGCCGGTGGTGGAGGAGGGGGCAGGGGGGAGGTGGAGAAGGGGTGTGGAGCTGCCCGCGCTGGAGAAAAGAGAGGGGAGAGGGGGAGCAGTGGTGGGGGAACGACGAGGAGGGAGGCGGGGAGGGCACCGAAAATGACAAGGAGGGAAGGGCAGGGGGTGGCCAGGAGGCTATCCTGTTGGATTGGGATCCAACGGGGGTAGCATTGTGTAGTTGCTCTCTTAAAATATGTCAATGTTGTCCTATCCAATACCAAGAAGCTCAGTAGTATTTTGCAAAAAATCATACTAGGTGAAAATATTTATGAAAAGGGGAAATTATTACACAATCATTTTCCCCCTAAAACCACAACCTATTTTTTGGACCGTTCGATTTTGATCCAACTATCCAGATATCTCTCCTCTCTCCCATATATACTCCCCTCCACCCTTTAATCCTAACCCTTCACCCACAACCATCGCCGCTGCCCCTCTCTACGCGCCACCTCTCACCACCTCGCAGGCCAATCTTGCCCCCGCCACCACTCCCACCTCCCTCCTTTCGCTCCAGCTACCTCAATCACTACCGTCACCCCCTCCCTATACATCACCTCCCACTGCCTCACCAGTGCCACACAAGCTCCTCCCCCGCCGCCCTCCGCCTCCTCTTTTCCCGCCGTTGCATTGCGCTTCCTCCTCCTCTCCGATGAGATCCCCCGCACCGCCTTCTTCCTCGTCTCTAGCAGTGGCTGCCACCTTCCACTGTCTCCTAACCACTCTGGTCTTGTCGCCCCCGTGCCGCCCTCTTTCTTGTCTCTAGCGGCTACTACCGCCAGATCCACCGCCACCTCCTAACCTCTTCCATCCTCATTGCCTCAGCTGACCTCCACCACCCTCCTCTTGGACAGCGACAGGCGGCGCCACTGCTGCCTCAACACACCGCTGCCACGGCAACCCTAGCCTCCCTCTAAGCTCGAGAGAGGGGGCACCGATGTACCCAAACCCTAAATAGGTGAATCCAAGCCTTACTCGGTGGCAACGGAGGAAGAGGTGGCACCGAAAAGGAGGAAGACAATCTCACCGAAACACGAATCTCTACGTCAATCCAAAGGTGAAAATTTTGATTAAAATTTTTGTGAGTTTTCATGTGCCTGCAATTTAGCAAAACCGTTATGAAAATAAACAAATTGAGCTGATGTATACACTCCCTTCTGATTTATCTGTGGTCTCTATCTATACGCACATACGTATAAAAAAATCCAGGCATGAGTGAAAAAAAACATATGCTCCTACCTCGTTCAATGGCTTAATTAGAGTAATCACACTTAAACCCCACATGCATATGCACTTAACCACACACATGCATGAGCTACCAATGAATACATTTTGGCGAATTTCATCTTTGCATCTAGCAGTAAATGATATTGAAAATATAAATTTGGTTGGAAAAGTAAATTTTCGTATATATACCGATGGCTCTAAACCTGTCACATAGCAAAACAGAGTACTATTGCAACATTACTAATTCGGGATGCTGTTTCATCCTGTTTCATCTTTTCATTTTATCTCTCGAAACTGAATCAAGGTATGAGCACAATAATTATTACACACTGCACAGCTGCTTTTGATGCAAACCATGTTTCCCCTTTCCTATTTGTACATGTGTAGTGTATCATTGACCAATAACAACTCTGCTACTGAATCACACGCAGGTGGTTACTGTAGGTATGGTCATATGGATAAGTATTGATGTTTCCATTAAATAACATGTACTGGGGTACCGATTGCTCCTCCTCCTCCTACTACTACTTTGCTTTTCCTCCCGTTTCACATGTCGACACATGGAAATTTTGCCCTGGCTCTTTCTTGGAATGGAGACAGACCTAATCATCTCACTGCAACTATTTGCAATCGTTTTTTCCCATTAAATTTTGCACCGGTCGTAATGGTGCTCGGTTTGATGATGCTTATGTTTTTAGTGTAGTGGATCTATTTTTATTGTAACTGATAATAACTTATTTGATATAATTAAATTAAAAAAAACTTAAAAATAAAAAATAAATTAGCACATCACGGACAATGTCTACCTCCTGCGCTGTCTAACACGAGGACCCTTGCAAATGCTCAGCATGTGAATGGCAATGGCTTTTCTGTCAAACAATTGAGTGCCTAGCTCATGTAGTCCCTCCCCGCAACCGTTCGATTGTGATCTGGATCGCAACAGGATGGTTGTGGAGTGGGGCACGCACGACCTTGCAAAAGTTTTCTCATGTGAAGGATCTCTTGACTGTCCAAGCAAACTGCTTAGCACAAAATTTGAACCTGATCTGCATGCCTTGTGTTCTGCATTTCCCCCCCTCTGTTTCGTGAGCTGTTAAAGGGGAAAAGGCTGAAGGGATCTAGCCCAACTAAAAACTTTCTATAATTTTTTGGTGGTCCTTGACTTCGTACAAGCACGTCGAAAAGAAAACTGCGGCTGGAGGAGATCATTCTTGTCGGTCTCGCGTTCCATCGAGTAATCACTAATCAGCTTCTCTAGCTGCTAGCTTTCCCATCCACGTTATGGTAGGCCCATGCATCGATCCCGGCCCTGCATGCATCGTGATGCAAAAAGACATGGATGCTACGTACAAACTGACATAAGCTATTAGCCAAAAGCTAGTCCATGCATGACCAACGTGCAGCCGCGACACAAGCAAATCATCACATACATATAGTACACTACGGCCTAATGCAAGTGAAGTGACCAAGGTAGCTAGCTAGCTAAATTAGACTTAGTTTTGTAGAACCCGATATAGCAATCAGAGGAGGTGAATGATGTTTTCAAACTCAACCTCCCTAGATGATATTTCAAAACCTTCACTCCACTAACTATTGAAAGCTAGGAGATCAAATCAGCCCATCAACAAAGAACTCACCAAAGAACAGAAGCAAAACAGAGTTCAATCTCCAAAACTGCTAGACCGCTATTGACACAGTGGTTTAATCAGCCTACTGACCTAGGAGGGTCCTCCAGGCACCTAGTGCATACAATCGACTATGACTACCTCCAGGCACTCTGCACATCAAAGACTGTATGCACTAGGACTATGACTACCTCCAGGCACTCTGCACATCAAAGATTAACAAACTATTTTTGGACATAATTTTTTTCACAACTTGATCTACAAACTAAACATACTTCATGCAACATGAATGCAAGGACCTAGAATTCAAAACTCAACCCACAACCAAATTCCCAAAATCACTAGACCCCCCCCCCCGTCAAGAATAGGCTCGTGGCTGGTTTGATCACCATTATATTGGTCGGCCGATCAAATCGCTCCCCTCAAGCCGGTCTGACCTCCAGGTCAGAGCACCAGAGCAACCTCTTTGAAAATTTGGTAAATTGCTATCAGGTTTTTTGGTTCAAACCTCTATTTGAGGTGACACTTAGTGCAAAGACATCTCTAAACACTCATACACATTAGTTTGGTGTCTAAGAGCCAAAAGCCAACGAGGATGGTTAGACTGCTTGAACCAAGCCGGTCAGACCGCTGCTGGCAAAATGCCTGAGGGGTAAGCTTGGACGGTCTAACCGGCTGTGCAGAGTGGTCTGACTGGTTCTGCACAGTAGTTAGAGCGTACTTGTTAGGCAAACTGAATAACCGCAAAACTTTTGTAAATATAAATTTTAACTTGATATAATTGTCAATTATTCAGCACATAAATCAGGACATTCCTAACATGGTTTTTTTAAGTTTGTATAGTTGTAGTGCCTCGCTTGCATCTCTACAACTAGCTAGGCAGGAGAAGGGTCCTTGCATAGCATACAAACGTGCTCCTTGCTACTAAAGGCTATGCTTCGTGGTTACCAGAAGCTAGCACGTGCTCCGAGCATGAGCGTGTGAACTGCGGTACTGATGTGGCAAGGTGATATGAGTACAAATTATGTCTTGTGGTCATGTCATACATACAGTGGCGAAACCAGGAATAAAATTAAAGGTGGACTAAATCGTCTATAGGACTAAACTAAATTGACATAAATATAGTCTTTTACTCCTATAGAATTTCAAATTCGTACAAAAATTATACAATTAGAGAGAAACAACGAAAAATAGAGAAATACAATGCATGTACCTCAAGAATAGAAAGCGCATAACCAAGGATATATAATTATTCTGCCATGAGTGCAGAGTAGCGATAAGTCACCTGTGTATGAAACATATGAAAATTAGTGATATAATAGAAAATTGTGAATGACAATGAAAATTTAGATCATATAAAACATACCACAAATAAGCTAATTTGAATTACGAGACAAATTTGAATCACGGGGCAAATGCATTGTACACGACTTCTTATATATCATGATTCTTGAAAGGATCGTGACTCTTTGCCATCCAAAGTTTGTGGAAATGAATATCCAATTACTCGAGTAGGACCATTCAATAAGTATGCCATTCTCACTTGATTTCTAATTTCGTTAGCATAATCTTCAATTGACATGCGAAGTGCCGGATCGGAAATAATTTCATTTGGATTAAATTCTAGTCGAAGTTTCTTTGGTTGATTTATACTCTCATCAGTTGGACGAGAACTACTTCAATTACTTGTGAAATAGTTACACAAAGTTCGTTTCTCCATTATAGCAAAATTTATAAATAAATTATTAATTTTTGTCAATACAAAGCTATAAATCTATGGATAAATTATATGGACTAAACTATAATAACTATCTATATACACTAAAAGTCTAAACTCTAGACTCTAAAATACTAAATTGAGTAAGAAGTAAAGAATAACGAAGAATATTACTCACTCGATGTCTTAATTTATCGGTTGAATTGTTGAAACTTGAAACTAGCAGACCTGATTAGACTCAAGTCCTCTCTTCGGAGTTCCCAATTAGCACTTCCTCGGTTCCTCTCTTTAAACTCTTTTCACACTCTCTCTCCTATCACTCTTAGCCCTCTGCCTCTCTCTTGTCTCTGCGGTGCGACCGACTAGCGACTGGCGATTGGCGCCCTCCGCCCCAGCCCTGCCACAGTGTTCCTGCCGGCGGTGGCTCGGCCCTCGCTACCGCGTGCCGCGGTCAAGCTCCCTCCGTCGGCCTGCCCAACTTCGGCTCCCCATCGCTGCCGTGCGCCGCGATCAAGCTCCCCCCGCCAGCTCGCCTGATTCCGGCTCCCCTGGCCTGCCTCGCCTCGGTGGAGCTCCACCTTGCTACCCATGTGCCCCGGTCCGACTCCCCCTGCCCCCAGATGGCCAGATTTGCCTTCCCTTGGTGGCTCAGCCGGCAAGCCAACCCTCGCTGCCCCTGCGCCTCGGTCGCCCTACAAGGCTGCGATGTGCGCCGTCAGCTCTCTCTAGAAATCAGTGGCTTCTTCCGATTGCTAATTTGGTACTTGGTGGTAGGGTTTGTGAGTTGGAGTTGGTGTTTTGGTGGGTCGGTGAGTGGATTTATTGAGTCTCTTTATGGTAGTGGGTTGTTTGCTCTTGATACCAGACATTTTTTATTTTTTCTTTTCTTCTTTGCAACTTGGCGCCGGGGCACCGATCTCCCTGCCCTACTGTGGCAATGTCTGATGTGCTTGTCGACCGACACCTGACGAGGTATGCCGTGTACCAGGAAGGTATTCCTTGCCATCAGGGAGAATAGGCTCGAACCTTACCAAACCTACCCCTTGCTTCCCCATTTATACATATGTGACAGTTTTGTTTTGTCTCGTGACGTCCTGGCCTAGGAGACACGCGTGCTATGCGGATGGAACAGTCAACCAGCAGTACGTACTGATAGTCCGATACAAAATAGACAAATTATGTGCATGCCACTGAAAATATATATAATATCGGTTTTGCCATTCATTTTTTGCGTATTTCGTTTTTGTCAGTGTTCCGTTTCGTTTTTATCACTCCGTCAAATTTTCACCAGGTCAACGTGTTTGAATGTTAAGAAATATACAAAAATATTATAAAATACAAAATTAAAAAAAATCAAAGAAATACAAAAATACAGAAACTTCAGGGACCACTTTTGAACAAAAACTGAAAATTGCACAAAAGTTTTACATTAGGAAAATGTTAGCAATGTTCCATTAAAATTGAGGAAGATTGAGACATTTTCCATAATGTAATTGTTTGACAAGTTTTCCTAGTGTACTTTTTAAAATAAAAAACAGTTCAAATGGTATCCTTAAAATTTTCCATATTTGTTGGTATTTTTTCTTATTTTTCTATGATTTTCTAATATTTTTGTATATTTCTTAACAGTTAATTAAACACATCGACTTGACAGAAAATTTGATTGAGTGGCAAAAATAAAATATGCACTAATGGAAGAGTGACAAAAACAAAATGAACAAAGAGTGACAGTACCGATATTACACATTTTCAGTTACGTGAACAAAATTTTCCCTACAAAATATAGCCTTTCTTAACTAAAGATCACCTAAACAAAATAGCATTTATTTTTTGGTCATATATGCTGGCAGCTGGCCTCAAACTCTACAAAAAGTTGAAAAAAAACTATGGAGATACTCACGGGCACGGACCAGAAACCGACGTACAGACCATGTCAAGAACAAAAATGGATGTCCTGTTGAATCGGTAACTAAACCCCCTGATGCGTTCTGAAATCTTTATGGGGAAGATCAAAGGAGATCTCCCTAGGCCGAAGAGAGAATCTCATGGGAATTAGGGGAAACTGCATGCATGAGCTCAGATGAAGGAGATGCTGTGATGAGCACACACCTAATCACCTATGCCATCTTCTAAAGGCGATCGAGAGGCGAGCTAGCGAATGATAAGTACTCGTGGGCACTTGGGGTATGCACGTAGCACGCAGCTGGTCTTGCAAGACCGTTCGCAAAAGATAGCTCGATATGTCTGGTGCTTTCCAGCTCGATCGATCGTCGCCTGATCACCTCAACTTCAAATCCAAAGGATTAATTATTTACTACGATTAATCAACTAACTCGGATAGACTATTGCACAGGCGACTGAAATTTTTTTACCTTTCAGTTACCTAAAGTTGCACTTTGAATCACCTGAAGTTGCACATATTTTTTTTAGGAGGGCTGCAATTTTAGTTGATTGAGAGTGCAATTTCAGGTCACCTGAAGTTGCACTCTGAATCACCTAAAGTTGCAGCTGTTTTTTTAGAGGAGTGCTGCAATTTTAGTTCATTGAGAGTGCAATTTCATGTGACTGAAACATAAAAAAATTTCAGTCGTCTGTGCAATAGCAAAACTGATAAAAAAAAAAACTTAGGACTCAGGATGCCATGAAGAAATGGCAGGGCCCTGTGACATATATCCTGAAGTTTGCTGCAACCAGTTCGGTGCCTCCTGGCTCCTGCTGTCCTGCATCATGTCTCTCGTTGACGAGTCTCTCTAGCTAGCTAGCTCTCTCAAAGCGTCTCAATCTTTATGGGGAAGACCTACGCAGATCCACCATGCCTAAAGCGAGAATCCCATGGGAGTTAGTAGCATAACGTTCTGTACGTACATGTAGTTGTGCGCATGCACTTCTGAATTTTTGGGAGGAGAGAGGGCGCCTGAATGATTTCTCTAAGATTCTCGCGCACTTGGGGGGACGGGGGCATGTAGCCTGCCTGCAGCAGCTGGCGATTGAACGAGCGAGCGAGCGAGCGAACGAACGATATGGATATGCCAATGATGATTGCCAGCGGCATTGGCCTTTTCCCGCGAGAGGCTTGCATGTGTTCCAGATCCTTCTGGCTCTCCCCGGCCATCATTATCCCAACCCATCCCATCCCCTCGCCATTAAACAAAACAAAACAAGGCAGATTAGATGCAACCGGGCGAGCAGCTTACATATGTAAGTACACTCTCTACCGCCATGTATGTATGAAACAAAACAAAACAAGCAAAGCAGATCGATGTTCATGAGTCATGAGAGAGTAAGCCGTGGATGCTTTTCTTTTCGTGTATGTAGTCGCTTTTTTGGTGAGGGAGGCCATCAGGCCAGGGACCATGGCTGCCTGCCTGCCTGGCCTGCAGTAACAAAAGCCAAGCATTCCATTTCCTCGTAGGTTCTTCAAGACATTACTAATTGACTTCCCCATCATGTGCTCATGGTAGGGCCAGGGACTCAATATATGCATGGCTTCCCAAGATTATAGCTTAGCTTAGCTAAATTATACGTACACTGCGTACGTATATCTTGCAATGCATTGGATGGATGTGTAACATATATATGCTATATGTGTACTTTGCGCTGTACTTTGCGAGTACGTACATGCATGTACATAATGTTCCGTTCCTGATCGATCGAGTACTGCAAAATCGTGCCTGAAATTAGCGCCTGTTTCAGAGCTGAATTATGCACTGCAAACCTTGGTTGGTGAGGAACCAAGGAGGAATGCATGTGAGAGTTGGACCTACCAAAGCTCCCAATGTTATCACCAAACATGAAGATCAAACAGTCCATCATGAGTGGAGTGTTCCATACGTTTTGCTCCCCTCTCCGCTCTGCACGAGTTTGTACGTACGTGCGTGTGTATTATATCGGGACAATATATTAGCATGCTCTAGCTACATATGGTCCTGACTCCTGAGCTAGCAGCTGATCTTGTCAGGGCTCCTACATGCGAGGCCCATGCCGATATATACACACAACTGACAACTCACAAGCAAGTAGCCGATTGAACCTTATCGAGGGCAGGGCGACATGGCTGCTGATTGCATGTCAAGCCTGCCAGATCGATCGAACGCCTCCAAATCACCCCATGGAGACGTAACAGGTCTTAGCTTGCAACTGTGCAGATGCTGCTGATCCATGGTACAGTTGAGCTCAACTACATTGAAGCTGATGTATCTGAGCAGGTTACCAGCTAGCTAGCTTGACCGTAAATGCAGGGATGCGTAGTTGTACATATATACGTTCAGTAGAGAAGGCGTGTAGTACTTTGTGAAAAATACAAGCTAGTCCATGGCTTTGCATGCAGGAACTCAGTTCATTAAAGCTAATTGCAAGTAATCATGAAGTGTAATCAGCAGAAAGCTTGAGGCAGTACAGATCAGTACAAACTAAACTAGTAGTGTTATTATAGACAAAGTACGGTCGGCTTCGATCATACCAGTAATCAATTGACTGATGAGGAAATAAACTAGCAATGCAAAGCAGACAATCTAATCATGCATGGCGCATTGTCGCATGGAGATCGACCCTGCAGAGAGATTTAATAGAAAAGCAACCCCAATACGCTCGATCGAAGTGGATTCCTTTGGTTTGAAGCGAAGGGCAGCAGGCTTGTCATGCATGAGCTTTATGTGTGTGTGGAACAGAAGCTGGGGAGAATAATTGCGTTAGCTCTTCTACCCCGGGTGGGTCCTCACATTCCTTTTGGCATTACCAAACACATGCACAGTGGCCTCCCCTTGTGTCTGGTCGATCCATCAATTTGCAGGAGGGACCCTCCATTAATTTTTGTTTTGCTTGCCCACACAACCAAAGCTCCAATGCATCTACTCCGATTGACTCAATTTGCTGGACCAGTTTTTGTATATTTAGATATGTCTAGAGGAATTGATCGATGCAGTTAAAAGACTAGCTAATCAGAAGTAGAAGAAGTGACTCTTGTGGTTGTCTTGCATTGTGAATGATACATGCCAAGTACAAGGTTAATTTTTTGCTGTATTGAATGATAATTATTAAAAAAAAAGTGCACCCAGTTCTGCAGTAGTAGCTAGCTTAAGTCTTTTAGGTAGGTAGTCGGTGTGTGAAATTCAGTACTACTATACACTGGCACGGTCCTATAGTTAACTGAAACCTTGTTGAAGTACTGCAACTGAAGTTTTAATTAATCATTGAGGCCCATCGGGACATTGATCAGATCACTCTCAAGGGGGATGTTTTGCAGCTGGATGGAGATCATGCCCTGATCCCCTCCTTGTTTGTTCTTCCTTGTATTGATCTTTTCCAAAGCTTCTATGCTCCTGTCCTGATACAGTTACAAAGCAAGGGAATCCCATAAAATTCCTTAGCCTAACAATGCAGCATCTGTCCCCATGTCGTCCAAACCTCTACACAGCAGTCTAACCGGCTCTCTGTATCCAATTATGTTGTACACAGTTTCATGCAAGCACAGATGTGGTCAAGCAAAAAGGCTAGGGTCTGAAAAAGGCAGTCAAACTCTCTTTCTGCTATTTTTTACACTGACATGTTCAGTCAAGATTTCGAAGCATGGTAGGGTGACTTATATGCAGGCCAGTCTGACATATACTAGGGATATTCCAGTGTGAAATTTACAAGTTTTCCTGGTTATGCATTTTCCATCTGTTTTAGCCTGCTTCCCCCATTTGCCATGAGCAGCGTCTCATGTACTAATGTTATGGTAACAGTGCACGAGCCTACTGTATCTGTATGTGTATTCATACACAGTAGTGAATTGTCGTTTCAGAATTCAGATTACGATGAGACATAACAAAATGAAGGAAATACACATGCTGTACATCCTCTATCGATCGCACGAGGGCCGGGGTCCGGGCTACTGTGACATTGTATCCGGTCTGTAGCTCCCACCGATCTCATAATTCTCTGGCCCTCTCAATTGCTGAGAGTCTCTACTTCCTTTGGAAAATCTTGTTAATCTGACGACTTCTTTCAGTACACTACTGCTGCATGTGACTAGGCATGCTTACTATATGTATCGCAGATTACATGCACATGCGAGTCAGAAGATCTAAAAGATCTAAAAGAAGATTTGTAGACCGTATTTGTCTGTCAATTTTAGGCCTATCTTACGGGCACCGCGTTGTATTTTCTTTCTCATTAATTCAATGATGTGCAAAGCTTCTGCGCATTTTGTTTTTGAAAATTTTCAGGCCTACCGTCCGAGGTCTCCTCCAGTGTTCGAACTCATGCACCTGAGGAGAAATACGTAAATTTTTAACAGAGGATAAAACAAACCATACATAATTTGTTCTCTCTTGATCAAAGAGGAAGCTCAGTACTGGTCCATCCAATGAGGACCTAGTCATCAATAGAATGCTAGCTATAATGCCAAAGAGCACGTACATTGTACATGTTTCCTGTCTAAGCTAACACAAAGCAAAATGCAGGTATGTACAACAAGAAGCCAGCGCGAGCTCGAGCGTGCAAATAAAACCTTCCATTTGGAGCCTAGCTATCAGGATGCAAAGTACTACTAATTAACTGGCAATGTGTATGCATCGTACGTACGTACGTTATATATTCCAAATGATTTAACAAATAACTGCACACTAATCAATTGATCTTATAAGCGTCCAAACCAATCATTCCCATCCGCTAAGCAAGGCCTCTACCTGGAACCTGGAATTCTTTTTAGGAAACATGACAAGAGCATATGTTTAAGACCAGGAAAAGAGCAATCAGGAGGAAGGGGAAAAAAACCCTGCAGAGAGAGACACCAATTTAATCTTAGAATGGACAGATTACTAGTTTATTCATATATGCTTCTGCCTTGTGCAGGGTCGCCATGGTCTAAACACGGGAGGTGTCCACGGTAACGTTGTACGTTACGCACGAGGCATGCAGTGCGGTGTGCAGACCCCCACCTGAGGGAGCTGCACTACCAAGGACAGCGCCGTGTAGCGATGGCATGTAGGCGCCCTGTGGGCTGCAAGCGCTTGCACAGCTACACATACCCTAGCGAGAGACAGCAACTGTTGCAGAGAGTCAAAGATGCCACCGAGAGTCATGCAGTATGAAACAAGTGTCTTCAATATGGTGAATTTATGTTACTCTTGGCAAATGTAGCACTGCATAAAGTACTACACAGTACTTAGATCTGCTAATGAATTTAAATCTAACCCAAAATCACCCTAACCCATCTTAGACAAAACCAACTTCCCATCCCACCTTAACCCACAAAAGATTTTTCATAATCCCACCAAACTTAAATCATTTTCTACTTAAACCCAATCCAACCCAACCCACCTTTCACTTAAACCTAGCCCAATCTGAACCCATAGATTTAACCTACTTCCCAACCTATTTAACAACCCACTTATTCGTAAAACTTCGGTATTTAGAATTTTAACCTCATGTTCATATTATAAAATTTTTACAAAACAATTGAAATTTGTTGCAAATGATTCTATGTGTATGGAGCTACTATGTGTAAATTAGTAGGCATATGTGCACATTTGGTTTTCACATATTTTTATAGAAAGTTATAACTGAGTATACTAGTCCAAGTTTATGGGCAATTCAAGTGGCACCCCATGTGCCTATGACAACCCGTTCAAAACCCGATCTCAACCCGAAAATTCTAAACCCACCCCACCCCACCCCATCTCACCCAACCCTTTTATAAGGTAACCCAACCCGTTTACTCTTTCAACCCATTTTCACCCATCCAAAGCCAACCCAATTAAAAATCCACCCTATTTAACCTATTTGAACCCAACCTATTAGCGCCCCTAACTATACTAGTTTAATGAAGTAGTACTGTCTAGTTTAATTGGTTCATTCAGTTAAAATGTGGTTAGATATATAGTATAAAACTTGTTTTTTTTAAAGTGAGTTTGTTCATGCCTTTGTGTGCTACGAGTAGTAGTACTTGATTAGTAGATTTGCATCCAGATGTAAACTTAATGGCCATTAATCACCATATGTAGTTGCATAAATAAAATAGATTTGCTTGAAATCAAGTGCCTGATATTAACTGTCTTGTAGGAGCACCACTTAATTACTCTCATTGGATTTGCTCCTTGTAGAAGCACCACTTAATTACTCTCATTTAATTTGCTCCAAGACAGAGGAAGTGCAGATGCTTGGGGTAAAAAGGTTAGAGATACATTTACATTTTTTTTAAATAACATGAACGTCCTACTGTAGATCAACACCTAAATGTGCTTTTTTGGTCATTGTTGCATTCAAGATTTATAGCAAATTATATCACAAGCATGAAACTCAATAACAATCTTTTCTTCGTAGGAAATAGATTTTAGATTCCATATATTATTGCATGATCCTAAATGCAAGGTTGCAGCACTTTCATTAATTCTGCCTCTCTTTCAATTCCTAGCATTATATTCGCCATGGTGAAATTGAATCTGTCAATTTATTGCCAAGAGACAAACGATTGCGCTGCACTTCTTGCAAATGCTAGACATTTTATCGGTTTCGATTATACTCATGAAATTTCCAGCACTATTAATCACCTTCAATAAAACGATTTCCCCATCATTGCATCAAAAATATCTTGATTTGGGTGGGGAGCTAGGCAGTTGTTTTTGTCACTGATATAGCTAGCTAAGAATCAGCAAGCTTCCATCGAACACCATCTCTTCTGCAGAATCCTTTTCTCACCTCCAAGAATCCCTTTTCTATTTATTTGAGCCCAGCCAGAGCCATAGCCGTAGCCACTTCTCTGCACTTGCAAAGCCACCAATTAAGCACAGGAACCCAATAAAACACCTACCAACTCCATCCCCCCACCACCACACACACACGGTACAATCCTAAAGAAAGCTGCTAAAACCTAAAGCTGGTAGAAAGCTGCCTCCCCTCTCACCCTTCGGTGTTGTCTGTGCAGCAGCAAAGCCAAAAAAAACAACACTACTCCAAAGACCTTTTCCTTCCCAGGCCTCTCAATTCCTAGCTGTATCCACATCTCCCCCTTGTGTTTATTCTTCACATCTCCGGCCTCCTCTAGCTAGCTAGCTCCCTGCTTGCTTCCCGCTTATATAGAGATTTGTCAATTCTAGTGATCCATTCCCATCACCCGGGCTTGTGATCACAAGCAAGAACACACGCAAATTCAGAAGACAGAAAGGGGGAATTGAGGAGGGAGAGGTTTAATCCTTGCCTTTGGTTCAGGTTCAGGTGCCTTTGATCTAGCCTCAAGAAATAGGAGTGGTGTGTGCAGTGGCAACATGCTGAGTTCTTGCGCGCCGACGGCCGTGCCGCCTCCGGAGGCGGCCGCTGCGCCAAAGGAGCCGTTCCGGTCGCTGCAGATCGCCACGACCACGCCCACCGCCAGCGCTGCCGCGAAGAAGAAGCGGCGGCCAGCCGGCACTCCTGGTAAGTGTAGCTGACCACGCGCACATCCAATTACGCCACGTACGTAAGGGAAAAAGGAAATCTTTCGATTCTTTAATTTATATCTATTTTGTGAGTCTCTTGTGACAATGGCGACGGTTGCGCGGCAGACCCGGACGCGGAGGTGGTGTCGCTGTCGCCGCGGACGCTGCTGGAGTCGGACCGGTACGTGTGCGAGATCTGCAACCAGGGGTTCCAGCGAGACCAGAACCTGCAGATGCACCGGCGGCGGCACAAGGTGCCGTGGAAGCTGCTGAAGCGGGAGGCCGGCGAGGCGGCGCGGAAGCGGGTGTTCGTGTGCCCGGAGCCGACGTGCCTGCACCACGACCCCTCCCACGCGCTCGGCGACCTGGTCGGCATCAAGAAGCACTTCCGCCGCAAGCACAGCGGCCACCGCCAGTGGGCCTGCTCCCGCTGCTCCAAGGCCTACGCCGTGCACTCCGACTACAAGGCCCACCTCAAGACCTGCGGCACCCGCGGCCACACCTGCGACTGCGGCCGCGTCTTCTCCCGGTACGGTACACAATACTTCTACCACTAGTCTGCCTCTGCCATTAACCAACCAACCATCAAATAGAGCACTGATCCTATTCCTATCCTGTAGTAGTATAATTTAACATGACAATTGGCCCAATCTTTTACTACCAGATATGGTCTTTCAGGGCAGTTCATATACACAATCTTCTTTGCGAGATTTGGCAAAATGTGGGCAGAAAGGCGTGATGATTTTGGGGAGAATTTTTGCGGTGTCACTTTGTAGGCCTAACACCTTTACGAGCTTGTTGCCTCTTGCCATCCCTCCCTTTGGGATTACTAGTATTACTGTGGCATCAAGAGGAGGGAGACGGCAAGGGACGGGCAGGCACAATTCCCGAGGGCCAGGGATGCATGTATGCATACGTTGTTGGTTGCAGGGAAAAATTTATCGCTTATCCACGAAATTTGGCCGAAAACCACCGATTATCAGTGGCTTCGATAAAAATTCAAATAAAGAAAAATTATGAATTTATCTAATTTTCGTTTAACATAAAGGAAATTTGCTAAAAAAATATCTTTTTTTTCTTTTTACGTCTGAAAAATCATAATTTTATTCAAAATTTTTGTCTAAAGAAAATCCCAAAATTCTGGTAATCGTCAGTTACCAGTTCTATCGCCACCGTAAAATTTACAATCCGGTTAGTTTTTCCCTGGCCGGTTGCTTCCGCATCTGTTTCTGCTGCCCTGGGGCTGCCGGCTGGCTAGCTACCCCGCTTGGTTCTTCCTTCGCCTTTGCAGGCCGCCATTTAATGCCTGCCCCGCGCGTCCACGAACCGAGGGCCCGAAATTTCACACCTGACAAAATCGCAAGACCCCCCGATCGCACCCTTGGCTTCTCTCCATCACCGGTGCTTGTCACCAGGCGTAACCATGGTCTCCACATACAATACAGTACAGTAGTACAGCCGTTTCTTAGTCGCAACCACACCTCACTCGATTTCTAGACGGGCTCTCTCACCTCTGGAAGCTGGATCTCTTTGTGCTGAGATGCATGCGCTCGCGGATTAGTAGTTTAGTACCACACCATCGCTTTTGAGCTCTGCGTGGGGGGTGTTTCAGTGGTCAGTGGTGGTAACATGATATGATGCATCCCCGTGTGCAGGGTGGAGAGCTTTATAGAGCACCAGGACACGTGCAACGCCAGCCGGCCGCGGGGTGAGACGTCCTCCTCGCCGGTTCGCGGTGGTGGTGGAGGCGGCGGAGTGGGCATGGAGGCGTCTGCTTCCACGTCGCAGCAACGGCAGCAGAGGCAGCTACTTGAGGCGTCGCTGTCGCGGACGGCGTCCAGCGACCTCGTGGTGAGCCCGGTGGCCTGGCCTGGCCAGGCAATGGCGAGCCCTACGGCCGCCGCTGCCGCCAACATCGCAGCGTTCCACAGCAGGTTCAATCCGTCGCTGTCGCCGTGGGACCGCAGCGGTGCCCACAACCTGGAGCTGCAGCTCATGCCGCCGCGCGGCAGCTGCTGCCCCGGCGGCGCTGCTCCCGCCGCGGTCGTTGGGTACTGCGCTTCACTGCATGCGCCCGCTGTTCCCCAGCCGGGCGCCGAGGCGATGCGGTTGCAGCTGTCGATCGGGTTCGGCGGCGCACGCGATGACAGCAGCGAGGCGGCGGCGGCGGCAACGAGGCTGAAGGAGGAGGCCCATGAGCAGCTGCGGCTGGCGGTGGCCGAGAAGGCCGCGGCGGACGAGGCGCAGGCGCAGGCGAAGCGGCAGGCGGAGCTGGCCGAGCAGGAGCTGGCGGGCGCCCGGCGCATGCGGCAGCTAGCGCAGGTGGAGCTCAGCCGCGCCCACGCGCTCCGCGACCACTCCGTGCGCCAGATCGACGCCATGCTGCTGCAGATCACCTGCTACAGCTGCCGCCACAAGTTCCGGGCGAGGGCGGCCGCCATGAGCTCCGAGGTGGCCAGCTACGTCTCGTCCATCGTCACCGAAGGCGGCGATGCCGAGGTCGACAACGACGACCATCTGCCAATAAGACATCATACCAGGATGGACATCAACTAGCTCTAGCTCAAAAGATCGTCTTTTTTCTCTCAGTTTGCTCTCCTCTTGTTTTACCAATGGGCTGGGATGTGCTGCATGGTGGTGTAATTAGATGCGGTGATGGGATCACTACTCACTAGCTCTGGACTCTAGCGCATAGTGGCTGGGTTCTCATGGCAGGGCAGAAAAGCTAAAAGGGATCTATGCTAATTACGACGTGCATGGAATCTTTCGGTTGTTTGCTTGCTATTGGATCTTCTTACAATAACATTTTGTTCGATCAGGAGCATTTCGGCAGCCGTGCATGGAGAAACCGAGAAAGGATGCTCTTGGCAGTATTTTAGCTTAAGTCACTGCAATGACACCTTTGCTATAACAAGTAGTACTTCGTGTGTGTTTTCTTGTCACACTTTGGAGGCAAGGAAGGGGCTATGAAGATATGAGCAGTGAACAAAAGACAAGGTCACAGTATTTCTATATGGGAGTAGTGCACAATTGATATAATGGTTTAAGTAAAATACTTGTAATTTGTAAGGACTTCGGGTGTGGGGAACATTAACTTTATTGGAAGAATGGGGGGGGGGGGGAGTGAAGCTGGTGGGCAGCGAGGGAAACAGAAAAGCTCACCGGAGATAAAAGCCCCTGCTTTTAGTTTCGATTTCTTGAGAAGTCAAAATAAATATATCAATTTTTCTGAACGATTTCTCTATATAGCTTCTTAAATTTAAAATTATATGTAATGTTTATGTTAACGTTTTTGTTATCTACTTATTATCATCTCAAAAATAAAGTAAAAAATTATAACAGTTTTGAAAAAATCGACCGTAGTCCAAAAGTAGGACCTCAAAACTCCGAACTGACTGCTGCTGCTCAGCGAGGGCACTGGTAGTCCAAAACAGGACGCGCACACAAGACCCGTCCCTCCTCTTTCCACCTTTCTCGCCAAACAGAAATGATGAAATGTTCCTGTAGATAATAATGGGCATGGAAACAGATGTGGACGCATGGTTTTCAGTGCCACAAGCTCCCCACTCACTTTCCCGGCCACCCTCCCTCGCTCCATTCGTCTGTCTTGCTCTGTGTACCGTCTTATAGGCAGCACTGAAAGATATGCAGAAAGTATTACTGCTCGTGTCTGTGCCTGCATGTGTGCCTGGGCGAGAGGGACGCTACTGCCACGAGAGAACATTGTGTCTGCTTTTTTTCCTGATGGCTATGGCGGATAGTCCACATAAATCCTAAAACTATTTTAAAAACTACTCTCTCAGTCCTCTTTTATTTGATTTTTTAGAATTTCTATCGTCAAACCTTTTAAAATTTGATCACTAATAGGCTTAAAATTATCTAGATTGGTTAGATTTGTCGTTAAAAATACTTTCATAATATTATAATTTTACCAGTATATCTTAGTGTAAAGTTATAAAAAAATAGTGATCAAAGGTACATCTCGGAGACCTAAAAAGTCAAAAAATCAAGTAATAAAGAATAGAGAGAGTATCCCGATAAGAGCATCTCCAAGAGATGCCCAATAAATTCACACCCTAAATCTCTTTTTACAGATCCTAACCACAATATAAGGTCCCAAAATAATTATTCCCTCCAACAGATACCCTAAACCAGAAAAACAGTATTGGGAGCCTAGATCATCCTCTATAAGTAGAGAGCGAGAGCCCATTTTTTGGGTGTGTTCTATTTTTGGGAGTCTATTTGGGAATCTGTTGGAGCTATTTCTTACCCTTCAACTCTAAAATTTAAATATTAAGAGCCATATAGAGTATCTCTTGGAGATGCTCTAAGCCGCTTCAAAAAGGTGGTAAAGAAGTCATCCTGATTATTTATTTGCGGAAGGTGTAATCATAAATCATAAACCAAAACGTATGGAACAATTGATGTTTGTGAAATCAATTAGGGCATGATTTGTGCTGCATGAAAAATGTTTGTACTAAAGCTATACTTGTAGGATGAAATTTCATGCACGGAGGAGATAGAGCAGCGTATTCGTGGAGGGATTGCTTGCACGTGATGTGCACTGAGAGCTGCACTGAGGGATATGCTTTATGCCGTGATGTTTAATGCACAGGCTTTACTACTATATTGGTGCTATGTTGTAAAGCTCTAGATCATCCCTTGTATTGATCTTATGCCCGTCACTTCCATTGGAATTAATCTGGCAGAAAGTTACCTGAGGTTTACTATGTACTACTCAGTAGATGTTTGGCAAAGTTTCAGCTTATATATCAAATAGTTAACGAAGCTTATGGCTTATATATATGCAAGAGTCTATGGCTTGTTTAATACGTTAAATAAGATTGAAAAGAAATTTCAATTTATAGAGGTGGGGAGCAAAAATACGGTAGGGATTAATTCAAGCTGCAATACAATAATATATAAGCCAAAACCGGCATTACAGGTTCCAAACATGCTGCACACTCCACATAGGAGTATGTCATCAATTTTTAGTGGTTGTTTGGATCAGGTGGATTAGAAAAGAATTTTTATGAAAACAGATTTTAGAAGGATTTTTAGGAAACAGATTTTAAGTTGTGATTCTGTTAGGGCGAGTTTACGAAATACTTTGTTTGGATCATAAAAATGAGTTTTCACCGATACAGTGTTTTGTTGAGATATTTGTCAGGACACGACTATTGCGCTTCTATGCACTCTATAGTCTAAACGCGCACCCACCTTTCCCTTGGACCGGCCGCGTGAGTGTGCCCACTTTTTCGAGGAAAAAACTGTCATCTTATGGTCTCGCGGATGACTTGGCCCATCTTTTCGCGCACTCATGTAGAACTTGTGCTCCCCACAATGACACAATACACCCCCTCTTCTCGTATAAGCAAAAATATTGCAGACAAAAAGACGAAATAAAAAGAGAAGTATCAACAAAAGAATTGTGTGACAAACCAAGTTGCATCCTAGCCACCATATGTCATTCCAGTTTACTCTCTCGTTCTTTACCCTACTTTACCCATTCGAATGGGGTAAATCGCAAACTCTTGCATCCCCTTTGTATATATAGTTCATACATATTGCTGAAAAAAATCCTAGATTTTCCTTGGTCGACTCTACAAATCATGCAGATGTGACTGCTACACAAAACACACTAGCATAGATTATACAAATTCATGAACAAAGAATATTTTGCCAATGACAAGCATTTTTCTCCCCCTGATTGGATTCTTTTTCTCATTGGTATTTTGTTCCACCACTGATCTCCTTTGTTATGTACATGCAAAATGTACTAACGATGTTATATTCATTCGTAATTAATCATAAATGTTATGTAATAATGTTTTGCACAAAATGAACTATTTACTTCACACAAAGTTTTGACTAAATTTTGAACAGCTACAATTTTCTACGGATGCTTATTTTGCCCATAATATTGACTAAATTTTCAATAACTATAATTCTCTATGGATATGATGCTAATTTTTTATAACTATATTTACTAAATTTTCTATAATTATAAGTTTCCACGGATGCTACTTTTCTATAACTACATTGACTAAATTTTCTACGACTATTCATTTCACACCAAAGTTATACTATTCTTTTCTACAGCTATAATTTTCTATAGATCCTAATTATGCACTAAATAAACTATTTAATTCATACAAAAAATATTACCTACAACATACAAAAAAATTTACCTCGCAGAAATAATGGAATCTCTCCTTCTTCCTCTCCTTGTCCCTCTCCTCTCTTTTTCTTCCCTCTCCTCTTCTTCTCTCTTCTTTCCCTTCTCTTTTCTCTCTTCACGCGGCGCGGCGTCAGTGGATGCAAATGGCCAGGGGCTCGGCCGAGCGGTCGATTTATATGCTCGTCTAGTCATCGAACGGTTTGGCAACTGGAACTTGTAGTCGCCCAATGGTTGAGCGACTGGTTCTAGTCGCTTGACTACTCGGTGACTGCAATTATGTCGCCCCAACGGTCCACGAACTACTTGTGTGTCGTGCGGCCATTGGGCGACAGGTTCTAGTCACCCAACGGTTGGATGACTGGAGGCTATTCTTGTAAAAAATGTTCATGCTATTATATTTATGTTATTTCGAATCAAAAATATATTATTTTATAAAAAAACTCGTGTAATACTAATGGCGGACCCAGGATTTTTGGATGGGTGTTCGGAGTTAATAAGAAAAGTAGAGGTTATAAGAGCAAAAATTAAAATATAAATTATTTGTAGTAAAGACAACATCTCAAATAATTTAACAAAATTACAAAATAATTGAATTAGGAATATGTGATTTGGAATCTAGAAATGGGGGGATGTGCTTATGCTATTGTCGATGGGCACACCGCCTTGATGACCAGGTGGCCTAACCGCTACCGCATGCTCCTCCCGGACCTAGCGGTAGGCATGTCGTCCACTTGCTAACTTGAATTTAAATTCTGTATAAAACTCGATTTTAATCAAAAGAATTTTAAACTATCTATTCACCCACCCCTCTAGTCAACTTCTCAAATAAAGACAACATCTCAAATAATTTAACAAAATTACAAAATAATTGAATTAGGAATGTGTGATTTGGAATCTAGAAATGGGGGGATGTGCTTATGCTATTGTCGATGGGCACAGCCTGCCTTGGCGACCCGGTGGCCTAACCGCTACCGCATGCTCCCTCCTGGACCCTAGCGGTAGGCATGTCGTCCACTTGCTAACTTGAATTTAAATTCTGTATAAAACTCGATTTTAATCAAAAGAATTTTAAACTATCTATTCACCCACCCCTCTAGTCAACTTCTCAAATAAAGACAACATCTCAAATAATTTAACAAAATTACAAAATAATTGAATTAGGAATGTGTGATTTGGAATCTAGAAATGGGGGGATGTGCTTATGCTATTGTCGATGGGCACAGCCTGCCTTGGCGACCCCGGTGGCCTAACCGCTGCCGCATGCTCCCCCCTGGACCCTGGCGGTAGGCGATTTGGCTAAGCCATGGTTGGCGCTCGCTGTCGTCTACTTGCTAACTTGAATTTAAATTCTGTATAAAACTCGATTTTAATCAAAAGAATTTTAAACTATCTATTCACCCACCCCTCTAGTCAACTTCTTGAACCTTCACCTAGGTTGTTAGTTATTGCTGCAGATGTGATGATTTCTTGCTTCTAGTTGTCGCATTCAGGCTTTGTTGTTTTCTGCTTAGAATTTTTTACAGCTAATGCATTTTTCATAAGGGATTACTGCTTTACTCGAATTTCTGGTGATTTTTTTCATTTAGGTTATTGCAGACTACTAGACTCTTCTCTATTTATTTTGTATCCAAGGAATGTAAGAGTCGAGTGTGTCCCATGTACTGAACTTCTGAACTTTTGTTTTGCTGGCACAGAAACAGGCGCGGAAAAATGATACGCGCGCGATGGAGCGGAGAATTAGCGAATCATTGGAAGGAGATACCAGAAACTGGTTTTGTGAGAACATGACCGCAAACACCACTGCATGCTTAATGTTTGTTTTGAATATGTGTAATACGAATTTCCTATTAAGGTTGTACTCACACAATCACGACGTGATAGAGAGTACTGAAAGCTTGATGTCATGCATGGCTTGCTTTTGTCCGAAAGGGAAGAGTTGGTAGACCACTAACTTTAAGGTATTGATGAATTTGCCAAAAGTCCTAGGATCAAATCCTTCTATTAGACCACTAACTTTAACAATTGCTCCTAAACTCTATGGTAACTGATCAAGAATATGCTTTTAAAGAGAGAACTCTAAGGAATAATCTCATGCAACCGTGAAGAAGTCTGTAAGCAGGCAAAAGGCAAGCCTGGTCTACATATTTTATGCGACATTGAATACAATCCACTACTAGTATTTTAAGATCTCAGCCCCGAGTTCAATCCGTTGGCAGGCCAGCGTGTATTTCTACTTTGCAGAGAATTTTTTGAGAATGAGACGAATTTAATTCGTGAGTACGTAACTATGTACCGTCCACCACACTGCAATATCTGAATATATGGGTTCTCCTTTTCATGCAGACGATCAAATTCGGCAGCGTCAACGTCCAGCCGCGCGCTGCCAGAACGTATAGGTCGAGGAGGCTTTGGATCCTTTTCAGTATGATCAGTTGGACCATGCATCTATCTATCATGCTTCAGAGACTTAAATTGCCTTGTTGCGAAATGCTCCGGCCGGGCTGGCCCTTGACTTGTGCCTGTCAGGTCCTGTGTAGCTTTCCCTCAATTTGGAGATCCATGCTTTGCTTTCTGTGTTTCTGGTCTCTCTCAGGCCGTGGTTGTCTACTGGTCCATTTTTTTGCTTGATTCAAGCACAAGTGTCCATCCCCTAGCTAGTGATGCATGCATTTAAAGGCTTCATACTAATACTTTGGTGGCACTAGTACTTACCCAACCAAACCTTTTCCCTAGCTGTATGTAAACAAGGAGTATTCTTTTCTTTTGTTTTCTTTGCTTCCCTTTTCTTCCTCTTAATTTGCAAGAACAAACTGTAGATCTAACGTACGCAAGTGTCCAAAATTTAATCCCATGGCAAGTAGTATTGGATTTGGGACCTATGGCAGTGAAGATCAATGATACATGAACAAGCACTAAAACCAGCACCAAAATCAATGTTGCAGTATTTGCAATCAATCGAGGATGGAAAACGAACCAGGAAGGCAGGAACCGCTGGGCGGTGGCAACGGCGTTGCGGCAGGAGAGCGGCGCACGAGTTCCCCGCCGATCGAGAAAGGAGTCGGTGGTGCAGAAGCTGATGTTTCGGTGGAGAAACTGGGAGTCGTGGGGATTGAGACGTGGGGGTGGCGGCTGGCCTAACAGCCGGCCGTGCCGCTGAAGCCGGACTCGTCGTCGGCCGGGCTTCTTGCGGCGGCGGCGGCGGCGGCTGTTGCCATATCACGGGCCTTGCTGTGGCTTTTGGACCATTTGTAGATTAGAATTTATGCGCACGTGAAAGCCCAGTAGTGGCCTTCAGCCAGCGGGCCGATCTGTGCTGCAATACAGTTAAACAAATGCAAAAGCAACGTTGCACTGCTTGTGCCTCTGAAAAAACAAAGCAGAAATATAGTTATACAAATGCATGTACGTACCATGGTTACTCCTAAACAATAATTGTTATGAGAAAGATGAATATTTCCTGGCAACTTGATAACAATAATTTTAGGTCTTTCATGCAACTTGATGCAAAAAAAAAAGGGCACCATCTCGTTCTGATATTGACCAAGACGAGACATAAAATAGATCATGGCCAGTTTATTGTAAGCTCTTGCCTGCCTAAAAAATAGTTCTCCACCGGTGACGAGGATTGATTAATCACAGTTTTAATGTTTATTTAAAGCTCTAAGACCTATGTGGTCGTAAGCTTTCTCAAACTGCTTCCTAAGTACCCTGCTCAAAGGATTACTGTGCACTTTGCCTGGCCAGTAGGTCACTCGGAGAGTTCATGAACTGGTATGAGGACCCACTCCCAGGGAACTCCTTCCGCGTAATAGATAAAACACGTGCCTTATCCATCCTAAATAGTATGACGTTTCGACCCTTTATCTCTGATAATAATCGCCATGCAGTTATTCCCACAATTATCTTCCATGACAACAACCGAAGATCAGTTATCATTAGATATATCTCTCTCTGACAGCAACCACCACTCCAATCAGACGCATTGATTCCACAAGACGTCTCCTCAGATGGGTAACTGGCGCCTCTTCAACGATATTTAAAGGTTGACAGGAGAAGACAGAATGACAAATAGAGACACGATCAATCGATCCTGAATCAGAACAAGTCAAGGCAACTGACATCTTCCTAGCAGTGGGAGATTATAGGTTAGGGTTAGTACAGCTCTTTTGTACCCCTTTGTAACCAGTTTATAGCAATAAAGATCAACCCCTTTCTCTTACTAACCCATTAAGGAATCTAGCCTCCTTTCTCATATTTTCATAAGATTAGTGACTAGATCATCGATAGCTGGCATCATCCGTGGGTAGGAAGGTATTGAATACTTGAAGTTCTTCATCAGCAAGCATCATCCTCTCCTGTTTTCTATCAGCATCACCTATGTGATCATGGCAAGAACATGGGATGAGAAGAACTGGTTCAATCTGGTTGACTATGTCGACCTCTAGATGGACGTATACATCCACGCCATGAAACATGACACTTCTTCATTGTCATCCTCCATCCTAGGCTTCTAGGCTTAACCGAATGGAAGAAAACACGTCGCCCCATCATTAGCATTACTGGAGAACCGATTATTCCGAACTCATCGAAATGCCCAAACAACACGGCAAACCCGGTACTTCTAACTGGCAAACATGGCAACAAGAGCACAACACCATGACCTGAAGGTCAGACAGAGTACTCTCAATATAGTCAAGGGTGACCGCTATTCGCCAATGGCTCTACATATAGTGGGAGTCAGGCTGAACCTAGTCAGGGTGTCGATAAGGCTGCCTCCGATGGAAAGCCAAGAGAAGATAATAACACTCATCATTCGATCCACAATTCATCAGACCAAGTTGAGTCCACAACACGACCTTTTAGAGGTTGTGGCCTCCAATCGTTCCCCATCGTAAAGGCTACTGGTTGAAGTGATAGAAGTCTCTCCCTCAGTTACGATGGGAGTTTGTTGGGAGATTCGTGCTGAAAACACAAGGTTAACACAATCAGAGATACCACTACAAATCCCGTGCAAGGCTCTCTATAGCAGATTCCCCCATGACCCACTAGTCGTAATGCTGCAAACGCTCCTGCATCACCTAGAGGGAATGGAAACAATGGAACTAGTGGACATCGACCATCTAATTTGCCTACTTCCACCCTTTCATGCCTGTTGAGTCATGTGGAATGAGTAGGAAACTCGGGGCGAAGCTTGAGTCATCGTACCCTCTCATCTGACAGGAATGCTTTGAGGCCTTTGGTAACTATTCAAAACTCCACAACAGGTGCATGACATTTTTGAACAATCTGGACCCTGCTCTAGTAGAAACCTCGGGATATGCTCACATTGCAGGTCAGGTATTAGAGATTTTGGAACAGACTATGCGATGAACAGAGATGTATCAAGGGCAAAGATGCTTTTAGAGCCAGACGTTGACTTCTTTTGTGAATTCCCCGCATGATAGAGGCCAACGTGGCCGGGACGACAATAATCCGTCAACAGGCTAAAGACCAACTCAAAAATTTCATCAAGGAGATCACAAGAGAATAAGGCCTTTTGAAAATGAAGTAACTCTCCCCTCGTCATGAAAGATGACATCAGGGATATGGTCTGGATGATTTACGACATCATCTGAACAATGTATCTGGATGAAGACACAACTTGAGTGTCCACGACTGATTAGGAGTACCAGTTCCCCATGATGACTATCAGAGGAATTGGTCTCCAACTGATTACATTCTAGCTCCTTTCTAGAGAAGGCGTCATGACTTGATCATGGGCTTTCGGGCTTTCTTGACAGGCCTTCAAATGGTGCACTGGTGAGAAAGGTTCTGACCGGCAAATCTCAAGAAATTTGATGGAAAGCAAAATCTATTTGAATTTCTATAGATTTATACCACTACTATTAGGGCTACTAGATGTGATGACAACGTGATAGCAAACTATTTGCTTATGGTTACTTAACCAATCAGTAGGATCAATCTATACTTAGGAGCAACTCTACGACCTGCTAATCACTAACCTCTAAGGGACAAACAACTACCCTGAGAAGAAAGATGACCTTCATCGAATCTGACAAGAGCCCAATGATGTTGCTACAATATATCAAGAGTTTCAGTCAGGTTCGTAACACAATCCCAGAGGTCGTAGATTCTTCTGCTATGCAAGCATTCAAAATTGGATTAAGGAATGGGTAATTTATGGAGGATATTGCAATGAACCATCCATGGATAATCGTTGAACTATTCGGCATGGCTGATAAGTATGTAGCCACTAGTGAAGCAGTTGAGTAGAACAAGGCCATCGATCAGATAGAGAATATTCCTCAACCTGGCCTGAGAAGAAAGAAAAGAAGGTCAAAAAGTCTTCAAAGTGTAATAAGAATCGCAAGCCCAACACCAAAGAAGTTCTTGTGATTCTAGAGAAATACACGAAGAGTAAAAAGAATTATTCTGGTCCAAATAAAGCAAAAGCTCAGACCGATGAATCCAAGAAGAACAAAAGGTGTTGTCCACTCCACCAAATAGCAGGGTTTGATTTGCGCAACTGTCATGCCTAGCAAAAGAAGTTGAAAGATTAATACTCGAGTAAGGGTCCCCTCCCTTCCATACAGGAGATCAATGAACGGAGCACCAAAAAGGATAAGGGCGGAAATGGACTACCAGGTGTCATAGCGCACTATCGACATGATCTTTGGCAGGTCCTCCTCCTACGAGTCTAGACATCAACTGAAGACTATGGAATGGAAGATGAACCTCATCGAAGCATCGGTCGCTGTCAAGCCATCCAAGTGGTCGGAGATAATCATCTCGAACAGGTAGGTTCCCTATTGTTGCAGAACCTACTATAAATAACTGCAAAGTTAATCGAGTTCTAGTAGATGGAGGTAGTTCTCTAAACATTCTATTTACATGAGCTTTTGAAGAAATGTAAATTTTGATGAGGACATCCCAAAGACACCAATTGGACCGATTACACAAGCATGAGCTAAACAAATTAATCAGCAGGTGAATTTGCTACTAATTGAATTTGGTTATAATTTACGTGAGAATTGGATACAACATCATTCCAATGTGCTGTGCGTTCTCAGATTTGAATGATGTGAAGCTTTGGGAATTGGAGCCATGGATGAGAAGCTAATGGAGAAGAAATATTTAGAGTCAAGCAAGGGCAGACAAGTTCAAGTCCTCATTGTCATGCCAGATCGACCTCAGATGTTTTCAGGACAGTTCGATCCACATCGGGCACTCGCAAGACTTTCAGAACGTTCGGACCAGTTCGAGCCGTCCGATCAGTGTTGGGTGCTTATATGCTTTGGAGACGTTCAGACTGCTCTGAATGATCTTGCTGTCCCATATTCCATAGACCGTCTGATCACCTTGGAAACGTTTGGCCCACTCCAAATGAGTTGTACCGTCCGATCTTCAACGGACCACCTGATCGCCCTGAAGATGTTCGGACCGCTCCGAATGTTTGTTTATTCTGCAACGTTTGATCAGGTTTTGATGATCGATAGCGATGGTGACGTTCAGACCGCTTTGAACATTTGACCTTCTGCGTTGTTTGATCAACTTACACGGTCGATATTGATGGTAACGTTCGGACTAGGTCGAACGATCCCACCGTTGGATTGGGTGGAGACACTTGTAGCCGTTTGATTGACTTGGAGGTGTTCGGAATAGTCTAATCATATCTGCGTCACCATGACTACGACTCATGACCCCTGCGTCGCTACGACCATGACTTACGACCACTACATCGCTACGACTACGCTTACGACCGTCCGATCCTCTTATAGCTCGAATGACTATGAATGTAACGACTGTTACTCATGGTCGAAGCCGATATCGACAGAAGATGTGTGGTCACAAAGAGGGCATGGTCATAGTTGAAACCAAATCTCAACGTGATTGTAACGACTTACAGCGTAGACCAGAAGAGATTCCTTGTGATTAAAGGGCAACAACTTTTGCATACAGAGTCCGATTGAGGTGATCTTGGATTCATTGGAAAGTTTATTTCAAGGGCTATGTAATGGAGGAGGATATATCTTCAAAAGTGTTGTGGATTTTTATTTTTATTTCTTTTTTATAAGAGTTTGAGTCTAAAACACTTAGTGTTGAGTAGGAGACCTTGCAACCTCCCAAGGGTTATTGCAAAATAGTAGTTATTCGATCTGAAGCCCAACGGACATAAAACTTTTTAGTTTTCTTAACATTAAGTGAATGGAAACTACTTCTTTACTCTTATCATTAAAAAGAGTATTCTCTAAATTGAAATTCAATTGAAAAAATTCAGATTATAAATTCACTTAAAGTTTGAGGGCTACCTGACAAGAATTGAATAATCCCTTAAATATAGTTTTAATGTTTAATTAAAGTTCTAAGACTCATGTGGTCATAATCTTTCTAAAGTTGCTTCTTGAATACCTTGGTCGGAGGATTACTGTGCACTTTGCTTGACTAGTAGGCCACTCAGAGTGTTCGTGAACTGGTATGAGGGTTCGCTCCTAAGAAAGTTCTTTCGTGTGATGGATAAAATGTTTGCCTTATTCATCCCAAACAGCACAATATTTTGGCCCTATATCTCTTACAACAACCACCATACAGTTGTTCCCACGATTATCTCTCACTAACAACAATCGAAGATCAATCATCATCATATCTCTCTCTCTCTCTGTCTGACAGTAACCACCCCTCTAATCGGATGGACTGATTGCACAATACGTCTCCTTAGACAGGTAACTGACGCCTCTTCAACGGTACTTAAAGGTTGACAAAAAAAGACAGAAGGACAAATAGAGACACGATAAATCGATTCTGAATCAGAACAAGTCAAGGCAACTAACATCTTTCTAGCAGTGGGAGATTATATATTAGGGCTACTTAAGTCTTGTAGGCTCCTTTATAATCAATTCATAATAATAAAAATCATCCATTTTCTCTTGCTGACCCATTCCAAGGAATCCAATCCCACTTCTCATATTTTCATAAGATTGGCAACTCGATCGTCGATAACCTGGTTCCTTCTCTCATCTTTGTATTTAAGCACATTGGAATAAATACTGAATTCTTTAGTACTCTTTGTTTTTAAATGATATCATTATGTCTCTGTTATTTTGCCTTTTAGTTTCTCCGAAAGTCAAAACAAATAGAGAGGCTTTTAAAGCAGATTCTTCAAACGGTTTCCCGAGCCTAAAATCGTATGCGACGTCTATATCGGCGTCTCCGTCATTTGCTGCTATCTCAAAAAATACAGACAAAAGCATCAGCCATAGCCAAAAACCATCAGCTATAGTCCAAAAGAACAGGGTCATATATGTTATGACCGGCATAGCTTATAGTAAGTAGCTTGTTCATAGTCTCATATATGATAAATCTTTATTTTTTTTTGAAGAATTCATATGCTAGGAAAAAACAATTACTGCAGTCCCTTAAAATGGACTTCGAGGCACAGTAACCCAATTACTGCGATCCCTCCGCCCAGAAGTGAATTGGGCTCTCTGCGACTTCGCGGAGATGCTCCGACTTTGCTTCCTGTTCACTCACGGCGCGTATTCTCTGACTTACCCACGGTGACTTTGGCGGATCTCGACCGTCCATCTTTAGATGAGCGGTCTAAATTATTTCTAACTTTTTTTTAGATTTTGATTTTTTTTGATTTTTAGTTTTTAGTTTTTTACTTTCATCTTTTTAGCTAGAAAAAGATAAAAGTAAAAAAACTAAAAATCTAAATCTAAAAAAAAAGGTTAGAAATAATTTAGACCGTCCATCTAAAGATGGACGGCCGAGATCCGCCAAAGTCACGCCGTGACTTACCGTCGGCTAAGTCAGAGAATCCCTGGCGGTTCATCACTGAGGGCTTACGTCAGTTCTGTAGCGGCACATGGCAAACTCAATGATTCTGAATTCCTAGTATGAAGTTATCTTGTTTCTTGGTTTAATTAAGTTGAAACTACGTTGTAACTGTGGACGTGATTAGTTTACTAATCAGGTTCGTCACTCAAAAACAAGTTGCAGTATCTTGTAGTGTCCAGCGTCATGATTGATTGGAAAGTACATCGTTCATTCATGTGATTATGCCTTGCCTCATTGCTCTGCAAGAACGTTCCAAGTCATGCCTACGAATGTATCTCCCACAAATAATTGAAGTGGATGATTGCCTGCAACTTTGCATTTCCTTCCTCTGAATCTCTTATGTACTCGTACAGGTAACCAACCATGTGACACCGAGAAGTCAAATATTAGCTTTGACACAGCAGCACATAGTGATCAAAATTCCTAAAATGCGCTAAAAAATTTGATACTAAACTAGTGTAGCCATGCCTGGTATGACGGTGCAATCCACGTAGCAAAATATCGGCGGTTACCGGTCATACTGGTCCGAATTGATAAAAAAAATAACGGTTCAAAAAGTTTTAAATTTTAAATTTAATTTGGTGAATAGTAATTTTAGTTGGCAACTGACCGGGAACCGGTTAAAGAAAGGCGGTGACCAGTTGAAAACCGACTAAATTCAATTTGTGGATTTTAATTTGATAATTAAAACTGTCTGATAGTAAATCGATTACCAGTGTCCCGTATTTTTTTCCGTAAAAGTTTTGAATCCTTGCGTAGCACACGGTAGTCTGCCCACATCAATGGCCGGCTTGCCAATTGCCGTGAAGTTATTCACCAAAACTACCCCGAAATAATGTGACAGAGCCGGCAATTTGAAATGGACGGGTTAATTAGCAATTACACATGTTTGATGGGGTAGGTCAATGAATTCATGAGGCTTGGACAGCATGAGTACTGTAGGGTGCACGAAAGAACAGAGCTGATGGAGAGAGAGAAAGAGAGATGAGCTCCTCTGGGGCCTCTACGCGACACGATCAGAAATAGAAAAGCTTGACCTGGCCGAGGGCACTGTGCCATTCAGCCATTTCCCTCCCTCCGCGCGCCCGCGCCGACCAATTGGCGTCGCCCTGTTCTTCCTCGCTCCCTTACTGCCTCACACGTCCTTCTTGGCGCGTCGTCTTTCCTGTCCTGCCCCGTCTGCCGCTCGGTTTGGTCTGGCCATTTCGTTTGCACGAGCTTTAATTTCATCCTCCACCAGATGCTCCATCGGCCAAGAACGGCCGAGGATTAGCGCGTTCGGGAGCTAGCTGGCAACCGTACGTCGTGGCTTTGATCTTTCCGGGGCGCGTCGACCTCGGCGGTGGTGACTCCAGGCGGGGTGGTGTGGGTCAGGGGGGATGACGACCGCGGGGCAGTGGTGGCGGCGGGCGGCCGCGGCGGCCAAGGACAGGAGGAGCCTGTACCTGACGCGCGTGGCGGCGCTGCGGCCGGCCACCGCGGCGGCGGCGCTGAGGAACGCGGAGCTGGAGGCAGCGGTGATCCGCGCCACCAGCCACGACGAGCGGTCGGTGGACTACAGGAGCGCAGCGCGGGTGTTCGCGCTGGCGCGCGCGTCGCCGCCGGCGCTGCAGCCGCTCATGTGGGCGCTCGCGCGCCGGGCGGGGCGGACGCGGTGCTGGGCCGTGGCGCTCAAGGCGCTCATGCTCGCGCACGGCCTGCTCCTGCGCTCCGACCTCGCGCCCCGCGCGGCGCGCCTCGGCCGCGTCCCCTTCGACCTCGCCGACTTCCGCGACCGCTCGTCGCCGCCGTCCAAATCGTCGGGGTTCTCCGCCTTCGTGCGCGCGTATTTCCGCTTCCTCGACACCCGCTCCCTGTTCGCCGCCCAGGAAATAGACGGCGCCAACAACAACGAAGCCGACGACGAGGACGCCCGCCTCGACCGCGTCTCCAAGCTGCAGCACCTGCTCGAGCTGCTCATGCAAATCCGGCCGTACGGGGACGGCATGGAGCAGGACCTCATCCTGGAGGCGATGGATTGCGTTGTCATCGAGATCTTCGAGGTGTACAGCCAGATATGCACCGGCATTGCCCGGTTCCTCGTAGGCGTTCTCGGCTCGGCGCCGACGACGCCGAGGCCGCGGCCGGGGGAGACCGTTGCAGCGGCGAGGCGGCGGAGGGGGGTGCAGGGGATGCGGGTGCTGCGGAAGACCGCGGAGCAGAGTGCGCATCTCTCGTCGTACTTCGAGCTCTGCCGGAGCCTCGGCGTGCTCAACGCCGCGGAGTTCCCGGCCGTGGAGCGCGTCCCGGACGACGACATCAGGGACCTCGAGAAGCTCATCATGAGCCACGTCGAAGACAACAACAAGGTGGAGGAGAACGAAGAGAAGGCGTTGGTCGCCGTGGACACCAGCGTTGCGTCCAAGACGGTGGTGACAACGGAGTGGGTGGTGTTCGACGACGACGACAATGCCGGTTCCGGCGGGGGGCAAGGGCATTTTGGTAATTACGAAAACCCGTTCGTGGGCGCGCCGTGGGGAGCCGTGCCGGTGAGCGGGAACTTGCTGGTTTAGATGATCCTGTGGAGTGCGTTCTGATCCGTTGGATTAGTCAAAATTTTCCTCATAAATTGGCGTGTATCAAATTTGTCTTACTTTTGGGGTTAGAAACGGTGAGGTTTGAATTCTTGTAAATATAGGTGTGTGTTCTCTTGGGAAGATGGATGTAAATCATCACTTAGTTTCAAAACCAACCATAAATGGGTGGCTAGATTTTAAAATGTTTACCTTATGTATTCGTTATACAACTCTAATATAAAGATAGAGTTATATCTTTATATAACTAGAGGACTCTAAAATTTTTACATGGTAAATTATAATATGATCCATGAAGTAGTTTAGTACCTTTTTTCTAATCAAAGTGGGGATTTCTAGTGAGTGAAGTTTGGATTTCTAGTGAGTGAAGATTCTTATTAACATTGTTTTAACTATATCTAATAGATAGACAGGTAGATAGATAGATAGGAATTGCTAGATAGCATACGTCCGATACCATTGGACGCTTGCAACAAAAGCCTACAACCCACAAGCTTAATGAAGTGTTTTGCTCGGCTCACCCGAAGTAGATCATTATTCAAACACGCATCGTCATTCCCCACCACACGAGCACTCCCCATCTCCTTCCTCATCCAGTGACTTGCCAGCGACTACAGTTTTGCTGTCGGGAGCAGGCCTCCGACACCATGATCTACCCTGCCTCTCTCTCTCTCCACCGGCACTTTATCACCATCAAATTGGACGCCTCTTCCGCAGCCATGGCTCCCTGCTACCTTCCGCGTCCCTGTTGGAGCCAAAGATGGAATAGGGTGCGGCTACCACCATGAACGGAGCTCATCGGATCTGGCAATGCCTAGGTTGGAGAAGCTAGTGTTGATGATGAGTGGATTACACGGTCAAGGGGTGACGAGGCGGTGGTGTGGACATCCGTCTCCTTCCTCCTCTCCTAAGATCAACTTCGGTAAAGTTGTTGCATACATTTCTTGGCTTTGTTACAACCTCTTTGTCCATTTGTTGTAAGATCTGTCCTAGGTGTTGTGGTTATTGCATCCTTAGTTGCACAATGTTGCAACTACTATTTTTGAATGTTGCAGCATTGTAACGTTCTAAATTTGTTTGTTAAAAAACTTTAGGTATAAATTATGAAAACCTTGTGTAATATTTTTGATTTGTTGCAAACAGTGCCTTGCACTGTTGCATGAGTAATTATAAGGTATCGCCACTAATATTTTTAGATGTTGCAGTATTGTAACAATGTAAAATTTGTTTATTTGGGATTTCTAAACAAGGTTTAAGACACAACTTGTATACCAATAGTTTCATCTAATTTGGTGAGAAAATAGTACTTCAATTATCTTAATGACATTGCCACAGCGATTTTCCAGTTTTGTTGCACATGTTGAGTATAAGTGTTGTAGATATGGTTTATGTATGTTGCTACGATGTGTACGATGGGGTGTCCGAACGCTAGTCGCTCTCTAGATAGATATATGCCTCACAAAAAATAGAGATAAGGCTTCACTATAACTGAAAATTTGTAAACTCTACTCACAGATTGTTTCACTATCGTGCTCGTTAGGTTAGATACAAATGGTATCATTAGATTCATCTTCAAAAATAATTCTAAAAGAGAATATACACACATGGCTATGCTAACGAGCGCGTGTACACACACTATGTGTGGGTCGCTGGTTAGATTCCTGGTGCGGTTGGTGCATAACTCGGTTGATGCATGAGATAATAACTTTGCAAATGTAAGTAACTTGATGAACTATCGATAATAACTTTATGTTCAAAGGATAGTAACTTTCTATAACTTTGTAATGTGAAAGTTATCACGTGAGAACTGTAAGTAACTTCGTAAATTATCAATGAGAACTTTATATTTAGGAGATTGTAACTTGATTTGCATGCATGTAATAGGAGAGAGAAGAGAATAAATGCACTTGTGATTTTTTATCCTGTTTACAAGCTAAAAAATACAATAACTATTTCATCAAAAGTCCAATCTGTGATCCGTTTGCACTATTGTGTTCGAAATTACGAGCTTAACAAAACAAGATCCATGTTGAATATATTTTAACGTTGCGAAATTCATATCATATAAAGTTACTATCGTGTATGAGTGAAGTTACTGTCAAATATATTTAGAGTTATTGCCAGTTTTATAGTATTACAATAGGTAGTAACTCTACATGTGTTTGACAGTAACTTCACTCACACACACTAATAACTTTTCATGAATTATTTGCTATTAACATGCATGTTTCTCTCTCCTCTTAATGCATGTATGTTGGAAGTAACTTCATTCACACATGGCAGTAACTTCATAAATTACGAATAATAACTATAAGTAAGGTTCCAAAACCTGGAACAAAGGAAAATACCGCCGAACGGCTGGTAACGGTTACTGGCCGGTAACTGGAAAAAACCGGTAAAATTTCAAGCGTCAAAATTTGAATTTGAAACCGGTAACTAGAAAAATTGGTCAATTACCGCCCAAAAAACTGGAGAAAAATTGCTAAAAACTGATTTTTCAAATTTAAAATTTAAAATTCCTAACACATTCATGGCAAAAAGCATGAAGTTAGGGAGATGCATGCATCTTCCTAATACATTCCATTAGTGTTAATTAATGTAAACATTAGGAAAACTAACTTTTATATTCAAAAATTAGAAATTCCTAATACATTCATGGCAAAAAGTATAAAGTCAAGCACAGGAAGTGCATGCATCTTCCTAATATATTCCACTAAAGTTAAATAATGTAAACATCATTAGGAAAACTAACTTTTACATTCAAACTGAAAATTTTTAATACATTCGTGGCAAAAAGCATGAAGTCAAGCATGGGAGGTGCATGCATCTTCCTAATACATTCCATTAATGTTAAACAATGTAAACATCATTAGGAAAACTAATTTTTATATTCAAAATTTTAAATTTGAATTAAATAAAAAACCACCGGTTTTTAATCTACGGGTTGCCATCGGTAAATCCGATTACCGGCAGTAACCGGCTGGTTACCGTTAGGATTTTGAACCCTGATTGTAAGTAACTTTATGAATTATAGATGATAACTTGATGCACATACGATAGTAACTTTACCATAATTAACAAACGCTAGTAACTGTACATGGGTGGGATGGTGGAGCGATTGCCTAGTTTAGTCGGTTAGGGGGACGCACTTATTCTACACGTAGCCACTGATTAGTGTGTTGTGTGTATAGGACAATGGTTCTATACTCCTAGGAGTACGTATTCCCACTTCTCATATACCATTTAAATAGTGTGGTTATACCTATTTATCTATTTTAGCATACTCTAATAATGATTAAAGGATACTCTAAAGTGAGTTCCAAGAAAATTTTCATGGAAGTCAATTTTTATAGAATAATTTCTGTATATACACATTTTAGTATGAAAAAAGGTATATAACAAAAATAAAAAGCTACGATGAAATTTTTTCAACCAAAACTTATTGGAGTATCATATATATGACGCTGAAGTGGGGCACCATGGTATCTGGGCATCAAGCCTCTCTATCTTTGGATTGCTTTTAAATGCATCCATGTGCAATGATATATAATATATCAGGCAAAACCGTTAACATTCATTAATTCAAAAAGGCATTGATTTGGAAAGGAATCAATATATACATACACACACATACATACAAATATAGGACGCTGAAATGGGGCACCATGATGTCTGGACACCAAATCTTCCTGCCTTTGAATTACTTTTAGATGCGTGCAAGTGTAATATATCAGCCAAACCCGTTAGCATTCATTAATTCGAAAAGACGTTAATTTGGAAAGGAAGCCACTGGTTTAGCATGCTGAATCAATCATGGATGGAAAGTCTTAATCATGAATGAAAAATCTAAATCGTAGAGCCTGGACACCATAGTGCTACTCTTATTTATACTATACTATACATACGTACATACGTACCTGGAAAACCCCAAATTAAGGGATCAACTTAACTCGAATTTTCAAAACAAACTGTAAAGGTAGTCCTAAATATGATTATACTCCTCACAAAATATATGATTTATTATCTATCGCTGGATTGTGCGATCTATTTCAATAGCCAAAAAGTGTGTTTACTTCTGTATATATGAATGGTCAAAGCCACAAAACTCAATATTTATTTCTGAAGATCGTGATAGGGAAAAAGTAGTTTAGGGATGATAGAAAAAAATAGTTAAAACGCAAGGAGTAAGGATAGGTTTTTCTTTTCTTTTTTCCTTATGTTTTTTTACTTATTCTAGTTTTTCTTTGCCTTTTGCTTATTCGAGTTTTGGATCTAGAGACCATGACAACCCTTTTGTTCTTTGTCCCTGACAAGACACGCAATTATTGAAGACCCTTCACATCCGCTGTCGGACATGGGTTCATTGTTCCTGTACAAACTTTATTGGTTGGGAGACAATATTGTACCCGAGGGAGATCGACGGGTGGAAGAAACTAACTCCGATCTTTTTTACTTTTGGAATCTACCCGTTAAAGTTTTAAAATTTACGACCAATAGATTTAAAAACATCTATATTAACTATATAAAAATTATATCGTTAGATTTATTGTTAAAAATATTTTTATAATATTATAATTATATGGGTATATTTTAGTATAAAATTATAAAAAAATAACTATCAAAATCGCATCTCACGGACCTAAAAAATTAAAAACGACAAGTAAAAGGAATAGAGGGAGTACCAAGCAGTAACACTAGCATTCTTGCAGTCTATCTTCGCCTATGGATCGACCAATTGGTCTATTGTATCATTTCCACGTGAAGTTGCTATTGAAACAGTGCAGCAACCACAGGAAGCAAGTCGGCCCGGTTTGGTCCAAATACACTTGCAAACAAAGCTTAATTGCAGGCAAGATTTGTTAATGCTCAAATGAGTCATAATTCTGGGAGGAAGAAACGGGTGTTTTTGTCCATTTCCATTTGACTGGCCTACCTGCCGACGTACACACAGGCCATGGAAAGCATGCCGCCACGCCCGCGACAAGCGAGTCGTGCCAACCACAAGGGCCAGCAATTCCTTGCAGTGCATACTGATTCCGTCACGAGTGACATCGATCATTTGACATGTCACAGACATGCGTTTAGATAATGTAGATAATAACTCTAAATTGATACACCTGCCATTGTTGGGACTTATAAGAAAAATGGAACCTTCTAAGTTCTAGAATGATGCCAAATTGTAGCATTGTCTGGTATGGCTTAGCTTCCTAAAGTCTAAATTTCTGAAATATGAGAGAAGCTGGTGGAGTGAAGCTCAGCAACTCAGCACAGATGGGGCTTAAGCAACCTGAGAAGTAAAACCCTGTTTTAAGAAAGTTTAAGCCTCTGATGTCTTCATGCCGAAGCAAAGGCTCCCTCGAAATTGACATGGTTTCACTTACATTCACCCCTACATTCCGCGCCCCCCTAATGGCGATGTAAACCTTCATATAATTATGATCCCAAGCTTCCAGGTTGACTAATGTTTACGAGCACCTAGCTTGATGGTACTAATGATGCAGGCGAACCTATGATTAGTTGCCAAAGTTTCTACAATATTTTCAGCCAAAAATATCAAGAGAAACCATCTTCCAGGTTGGAGCTGTTCAAGAATTACCAGCTTGGTGTGGATGCAGATGAACCCTAAAGCTGCAACATGAGAAATGGAGACCCACATCATTCCACTAGTGATATGCCAAAAGCAACTAGCATTCCCATTGTCAGAGAAATCAACTGAATTATTGAGCTCTTGAGGGTTGTTTTCTGGTCGTTCATCCCTGGAAGGACACCTGCGACGGCAATGTAAATAAAACCACCAGCAGTAAATCCCTGCAGAAGCATAAAGCCATGAAATGCCAGTAATATGGATGGAAGTAAATTGGTTTATGCTGTGGAGAAACTGTGGCGTTCAGTTTAACAGAAAAGAGCGTACCTCAATCAAAGAAGAATGTCCTGGATCTTTTCCCAAGGACAGAGCCTGCACATGTGGTAGAATAAGGTATTCAATCCAGAACAATAGTTTTCGTTTGGGAGTCAAGAGGGAAGAACAAGAACTCACAAGTGCTGTTCCAGCAAGAGCAACCAATGCAGAGAGAAAATTGAAAAATAGGGCCTTAGATACGGTGAATCCTGAGCGCACCAAGATTCCGAAATCTCCAACCTTAACAAAAAAAGAAACAAAAACTTTATCATGAAGTAGGAGCATGTTTTGTGTGAGTCAATAGAACTGGTTTGCCAATGAAACACTGGATGACTGGAACAAAGCATCCTACACGTAAACAAACACAGAAACATCAAGGGAGAAAAATGTAAGGAAGCTTTTGGGGCAACAAACCATCGAACATTCAGTCCATTTCCCATTTATGCAGACTTGAAGAGCTAGAGATATCAAGCTAGCTAAAATTGGTCAAAAAACCAATTTTAGTGTGCATACTAGAAAATCCTTCTTTTCTCCTTGTTGAAACTCATATCCTTCATATATATCTTGACATGTATTTTCGTTTAACACTTCACACAGGCAGAACTTATTGAGCCGCTAGCAAACAAATAGCACATTTTATTTATATACAAATACAGAAACATCTCCATTTTTCGCAGATATATATCCTGAAGATTTGCAATGAGCATCCAATTACATAATCTGAAATAATTCCACAAGACTTGAAAAAATAAGTGGTTGCATTAGATTCTTATCTTCGTGACCTGATGCACTTAGATCATAATAATATCATAATATCTCTCAAATATTAATTGTAGCATGAACTAAGTTACATCAACTGATGCCTAAATACACATATTAGCACTGATACCATGCAATACTGCCAGAAAGTACTACTAGAATGCATCAGGAAATTAATACTGAAAGTGAATTTGAAATTTCAGTTAATTTGAGGAGGAAGATAACCTCTTGGGGAAGTTCATGCGCAAGCAGAAATAAGGTTCTCGACCACCCTCCAACAGAACCATGTAGCACAAAAGCACTTCCAAGAGCCATCCCGTCAGTGAAGTTATGCTGCATTATTCATTCATTTTTGTCTGAACTTCCATCAAAATCTAATATACAAACCTGTTACGGTTCAGGTGGTAGACTTACAACACCATCTGAGAAAAGATTGAGGTAGCCAAACACCAAATTAGAAGCAGAGGAATCTTCACTTGATAATGCTTTGTGAGGGGCAGGATCCCTTTCAGAATCAACAGTCTCTCTATCGATGGCTTTGGAACTGGCAGACGAGCTCCTCTGTTCATCACAGCAGACATCAAGTCCATAAGATGGTCATGTGGTTCTAAAATGGCTACACGCACGCACGCGCGCGCACGCACACACACACACACACACATGTATAGGTAAATTACATGAGATACCTGGGTGACTAGGCACTTACATTAAGAACCGTTCGATACATATGTATCATCAATAAAAAGTTTAGAGTTTCGGTTAGAGGTAGCAACGGGGCCGGGTGGTCCCAGGGGAGGCCCCCGCGGCCCTGCCCCAATCCCTGCTAGCTCAGCCCCATTAGCCCTGCTGTTGGGGGGGGGGGTTGCCCCCCCGACCCCCGTGGGGGATAAAAAAGTAGGGTAAATTATGTTTAAAAAATAATAATGTGACTTTGTTTATTAATTTATAACATACTTTTTTCGAAATATATATTTTGACATATAGTTTCAAGTTTTAGATTGCCCCTCGCGCCTAATGGGGAAATTCCCCACGGGGAAATTGCCACCCCTAGTTTGGGTATAAAAATATTTTATAACATTGATATATTTATGGTAAATAAGTTTTGAACTCAGTTCAAACTAATTTGATCTACTTTTGAATTTAATGTGACTATAGTGAGTATATACCATGAAACTGTTATGAATATTATGTGTATATTCATGAGGCCCAAAGGGCAATATATATAGAGTACAAAAGGAATATGCCTACTCTACCAAAGGAATACAAAAGGAATATGCCTAATCTTACACCTCTCAAACTCATGGTGGATCACACACACTGAGTTTGGAGATCAAATACAAATGTTGCACCATAGTCTGTGGCTTCAAGAAATCAGCAATCTGAAAGTCTGAAGGTACAAACTATAGAGTAAGCACTCCTTCCTACACCTGTGAGCGAGTGTATGAAGTATTCACACTGATGTGCTTGGTGAGGTCATGCTTCACTGGGTCACGGGTAATACTAATAGCACCTGTAGTGTCAGACAAAAGAGTCGTTGGTTCCATCATAGGTACTCGAAAATCTGCAAGTAGCCATCTCAACCAAGTAACCTATCCTATCACTGCTGCCATAGCTCTCAACTCAATTTCAACACTCGAACAAAAAACTGCAGTTTGCTTCTTTGTCTTCCAGGTAATCAGGGAGGAGCCAAGAAAAACATAGTAAGCAGAAAGAAAACGATGATCAGAGTGATCACTAGCCCAGGTAGTATCAGAATATGCTTGAAACTATAGTGAGTTGGAGCTAGGGAAACAAAAGATGAAAAATAGTCCCACGCAAGTAGCGAAGAACACGAAGCAAAGGTGAGTAGGACGAGCCATGAACTGACTTTAAGATATGAATATAAGAAATAACAGAACAGGTGCTCACAAAATACACCAAACTCCTAGCAAGATGGCAATAACGAGTAGGATCCTCGAGAAGATCACCATCAGTGGCACGAAGCTAAAGGGATAGCTCCATGGAAGTCTCAGCAGTGCGTCAGCCAGACTCGAATGATCAAGAGGATTCTGGACATACTTGTACTGAGAGAGGTAGTAGCCTTCGAGCGTAGAAGTGACCTCGATCCCAAGGAAGTACGTAAAACTAAGATCAAACATCAGAAACTGCTCACTGAGATGCTTCTTCACATATATGATGATTGAGGAATCATCACCGGTGATGAGCATATCATCTACTTACAGAAGAAGCAGTGTCCTCACCCAAGGTGAGACATGGACAAAAAGGGCAGGATCGTGGGAACTGACAGTGAAACCGACAACAATAATCACTAAGGTAAAACACGCACACCAAGGACGAGGAGCTTGTTTGAGGCCATAAAGAGCACGACGGAGACGATAGACATGCCCATTTGGAACAAAATACCCAGGTAGTGGCTGCATATAGACCTCTTCATGCAAAACACCATTAAAAAAGTCATTCTTAACATCTAGCTAAGATAGACCACCAACAAACAAAAGCAGCCGCAACAAGAGTGTGAACAATGGTCATATGGGCAACAGAGGCAAAAGTCTCATCGTAGTCGCGATTGTACTACTAGAAGCCGCGAGTCACAAGATGTGCGTTGTAACGCTCAATAGTACCATCAGACCAGGTCTTAATCTTATACACCCACTTGCACATGATAGTACGAGCATGCTTAGAGGTCAGTCCAATATCCCAAGTCTTAGTACGCCAAAGAGCATCAAGCTCATCTGCCATAGCGAGCTACCACTCAGAATGAGTAGCCTCACGACAAGAACTAGGCTCAGAGTCAAAGAGGGCATGAGCTATCAGAGCAAAACCAAGATGATAAGGAGGCTGAAGGGATATCTGGTCATGAAGAGCGTAACAAGGAGCTTCATCAGGAGAATCAGATGAAGGTGTCGGAAAGATACCAGGAGACGAGTCTGGTGAAGAATGAGGACGTCTAGAGTAGTGAACACCAGAAAAACAAGGCGGTGGTGCTGCAGGAACAAGAGGCGGTGCTGCAGGAGGTAGCACAGAAGGCAAGGGTATAGAAGGAACTACTGGAAACAGACCAGGGGAAGTCTGTGATTGTGGAGAAATGGTTGAAGTTAGAAAGAGACAACCATGAGATCGTCTCAAAGGTGGAAACAGGACAAGGAGCCGAATCTCAATAGAAGAAAGGTCAAGACTCGTCAAAGACAGCATCTCGTGATATCCTGATCTGTCGAGTAAAAGGATCATAGCAGTGATAACCTTTATGCTCAGAATTATAACCAAGAAATACACACTTAACTGACTAAGCTAATAGTTTGGTGCCCTCACAAGGCTGCAGTAGAACAAAACAGGTGCGCCAAAAACACGAAGGTGAGTACTAAAGGCTCGAGAGTAGAGACGCTCTACGACTAACACCCTTAAAAGTAGTAGAAGCCTGCATATTGATGAGATATGCAGCCGTAGAAACAACCTCAGTCCAAAACTGCGGTGCAACGTGAGAGGCAAGGAGAAGAGTGCGGGCAGTCGCAATCATATCACGATGTTTGCGCTCAGCAATCCCATTCTGAGCATGGGCACCAGGACAAGAAGACTAGTAAAGAGTGCCCTCCTTAGAAAAAAGCTGTCTAAAAGCGCCAGAACAGTATTCGCCAGCAGAATCATAGCGAAAAGTACGAATAGAACACTCAAACTAAGTACGAACCATCGTTGCAAAGCAACGATAGATCACATGAAACTAACCACGATTAGACATAGGAAAAAGCCATGTAAAACGGGAATAATCATCAATGAAAATCGCATAGAACTTATACCTGTCTTTAGAGTGTCACGCCGTGATCTCAAATTGTATGGGTGTCTAGTAGGCGGCCGAGAGCTGGAAGCAGTAGGCGGTGCCGTGCTGGAAGCCGCCGGACCACCGGGAGAGGAAACGAAGACAGCCCGGGAAGAGAAGGGCGGACGGACCGGCAAACTAGGGTTTGCTGCGGTCTGGCCGTGAACTAGAAGACGGTTGAACCGGAAGAGGGAGGCGAGAGATTGAGGTAATATTCTTCATACCTTTATTGCATCATCTCATCCCCTTATAAATAGAGAGTCCAAACCCTTCACGGCTAAGCCGGATTACAATCCTAATACAACCCTGACTCTTTAACCGACTCTTACCCTAATCACCAATTCGAATACGAGATACAAAGCAAACCTATTTGGAAGAGTCTGCAGTCCCTGCCGCCTCTGTTGGAGGAAGTCGTGCACCGAGCTTCTCCTGGAGTATGTTCTCCCAAATCTGCTCGGCCTGACACTTCTCCCCTCCTTGAAAAACAGCTCGTCCTCGAGCTTAAATAACGGGTATTGTTGACGAAATTTGTCCAACGGCTCCCAAGTGGCCTCAGAAGCTTGCAATCCCTCCCAATGAACTAAGAGCTCGCGTACCCCATTGTTTTGCCGGACGCGGATGACATGCTGCGGAACCGGAGCCACCCGACCATGATGGAGTGCCGGCAGTGCTGGTGGCTCAGTTGGGGGAGTACCGAAATAGGGTTTGAGAAGACCCACATGGAACACATCATGAATGCGAGCTTGAGCGGGGAGTTGGAGACGGTATGCCACATCTCCAAGTTTGGCGATGACTTGATATGGGCCATAATAACGAGGGGACAATTTGCGATTAGTAGTGTCGGCTAAGGATAGAGCTTGGCGTTGATGGAGACGAAGCCAAACCCATTGCCCAATGTCAAAGGAGAGTGCCCTGTGCTTTGCATCGTAAGCCTGTTTGTGATGTTGTTGAGCGAGGAGGAGGCGGTCTCGAATATCTGCAAGCACTTGATCGCGCTCCAAGAGGAGTTGGTCCACGGCTTGCGAGGGGGTGGTCATGGCGGAGTGTGGCCTGAGCGTCGGCGGGTCGCGGCCATAAACCACCTTGAATGGTGTGTCGCGCAGCGACGATTGAAAAGTATTGTAGCAATATTCAGCCCATGGTAGCCAACGAACCCACTGTCGTGGTCGATCCCCTGTGAGACACCTGGAGTACATAGCGATGATTTTGTTAGTGACCTCTGTCTGTCCATCGGATTGCGGGTGAAATGCGGAGCTCAAGTGGAGTTTGGTTCCTGATAACCGGAAAAGCTCGGACCAAAAATCTTTGGTGGCGGGTCCCGGTCGCTGACAATGGAGCAGGGAATACCATGTAAGCGAACCACCTCATCAAAGAACACCTTGGCCACTGAATTTGCTGTGTATGGATGAGCCAAGGGAATGAAATGCGCGTATTTGGAAAAACGGTCAATGACTGTGAAGATCACCGATTTGCCATGGACGCGAGGGAATCCTTCGACAAAATCCATCGCAATATCTTCCCAAATTCGTGTGGGAATTTGCAAAGGCTGCAGCAGGCCGGCTGGATGGAGCTGCACGGATTTGTTGCGTTGACAGATTTGGCAAGTTCTGACAAAGTCTTCGACGAGTTTGCGGTCATGGGGGATGTGGAAGTCACGCCGAAGGCGGTGCAAAGTCTTCTGGACACCCTCGTGCCCGGTTGAATGAGCTTCACTCAGGATGGACTGAAGTAATGGTGATGATTGCAGAACATGCACCCGGTTGTTGTAAAGAATCAGTCCATCGAAAATTTGCCAAGGCGCACCCAAAGAGCCATCCTCAATCTGTGCCTTTAGTACCCCCAATTCGGGTGTGGTTGTAATCTCTGTACGCAGGTCCTGGAAAAGTCTGAAATCTGGCCCAGAAATCGCGCAGACTGCTGTTGTCCCTTCTGCGCAGCGGGATAATGCATCCGCCACAATGTTCAATCGCCCGGTTTGAATTCCACGAAAATCATACCCAAATAATTTCTTGACCAGTGGTGTTGTGGTATGGTGAGAGGCGCGATCTAGGAGAAACTTGAGACTATAATGATCCGTGCGGATGGAGAAATGGCGTCCCCACAAGTAAGGCCGCCAATGCCTGACTGCGAGCACGAGCCCCATGAGTTCGCGCTCGTATCTTCGCCAAATGAGCGTTGGGCAGCCAACATCTCTTCAAGAAAGCAATGGGGCCCTTGCTTTGGTGTAATACGGCCCCAATGCCGGACCCTGATGCGTCACATTCGACTACAAACTCAAGGCCGAAGTCGGGAGGCAGAACTGCGTGCCGAGTGAGAGCATTTTGAGGGCTTGAAATGCTCCTGCCGCTCTCGTGTCCAAGAGAAAGCATCCTTTTCGGAAGCGCGTGAGCGCTCCGCATGATGCCGAATCCTTGGATGAACTTGCGATAATAGCCTGCCAAACCAAGGAATCCGCGAAGGGCCCGCACTGATTTTGGTTCTGGCCACTCACGAACCGCCTGTACTTTGGTATCATCCATGGCGACTCCTGCAGCTGATATGACATGCCCCAAATAGGCCACTGACTGTTGGCCGAAAAAACACTTAGATCGTTTCAGGGAGAGCTGATGAAGCTGTAGAAGTCGGAGGACTGCTCTGACATGGCGTAAATGCTCCACCCAGGATGGGCTATAGATGAGAATATCATCGAAGAACACCAAGACAAACCGGCGCAGGTAAGGGCGAAGGATGCTGTTCATGAGAGCCTGAAATGTTGCTGGAGCATTTGTTAGTCCGAAAGGCATGACCAAAAATTCAAATAGACCTTCATGAGTACGGAAAGCAGTCTTCTCGATGTCTGGGGGATGCATTCGCACCTGATGGTAACCCGACTGAAGGTCCAATTTGGTGAAGAATTTGGCACCCCGCAATTCGTCCAAAAGCTCGTCTACTACCGGAATCGGAAATTTGTCTTTGATTGTCTTGCTGTTCAGGGCACGGTAGTCGACGCAAAAACGCCAAGTGCCGTCATGCTTCTTGACGAGCAGGACTGGCGAAGAATACGCCGAGGTACTCGGACGGATTATCCCTTGCGCCAACATCTCCCCGCATTGCTTCTCCAACTCATCTTTCAAAAGTTGCGGATACCTGTAGGGCCGGACAGAGACCGGAGTGGTGTCTGGTAATAGATGTATGTGGTGGTCATGTGCTCTAGGAGGTGGCAGCCCATGAGGAGACTCGAATAATGCCTCAAACTCCTGCAGTAGCGTGTCCATTAGTTCTGGCCCTGAGATGGCGCAGGTCTGCCGCCGTGGTGGGGTAGTCTGCACGCCTTGCCATGTCACCCGACGATCCTCTCGCCAGAACGTCATGGTCAATCTGTCAAAGTCCCAAAGGATTGGCCCTAACGTACGAAGCCATTGTACTCCTAGGACTAGATCAAACCCATCCAAGGGAAGGGAGTAGCAATCAACTTTGAAGTGCTCTTGGTTGATCAGATGTGCATCCGCCGCGGACCCGTGGCTCGCACGCGGTCACCATTTGCTACCATCACGCGCAGGCCATGGCGTGGTTGAACTCGCATGTTTGCCTGCTGAGTTGCTGCTATTGAAATGAAATTGTGTGTGGATCCCAAGTCCAACAATGCCAGTAACTGCACTCCACCCACTGTCACATGGAGCTGCATGGTCTGCAATGCTTGCGGGGCAATTCGGTGGCGACATAGAGTGAGATCTTTGGGTTCCTTTTCCTCCGTCGCCATGTCGATCGGCTTCATCATCGGACCCTCCGCTGGGAGCAACAAGAAACAAACGCTTGCAGCGGTGGCCGGGAGAAAACTTCTCATCACAATTGAAGCATAATCCTGTCGTGCGCCGTTGTTCCATTTCATCAGGTGTGAGGAATCGGCGCTGTATTGTCTGACGGGGCCGAGCTGTGCCTTGGCTGGTTCCCGTGGTTGAATCGGATAGTGGGGCGGGAAGGGCGGGCAAATTGGGCCTGCTGGCCGTGGTCGATTTGTAGAAGCGCCGCCGCTTTGCTCATCGAATATGAGTTAGCCCCCGTCTTCTTGAGCAGGGAATTGGCGTCCTGTCCTTCAACTTGTGCACGACGTTCATAAGCCCTAGCCAAAGCCATCGCCATCTGGAGTCCCCCCAGATTTTGCAGCTCCACATCTGTGCGAATTGGTTCGCGTAATCCTGACGTAAACAGCTGAACTTGCTGTCGTGGTTGGAGGTGATCCGTCCGGCACAGGATTGCAAGGAATTGCTGTTGATAATCTTCCACCGTGCGGTGCCGTGTCGATTCGGAGTTCGCCGCAGGATTGTGCGGATTGATGGCCCGGCGCAGTTGACGAACTCCTTGAAGTCTTGCCGATCTGGTTCCCCTCATCTCTTTCCAATTGAAAATACCACTATTGTGCTATCCCAACCAAATGGTAAGACGCAAGCCATACTTTCTCGCCTGCCGGCGTCTTTTGCCCGCGGAAGAATTGTTCGCAGCGTTGCAGCCAACTTAGCGGGTCGCATTGTCCATCGTATGATGGAAATTCCAATCTATGGAAACGTGGAGGTTTTTCGATCTTCGTTCTGCCCGTTCCCATCGGTGTGATCTTGGTGCTTGGCCCACGGGTAATGGCGATAAACCATCCTGTTGGTCGTTTTTCAGTATTTGTCAATCTGTTACTAAGCTCATCTCCTCTGATCTGCTGTTGGTTGAATAGCTCCTTCAAGTCTTCTATCTGCTTGGACAGATTTGTTGCCATATCCGCCACCTGGTCATATGTTGCGAAGGTCTCGTCAGCCATGAGCTCTGATACCAAGTTGTCACGCCGTGATCTCAAATTGTATGGGTGTCTAGTAGGCGCGAGAGCCGAAGCGATGGCGGTGCCGTCTTTGAAGCCGCCGGACCACCGGGAGAGGAAACGAAGACGGCCGGGAAGAGAGGCGGACGGACCGCAAACTAGGGTTTCTTTGCGATGCAGCCGTGAACTAGAAGACAGTTGAACCGGAAGAGGGAGGCGAGAGATTGAGGTAATATTCTTCATACCTTTATTGCATCATCTCATCCCCTTATAAATAGAGGAGAGTCCAAACCCTTCACGGCTAAGCCGGATTACAATCCTAATACAACCCTGACTCTTTAACCGACTCTTACCCTAATCACCAATTCGAATACGAGATACAAAGCAAACCTATTTGGAAGAGTCTGCAGTCCCTGCCGCCTCTGCTGGAGGAAGTCGTGCGCCAGAGCTTCTCCTGGAGTATGTTCTCCCAAATCTGCCTCTAATAATAGGCATAGGTCCCCATACATCTGAACGAACTAAATCGAAAGGACGAGAAGATAAGAACTCACTAGAATGCTAAAGAAGTTGTAGCTGCAAGCCCAGCTTATAACCCTAACAAAACATGGTCATGTCAATAGTAAATGTCCAAGAACACCCTGACGAACTAATAAAGAAATACATGACCCACACAAGTGACCTAAACGGTGATGCCACTGCGCAAAAGCTCCAGAGGTGGTGGCAGGCAGCAGTGGCGGTGGAGGTAGACGTAGATGCAATGGAGGTGGACGTAGAGGTGATAGGAGCAACTGAGGTGGACAGAAGATGGAGACGATCGAGAATGTAGACCCTGACGATCCCTACGGCATCGGCCAATCCTAAGTACCATCCCTATCTGTTGATCCTGGACAAAACATGAGAGTCAAAACAAACCCTACAGCCAAGATCAGTGAGTTGACCCACCGAGAGGAGCTACATGGTAAGCTGGGGAACATGAGAAACAGCTGAAACAGAAGTCAGTGGACAAAAGGATACCCTGACAGCTAGCAGACAGAGGAGTACCGTCAACTGCCTGAACAGAGATGGGAAAACAAGTCCTACTAAAGTGAGAGATATGGAGTCCAGTGTCATGTGGAAAGACACCTGAGTGTAGAATCCATGATGTATATAGAGGAGACGTCTGAGCTAGACTGACAAAACTTGCTAAGCTATGACAGCTACTGAAGAAGAGCCTAACAGAGCTGTTCAACAGGGTCACCTTGATGAGAAGGTCCTGGCGTGTTGATATGTCCTCCCGTAAAGGAAGGGCCTTTCCGTTCCCCTTGGATTACCCACCCCATGTGACTTATTCCGCTTTTCCCGCAGCGCACAACTCTAATAATCATGCCCGAAGTTCTTGCAGTAATTGCACTTAACCCCAGTTGGTGTGAAAATTGGCACCTGAGTGCAATTGTAGTCGAAGTACAAATAGTTGGAGTGGTTGAAGAAGGGGCAGCAAGCACAGCCAAAACAGACTGTGCTGTTAACCAGCGACGAAGCTCCTCAACGCGAAGGGTTGAAAGAGCCTCAGTGACAGTCGGTCATGGCAAGCGGCTCAGCAGTTGAGCCCTGACATGCTCAAACTCTGATCACACTCTTGGGAAAGCGGAGAAGATAGCTCATCCAGCTAGTGTTAGAGACTAGTCAGGGCTCGATAGAAGTCATCGACAGAGGAGTCCTCCTAGCGAAGCATCTCCAGCTTGCGTTGAAGTGAAAAGAACTAAGATTGTTGCTCTGCTGATATCGCTTGCATAAATACTCCCAGATCTGATGAGTAGAACACAGACCAACAATGTCTGACTGGATGAAGTATTCGATGTTAACCACCAAGATGGCTCGAACATGGGGCCTCATCAGCATACTAGCGCTCGAAAGCGTTAATGGTATACTTAACGGCCTCATCAGTAGCAACGGCCTCTGCCTCCTTGGCGGCCTCATCTTCTGCAGGAAGTGCAGAAGTAGGCTACCTAGAAGGTGGTTGAACTGAAGGTAGCGGACAAGGTCGTGCACCGGTGATATATCCCCAGAGGCAGAGACTATCGAGCGTGATCTCCATGAGTAAAGACCACAACTTGTAGTTCGTCCTATGGAATTTTATTTCCGAGAATGGAATCGCGGCTGATGGAATAGAAGCCATCGATAGACGGCGCTGGACGGCATGGTGACCAAGGAAGTCTAACAAGCTGTGTTGGACGGCATGACGGTTAGATTGATGTTTTTATTTTTATTTTTTTGGAAACCAAAGACTGTTTTCTATAGAAACTTGATACCATATATGTTTCTTATAGAAACCGTACCAAGTTTCAATCAGAGGCGTCGGTCTCGGCACATTCTGCGACGAACGACGGCAAACGAAGTGGCGGTCGGCGGCAGTGGCAGAGGTAGCAACCGCGGCGACCGGGAATAGCGGTAGTGTTGCGATGCGACCGACCGGGGACTGTAGCGTGGCAGCGAGTCGAGGCAGTCGGCCCAAGAGGCGGCCTTGGGCAGTGGCGGCACAATCGGCCCGAGCAGCAGCCTTGGGCGGTGACATTGTGGTCCAGCCGGCGACAACCCGATCCGGCGTTCCAAGAGACGATCTGGGCGATAGCGGATTCAACGTCCCGAGAGGGGCGGCAGCCTTGGGCGGTGGCGGTGGCCCCATCTAATGTCCTGAGAGGAGCGATGGCCTTGGGCAGTGGCGGTGTGGTCGACTCGAGCAATGACCTCAGGCTGGGCGGCGGCAGCGATAGTGGTGCGATGGCAGCAGAAGGAGCTAGGTTAGTGCCCTAGCTCTGATACCATGTTATAAATATTGTGTGCATATTCATAAGACCCAAAGGGCAATATATATAGTTAGTACAAAAGGAATATGCTTACTCTACCAAACGAATAAAAAAGGAATATGCCTACTCTAACAAAAACTAGCTCAAACTAGTTAAACTGAATTTAAATTTAATTTTTTTCGGAGTTTGATATCTCAAATACATTTTTAATGGGTATGTGAAGATACACGTCAAACATCGTGAATCTCAAATCATATCAACAGGCATTGATTTGGGTGCCTAGGCACCATGGTGTATGAAACACTTGTCCTATATATATTTGCTCCAAACAGTAAAGCATACAAACAACTACTTCCAACAAGATGTCTAAAATTCCAACTGACCACCTAAGTCACTGACCACTGTGACAACATAGTTATAACCTAGTAAAACGGGCAAAATCTGCATTTTGAGGTAGTCTAATAGGTCCTCACTTGGAATAATACTCATGGATACGTAGGGCTGGAGCCATGTCCATGTCGGACACCGTGTTGGACACGGACACAGCACGGACACGTATTGGCGACAACATTTCGGAAAACAAACGATTAAAGAAAAATAATTTGAATTTTGAACACGTATTGGACACGCGATGGACACATATTTGCCCCTTTAGACAATACAGCCCATGTAAAACGCGACCCATTTGGTTCAGCCCATTAAGTATTTACCCTAATCTCATCTCCTGTGTGCCTCCAGCCCTTCACTTCTATGGCTCCAGTGCCTCCAGCTCCTCGCCTGCTCTCTCTTCCAGGCGGCAGGCTCCTCGGCGACCGGTGGCCAGCCTCCTCTCCTCCAGGCGCTACTCCTCCAACCTCCTCGCCTCCTCTTTGCTCCCCTTTTCCCTGGCGGCTAGCCTCCTCTCTCCTCCAGGCGTTGCTCCTCTAGCCTTCTCGCCTCCTCTCTACTCCACCGTCCAGCATATCTCAGCTGTATCTCAGCTTACTCATCAGTAAGCACACTCTGCCCTTTAATCTGTATTTGTCAGTTTGTACAGCAGATTGCCTTTCGATCTACATGGCTATGGACCTCAAACTATTACCTAAGAATCAAGATAATATTTCCTTCGGTTTATGTCATTCAATGGTGTAGTGATTTATTGACTTGGCTGGATTAGTAGCATATACATTTTGATCTACATAAACTTTGATGATACCATGTAGGATGCCTCCTGTTATTTTAGATTAAAAGAAATATTGTGCTGTAAACTGTATAAATCAGGAAACTATTATTGGATCTAGCACATAATGGCAATGGAGATGGATCTACTATGGAGAACCTAGAGCCAAATCAAGACTATTAGGAGTCTCTTGCCATGTTTTGCATCCTTACCAATCTTACTTAGTCACTGTCTCGCTGAATTCAACTTTGCTATGTAACTTATGTTGAACATCCTATATTCCTGTCTCTCTTTATATCACTTTGAAGAGCACTGGTTTGTACCTTGTAATTTGTATTAATGCTTCATTTCTTTGCTGCTATCAGTCTATCACAGCATGGTTGTATTAATTTTCTATCTAGCACTGTATTAATTTTCTGAGCACTGTATTAATTTTCTGATTGCTGACAGCTCATATTATGCTGATTGCTAACGGCTGATTTTATTGGCTTCTATACTCAGGCTTGCTGGTTGCTATGCTGAGTGCTAGTTGCTGCCTTGCTGGTTGCTTCATTCATTTGCAAGAGCATAAAGTATTCAGTGCTTCATTCGTTCATCCTAATCCAAGAGCATAAAATCCATATTGCAATTTTCCATGATTAAATACTTACATTTGCAACTTACACTTCAATACTTCATTCTCTTGTATTTATATACATGTCATATTATTTTTATTAGTATATATAGCCGTGTCCCCATGTTGGTGTTTTTAGAAAAATGGCGAGTCCCTGTGTCCGTGTCATGCCGTGTTGGACACACATGTCCGTGTCCATGCAACATAAACCACAAGGTGTGGTGTGTGTATTAGTTCCATTAAGTGTGTAAAATGGAAATGCACCATAAGAACTGAGCACTAACTAGTGAACTAACTAATCACACAAATACAAAAGAGTAAGAAATAAAATGCGGTCAGAGAGCGACCTAAAGGCATTATAGATTGGATAGCATATCATATATTAACAACATTTGTTCAATATGCCTAGCTGCAAGTAAAAATGATGGTATACTTATGGCAAAGAGCATCTTGATAGGAAATCGTGATGAACTAAAAGATTAAAATTTGATGAAGATTATGGCTGTGTTTAAGTATGTACAACACCAGAAAATGAAACAATAGGATATTAAGAGGGGAATCAGGCAATCAGCCCTGAGAACAATAAGCACCATTTCAGCTGAGCCAGTCCTATAACTTTGTGTTCTTTCAGAACTTTATTGATTTCATGAAGTTCCTATTTAAACCCAAGGAGCAACACCTTCGCTTCTAACTGTGCAGCAAGTGTGGCAAAAATAGGTAGTTTTGGCCCTTCAGCTGTTTGTTTCATTGCCATACTGTCATGAACCGGGGTAAACACCACCAAGAAGATGGCCGGATGGCGTCGGCGTAGAAGGAGAGAGAGATTTAAACGAGGAAGACTTTGATATTTCTCTGATTGATTACAATAGCATGCGGTAGCCCTCTTATATAGATGGCTCCCCCTAACAGATAGAATCTAATCTCAATCATCTCTAACAAATATAGAAACTAATATCATATCTCTAACTATATCTCTAACTCAAATAGAAACCAATCTCTAATTCCTAATAATGAACCGACTAGGCCCAAGACCCACACCTATGACATTACACCCCTCCCGGATATGCAGCTCGTCCTCGAGCTGCTAGGCGACGGTCATGGCGCCAATGGAAGACCTCCAACGCCGGTGTAGAAGACGAACGGTGGCGGGGTCCTTGTTAGGCAATAGAATATGCCGCAGCCCCTTACCATATGCTGCGGCATCTGTGGATATCAGTTGCTATAGTTAGCAGATGTAAATCAGGGATTAGTTGCTATAGTTAGCATATGTAAATCAGGGATATTACCCCTGCCTTATAAAGCAAGGCCAGCCGGCCCAATAATAGAAGGCGCCACCCCTCACATTGAGGCGTGGCCAATTGCCCCAAACTCTGTCATTCTACATGGTATCAGAGCACCGGGTCCTGATCTGATTTCCCGGCCTCTCTCCACCTCCGCCCCTCCCTCCTGCGCAGCCTCCCCACCTCCTCTTCCCATGGGCACTACCTCCGACCTCACCTCGCCTCGGCCGCGCCCTGGGCTGCTCCCGCCCGATCATCGCCCTTCGCCACTACCAATGTCAAGCTGCACGTCCCCATGGTCCTCGAGTTGAAGCCCTCCAACTTCACCAAGTGGTCGACGGCTTTCCGCGCCATGTGCGGGAAGTTTGGCCTGCTGAGCCACCTCGACACCGCCTCCCCCGCGCGCCCCACCGACGAAGCCTGGCAGCAGGCTGACTTCTGCGTCCGCGGATGGATGTACAGCACCGCCTCCGACTCCGTCCTCAACCTCGCCATGACCGACGATCAGCAGACGGCATGCGCGCTGTGGAAGGCCATCGACGACGTGTTCCAGGCGAACAAAGCGCCTTGTGCCATCTTCCTCAATCACGAGTTCCACTCGATGATTCAAGGGGATTCCTCCATCGACGACTACTGCGTCCGCATGAAGGCGAAGGCCGACGAACTGCGCGGCGTTGGCGCACCGTCCTCGAGGCAACCTCGTCCTCAACCTTCTGCGCGGCGTCAACGAGGTCTACTCTACGGTCGCCGACAACATCGCCGGGCAACAGCCCCTCACCTTCTCCTCCGCTCGCCATCGGCTTCTCCTCAAGGCTGCGGTGCGAGAATGACGAAGGCCGTCCGCCTCGGCGCTCTTCACTGCGCCTCCTTCCTGCTGGCGGCCAACACCAGCAGCAGGACTACCGGCGCCCCAACAACAAGAAGGGCAGCCAGCAACCCTCCACCTCTGGCGGCCACAACTCCAACAGCGCCACCACGGGCTTCAACCTGGGCCGTGACGCGTGGCTCTTGGTGGCGGGTCACCCTCTGGACAACGCCGCCACGGTGGCTTTGGGTTCAGTGGCCTAACGCCCGATCGGGCGCCGGCGAGGCCTCCCGGGCTGCTCCCGAGCACACACGACCTTCGCTCCTGCGGCCTCCTCCAACGACTCCACTGGGATGCGGCGGTACCATCGCGCCCTACGAACATGAACATGCGGGGCAACTCTCCCTGGGTCGTCGACTCGCGCCTCAACCCATATGGCGTCCTCGGATGGTATGCTCACCCACCGCCTACCCCTTCCATCTCCTCAATAACGTGAGGTAATGGCACTACCATTCGAGCCACGTCTAGAGGTCACTCGATCCTATCCACTTCGCGTCTAACTTTCATCTTAACAATATCCTTGTCGCACCATCTATAGTTCGTAACTTTGCTCTGTTCGTCAATTCACTCGCGATAATATTTGTTCCTTTGAATTTGATGCTCATGGTTTTTCTATCAAGGATCTCCGAGCGGACGCGTGACTATCCGTTATGCGACAACGGGGACCTCTACACCATGCCCGCATCCACACTGCCGCCTCTTGGCTGCTCGTCGACCCTATGGCATCAACGCCTCGGCCATCCAGCCCCTGCTGCTTTAGCGCATCTTAATAAAATTCATGCTGTTGCCTGTAAAACAGTAGATCGCTCCCTCTGCCATTCATGTAAGTTAGGCAAGCACACACGTCTACCTTTCAGTTCTTCGCATTCTACAACTCATGCGCCCTTTGAACTTGTTCATCGTGATGTATGGGCGTCACCTATCAACGATCTGTCGGTTTTCCTACTATTTGGTGTGTGCGGATGATTATAGTCATTTTGTTGGGTTTTCCTCTCCGCAAAAGTCCGACGTTCACCAACATTTAGTTGAGCTCACGCTCTCGCCCAAACTCGATTCACCGCCCATCAAATGTGTTCAAGCCGATAATGGCACCAATTCTCGAACACCACCACCACTCACTTCCTGCCGCTCGCGGCTCCACCTCCGCCTCTCCTGTCCCTACACATCCCCAAAGCGGTAAGGCCGAGCGAATACTCGCACCCTTAATAATTCCGTTCGCACCATGCTCCTCCATGCCTCCCTACCACCCACATCTTGGTGAGGCCCTCCGACACTGCACTACGCTAGCAAGCGTCCATCCTCTTCCATCCAAGCATGAAGTTCCTTCACTCGCTGCATAAACGACCACCCAACTACAACCATCTGCGTGTCTTTGGGTGCCTCATTACCAAATCTGCAGCCACCTCCAAGCACAAACTCGCACCTCGCCCGCGGCATGCGTCCTTCTTGGATATCCACCTCTCACAAAGGGTACCGTTGTCTCGACCTATCGACCGTCGCATAATCATCTCCCGTCATGTCATCTTCGACGAGTCCACGTTTCCCTTACATACTACTCCGCACGCCCCATCCCCACCTCCCTAGATTTCCTCTTAGACGACGATATGGATTTGGTGCCTGTCCCATCTGTTGTGCGGTGGAACTCCTCCTCGACGCCGATGGTCGCTCCATCCTCCTCGGATGAAGAGGCCGCCTGACACCGCCGCCGCACCACACCACCACGGCCGGATCGCTCCTCGGCCGCAGGCGGCGCGCCTCGTGGTTCCCTTTCCACGGGTCACGTCCAAGCGCCCTCGCGCGGTGTCGCCTGCCCGTCACCGGCTGCCGGCGCCACGGCTCGCCCAGCAGCGCCCTCTACACCACCGCCGCGGTCACTCGCACCATGATCGGTGTCATCCTCGCGTCGGCTATGAAGGGTCGACGGCCACATCATCCTCGACCTCGCCTCTCCCGACGAACTATCGCAGCGTGCGTTGGCGATGCCAACCGGCGCGCCGCGATAACGGATGAGTACCGAGCTCTTGTCGCCAACAACACTGGCGGCTCGTCCGCGTCCCGGCGCCAACATTGTGGCGGAAAATGGCTCTTCGGCACAAGTTCCATGCCGATGGATCTCTTGCCCGCCACAAGGCTCATTGGGTGGTCGCGGCTTCTCTCGTGCGAGGGCATCGACTATGACGAGACCTTCACCGGTGGTCAAGCGGCCACCATCCGGACCGTCCTCGATGTCGCGCATCTCGCGCTGGCCGATTCACGGTTGGGCGTGAAGAATGCTTTCCTCCACGGCCATCTCGAGAGATCGTTTCATCGCCAGCAGCCACGAGCCGTCGACCTGGCGCCCCGACGGCGTCGCCTCTGCGAAGTCCTTGTATGGATCAAGCAGCTCCACGCTCGCACCAACGCTTCTCCACGCTTCGTCCGGCGGCTCGGCCGTCGCCTCCGTCTCAAAACACGTCCTCTTTATTCTACAAGAGGGCGCATCTTGCCTACCGCTGGCATGCGTCGGCGACATCGTCTTCACCGCCTCATCCACGGCTCTCCTTGGCGCCTCATGGCCCGGTGAGCTCGAGTTCGCCATAGCGGACCTTGGAAAGCTCCATCACTTCCTCGGCATCGCCACGCGCTCCTCCGGCGGCCTATTCTGTCTCGCCGACGAGACGCCGTCGATCTCCTCGGCGTGCGGGCATGGTGAGTGTCATCCTCTGGCGACACTGCTGACACTCACGCCAAGCTCTCCGCACATAACGGAGACCTCTGTCCGAGAAGGACGCCCAGTATAGGAGCTGGCCGGGCGCTCGGTACTACACTCGACTCGTCTGGCGGCTTATCTTGTCCGGCAGCAGTGTCTCTTTATGCACGCCCGAGAGCCACACTGCGTGCGCCGATCAAGCGCATCTTGCGCTATGTGAAGGGCACCCTCCTCGGGTCTACATATCGGCGCGGGCTGTTGACAAGGCGGCGGCTTACTCGACGCCGATTAGGCGGTATCCCGACTCTCGACGCTCCACCTCCGACTCATGTGTATACCTCGGTGACACTCGGTCTCTGGTCCTCCAAACGCCGGACCACGGTGTCCGTTCAGTAGCCGGCGAGTATCGTCTTTGTGGCCCATGTGGTGGCGAATCTCGCGCTCGGCGGCTACTCCGAGCTCCACCTACGGCTACCCTCGCCACCGTTGTCTTCAGGACAATGTCGGCGCCATCTACATGACGGCCAACCCGCCCACCACAAGCGAACGAAGCATATCGAGATTGACATCCGCCGTCCGAGAAGGTGGCCCTTGGTGACATTCGGGTCCTCCATGTGCCCTCTTCTCATCGGTTCACGACATCATGACTAAAGGGCTTAGCGGCATTGTTTCTAGACTTTCGATCCGATCTTTGCGTCAGGAGCCTCCCACTGCGGCTGCGGGCGGTGTTAGCAATAGAATATGTCGCACCCCTTACCATATCTTTGCGGCATCTGTGGATATCGATTGCTATAGTTAGCGAGATGTAAATCGAGGATTAGTTGCTATAGTTAGCGGATGTAAATCGAGGATATTACCGCCTTATAAAGCAAGGCCAAGCCTATAATAGAAAGCGCCACCTCACATTGGCGGCGCCATTGCCCCAAACTCTGTCATTCTGATCTGCGGCGGATGGAGGCGATCGAGATCCAAGCGGAACAAGGCTAAGCGATGCACGCAAAATAATTTTTGAAATTTTTTTGTTTCTCCGGTCGGTCACAGGCTTATAAACCCAAACGAACCGAACTCTCATCATGCGTGCTCAATTGGAAAAAACCACAAAGAGCGGCAGCGCGGCGCGGCCGATCGCGGGCCGGCGGCAGCGGCTCGGCGGAGCAGCGGCTGGCGATTGGCAGCAGCGGCTGCGAGTGGCGGCCAGCAAGCGGCGGCTGCGGCAGCGGCCGGCAAGCGCCCGAGAGCGGCGCCGAGGAGCATCGGCTGCGGAGCGGCTGCGGCGGCGGCTCACGACCAGCGAGAGTGGCGTCGGCATCGGCAGCGGCGGTGGTCGGCGTCTTAGTGGAGGCGCCCTGGCCGGTGGAAGCGCGGCGGTGGCCGTCGGAAACGCGGACGCGGCGGCTTGAGCCGAAGGTGGGAGCGGAGGCCGGCGGCTGCCGGCAACTTCACGCGCAGCGATTTAACGCCGGCCGGGCTTTGGCGGCGACGGCTCGAACGCGCCAACGGCGGCGATGCGTGGATCGAGCTTCTCGATCGGCCGTTCTTTCTTGATCCGACCGCGCCTTCCTCTCGGTCGGCCAGCGCCTTCTCCGATCGGCCGCGCAAACCCTAGTTTGCCGGTCTGACCGCCATATCTTCTCCGGCGCAACCGCTTCTCGCCGGTCGACCGCTTCTTCGATCGGCGCGGTCTTTCGGCACAATCTTTCGGCAGCGGTGATGATCGGAGGCGACGGCGACCTTGGGCCGCACGGCGTCGAGGCTGCCAAGAGCGGAGCTGCCGCTGACGGCGGCCGACGAGGATCCCGGCGAGGACTTGCGGCGGGTGGAGCGGCCCGGGTCGGGAAGGGCGTGGCGATGGGGACCCGGGTCCGGGACGAGACGCTGGAGGGACAGAGGCGAGGGGCCACCCGCCGGGAGAGGAGAGATTGGACGCATCCTCGCCATGGCCGGCGATCTTGGCGAGGGAGGAGTTGTCTTCTTCGCCGTGGCCGGTGACCTCGGCGAGGGGAGCGAGGTCGGCCTTAGCCTCCTCACCGTTAGAGGGAAGCAAGTCGACAGGGGCGAGGCCAGCCTCGTCCTCATCGCTAACAACCGGCAAAACGATGTCTACCGTCTCCTCTGCTCCACGAGCGGCCACTTGTTGCACCTTCTCTCGATCCTTCAAGATCTTCTCGAAGAAGACATGCATGTTGAGGAAGGCGTCCGCCATCCCTTTGTTGTAGCTAGCCATCTTATTAGCGCTAGCTTTCATTATGTCCAATGACTCGGCAAGAGGACGAGTCGCAGGAACCATGGTAGCAGAAGTCATGGTAAGGGATCGACTGCTTTGATACCAAGTTGTCATGAACCGGGGTAAACACCACCAAGAAGATGGCCGGATGGCGTCGGCGTAGAAGGAGAGAGAGATTTAGACGAGGAAGACTTTGATATTTCTCTGATTGATTACAATAGCATGCGGTAGCCCTCTTATATAGATGGCTCCCCTAACAGATAGAATCTAATCTCAATTATATCTCTAACAAATATAAAAACTAATATCATATCTCTAACTCAAATAGAAACCAATCTCTAATTCCTAATAATGAACCGACTAGACCCAAGGCTCACACCTATGACACATACTTTGCAAGTTTCACTTTTCTTTTTGTAGCCAGTGCTTGCATGCTACCACTGTTGTGGCACACCACAGTTTCTTAGCCCTGTTGTCTACCTTTCATATACTTATTGTTCTCCACACTTTTGGAAATGATTTGTCCACCCAAAATTAAATGTGTACTTGTGTTACGCACTTTGCCAGAAAATGTGTGGCAAAGTGTGGCCAGGAAGCATACGTGTCTTTAGCTAAACCTAATATTCTTGCTATTTTAGAGTTTACATAATATTCGCGCCCTGAAATAAGTTCCTCCTAAATTCTCCAGGCACCTTTTTCTGTCCATGCCATTTTTTGTTCACAATATCTTGGCAACTTCCTATTGTCTTTTTTACTTTGTTAAAAGTAAATGAACTGTATAAAATAAAAAAGTACTCATGCAACATTTGGAGACCAGCTTTGTATCCAAACCAGAGTTAGAAGTACCTTACGAATAGTAGTTTTTGACTCACAATGACTTCCATCATCTATTTTTCCAATTGCACCATCATCCAAAGATTCTTTTTCTGCTTGATCTATGTCTTTATCCTCAGGATCACTTTTCGGGTGATTCAACTTGGCTTCATCACTAATGTCATGTCGTTTATGATGGTGATGATGGTGCCCATGACCAATGCTATGAGCCCCTTTCTGAGAATTGTTTTCAACATACCTTACAATCTTCTCAACAATAAAAAACAATACAATGCCAACTGCATGAAATAGTTGAAAGTTTTGAGGATTACAACAACATTAGAAGTTAGAAGCATGAAAAAAGAAAACAGATCAACAACTTAGCCACAAAATGGTCTAATAAGTTCCTTTCATTTATACAAGATTATTAAAGGGCAATAGTGAATATGATTAATGCCTGATCAGAATTGAGCATGTCCAGTTGGCAGGCAGTAACAACTAACAAATAAAACAATTCAGGCTTTGAGAAATAGTAGGCAACAACTCAATCAAGAAAGGGGTAGCTGGAGACTGCAACAATTGTTATGCTGAAAGGCCTAACAATTAAAATTCATCACAGAAAACACCATTCAACATAGATGTGTGGGGGTATACTCACATAATATGGACAGCCCAACAGAAAGATCTTCCAGAGAGTGTGCATGTGCATGTGCATGCACATGAGCATGACTGTGATCCTCATGATCATGCAAATGAGAATGCCCTCCACCTGATTAGCAACAGAAAAGTAGTACAAGTGAGAAACAAGAGTAAGAAAGATTGACAATGTGAATGAGGTAAGGTACTGCAGCAAAGGTGAGTAGCAGAACTAAAAAAAGGAACATAAAAATGTAAGGCAAGGTGTGTTTTAAAAGTTGTGCTTTTCGCATTTTAGGAGAGCATAGAAGCAATACCCAAAATACAATTGTTAAGGTCTGCTACTATGATCTCTAAAAGGTGAAAAATATTAAGAGGGCGTCCAAATATTGATGCTGTGTTAGCATAGGCAACAAATCATGCAGTTACCCAACGTTCAATACTTCAGTTTAATAACCTGTCAAAAAAAACATCTGTCGCAAAAAAAAAGGGGGGGAGCAAGAGGTGTTGAAAATAGAACATTTTGATCATCATCCAAGTGGTTCACCTAGCAGATGATTCAAGAATAAAAAATAGTGCTCGTAACAGAGTACTGGGCAGTAGGCAAAATAGAGCTCCTAACAGAGTACTGGGCAAGTAGGCAATATGTTTGGGACCTTTGCTTCTATCTTAAAATGCAAGGAGCTTAATTTAGGGTCATGAGTTAAATTGGAGTGAATAGATCATCTATTAACACTATTGCAGAATTTCACTTTTCCAGGTCATTTGCAAAATCCATCCATCTGTTATGCTCCAAGATACCTCATTTACCAGTGGAAATATGGTAGAAAATATATTATGGCCCTGAGAAACCAATAGCGGGCAGATGTATGACTTCACTAGATATGGAAACAGTATGCTAAATGACACCATTTAATGTTGATGTTGAATACAAGCAACTATTAGAGGACAAAATCAATTGTCACAAATTTTAAAATTATGAAGGTACAAAAAAGATATAAGAATCAACAAAACCATAGAATGTATTACAGAATATACCAAAAGCATGCGGCAGTTGATGAAGAAATGAATCTCCAAGCATTGCTCCTGCCTAGATATACATCATAAACCACAATAAAAGCACATAAGTTATAACATTGTTGATTCCTAAGCAAACTATTACCATTAACAGAGAACTGTTACTGATAATTCCTATAGCAATTCAATGTAGAATCTCAGAACAGCGAAGAAAAGCAAAAACAAATATTTGATACGATACAGGGCAGTACAAGGGGGTGTGCGAGGTGAGCACCCGCACAGGGCCCCCAAATTGAATAGGACCTCAAAAATTTTAGGGCTAATTAATTTTTTTAACAATATCTATGAGTAGAAATTTAACATGAAATAGTTTAATTTCCTTGGAAATTTCCAAGCTACAAGCATGGCCTTAATTTTTTAGCATAGTTTGTCTTCTTTGCTTAAGATAAACAAAAACTAGCTGTGACCTGCGAGCCTTTGTTTAGAACACAAGAATTTCACAGAGTTAACTACGACTCCTCCAAAATTCATGTCAATTTATGCCATTCCAAATGAGGCCTAAAAAGGGATAGTGCAAAAAAAATAGTTGCTTCTTAGGGCATGTGAATGCTGGAATTTCATAGGAATTTTGCAGAAATTCAAAGTGAAATAATTCATTTCCGACAAGATTTGCGAAAATTTACAGTGTCCCAAATGGGGCCTAATATGAGCTCATGTCCTTTTATATATGTTGATGGTTATTCTTTCTCGATTTCAGTTGTTTTGACTCACAGCTTCGCCGCTTCAATGCATAGTATACACACATCTTGCATTCATAAGTTTCTTTTTTCACTCAATTTGTGAGAAACCTTTTTATGTCAATTTGTTTGGATATCCAAAGTTATAGGACCTGTTCTTTTCAGCTGCGGCTGATAGTTTTTGCCCCTCAAGTAAGTGTTTGTGCGAATAAACCGAATGCCGATAAGCCGTTTCGAAAAGGCTATCCCAATAAGCCGCTTCGAAAAGGCAATGGAGAAATCATCCCGTTTGTTTGTTCAAGGGAAGCTATAAGCAGTAATAACTAAACTAGAGCACTTTGGCTTTAGGAAGACACACATTGGCAGATAATCCAACAAAACTCTTTCTGTTTTGGCACAGGGCCCCCAAATTGTTTGGTACGGCCTTGATATGATAGACTAAGAAGTCCCAAAATGGGATGTGACGATGATACTTGACCATGTCAATATTTTCCTGTGAAAGATAGGCCCACATATTAAAGGTCCACTTAACATAACGGTTATGTCTACGACCACAATTAAAAGAAAACCTTATCAATTTAGTAACAAATTGGTCGAAAGCCAATGACAACCAATTATAACCAAGAGATGACCAATCATAGACAATGATGATAAATTATATAGTTCCGTTAGCTCCAACCAGGTTAACTGGTCAGGAGATATGGCAGCTTCCCAAGTGATTAATGTGAGAGCAGTTATTAGTGTATCTGGCAACTTACGATGGTTGACCAAGGGAGACCACGGTTGGCCAAAAAATGTTACGGTTCAATAATCAACGAAGACATATGCGCGAAGATAAAGTGTGCCTTTAGCGGCATTAACTGACACCTCTTAGATAGGTATAACTAGGGTGGCCTACGTGCCCCAAAACACATCGAATTCATTCCTGTAACATTCTTTCTGTCCACGGCAATAAAGTCTCTGTTTGATTGTGCTCTCTTATTTTATTTTTCCGTAAGTTCAATAGGGGACTCTGGGTCTCGATCATCGACATGATGTATCATCTTGTAACAGAATATTAATTACAATACTTTCACTACAACTTAGCATGGATGTGCATTATGCATTTTGTATAACCTAGTTATGTTTCTGCCCAACAATTTACTAGTTAGAACCACCTCACAGAATATGGCTGCACTGCACATACCTGATTCTTCTAGATATAAAGTTCATATAAAAAGCCAAAAAGCATGCAATGTTGTTGCATTGCATTGCCCATTCAATTGCTTACACACATGCTGATATACAAAACCCATGAGCAAAGGATGTTAGCAAAAGAAGAACAGCGATGAATCTCAACTTGCTTGATGACTAGATGATCAATAATAAGGAATGGCCTCAGAATGCAATTTAACACATTGTACGTTATTTAACACCTAGGCTGAACACATTTTTACAGGCAACAGTTCAAAACTTCAAATGTAGAACTTATCCACACAACTAAACAGATTCCTAACAAATATAACAAAATTACTTCCTCCTTGCACTTGTACTTTTTCAGACCAAAGGCCTTGGCCCAGATTTATCAGAAAACTCCGTGCCGGGGAGTTGTGAGTTTAATAAGGCTGTCAGTGGGAATCCCCAAGAAAAATTTATTTAAAACTCAATCGCACTAGGACTTCCAATCTATTACAATTACAAATATTTGGATGAGCTTTGAGTTGCCACATTTCAAAATGTAGACCCAATTCACTACCTTTTAAACAAGCAAATCCCTAAGAGCATGAACAAAATTACTCCATGCCCATATTAGAAAGTCGAAATATCCTATCTATATTCACCCAGACGGGATGTGACTTTTATTTGATACATGCATGACCATTTATTGGTTTGCAATTAAAAAATCAAATAGATCACCTAAATTACCTTGCAGTAAATGAGTAAAGTACTTTCAAGCTGCATTACTCGTTGGAACGTAACAGGGAAATTCAAATGTAGACTCCAGTTCTGTTACCCGTAGTAGCCAAATAAATTCAGACTCGAGTATATTGCAGACACAAGTCTATTTGGTAGTTTGTTTTTTTTTCTTTTAAAAAAATCTAACAACTGCAAACCGCACACTTACCCCAAACACTGCAAGTGAATCCACCATGGCCTTCGACGGTTTCCCCTGAACTGCAAAATGCAAATGAAGCAACAATCAGAACGTGAGCACAAGCACACGCGCATAATCAGAAAACAAATTGCAACGAGCCAAGCGGGGCACTCACAAAAGATCACTGGGAGGAGGACGAGGCAGACGAGCGACGCCATGCTGACCAGCAGCGAGCACCCCATCGCGCTCAACCACACACCTACCGAAATCCCCAAATTTCGGAGCAAATCACGCATAGAAATCGCACCGTTCGCGCAAAATGAACAAAACTGGGGGAAAATGCCTAACCCATGGGCGACGCGTCGGGCTGGAAGTCGCCGTGGCCATGGTAGTGATCATGGTGGTGGTGGTGGTGGCCGAAGGCGTCCAGCTCGAGATCCGCTTCCTCTGCCAGCTCCTCCGGAAGCAGCCGCTGGATCTCGCCGCGGTCGTGGCCGTGGCCGTGGTGGTGGTGGTGCTCGTGATGGGAGTCACCGCCGCCGCCGCAGCTGTGCCCGTGGGCATGGTGATCGTGGGGCTCGTCGTGGGCGCCGTGGCCGTGGAAGGGGCAGGAGGACGCCTCGGAGTCCGCGTGGCCGTCGGCGACGGCCGCGGCCAGGAGGAGCAGGAAGAGTACGCAGCCGCGCATTAGGGCTAGAGCGTCGCGGAGTTGCGGACTAGGAGGGTGGGGGGAGGAGGAGCGCTTGCAGGTGCCCTCGATGGTGACGACGCGGACGAGCACGAAGAGGACTAGACTATGCCCACTACCACGCCGAAGGTTACCATGTCCATCTGATCGAATCCCTTATTTATTATTATTATTATTATTATTATTACCACCCAATTAACTCGAAAAAAATTAATTAGTACTAATTGGGTTTGCTACGACATGCGTGGTCTGCTGAATTACAGATCGGGCTTTGAGGTTCTGACTCGAGGACGAGGAAATCGGAAGCTTCTCCCGGCTCCCCGTACGCTTTTGCGTCAGTGGAAGGCAAGTGTTTGCAATTCGGGGAGCACTTCGATTAGATGAGAGAGATGCAGTCAGGGAGAATCAGATAGAAGATCACGAGAGATCTGATTGAGATGGCATGATAGAACTGGATGGTTGATTGGAGACTCAGGATTGCAGTGCAGCAGTGGTTGGAGGTTCGGGAAGGGAAGAGTGCAGAGACATGATCAAAATTTAGGAGAAGGGAGTTAATGAGATTTACTCATCCGGTTGTCAAATTCGAGTTGGCAGTGGTAGTTTGCCACACTGCCGATGTTATCTACTGGTCTGTTTGCCAAAAACTGGTCTGTTTGCCAAAAACTGGTTTGTTTGGATTCCACCTAGTTTCCAAAAGCCAGATTCTTAAAATCTGGGTGGGATCCAAACAGACCAGTTTTTAAGCGCTTTTAAAATCTACCTACCCAGATTCTTAAAACCAAGAAGCTGTTGATACCCACTTTTGCGATTTTTACACAAATACCCATTTACCCTCATTAAAGACCACGTATTTGTTTAATGTCTTTGTTCAAGAGCAATAAATGTAAGGGTATAATAGTCTATTAGCACCAATCATAAATGAAACTAGCTTTTAAAAACTAGGAGATCCAAACACTCCACCAGTTTTTGCTTAGAAATCAGCTTTTAAAAATTAGAAGTAATAGCTGGTTTTTAAGAATCTGAAACTGATCCAAACAGGGCCTGAATTGCTTGGCTGCCTCCTTGTTGTAGCCGCGTGGATATACATGTCAAAAAAAAGTCTGAACGTTGGCATCAAAGCATGGTTCAGACAGCTGCTCCCAGAACTTGCGAATCTGATCCTTAGACAACACCTGAGCTATGATCCCTCTTCGCCGTGCAAGGGCGTCGAAGATCTGCACCATAAATTCCTCGCATCCGACCATTGCTAAAACACTAATTTGGAAGCACATTTTAGAATAATAGTATTGGTACTCTGCCTGAAAATTCAGACAGTTTTTAACCAAGGTGGTGATCGGTTCGGCTGAAAAGCTCATGACTTATGGCTGAAAACACTGTAGCTGGCTGAAAAAAGCACTGTAGCTGATAGAGGCTTATTTAGCATAATTAAATTTAAAAATATAAAAAATATGTTAGCCCATTACGTATAATATAAACAAATACGGGAAAAAAAAGAACCGGCAAAAAAGCTCAACAAAAAGCCAAAAGTTTAGAAAAAGACGAAACTTATGAATAATGAAAAATAAGTCAGAAGCCGAAGCCGAGTTGATCAGAGCCCAAATGTTTCATTGTTCAGAGAAATGCTAGAACTAGAAAGCTGCTAGTGAGCAGTGGCGGAGGACCCGATAGGGCAAGGCCTGGCGTGCGCCAGACCTTGATGCGGCGCGGAGGCGGGCGGGCGGGCGGCGGGAGGCCGACGGGAGGCGGGACTCGGGAGGTGGGCGGCGGGAGGTGGGAGGCGGGCGGGTGGCCAGCGGGAGGCGGGCGGGGGGAGGCGAGAGGCGGGCGGTCGGCGGGAGGTGGGCGATCCGCTCCACCTTATTTTTTTTCCCGTCCTCCGCCACTGCTAGTGAGTAGTGAGTTCACCAATGCACTGGCCGAACCGTGACTGGAGGAGGAAGCCATCAACGGTGAGGCACTCGAACTGATTCTCCACCTCTGGCCAGCCCTGCGTCACCACGCTCTGGTTCAGGAACTGGAGCCTGGAGGCCCCTGAACACGCACGCGGCGTCGATCATGCTCCTGTCTAGTCGGCGTCGGTCATTGTGGACCGACGCTGGTGGCGTCAGCGTGCCGCCCCGCTTCCCTGACGTGACGTGTCTCAGCTCGGTCTGCACGACCTTCAGCCTCGATAACAAGCCACACGCCCGAAGTGCTGCCGCAAGCCGCTCGAGGCCTCGGGCCAGAGGCGTGACCTTCGGCATGTAGTCGCCGTTCTTGATGCTCTGGATGGCCACTGTGTCATCGCACACGTCGAGCCTGATCTCGGCATACTCGTTCAGTCTCGATGTAGCCGGCGCTGCGACTGACGACAAAGCATGCACGGTGGCTGAGCGGTTGGGGGTACCTATGGGCCGACCGGCCGTAGAGGGGCACCAACCCCGGCTGGCCCTCCGATGGGTCCGCCCTGGTCACTAAGTAGCACACACTTATGCCCTGCCTTTTGGGATTCTAGCTTTTGGTTTTTCCGACCGAAAGTTGAAATAAATAGGACGGTTTCTTGAAACAGATTCTCTAAGCGGCGTCCTAAGCTCAAAATTGTATGCACTGTCCACATCGATGCCTCTACCGTCCACTACCGTCTCAAAAAAAATCGACAAAAGCAATCAGTCATAACCAAAAAGAACAGAGCTCGAGCTTCTTCTTTCTTTTTTTAAGGAACAAAAAAATTGACGAGGAAGCTTCTTCTTTCCTTGTAATTTATTTCTGTCCCTTTTTCGTAGTTTTTTCCTGAATTTTTGAGACTTCTTCGTAGTGTTGTTTTCTTTTCTCTTACAATACCTAGTAATCTACTTTTTGCTAAGTTCAGATTGATCGTGGCATGCGCGTACACTCCCACTCTACCATAGTTGCATGTAGTTGACTAGTTGGTGAAAGCTGCCTCCCCTGCAGTTTTTGGCATTTTATAGCATATTTATGTGTGTGATAATAACAAAAATATCTGTTTTACTGTTCGATCGCTGGGCGACAGCACTATAGAGGTGGCACCTAACCGAAGGAGCCGCATGACCGTGCGGCAGGCGCCTGCCAACGGGCCACCGTACGGCTAAGCCGCTGCCGCCCAGCCATCGTGCGGCCAAGGCAGTGTCACCTGGACTTCACAGCATAAGGAGCGTCCTTTCCGATTGCGTCGTGCATCATTCGTTTTGGTCCCATTCAAAATGATTATTTGTTGATAGTTTTTAGCTATGACTGTTGGCTTTTGACTGAAATAGATATTATAATGGTTATTAGCTTTTGGCTATGACATTCAATTAAAGAAAAATAATAAAAAATAAAAAACAATGATATCTCTACGAACAATGCAATGAAAAAAAAATAAAAAACTACGTTATGAAACTAACATGCTCAAAATAGCTTTCGATTTCTAAAAACTAGAATCCTGAAGCCACTAGCCGTTTTAAAGGGTGTGGCGTGCCTAGCGAGAGCTGCAGGGCCCTCTCGTATGCGCAGGCGTAGCACATCCCATTGCCCCATAGGATGATGCTAAGTTAGTTCCATCTTTGTGCTTTGAAATCTGTTTGTGACTGTCCGAGATCTGCTTCTCATGATCTGATGTAGAGAGAAGAGACCTAGGATCGCACAACAGCTGGAATTTTTGGTGAACTGATTACAACTGCTCCAATAATTGAGAAAAAAAGGAATGAAATTAATCCCATCAAACTTCGGCCAAGGACCAAATGATCACTAATCTGGGATGTTAACATGATCAAATTTCGACGACCAAAATTTGGCAATCGTTTGCTTCAGGGTTTAAGACAAACCCTACCAAACGAAAGACTGGACCAGCCCATCGTCTACTCGAGCACAAATGAGTTCAGACCCACCCATGGTCCTAATGGGCCGGTCTAACCCCCGCTGCTATAAGTGTCACGGGAAGGATATGTCTGAACTTGATTCGGCCCATCTGGGCCCATTCACACGCAACGTAAATGCGGTCATGGCCATGGATCTTTACTCCTTAAAAAGAGGAGTTCAAGGTGATGATGCATTCTACACTTCTTCCTTTTTCCACTGACATGTAGGACCACTTCGCTGTCCTCCTAAAAAAACTTCGCTACGCGGCCTCCTCCCGCAGTCCCGCTCTCCTCTCTCTGATCTCCCCCCACTCGCGAAATTTCCGCCCGAGATGCTCCGCTCCGCCCTCGCTCCTCCTCCGCCGACGCCTCCCCCGCTCCTCCTCCGCTGACGCCTCCCCCGCTCCGCCGCCGCCTCCTCACCCCACCCTACGCCGCCGCCGCCGCCTCCTCCTCCTCCTCCCCACCCCACCCCGCGCCGCCGCCGCCTCCTCCTCCTCCCCTCCCCACCCGCGCTCCTCGGTTTTTCCGCTGCTCCTCCCCACCCCCGCGCCCCCTCGGTTTTTCCGCCCTCGCTTCTCTTGCCTCCTCCCCCCGCGCCACCGCCTCCTCCTCCCCACCCCGCGCCGCCGCCGCCGCCTCCTCCCGTCGCTCCTCCGCTCCGCCCTCGCCTTCTCCTCCCCACCCCGCGCTGCCGCCGCTCCTCCGCTTCGCCCTCGCCTTCTCCTCCCCACGCCACGCTGCCGTCGCCGCCTCCTCCTCCCACCCCGTGCCGTCTCCTCCTCCTCCCCCCACCCCTCCGCTCCGCCTCCAGCCTCCTCCAGGCCCCTTTCGCCGCGCTTCTCGAGTACTCCGGCCCCGCTCCGCAGACGCCGCAGCCGGTGTTCCCGTCGTCGTCGTCATCGTCTGAGGCTGATGGGCTACTTTCCGCCGCGGCGGCTCGGGATGGGGAGGTGTTGATCCGATCGAGGCGACCCGGCGACCGGACGCGGCGGCGTGGCGGCGGCGCTCGCCGGAGGACTCGACAGCACCGCCGCCCCGACGTTGACTTTGTCCTCCGCGGTGGGAGGGAGACGGCGCCGACGCGGATGCGGCGGCGGGGGAAGTAGCGGCGGAACGGGCGGGACCGCGATACCAGCGATACGACGTGCACCATGTCGCACGGTGGATCGGCGAATCTTGCCGTTCTCGCCGCTCTCGCCGTCGTCTTCATACGACAGCATCTCCAAGGTTTGCTACACATTTCGCTCCCTATTTAAAAGACGTTAGCTTTGTGGAAATGTTGTGCTATCGTAATGTTGTGGCGATTATAAGTTGTGACTAAAATGGATAAGATTGCTAAACAGAATGGAGGGCTTTTAGAGTTCAAGTTCGCAAGAATTAGTTCGGGTGTGTTGATGTTTGTGATCAGGCTTTCATACGTTCTACTATGAATGTTAAACAAAACAAGAAGACGGTTTTTTAGTACAAGAACTTTGTTCAGACGTTGTGGGGCATAGCATCTATTTTAACTTTCCAAGGTTGTGGGGGATTATGTAGTTCATTTTTGGATCATTGTGGTGGAGCGATGCCTCGACCCGATGAGCTGCCAACTGCATGATCTGAGTGAGGTGGAGATCCTGCTCGCCCTGGAGGAGCTCGACCTCACGGCCAACTGCCTCGCCCTGGAGGTCATTATTTCCTTGTTCCTTCCCCTGCTTAAAATTTGATCAGTTCCCTTGCTTCGGTAGGTCTTGCAGATCCACCATTTGTATTGTTCATTGCTTCTTTGCTGCATTTGTGACAAATTGGAGTCATCATTCATCACATCAAGAACTCAAGAAATAGAGTGCTCTGATCAAAACACGCACTGGTAATTTTGTATCGAATGACAACTCAATTTACCTAGATAGTCATTCAGATTAACAAATTTAATATTTTACTACAGGAATTTAGAAAGCATTACAAGGGATATCACTATATTTTCAGGTGCTGAAAAGAAGTAAGAAAATTAGGAGACATACCATTATGGAATTCTTGGTAACCTTCTTGAAGCTTTCGCATTGCAGCCTTGAGCTTTGCATGATCATGTTGACTCGATGGATGCTATACCCAAAGTGAAATGTTTTAGAATAGTAGCATACACATCAAATAAGCATGTGGCTGTTCAACAATACAATATGCTTTCATTAGGTATAGTTAGCTTTGGTCTTCTTTGAGCCGCCAAGATATTCTGCTACTGCTTAGGCCACATTTTGTAACATTTTGGCTCGAAATGCAATCTCTGAGGTCTCCCAGGACCAAATCTGCACTTGATGGCTTTGATTTTTGGTTCTGATTTTATTTTTGGTGTGTTCTTGATCCGTAGAGAGACCAGGCCAAGGAGCTGTCGAAAGAAGTTTTGCACCCCCCACCAGGCCCCTGCGAAATGCCGGCATGAATGCATCACGATGTGTCTCTATTTGGTTCTTCACCCGTGTTTAGGTTCCCTCTACAATGCAGTTATATGCTTTGATGAATGTTTATGCAGCTAAAGAAAATGAGCAAGGAGCATGGTTGTCACGGCGCCTTGGCGTCCAGGCGCCGGGGAGGAGACGCCAGGGAGGATCGCCTCGCCTTGCCCAGGTACGCCATCCGCCCATGTCTTCTCTGGCCGCGCCGCCTCCCTCCAGCCGGCGACGGCGCCTCCACCCGCGCCGCCTCCCTCCCTCCCGCTGGCGACAGCGGCTAGGGTTAGCAGATCGGGCGCGGGGAGCTGGAGGCGGTGGAGGGAGGAGGCGAGGGGAGGCGGCGATGGGGAGAGGATGCGGCGGACGGGGGAGGCGGCGGCGGGGAGAGGAGTTGACGAACGGGGGAGACGGAGAGGCCGAGAGAGCGGAAGTCGGGAGAGACGGGAGAGTCGGGGGGGGGGGAGCGAGGAGTATGATGAGAGACGGGAGAGTCGGGGGGCCACCAGACAGGAGAGAGATATATAACTGAGTCGGTCACCCACACACGCAAATGACCCGGAGACCCGTAGACGCTTCAGGATGGCGCTCGCCATGGCGTTGCCGCAGCGTCGCCGTGGCGTCGCCTAGGCGTCCCGGCGATCCTCACTCGCCATGCTCGCCGACTCCGCCGTGACAACCATGGCAAGGAGGGTGCATATTGGGGTAACTAAGTGCAACTTTCATATTGTTTTTTAACTCAGATAAATGCAATATCATCTCTATTAATCCTTGAACTTCTCTTCTTATGTTCTCTGACAGATTCAGATGAATATGCAGGTACCGTTGCTGGCATATACGTGGGCATGAAGTATGGAGTGGAAAGGATCCGTGGTCAATGTACTGAGTGTGCTGATTCTTTTTTAGTTACCAACACCCAGAAGGTCAAATGAGGATAAGAGTAACTTACTACTATATGCAGAAAATGGGTGGATGGTTCCACCAATATCGAGGTTAACCTTGAAAGTTTGGTACTTGGTTTGTATGTTATGATGTTTTGCACTGTGCTAAATGAAATTTTAACAATCCTCATCTGTATTCATTGAAAATGTGAAGCATCTGTTCTGTGTTGGGTAGATTATAGACTATTATATGCATTTACTTGGTTGCCTTGTAATTATATTATTTCTCATGGATAAGTGCATGTTCATGGAGGGGACACATAAAAATTAGAAGTATGGATGGTGCTAAATCCTACTCATCTTTGACTTCTGATAATCATGTACTCTAATGTTTATTCCAGGAAGTTCTATTAACCCCAGTGAGAGAACCTATCTAGAAGAGATGATTCAAACAGGGATATCTACCATTGATGTCATGAACTCCATTGCTTGAGGGCAAAAGATTCCTCTCTTTTTTGCTGCTGGTATTTACAGTAGACTTGTGATCCAGATTCATTTATTATTCAGAGGCAATTGTTCTTGCTAATGTTGCCATAGTTGATTCTGTGTGGTTTTAGGTGTATCCCGAATAGAATTTAATCATCAATACCAAGCAAAGCATATTTTTAACACACTGCTGCTTTTTGTCTTAATATTATAGGCAAATGATCCTACTATTGAATGTATTATCGTCCAAGAAGGTCGGTCCTCTTACACTTGCTTTCCATAAAATTGGTCCTGCTTATAACAATTCAGGGTATGTGATTTCTATGAGCTTTAATATGTTTATGAGATCTTCAACTTTTCTCAAGATGATTTATTGACTGAAGACATGATGATTCTTGACACACGCGGTGACATGATGATTGCTGAAGCTTTGACCTTATTGTTTTAGTTGCTATTGTGTCATTATTATGCACTGTGTGACGATTACTGTTTACCCTAGAAATACATAGAGCATGCAATGTCTATTGAAGATCTCTCCATATGTACCACTTTATGTAAAGTCACTGAAGGGAATAAGCCATGCTTCTTCAAGACATACTTCTCTTAGGACTAGCTGAATATCTATGCTTTGCTACGGATTTTAAAAAGTTTTAGAACATATTTGTATGCATATTCTAAAAATTTTTATCACCTGTTAGTTTCAGAACATGTAGTATTATAAAATTTTAAAATCCGTAACAACGCACGGACATTCAACTAGTAAATCACAACTCACGAGAGCGAGTATGGCGGACCGACCGGATCGAGCTCCGGCCGTGCGTGAGCACGAGGCCGTCCCTCCCCTGCGCCCGTGTCGGCATGCCGCCACGTGGCACGCTTCCTCAGAGCACGAGAGGTCAAAAGGAACCTCAGGGCGATTGGGCGAAGGCATGCAGCACGCAAAGCGGCGAGCAACCACGAAAACCCATCCGAGAGTTCGCTCCGTCACTTCAATTCAGAACGCCTTCAAAGAATGTGCATGCTCATGTTCTCTCTCTCTCTCAAGAAATCCCTGGACATCATGTTCTCTCTCACTCTCAAGAAATCACTGGACACCACGTACAAGCAAAGAAATCCCTGGACACCACGTGCAAGCTAAGCATTCGATGCCCTAGACACTAGCTAGTACCACTAGTATAAAACCTGCCCCTGTTCCGTTGCGTCCCATCGATCGAAGAGACCTTCGCTTCTGCCTGAGGTCTCGTTCTATTTCAGCTCAACAAGACACACACACATCGATCGGGAGAGAGATGGGCAAATCTTGGGCGCTCATCAGCCATCTCTATTCTGTCGCCGGGTATCTCATTGCAATTTGATGTCTTTTAATCTTTTCTTGCGGGAGTAACTGACGTCTAATGTGCTACCGCTGCTGCTTGCTTGTCTTACATATGCAGGCCAAGCATTACCCTGCTATATCCTCTGTAAGTGCACGGACAAATTAGCCAGAAGTACCGATCAATCGTTTCTTTCTATGCGTAATCCTTGCAACCGTTTTGGGTCTGCAGGTACGCGTCGATCTGCGTGATGGAGAACCCGTCAAATGTTGACTACCAGCAGTGGCTGACCTACTGGATTCTGTACTCCATCATCACCCTCCTGGAGCCGGTCTTGCACTGGTGATCCGTCTGCCTGATGATGATCTCTTTCAAGTTTCTGACGGCTCGACGGAGCTTATTTGTGCTTTGCTGCCTTGCTCGCTGTCTGAATTCTTCTGCGTGCAGGATACCAGTATGGTACCCGGTGAAGGTGTTGTTCATGGCGTGGCTGGTGCTGCCGCAGTTCAATGGCGCGTACTTTGTCTACGAGAAGTTCGTCACGGAGCAGTTCGTCAGGGAGCAGCTCAGGAAGTACCGTGTGCAATTGCATAGACAGGTCTTGAAACTGGTAGGGTTAACTATTATAATATTTTTAGAGTTTTATGAATTTATAGATAAATATTAATATTAATTAAATTTTTTTACAATAACTTGTGGGACTAAAAAGGCTAGCTATGCCACTGACGGCTGGCCGCACAAAGACGACGACGATCACGAGGTGACCATAACCAAGGTAAAAGATTCAGGCTGCGATCTTCTTGATCAATTTCCCCTCCTTTGTCCATGTGTTATCTGTATGTTCTGATGTTTCCTGTTGGGGAAAAAATTGCAGGTCCCGACTATGAACTAACCAAGTGAAAAGATTCAAACTGAGGAGAGATCTGAGAGAGGAAGTGCTGTAGATTGCTTGCTGATGTATCTTAGATATCACTACTCTAGTGGAGAAGCACTAGGCGTACGTATCACATGTATGACTTTGTACTAGTTGACGGCATGCTTCTGTTGTAAGGTCGAGAAATATACCCGTCAGGTTCTTAAATTCCTTTCTTCAGAGTCAGGTGCTACTGTGTTAAACTTCCCCTTCATTTGGCGATATGATCGATTCTGTTGTGTTTATTTTTCCAACGGATAATCAGAGAGAGAGAGAAAGCGCTTTCGTATAGTATACTCGTATATGAGCACTACTCAGCGATCAGACCCGAAATTTCACACGAGTTTTTGGCAAATATAGCTGTTGTGGCTACAGACCAAACAGAGAGAGATGGTAGTGGAGAGTGATGAAGAGAAGTGTAATGGCCTGGGTCCTCCCCATGGCTTGTACTCATATATATATACACATGAGGAGTGCTCTTACAGTTATACCTTCACATCTGGTTATCCCCTCTGGGGCAGTTATGTCATTATACATGGCCTATTCTGGGCCTTATAATCTCCTAACAGGCCTGCTGGGCTTAGGTGGGGGCCACCCCTACGACAGGAGCCTCTCATGGTGAAGGGTTTCACAGGGCCGAAGCCATGCCGCCGAGTCCTTTGGCCCACTCCGTCCCTTGCGGCCTGTGAATTTCTCCCAGCTTGTGGCTGGGGAGCCTGAGGTCTGGGATGGAAAGTGCCTTGTTGCAGCAGACGCGCGCGCTCCGTCCCCTACCCTTCGAACGGGTGGCAGCGGAGGCTGGCGCCTAAGTCGAAGCCGAGACGCGCGCGCTCCGTCCCCTACCCTTCGAACGGGTGGCAGCGGAGGCTGGCGCCTAGCTCGAAGTAGACGCGCGCTCCGTCTCCTACCCTTCGAACGGGTGGCGGTGAGGTGGCGCCAGCTCGGCAGACGCGCGCTCCGTCTCCTACCCTTGAACGGGTGGCGGTGAGGTGGCGCCTAGTTCGGCAGACGCGCGCACTCCGCCCCTACCCTTCGAACGGGTGGCGCGAGGTGGCGCCTAAGTCGAAGCGAGACGCGCGCTCGTCCCCTACCCCTCGAGCGGGTGGCGCGGAGGTGGCGCCTAAGTCGAAGCCGAGACGCGCGCGCTCCGTCCCCTACCCTTCGAGGCCACGGAAGCTCGGCGCGCCGCGGCTGAGGAGCGCGCCGCCTTCGTGCAGCAGATCGCCGTCCTAGAAGGGGAGAATGCCCTGCTGGCGGAGTCTGTTGCCGAGAACCGCCTCGTCTTGGAAAATGCGTCCATGTCGGCATGGCGGGCCATGGAGTCTCTGAACCAGGCCCTCCGAGATCTGTGCGTCCGAGTGCCGGACACTACGCACAGCCGGAGGCCCCGCCGAGACGCCGGGTGATCGAGGAGGGGCGGCGTTGCTCTTCGTGGCGCGAACCTTTGGCGAGCACTGCAGGCTATGTTGGTGCGTGCCGCCGCCGCCGCTTCACACTCGTGGGTGTAGGCATACCCATGAGCTAGCGAATCCTCAACTGGATCCTCCCGGCCGAGCAGAGGTTATGTCGGACGCCATCCGCTCCATCGGGCCTAGCCTGCAGAACTTCCATCAACGGATCTGGGGCCGCTTCGGGGAAGATGCAGCGAGGGTCGCCGTGCAACAGAGGCTGCATGGGGAGGTGGACATCCTCCAGTGGCTTGAAGGGGTCCTTCAGCGCCGCGGCGACGACGGCACGGGTTCGTCCGCACCGCGCCAAGGCTGAGCGGTTGGTCGGGTAGGGCAGGGGGATGATGTACTGGTTCTTACGCTTGCCCCCGAGACGCGCGCGCTCCGTCCCCTACCCTTCGAACGGGTGGTAGCGGAGGCTGACGCCTAGCTCAAAGTAGACGTGCGCGCTCTGTCCCCTACCCTTCGAACGGGTGGCAGCGGAGGCTAGCGCCTAAGTCGAAGCCGAGACGCGCGCGCTCCGTCCCCTACCCTTCGAACGGGTGGCAGCGGAGGCTGGCGCCTAGCTCGAAGTAGACGCGCGCGCTCCGTCTCCTACCCTTCGAACGGGTGGCGGTGAGATCGGCGCCTAACTCGGCAGACGCGCGCTCCGCCCCTACCCGAGCGGGTGGCGCGAGGTGGCGCCTAAGTCGGCGAGACGCGCGCGCTCCGCCCCTACCCTCGAACGGGTGGCGGCGGAGGTGGCGCCTAAGTCGGGCAGACGCGCGCGCCGTCCCCTACCGTTCGAGCGGGTGGTAGCGAGGCGACGCCAGCTCGAAGTAGACGCGCGCTCCGTCCCCTACCCTTCGAGCGGGTGGCGCGAGGTGGCGCTAAGTCGGCCGAGACGCGCGCGCTCGCCCCTACCCTTGAGCGGGTGGCGGCGAGGCGGGCGCTAGCTCAGTGAGACGCGCGCTCCATCCCTACCCTTCGAGCGGGTGGCGCGGAGGTGGCGCCTAAGTCGAGGCGAGAGGCGCGCTCGTCCCTACCCTTCGAGCGGGTGGCGCGGAGGTGGCGCCTAAGTCGGCCGAGGCGCGCGCTCGTCCCTACCGCCGAGCGGGTGGCGCGGAGGTCGGCGCTGGCTCGAAGTAGACGCAGCGCGCTCGTCCCCCCCTTGAGCGGGTGGCGGCGGAGGTGGCGCCTGCTCTCGCAGACGCGCGCCACTGTTTGAAGCGGTAGGGGACGGCGCGCGCGTCTCGGCCGACAGGCGCCACCCGCCGCCACCCGCTCGAGGGGTAGGGGACGAGCGCGCGTCTACTCGACTTCAGGCGCCACCTCCGCCACCCGCTCAAGGGTAGGGACGAGCGCGCGTCATTTCGAGCCAGGCGCCACCGCCGCCACCCGCTCAAGGGTAGGAGACGGAGCGCGCGCGTCTACTTCGAGCTAGGCGTCAGCCTCCGCTGCCACCCGTTCGAAGGGTAAGGGACGGAGCGCGCGCGTCTGCTGCAACAAGGCACTTTCCATCCCAGACCTCAGACTCCCCAGCCACAAGCTGGGAGAAATTCACAGGCCGCAGGGGGCGGAGGGGGCCAAAGGACTCGGCGGCATGGCTTCGGCCCTGTGAAACCCTTCACCATGAGAGACTCCTGTCGTAGGGGTGTCCCCCACCTAAGCCCAGCAGGCCTGTTAGGAGATTATAAGGCCCAAAATAGGCCATGTGTAATGACATAACTGCCCCCAGAGGGGATAACCAGATGTGAGGGTATAACTGTAAGAGCACTCCTCATGTGTGTATATATATGAGTACAAGCCATGACCCAGGCCATTACACTTCTCTTCATCACTCTCCACTACCATCTCTCTCTCTGTTTGGTCTGTAGCCACAACAATAGCATATTTTGAATTCATATTTACAAAAATAGCCATATACACGTAAAAATGATATAAATAGCACTTCTGTCGTTTGGTCACCGGACGGCAGTGTCGTGCATGTGACACATGGCTAGCAGAGCCCAACCACCGTGCGGCCACCGAGTGGCTCCCCATGCCGTCCTGCCACCGGATGCCACTGGACGGCCGGTAATTAAGTCAACTAATTAGCCGTCTTAATTACCCAGCTGAATTATTATTTTTTATTTACTGTTTGTTCAAAATTTTAAATATACCACATGAGCTTAAAAAATTACCAAATTTTATGTCCAAACTCCTGACACAATGTACTTCATTGTGTAATTTTTTGACAAGTTATCCGCTGTGAATGTTGCTCAAATATTTGTACGATTATGATATTTGTAGGAGTTGTTACATATAGCAAATGAGTTCCAAAAATTACGAAATTTTATTTGCAGCCTCCTCACATAGTTGATGTAATTGTCAATTTTTTGGAAATTTTATGTGCTCTGAATTTTGCTCGACTAATGCTAGCGCGTCCGGGTGCTGCGCGGGTGGAGCGTTGTAACACAATTTTTTTAAAATAATCTTATTTATGTTCAAAATTATAGTGATATATCTTTGTTCAACTGGTGGGCAACACATCAACAAGTCACGCAGGTTTTGATTGCAGGTTTTTTCGGAAATAAAAGGGCAGGTAAGGTAAGTTGGTCATTTTGTGATTTTCGTAGACTCTGATGGGTACGAAATCTGTCCATGCCGTCCCCCCTCACCCGCTCCCTCACGCGCACATTTGTCACTCTGTCCGTACCGTCCCTCACCTGCTCCCTCATCCACACATATGTCACTCTGTCTGTGCCAACCCCTCGCCCGCTCCCTTGCGCGCATACTTGTCACTCTGTCCATGTCGTCCCCCTCGCCCACTCCCTCGCGCGCATATTTATCACTCTGTCCATGCCATCCCGACTCGCCCACTTCCTCGGCCGCACATACGTCACTTTGTTCGTGCCACCCCCTCGTCCGCTCCCTTGCACACACATTTGTCACTCTATCCGTGCCGTCCGCCCCCTCCCGCGCACATTTGCCACTCTGTCCGTGCCGTCCCCCTTGCCCGCTCCCTCGTGCACACATTTGTCACTCTGGCCATGCCGTCTGCCCTAGCCCGCTCCCTCATGCACACATTTGTCACTGTCCGCGCCGTCCCCCGTCTGTTCCCTTATGCGCACATTTGTCACTTTGTTCGTGCAGACACAGGGTGGACGCGGTCGTGCAAGTCACGGATGGCCACTTCCACAGCGGATGACATTTCTTTCGATGCCCACACTCTGGGGGTACAATTAGCCAATAGTTTATTTTCTGTTAGTGCTAATGTAGTTTCCGTGCTAACCGTCCTTATTTTTGCAGATGGTGAAATACAACTTTTCTCGCTGGATCGATCCTCTCCATGAACGCCATGTTGTGACGTACATAGATATATTATGGAATCGAATATTAGAATTAGAGGGATGGATTGATGATCTCAATGAGCAAAACGATAATATCTGCCAACAGATGCATCGCAGAGGGGCAAGAGGAGGTCGTCAATATAGGAAGTTCCTATGATCCCACATGCTGCTGCACGAACCCTAACTGCACATGTGTGTGCCACTACAACGATGGCTAGCCACGTCTGAGGCGTCCCCCTCATCACCACTCCATATGGGTAGCGCCAGACACATATGACTCCATATGGTTCTCTCCTGTTGTACGCAGTTATGTTCAATCTCTTAAAACATTAACTAAATGGTTGATGTGTCATTGCGGTTGCCATAAATAATCACATGCAATAATATATTACGGAGTTAATCATTTAAGTAATCAATTGATTAATTGCTAATTACCACCACATAAAATAGTACATCTTGAATTGATACAAACATGAATTTATTCGATAAACAAAAAGATACATGAAAGCGCGATAAAGAACTTTTGTGATGAGTGCGATAATGAGCTTCTGCGATGAGCGACGAGTGCGATAATGAGCTTCTGCTATGAGCGACTGAGATGAGCGACCGCGAGAGATTCGTATTTATGGTCAAGTGAAAAAGGAAACCTCGGTGGCTTAACACCACAAATTAAGGACTCATTGTCGATGTGTAGCACCGCGGGTAAGAAGGGACAGCATGGTAAGACTGACATATGTGCAGACGAGAGAGCGGGCGAGGGAGGACGGCACGAACAGACTAGCAAATATGTGAAGAAGGCAGCGGGAAAGAAGAGATAGCAGCAAGGGCCCGACATATGTGTAAAGGAGAGAGGTCACGCACTGCAAAAGATACCTGCCGCACAGTGGCCGTGCAGTCAACGATTTCAATCGCTAATTGAATGAGCATCGCATATCACTAATCATGATTAAATTAAAATAGCATATTCAGACCACATAAAATTCCCAAAATATTAGATAATCACGTTAACAGTGTGGGGAGGTTACACATAAAATTTCGTAATTTTTAGAGCTTGTTTACTATATGTAACAACTCCTACAATTACATCAACTGTGGGAAGGCCAGGCATTTGTATGCTTAGGCTAGGGTATATTGCACTCCAGAACTCATTCTCATTCTTAGTGTATATATACGTGCTTATTCCTTTTTTAGAGAATGCATGCCATATTAACGTTATTCCAAACTCCAATGCAGGCTTGCTACATAGGGAGAGATAGGGACTTGGAGCAATCAAACTCGATTACCTTCACATATTTGTCATAGAAATAGTTAACTGCTCTAAAATAGTGGTTATCGAACATATCTCATCATATTTTGGATTTTCTAACCTTAATGTCGTTCTTTGCCTTCTCTACTTGATAGCTTTGCAAACACATACACAGAGAGATGTATAGGATCTCAGTACAGATGATGATGTTCATCATATTCAGAAAAGTCTTGTTCATGGTATGATTTTTTATCACATTTGCTGATATGTATCACCCTCTTTTGGTACTCTATTACAACGTACGTGTACCTTACTAGTTAGTCCTAATTGGGTTTGCTATGACATTTGTCGTCTGATGAATTGTGGATCGCTTTGGGGTTCTAACTCGAGGATGAGGGAGGCTCTTCCTTTCATCTTATGGTGTACGACCTATAGGTTCTTCTTAATAAATAAACGAGCCGATTTCTTTATTATTTTTTGAAACGATTTATTATGATAGCATTTTTAAAGTGATTTATTGGTATTCGATTCGTTCGCACAAATACTCACACTATAATAAAAAATTATTAGCTACAGTTATAAACTATCAGCTGCGGTCGAAATAAACACACCCTGAAATCTAAAGCTTCTCCTGCTCCCGTACGCATTGTGTCAGTGGAAAGCAAGTGTTTGCAATTCGGGGAGCACTTCGACCAGATGAGAGAGAGGGAGTTAGGGACAGAATCAGAGAGAAGACAAGATCACAAGAGAGATCTGATGGAAGATGGCATGATAGATCTGGTGGTTGATTGGAGATTCAGGATTGCAGTGCAGCAGTGGTTGGGGGTTGGGGAAGGGAAGAGCGCAGAGTGCGTCGGTCACTCGAGCAGCCAACACCTAGCTTCTTCTTTCCTTTTTTTTAGGAAGAAAAAAAATTGACGAGGAAGTTTCTTCTTTCCTTGTAATTTATTTCTGTCCTTTTTTCGTAGTTCTTTTTTCTGATTTTTTTAGACTTCTTCGTAGCATTGTTTTCTCCTCTAACAATATCTACTTTTTGCTAAGTTCAGATTGATCATGGCATGCGCGTACACTCCCAGGCTACCGTAGTTGCATGTAGTTGACTAGTTGGTGAAAACTGCTTCCCCTATTGCGTGGTACATCTACTGCTTCTGGAATCTATTCAGCTAACTGTTCTAGTGGCAGCGGTGAGTTGGGTGCCGGTGAAGAGCGCAGCGCAGACGCATCACTTCGGCGGCCATATGAGCACGTTTTTTTTTATTGAGTCGTGTGTCGTTCGTCCGTTCAAAATGGTTTTTTCTGATCTTTTTTTATTGAAATAGACATGGTTGTAGTTGTTAGCTTTGGACTAAGACATTTAATTAAACAAAAATAAAAAACTAGAGAAAATAAAAAATAATTATATCTTCACAAACAATACAAAAAAAAGACCATATTTAAAAACCAATATATTCAAAAGAGCTTTCGTCTTCTCAAAACTAGAAACCAAAAGACATTTTAGGCCTCGTTTGGCACAACTCCACCACCGGCTCCTGGAGCTGTTTGGAGCTGTTTTGTGCCAAACGGGGTACAACAAAATAGCTCCACCCAAGGAGTCCCTTAAAACCTGCTGAGACAAAAGTAGCTTCTTGGGTGGAACTGAAAAAAGTAACTTCACCCAGCTCCACTTGTGAAGTCAAAAAAAAAACAGCTCCACTTGTGAAGTGGAGCTGTTTGGCTGCCAAACGGGACCTTAAACAGAGCCTTTGTCTGTGCGTGTGGTGTGCCGAGAGAGATGCAGGGCCCTCTCGAGCACGTAGGCGTAGACCATCCCATTGCCCCATAGGATGATGCTAAGCTAGTTCCATCCTTGTGCTTTGAAATCTGGTTGTGACTTTCTCGAGATCTGCTTCTCATGATCTGATCTAGAGAGAAGAGACCTAGGATTGCACAACAGCTGGAAATTTCGGTAAATTGATTATAGCAACTCCAATAATTGAGAAAAAAGGGAATGAAATTACTCCCATCAAACTTTGGCTAAGGACCATGGTAAGATGATCAAATTTTGACAACTAAAATGTGGCAATCGTTTGCTTCAGGGTTCAGACAAACCCTACGAAACGAAAAACTGGACCGGCCCATCGTCTACTCGAGCATAGTGAATTCATGCCCACCCACGGTCCTAATGGGCCGGCCTAATCTCCACCACTATAAGTGTCTCAGGCAGGATATGTTTGAACTTGGTTCGGCCTATTGATACACATAAATGCGGTCATGACTATGGATTAGGGGCGTTCTACTTGGAGAAATCAGAAATTAATATGAACACTCTAGTTTCTCAAAATGACTTCCACATTCCTCTCACTTCTATCTTACTCTACGAATAAGGCATGGGTCATATGTGTATCACGCATCCCACTCCTCTCACCCCTATCTCATGCACACATCTCTCCCTCACTTTTAGCAACACTATACTTATTCTAAAGTTACTTTTTTAGCTACTTCTATTCTTTTTCAATCAAAATAAATCAGCCACAGCAAAAAACTATAAGCCGTAGCCAATACGAATGGAGCAAGCATGGACGAACCGACCAGATCAAGCTCCGGCCATGCGTGGGCATGAGTCAGTTCCACCACTATGCACATATTGGCATACCTCCTTAGAGTTTGATAAAGTCAAGAGGAACCTCAGAACGAAGGCATGCAGCATGCAAAGCGGTGGGCAACCACGTAAAGCCATCTGAGAGCTAGCTCGTCTTTTTTTCGATTGCGGCTTATGGCTATGACGAATGGTTTTTGTCCTAGCGCTGTACTTGTACGAACATACTAAATACTGATAAACTAATAAATTACTTCGAAAGAACTACCTTGATAATTCACTTTGAAAAGTCGACGGCAAGGAAGCAGTTCTGATGCGGGGTGCCCGATCTTCACGATATAGGATCGATAATGATAACTTGGATCTGTGTAACCTGACGAACCGATGGTGCCAACCACTGTTAGAACAACAATCTGTAACAAAAGAATTCACCCAACCACACGCTCGTGATCCCGTCTACCCGACTACCAAGTAGACGTATTGCTGCTCCTACGAACCACAAGGAATCAGAAGAACAACAGAAGGTATTCTCAAGAAAATCGCCCAGTTCCCAAAGGCAGCGTGTAGTATAAACCCGAGAATAAGCAATATTAGCTATCTTGAAAATAACATGGTCTGACCCAAAGGTTACGTATTACAAGGCTTATATAGCCCTGAGCACAGTCCGTAGGACCCCCTAATCATGTACAACTCAATCTTTTATCGTATTAGACTCGAACTACAAAAAAGGAAACTAAAATCAATAATTGTCACTTTGTTTTGGTTGTAGCAGTCGATCCCGAATGAATCTAAAGATAAGTCCTCTTCCGTTACGTAGTTCTTAAAATAAGCTTTCCAATAAATCCAAAATCATCTCAATCGGACTTCGTATGAGAAAGTTATTGCCCTTTAATTACAAGGAATCCCTTCGGGTCTACGCTGAAGCACTCACGTATGTCATTACAACCACGCTGATGAATGTTACAAGCACATTGAGGTTGATTTCGACTACGACCATGCCCTCTTTACGACCACACCTCCTCTACTGATGTTGACTTCAACCACTTGTACGACCACGAGTAGCAGTCATAACCTTAGTAGTCATCTGAGCTTCAAAGAGGATCGGACGGTCCGGATAGTCGAAGCCGTTCAGACTAATCCAAACGTTCTGATGCAATCGAACAGTTCGGAATGAGTCCGCAATCATAGAAGTCGTAGTCATAGCGGCGCAGTGGTCGTAAGTCGTAGGCGGTGACGTGACCAAAGATATGGTTGATGAAGCCATGGTCGTAGACACTATGGTTGGCGACACAGTGGTCGAATAATGCAGATAGCACCGGAGCGTTCGGATTGGTCCGAACGTTCCGAAGCCGATCTGATGGCCCAAAGACGATTGAACGGTGCCGATTACGTCCATAGTCGTTGGCTTGATCCGGAAGTCGTCTTTGATGCCGATTGGACTCGATCGAACGGCCGGAGGGAATTTTGTGAGCTCGAGTGGTCGTGGGGCCAATCCAACGTGGCAGAAAAGGCTTAAACGTGTCATTCCTTACTTGTTCTTCATATGTTTCTCCTCCATTAGCTTTTCCTCCATAGTTTCAACTCCAAAAGCTTCACAACGTTCGAACCTGAGAATGCACAAAATATTTGTCTGGGGTAGTAACCAATTCTCATGTAAGTTAAAACCAAATGTAATTAGGAGCGAATTTACCTGTTGATTAATTTTTTATTTCGTATTTGTGTAATTGGTCTAGTTGACAGCTTAGGAGAAGAAGGTATATTTCGGATGTCCTCTTCAGGTTCAGTTTGTTTATTCTGATAAGTAAAGCATGAGTCAGGTTTATTCAGATAATAAGCAAAGCATGAGTCAGAACGCCTTCGAGGAATGTGCATGGTCATGTTCTCTCTCTCTAGTATGGTCAGGTTTTTCTCTGCTCAAAGAAATCCATGGACGCCACGTACAAGCTAAGCATCTGATGCCATTGCCATCTACGATACTAGCTAGTACTACTATAAAACCTGCTACTGCTCGGTTGCCTCCTATCGAATGAATCTTCCGTGTCCCATCGATCGGATAGACCTTTGCTTTTGCCTGAGGTCACGTTCTTTTTCAGCTTGACAAGAAACGCACACACATCGATCTGGTGTATATATAGAGAGAGTTGGGTGGATTGAGCACGGTTGATCGGGAGAGAAATGGGCAAATCATGGGCGCTCATCAGCCATCTCCACTCTGTCGCTGGGTATCTCCTTGCAATTTGATGTCCTTCAATCTTTTCTTGCGGGAGTAACTGATGTTTAATGTGTTACCGCTGCTGCTTGTCTTACATATGCAGGCCAAGCATTACCCTGCTATACCCTCTGTAAGTGCACGGACAAATTAGCCAGAAGTACTGATCTATCGTTTCTTTCTATGCGTAATCCTTGCAACCGTTTTGGGTCTGCAGGTACGCGTCCATCTGCGCGATGGAGAGCCCGTCAAAGGATGACGACGAGCAGTGGCTGGCCTACTGGATACTCTACTCCTTCATCACCCTCCTCGAGATGGTCGCGGAGCCGGTCTTGTACTGGTGATCCGTCTGCCTGATGATGATCTCTTTCAAGTTTTTGACGGCTCGACGGAGCTGATTTGTGCTTTGTTGCCTTGCTCGCTGTCTGAGTTCTTCTGCGTGCAGGATACCGATATGGTACCCGGTGAAGGTGTTGTTCGTGGCATGGCTGGTGCTGCCGCAGTTCAAGGGCGCGTCCTTTGTCTACGAGAAGTTAGTCAGGGAGCAGCTCAGGAAGTACCGCGCCAGGGCGCGCGAGGTGCACATAACAACGGTAAAAGATTCAGGCTGCGATGTTCTTGATCAATTTCCCCTCCTTTGTCCATGTGTTATCTGTATGTTCTGATGTTTCCTGTTGGGGAAAAATTGCAGGCTGAGCACGGCCATGTACGCTGAGGAAGAGAGATCTGAGAGAGGAAGTGTTGTAAATTGCTTGCTGGTGTATGTATCTTAGATATCACACTCTAGTGGAGCACTAGGCGTATGTATAATATATATGAAGTTATGAACCTGTGCAAGACTTTGCACTAGTTGACGACGTGCTTCTGTTGTAAGAAGGTCGATAAATATACCCGTCAGGCTCTTAAATTTCTTTGTTCAGAGTCAGATGCTACTGTGTTGAACTTCCTATGGCCCTTCGTCTAGGGATGCCAATACTTTTGGTATTGTAGCTACTTTTTTAAATTTGATCTCTAAATACCTATTTTACAAATCTAACCCTTCCGTGAAACTACGAAACTTGATGGTAGCTTGACAAGCAACTGCCAAGCTTGCCTAACTCGGCAGCAGATGTTGCCTACTGCCGAGCACCCCATCTGGGGCAGGTGTTGCCAGCACCCCATCTGCTGCAGCACAACAGCATAGCGCAAGCCTTGCTTAGCGCTAATTAAAGCGTATGATCAGCACTAATTAATGTGATTAGTATTAGTTAAATGCAATTAGTGCTAATTAAAGCATACACTAATCGGCTGGCGACTTGATGAGCTAGAGGAGCTCGGTATGCACAAACACGTTTTTAGAGGCCAAATTTTAAAAAATGATACCTACAGTTGCATAAACAGATTTTTGGAGACTAATTTTTTTTAAAAAAATAGCTACCGTACTATTGCATGAATAGTTCTCGTTTGGCAACATGATTGATTCCGTTGTGCTTAGTTTTCCAACGGATAATCAGAGAGAGAGCTTTCCTATCATATACTCGTATATGAGCGAAATTTTTGTACGGATAACCCATTTTTTATTCGAAAATACAGAAATATACCCGCGACAAAATTTTTTACACAAATAGGCTCAAGTCGCCCAACCATTGGGCGACTAAAGCTTGTCGCCCAACCAAAAAGCGACTTATGAAGAATCTGGTAACCGTTGGGCGATTAAATGCGATCGCCTCCCTGTTGGGCGATTTAAATGCAATCGCCCCCCGTTGGGCAACAGAGAGCGAGTCGGGCTGTATTCACATGCAGTCGCCCCCCCGTTGGGCGATTCGCTCTCTGTCGCCCAACGGGGGGCGATTGTATTTAATCGCCCAACGGGGAGGCGATCGCATTTAATCGCCCAACGGTTACCAGATTCTTCATCAGTCGCGTTTTTGGTTGGGCGACAAGCTCTAGTCGCCCAATGGTTGGGCGACTTGAGCCTATTTGTGTAAAAAATTTTGTCGCGGGTATATTTCTGTATTTTCGAATAAAAAATGGGTTATCCGTACAAAAATTTCTATATGAGCACTACACGTCAGCGATTAGGCCAGTACTGTTCTTGTTCTTTTTGTTTTTTGCTTTTGTCTTTTAGCTTCTTTGAAAATCAAAAAATTAAATATCAAAATAGGACAATCTTTTGAAGTGGATTCTTCAAACGGCTTTCTGAGCTCAAAACCGTGTGCACCTCTGCATCGGGGCCATCCACGTCGGCGTTTTCGTTGTGTCAAAAAACGTAGAGAAAAACCATCAACTGTAGTCCAAAAGAACATCTCCACTGACTAGGAGCCTGGACACACGAATTATGGATTACGGGATCAAAGACAGTAACGCACGAATCTCTGCATGTCAACGAATGGAGCAAACCATCCCGATGTGCAGCCGTGTCCATCTCCTTAAGCAAGCCTCACACTCTTCATCCCCTGATCGCAATGCGGGCCAGCCACCACGACCTCTCTCTCTCCTCCCTCTTCCTTCCCACTTTGAGAAGCTACTCATGACTCTGCAATGCCCCCGACCTTCCTCGCTACATCTGTACTCCTCATCAACATCGCCATCCACACCTACGTCCCTTCGTCTTCTAGATGAGCATTTAGGTTGCCCAGATACACAATACGACGATACCGCGATACATTATTTCTCCAAAAACACTAACATGACACACACACACACACACACATATATATATATATATATATGATAAAAAATAAAAATAAAAAAGTACAGAAATGACTAATTTGTTATAAGAAAATGGGCAACCCAACCAAATCATCACCACATCGTAACCCACTAGCTCACCAACAAAGAGCAAATTACCAGCCCACCTATACAAAACAATGAACCAGCATACCAGCCCACCAAGCTAATCACCTGGTGTTACCCATCTCGATCTCTCTCTACTCTATCTGTAACCGTCACCCCACACTAATCCATCTCTCTCTTCTTCCTCAACAAGTGCAGAGAAGAAATAAAGAAGAGAAGAGAGCGAAAAGAGGGGAGGCGAGGGCAAACAGGGGGAGGTGTTGATGAGCTATTGATGCCCCCATCAAGTTACAACATTTGGAAACTAGGACTCTCTTTGTCCTCCATGTCCTCTCTTCAAATCCAGTCGTCAGATCTAGGGACTATGGGATGAGAGTGGCGGTAGCCGACGATTGCAAGGGAGTAGTAGCGATGCGGGCAGGGGAGCAGAGAAGCAGCATTGGGGGTGAGAAGAATTGCATGTGCCTATAGGAACAAAATGAGCAAACAGACAGCTTTGTAACGAGTGAAATAAAAGGTAAGTATTGAAAGTTATCGGGAATTATTTTATTTTTTTAAAAAATAGAAAAATCACCAATACGAATAAGATACATATCTATTGTATCAAAGCCATATCCGTATCTGATATGATACATCAATTTTTGAAGTATTCATACGTAGCTGAACCCCCACCAACTTCATATTCAAGGACTAAGAGGCAATATTATGTATCCTTGTCCACCACCTCCTCCTCGGCTTCCTGATCGAAGCACCCATTTGGATCTCTCTCTCTTACTTTAGGGTTCTGCATTGCCTTTGGTTTTAGAGCAGGTGTTGGGCTCGAACGGGGTGGTGCAGGTAGGGTTCTAGTTTTACGAGCCATGCATGGTGCGAGCACTGCTGGATGTAGCATAGGTGATCAACATCCAGTTGGGCCCATTGTCCTCCATGCAATTTGGCTCGTTTGCAGTGTGATTTTGGCATGAGGTATCATGACTAGGGGTGAAAAATGGATATGAATTATCTATATTATTCGGTTACCATATTTGATAGGATGAGAATTTAGTATAGATTTTTTCATTGATTAACAATTTCTATCCTATTCATATTCGAATCCGCATAAAAATATGCGAATATAGTATGGACTTTTTACCATCTGAAATGTTATTGTATTTGGACTATCTATATCTGTATTCATATTCGATGAAACAATATGCAAATTATTACAGTACGACTAATATGTTGGACAAGTTTTTTAATTGAACATGGATTCATGTTTCTTTAGGTGAAGTACATGAATTAGAATGATCAAGCATGATTGTACGAGGATATCCGGATTCGATCGAATTAAGTAGATATTCAATTTGAATTCGTATTCGTTACAATATTCGATTCATATTCATATTCAAGAATATTCAGATTCATATTCGTATTCATTTACAAATACAAATACGAATATGGTTTGGGCACTATCCAATCCGTTTTCACCCCTAATCATGACCGTGGAGGACTCATTATTTGATCGCATTGGGTGTTAGATGCTAAAACTGTTGCAATTGCTATTGCACCAGATTTTGACAATTAGATGCTTTGGTATCATTTGGCTGGCACTATACTAATCAAGCAATAAAATTCAACATTAGTTGGGATTGTTAACTGCTATTTGAGTTCATCTGAAGCTGTGATCTTGTCCTTGTGTTTTGGGCGATTAGATTTCGGTGTTCCTTTTGTGAATTTTTGCTACATTATATTTTAAACTAGCAAGACTAATGATGACGTCGTTTGCTCCCTGTTGTTATCGACGATTTGGCTTTCTCAATGCAATTAGTTCATATATAATACATGTCCACTAAATATTGAGAGTGGTTGTTGAAGGACCATGTGAGAAGGTCCAGGATACTATTATAATGAACCATTACAAGTTTCGTGAAGTGGTCAAGTGATTTTACAAAGATGGCATTTTATTTGGACTGTTTTCTGGATGTTCCAGAAAAATCGGTAGTACCGCAGTTGTGAATGCAATCAGACTGTAGGGCGGTAATACCGTAGTTGTTTGTACGGTAGTAACGCAAAGCGGTAGCTTCAACTATGTAGCGGTACATTTTTCTAGAGAGTCCATTCCAGGCGCGGTAGTATCGGCATGTTATGCGCGGTACTACCGATCATGGCAGAAAAATAGGGTTTAGGGAAATTGAGTCATGGATTGAGTTGAGTTGACTTAGGTCTTTGCATTAAGGTTGTATAATACATGTTTTGGCTAATGTGGGTCAAGTTATGAAGAACTTGTGTACGGAAACGATTTCTTTGTCTTGGATGTGTAAGGTCGTTTGGAGTCAACCATGGTTAATGGCGAGGATTGGGGCTAAGCTTAGGAAGGAACTAAGGCCTAGAATGATCAAGGTTGCTGGGTGAGATGGTGAGCTTAAGCATGGTACGAGAAAGATGAGAAATATTAAAGATGAGTTCGAACAGTGGGATGGCACCATGTAGATTGAATGGGCCAAGTGAGCTATGGTTCGATGGAACCAGGACGAGAGAGACTTGACGATCGTGATAAGTTAGTGGTGCATCTACACGTGGCAAGCATTGTCAGGGGTGGATCTACACCTTGGGTAGTCTAGGCTCTAGCTCGAGGCATGCGATATTTATTAATGTAAAGCCCAAGTAAATCCAAGTAAGCCAAGGGCATAACTTTCCCTTCTAGTTCAGGTAATAGTGTCCTTTGACCCTTCATAGCATGGGGCGTGACAAAATACTAGATACGCCATTGAGCATGGCAATTGCTTGCAATGGAAGATGAAGATCGGGTCAACGAAGGGTATTTTGGTAGTTTGACCAAAATACCTGAAATCATCTTGAATTAAAACTATAGCACGTGGGCGGTGCGTTGAAGAGCGATTTAGGTCAAGGTGGAGCTGGTTTGATTGAGACTAATCAAGGTTAAGGATTTAGCGGATATGAACTTATGCACTTTGGAAAGCGTGCATAAGTGAACGCGTGTAAGTAAAACCCATGTGTGTGGGGTTAACGGGTTTCTCCCATTGTAACAGTGGATAATATCCACTAAGGAGTATAGGTGGTTAGTTGCCCACCTATAAAAGGAGGTTGATATGGAGACATATGTGAGTTTTTATCCATCCAACCTATCTTATGTGCTCTCATGTCTAGGGTTAGGGTTTGAGAGTGAGTGTCTTGTGTGCTCTTTGTTCTTTAAGGTGGAGTGACTGTAAAACCTACCTTCTCAAGTAAACAATACATCAATCATTATCCATCTCTTTGAGTCTCTTGTTTTGATTAATGTGCTTTTGATTTTGGTTAGTTTTAATCTCTCCTTTTCCCTTCTTGTGATCTTGTTGTACTAAGAATGTGTAAGAGATGGAGATAATCCTTAGAAATATGTCTCCATCTATCTAGACACTTTGATAGCAAGACTCAAGAAAAAATATAGTTTTGCTTGACTTTGGCATCTTTTATCCATCTCATGATCCGAGGGTTTTAACTAAGTTTCTTTGGTGATCTAACTTACTGTGATATGTGGAAATACATCTTGACACTTCTTGGTCATCATCCACCCATGAGTAAGTTGTATTCACCGATTTTGATTTTGACTAGATTATGGTGCATTTTTCTTTCAAATTGAAAAGGGTCCCAACTTTGGGCATGTTTTTTCATGATCGTTTGTTGGAATTGGTTCATTATACCCTAGAGTAGGTCCCTACCAAATTTTATATCATTTGGATCTAAAGATCAAAAGTTCCGGGGTTTTTAGACTTTGAACTCAGGTTGTTTGCCCTGTTCTCTTAATTTTCATAGCTCTATAGCTATTGGAGTTAAGAATTAGTGAGTAGTAATACTTGGGAGAAAACTTTTAAGGCACCATTCATGTCCCTTTCTTGCCATCTTCGGTCTTTCAGTTGTCAATTTCATTTTACTTTCTTTTTTGGAAGCAACAATTTCACTTCAAATTGCAATCAAATATCCATCTAGAGTCTAGACAGTGCTTTGCTAGATGCTTGTCTCTGATTCTAGTCAAACTTCTTATATTGTACAGAATGCTCTGTGGGTGTGATATTGAAAACTTATGAACTACTGAAGTACCTTCTTTAGCTTGTTGCAAGCTTATGTAGTTGATCTTTTTTTGGGAACTAGATGTAGCTGATTTTCTGTAACTTGCTTGTGCCTCATTTTTCAAGAGAATTGGAAGCTGTCCATCCAATGTGGAAATGTGGATTCCGAGGGGTGAATGGCATCCCATTCTTCCGTGGGAATATAGAATCAGAGGATTAGCACCAACAAAGGTCTATGCCCCTGGTAAGCCTTGTTTTGTCAAGGAGCAAGATATGTCCAGCCAATTGTAGAATTTGTCCTACGGCAGGTTTGTTGGCAACAAACCGACTTGACTTGCTAAATACACATTTTGCTTCCATAGTCTGTTGGGAAACTTTCATAGTCTGTATCGCTTAGTAATTTGGTTTTAACATATATTGCTAGATAGCACCCATGTTCTCTAGGCATGCTTCCCACGGGCAAATATCAAGTGAACCCAAATTGAGTGTAAACTTCGTGGAAACCATATGTAAAGTTTTCAAAAATTCTCAAAAAAATTTCTAGATATAGGAGAGGTGGTGTTTTATAGCCATGTAAAATTTCAATAAACTTTTACACATGGTTTCCATGATGTTTATAGTCAATTTGGGTTTCTACTTGATACCTTAATCCCCACACTCCCTCTTGATTTTGATATGGTGTGATCTTGCAAACTTCTATTACCTTGTTTTGTCATGCTACCTAGTTGAATGTCCAAATAAATGATTGATTTCATTCTTACATAGTTACATAGAAGAACGAAAGAGACCACCACATTGCTTTGAATCAAGTAGTTTTTTTTATTATTGTTCATGTCTTAGTTTGTGTCAGGTACTCATTCATTAGATGAAAGACAAGTTCACCATGCCTTACAATACATACCCTTTTTTTTAGTTATACTCATTACTCAACCCATAAGCGGATTTGCTTAAGTGTTTTTTCAAACAGGTGAGGAATGTCTCCATCTTGATAATGTGGACTCCAAACTAATGTCTTCAAATCGTACATGATCTTTTGTCCTTCACCTCAAGAGGAAAATATCAACTTGTTAAGTTTCATGTGTTTCATCCAATCATGCTACCGATCATCAATTTGGGACTTGTTATTCACTAAGCAGCTCAAGATTATGATTGTAATTTATGAAGGTCCATGCGAGAAGGTTCAGGATACTGTTGTCATGAATCATTGCAAGTTTTATGGAGTGGTAAAATGATTTTGCAAAGATTGGATTTGATTTGGACTGTCTTCTGGAAGTGTCAAGAAAATTGGAAGTACCGCAGGAGTGCGGTAGTTCCGTTTGGCAGAAGTACCGTAGGCATAAGTGCGAAAGTATCGCTTGGCGGAAGTATCGGGTTGAGCTACGGTATGTTTTTTTCAGAGAGCTCTAGGTGAGGTTTTCAGCGTGCGGAAGTACTGTTTTGGAAGGTGGTAGTTCCGCATTGCGAAAGTACCGATGTGTTAGGCTTGACACTTTCGATCTTGCTAGAAAAATAGGGTTTTTGGAATTAAGTCATGGATTGAGTTGGGATGACCTGGGTCATTGGATTAAGGTTGCATGATACATGTCTTGACTAATGTAGGTCAAGTTGTGAAGAACTTATGCTTGAAAACGATTTCTTTGTCTTTGGATATGCAGGGTCGCTTGGAGTCAACTGTGGTCAACGGAGGGGATCAGGGCTTGGCACATGGAGGAGTTGAGGCCCAGAATGATCGAGGATGCCAGGTGAGACGGTGAGTTCAAGCATGGCACGAGAAAGGCGGGAATGTTGAAGGCGAGTTCGAACGGTGGGATGACGTCATGTAGTTTGCACGGGCCAAGTGAACCATGGTTCATGGAACCAAGATGAGTGAGATTTGGTGACGTATGGCATGCTAGTGGTGCACCTACACGTGTCAAGCATGGTAATTACTTGCGGTGGTTGGTAATGATTAGGTCAATGAAGGGTATTTTGGTAGTTTGACAAAACTACTGGAAACCATCTTGGATCAAAATTGCGGCGCATGGGCAATACGTTGGAGAGCAGTTTAGATCAAGATGGAGTTGGTTGGATCAAGGCTAAAAATTTATACACACTTATGCGCTTTGAAAAGCGTGCATAAGTAAACTTGTGAGAGTAAAACCTATGTGTGTGGGGTTAATGGGTTTTTCCCATTGTAATAGTAGATAGGATCCATTAATGGGTGTAGTTGGCTGGTTGCTCACCTATAAAAGGGGGTTGGGATAGAGACATGTAAGGTTAACCATCCAAACGATCTCATGTGCTCTCATCTCTAGGGTTAAGGTTTGAGAGTGAGTACCTTGTGTGCTCTTTGTCCTCTAAGATGGAGTGACCGTATAACCTACCTTCTCAAGTAAGTAATGCATCAATCATTTTGCATCTCTTGTGTCGCTTATTTTTTATTGATATACTTGACTTTTGGTTGGTTTTGATCTCGCCTCTTTCTCTTTTATGATCTTGCAGTGCCAAGAATGTGTGAGAGATGGAGATAATTCTTAGAAATACATCTCCACCTATCTAAGCATTTTGATAGCAAGATTTACAAAAAAAATCCGGTTTTGCTTAACTTTGACCTTTTTGGTCCATCTCTTGATCCGAGGGTTTTTTAGTAGGATTCTTCTGTATTCTAGCTTGCTATGACATGTGAGAATACATCTAGACTCATCTTGGCTATCTTCTACCCACGAGCAAGTTGTATTCACCATTTAGGGTTTTGGCTCGGTTTTGGTGCAACCTTCCAACAAATTGAAAAAGGTCACAACTTTGATATGATTTTCATGATTGTTTGTTAGAATAAGTTCTTGATACCCTAGAGAAGGTCCCAGCAAAATTTCATATCATTTGGATGTACAGATCAAAAGTTCTCACGATTTTCGTTTTTGAAATCGTGGTGAAAATACTATTCACTCTGATTTATTGTAGCATCGGAAGTACCGCGGTTACTGTAACAATTGGTAGTACCGCAATTACAATGACGGTAGTTCCAATTTTGCTGATTTTTCTTGGATTTTTAGTGTCTCGAATTACTAGTTTTTGTAGTGATCTTCCATCCTAATCTTTATAACTTTGTAGCTATTGAAGTGAAAAATTTGTGAATACTTAGAGAAAAATTAGAAGGCACCATTGACCCCTCCTCTGTTGGCATATTCGGTCGTTCAATTTAAGATATTTTGGCTGACAATTGCTTAGGGGATTCTAGGCAATATATGTTTTCTATATAGTGACAGATAGTTAAAATCTTGGTAAATATGTGTATGGACAGCTGTTTGAAGGCTTTGAATTAAGCTATGTATGTTTCCTATATGAGTATACGGTGCCCATAAATTCTTAGTTGCAAAAGCAGTTCATTTGAGCTTCTAATTTTATTTGTGTATGGTTTGTGCTGTTTTTTTTAAGGGAATGCTGGTTTTGTTTTCTGAGTGTTACCATGCTATGTTCATATTATTTTCACAGTTTTTTCTAAATCAAACAATCATCGACAAATGGAGGGGAATAATTATTCTGTTGTCTGAAATCATCTGTTGCTGATAAAATTAAAACGACCCTACAGGCAAGCATATACCTCTTTTTTGTTCTTCTCTTTATCTCCTTAGGAAATCATTTTTTAAATTTATACAGTAAATACCTGTAGATTGAAAAAAGAGAATGAATATTGGCCATAACAATATTATTCGAATCATCTAAGCCACATGTACAGGTCTGTAAGGTGGAGACTGCTGTGTCTGGAAGAAAATGAAAGTGACCGTACTGCAACTCTTCGATTTGTCATGTAATTGGAAATAGGAAATCGTACGAAAACTTTTACTTTTGGTTTTGAACTTATATATGGTACTTTGTACGGAAACGAAGCTGAAGAGCACTAATATTCTTCATTTGACAAGAAATGAAGAAATTACCATTCACAAAGATCTTTCAATCTCATGTTGATAGTATACATTAGTTAAATTACATCTGTCTGGAATATGGTTCCTTTTTTTGTAATATGCATTACATATATGCTAGGAAGTGAAACAGTATAACTTGTCTTGCTGCTATTTTTGGGCAGCTGCAGGCAAGCAAGCTGATCATGAAATGCAGGTTCCAGCAGGTGGTTATAGGCTTATGGCTATCCTGCCATGGTGGCTCTCAGTGTAAAGAAAGGTGACATATACTCCACTTCAAAGCGCCTTCCAGCATAACCAAACTATGCAGGCTTCTTACACTTATAAATTTGTTGGCAATTTATGTTAATTTCTAAGATGACTCATGGACAGACTTTCACAGTCAGTTTATAAGGAAGTAGGTCGAGGGTGGCGAAGGATATCTTCCTTTGGATAGCCCCTACTCCCTACAATAGTTCAAACTTCAAAGAGAATCGTGGGATGAGAAATATGGAGAAATAATCGATGAGGATGAATTCTCACCTGGGGAGCTCATGGGTTACTCTGCACCAAATGATGAGATGTGATTTTGTATTTATCCCTAGCGCGGATCAGCATACCGCACATGGGAGGAACGCTAATACTTGAAGTCGAGGTCATTTAGCCTGGAAATATACAATTCGGACAGTATGATTGATAGATGTTTCTTTTAAACCGGTACAAGAGGCGTTGTTAAGATACCACTGATTTCGAAGAGATGGCTGATGGTTTAGTTTGCATCACTTGATACATGTTGGTTTATAGTCGCTGGGAAAACATTCGGCCTGAACAAATTGGCATAGAAAATGATTCTGTTTCAGGGAAAGTCTAAGCTTTTGCATTTTTGGCATGGCTTGCATATTTCGTAGGCTGGTTCATCCCATTTGCATATAGAATTACAATCTACAAATAACCTTCGAAAGTTCTAATAATCTTTATCAGCTAATGTATCTCACTGACAGACGTGATGATGAATGCTTTTACTGTCTGTGCTTGCATGCTAGCGAGGCTATTCTGGTCACACACATAGTGCAAATATGACTTTCCCATTACCATTACTAGTCTTGCAACGCAAAGCTGTATGGTTCTAAAGCTTTGATCCATAAGCTTGAACCCATGGAGCGTAACTCAATGCTTTTATCTTCAAGATTACAATAGATCAATAATTTTTTGCTGAAAAATGACCCATGAGCAATAATAATGATGAGGAGGAGGAGAAGGCAAATGCTATTTAGACGGAACGCAAGAGTTGCACATTGATTTTGAAGGAAGTAGAACCATCCGTCGTTCATAGGTATTTGTGTGAAGGTTCCCATATATCAATTGGGACCTCAAATTTAGACGCGCAATGCACAAGCCGAAATCCACATCTATGAAATTTGTGTGAAGGTTCCCGTATTTATATATATTAGGTTTTTTGTCAAAAAATTTAAGTGTTCAACTGAACACCTATGATCTATTGTAGATCCGCCCCTGGATAAAGTCCGGGGACTAGGCACAAGTACAATTTGCTCGGGACCCGTACGAAGAATGGACGGGATCCAGACTTGCCAACGGTTCATGACCGTGATGTCTATGAACTTGGCAAGAAAGTTTGGGGGGTCAAAAGATGGTGGTGCTGGTAGGGGTGGAGGTGGTGGAGGAGGACGTGTGTATGAGAATGCTGAGGTTGCAGAGAGCGGTGAGGAGCAGGAGAGCGGAGAGACTGACGAGGATATGGAGGGTCAGTTCAGATTCTCTGACTTACTGCAGGAAAGTCACAGCTAACTTACCCCATGCCCGATGCCCTCCATTCCTCATCCAATGGTTGACAAAAGAAGCTACTTTTCCACCCCAAATGGCAAAGCCCAGCTGAGAATCTAAACCGCCGGAAAAGAAAAAGAACGCGGGCGCGCGGAACAATTTTTGGCGGATCGGGCACCACCGCGCCGAAGCGCCCGCGCGCCGCGCCCAGCTCCGCCGTGTCCACGCTGTCTCGCTGCCCGGCCGTCGCGCGGCTGCCCGCCCACTCACGCCGCCTCTCCAACTTCCCACATCGCCACCGCGCGAAGCCTCGCTCCGAACACCTCGCCGCGCGCCTCCTCCGCGCCCGCCACGGAGTCCTCGCCGCCGCCGCCCGACCGGGCCGTACTGAGGGATCCGACCACGGTGAGCCCCCAGATCTGGCGCATTCCATGTCGTTTTTCCGCCTCGCAATCCTAATCCGAGGAGCATTTCTGCCGACGCTAATGAGTGAGTCGGAATCAGAGATTGACCTGTGTGAACTTGCCTTCGGGAGCGGATGGTAGTACTAGATATATGCAAAAAAAGCCATTCCTTTTTGCTACTTGCCTGCAATTGTTTTAGGCAGATTAAATATATGCTGCATGATCTTGTTTAATGATGCTGTACTGTTGTGTTGTTTGGCTTCTAATGTTTAGTTGCCTTCTGCTTTGCTAGTGTTATGCCAATGCCAAAATACAATATTTCAGCTGACGTTATGCATATGCATAAGTATTATCAAATTTTCGAGGATAGTTAGCTTTGTGATTCAGAAATCAAGAATTCATTATTGGTACCATAGACAATAGGAGTTGATTAATTGTTACCCATCGTGTACTGTTTCATTGATTTATTGAGTTGATCATAGATGCCTCACTGGAACAATAATGTGCTTGTGCCGGATTGGAGCGGGTGGAATATTTGAGCATTTGATCTAGTTTAAGAATACATGTGAGAGGGTTGATTCGAACTTATGCTGTTTATGAACTATGTTGAGAACTGCAGAAACTTCACTTTTCTGCTGGAAGGAAGGAAAAGGTTAATCTAGTGCCAAGCATGGCATTTTTTCGTGCTTGTATAGGATTTGGCATTTGTTTTCAATTCTGATGGAGAAGTATAGCCGGTGGTGGTTTGCCAGGGTTTCCTAGATCTGAGCATGACTAGTTGTATTGTTCAGATTCAGAGGCAAACCAATTGTTGAAGATTTCTCATTTTTCTTGATTTGTTTCTGCCCTTTGGATTCTTATTTATTCGCATTGGAAGAGGTTTGTCCTCCTGCTATTTCTGCTTACAAATTGGAGAGTGTGGTGGGGCCGCCGCCTGCTTTAGCTTCGGTCCGCTTCATGCTATCGGCGTGGCTCCTCTCTCGTCGCTGGAGGCTAGTGCTGGTGTTGTAGTCAAAATCCAGTTAAGATTCAATGGCACAAGCACAACCCAACAAGTAAGTTATGTTCACATTCAAAACTTTATTCTTTGCTTTGTTTGTACCCAGATGTGAGCAATGAGAATGCATTTTTTCATATACAGAGAGAATGTGAATCCTAGTTGGATACCTCAAGTTGGTCAGAAATTTAGAAACTTGGATGATGCTTGGTCATTTTGGGTAAACTATGGAGGTCATGCAGGTTTTGAGGTTAGGGAAAGGTACACAAATGAAAGTAAATTTGACGGAAAGGTAACTTCATGTAGATATGTGTGTGCCAAGGAGGGTTTTCGAGCACGAGACGAGGGATCACGTCACAAAGAATCCTCGAGTAGAAACAAGAACAGGTTGACTCTTACATTAGATCGAGTTGCAGAGAATTATGAAGTGCTTGATCTAGTTCTTGTGCACAATCATGTTCTTCACTTGCCACAAACCTTTCATTTGATGCTATCACAAAGAAAGATTTCAGAAGTGCAAGCTTTTGAAATTGAGGCTGCCGATGATTCAGGAATTAGGCCAAAAGCTGCACATGAGTTGGCTAGTCGCCAAGTTGGAGGACGAATGAATCTCACCTACACTTGCCGTGATAAAAAAAATTACTTGCAGGGCAGGCGCCAAAGGGAGTTGGCATATGGTCAGGCAGGAAGCATGTTGAAGTATTTTCAAGACAAGATCTCTGAGAACCCTTCTTTCCACTATGCTCTACAATTGGATGTGGAAGAACATATAACTAATATATTCTGGGCTGATGCTAAGATGATAATTGATTATGCTCACTTTGGGGATGTGGTGACCTTTGACACTACTTTTGGCACAAACAAAGAATACATGCCTTTTGGTGTTTTTGTTGGATTCAATCAATTCAGAGAGACTGTTATTTTTGGAGCTGCTCTTCTATTTGATGAAACATGTGCATCTTTTACATGGCTATTTGAGGCTTTTCTGGCTGCACACAATGGGAAACAACCTAGAGCTATATTTTCTTGATCAAGACACCGCAATGGGAAATGTCATAGGATGTATTCACGAAGCTTGGCATGGATGTGCACTTATCACATAATGCAAAATGTCACAAGCACTTATGTAATAGAAAAATGATGAAGATGAATAATATCATATTCTCTCGATTTTAGTGCTTGCATGTATAGCATTGAGGACAAGGTAGCCTTTGAAGAAGCATTTAACATCATGAGGAATAAGGTTGGCAATAAGAGGGCATCATGGCTCGATAGCATCTACAAGTTTAAGGAAAAATGGGCTGAATGTTACATGAGGGGTGTTTTCACATTGGGAATGAGAAGCACACAATTAAGTGAGAGTTTCAATAGTGACTTAAAACCATCTGAAATCAGATTTTGACATCATTCGGTTCTTAAAGCATTTTGAAAGAGCAAGGCAAGGAAAAAGAAACAAAGAACTAGATGAAGAATTTGAAGCTAGGAAAAAGCTACCTAGAATAAGAATGAAGACACCTATGCTAGTGCAAGCAGAAAACTTTACACCCCAAATATTTGAAGTATTCCAAGTGAATATGAGAGATCCATGGCAACATGCACTAGAGTATTGGATGAGAATAACACGTATGTTGTTTCGATTGTGAGGTCTAATGGTGATTTAAGTTCGAACAAGAGCGCATAGTTGTTGGTGATCCTCTGAGCAACGACTTCATGCAATCGTGAGCGTTTACAAGGACCGGTGTTTTGTGTGGCCATGCTTTGAAAGTTCTTGACTTGATGAATATCAAGTTATTGCCCAACCATTACATTTCAAGCGTTGGACAAGGGAAGCAAGGTATGGAACTGTACAAGACAACAAGGAAGGAGCATCATTGAAAATCCAAAACTAGATGCTATACTCCGCTACAAGTTTATGTCTCATAAATTTCTGAACTTGGCATATCAAGCCGCAAGCTCAACAGAGTGTTGCCTATTGGTAGATAATGCACTTGATTGTCTTAGTAATCAACTGAAGGACAAAATCAGTGCATCTACAAGTACTTTATCTGATTCATACAATGTCTAGCCTAATGTTCAACAAGATGAAGACATGCTTAGTGCTGCACGCTTAAAGAAAAAAGAGGTTCAACCAAAAAGTTCAAAGCGACATAGAAGTTGGCTCGACAAGACTCGAAAGTTCAAAAAGAAAGTGCCAAATAAATCTAATGTATGTAGCTGAAAACCCTTGCAATATATTGTACATATTTATTACTACTTGCTAACAAACAAGATTAGATGCTTTATGCAGCATGAAGAGAATGGTGGTGGTGTACAAACTCAAGAATCCATGGATAATGCTAATAAGGACCACAATACCTTCGCCTTCACTAGCTTCACAGATTTGATAATGGTAGTTTCGATAATACTCTTTTTCAATTGTGTAGAATTAACTTTTTTTCCTTTGTCTTTGCAGGGTCCTAGTGAAATTGACGATATTTCTGTTCAAGATCTTCTATAGGTTGCTATCACATGGAAGGATATTTTGTTCTTTTGGGCAAATTCATCGAGCACATGTGCGCTGGGTGCTAACAGATGGCTTTTGGCGGAGATTATTTTGTTTTTAGCTGTAACAATTCTATGGCTAATTTTATGTACATATATATATATATATATATATATATATATATATATATATATATATATATATATATATATATATATATATATATGATGTAGTGGTGGCTTTTGGTGGAGTTATTTTGGTTATTTGGAGCATGTAACTATTGAAAATACTTAGTAAAATGCTTGTTTAATTCTGTGTTTGAGCGGGGCGATGTCGGCAATGTTGGACTTAATTCTGTGTTTGAGCCGTTGGAGCAAGTCAGCTTTTACCATTCATTTTGGATCTGTGATCCGATTTAGGTGCTATAATAAATAGCATTAGCATTTAGTTGTAAACAGTCTCTTGCGTGTATTCTGAAGGTATTCAGAAATTTTAGTTGAGATATTCAGTAATGCAATTGACAGAATTTGCTTTCTGAACTTTCTACCACATTCAGTACTTTGCCGTATTGCTAACAGTGCTGCTCGCGTGCTCTGTTTGCTTCAGTCCTGGCCATTGACGGCTTCAGTTTTCTTTCCTGGGCGTGCTTCAGTCCTGGCCATTGTCTGTTCAGTTTTCTTCAGTCCTACACTGCAGAAAACAACATGCAGGCAGCAGTTCAGATTAGCTCCCGCCAAAATGCATTCCCGCGCAGGAGAGCGTTCTTTTCCGGCGGTTTAGATTCTCAGCTGGGCTTTGCCATTTGGGGTGGAAAAGTAGCTTCTTTTGTCAACCATTGGATGAGGAATGGAGGGCATCGGGCATGGGGTAAGTTAGCTGTGACTTTCCTGCAGTAAGTCAGAGAATCTGAACTGATGGAGGGTGGGTGGGACGATCCTGACCACAGCAGGAACAGGAGGCTGAAGGCGTTTGCTGTCGCAAATGGGAATGGGAACGCCATTGCAATTGGGGGTAGGATTGCCCATGGCAACGGCGGGGAGGGTGATGTTGAGAAGGGGAAGGACATGTACCCGTGCCTGTGGGAGGCTGTTGAGGAGCTGTCCAAGGAGCACCCGAGCGGGACAGCGTTCAGGAAGGCCTTTGGTGTGCTTGAAGGGTCAAGATCACGGGCGATGGACGAGAAGCTACAGAAGTTCAGGCTGTCAGAGATCAGGCAGCAGCTGCGTCGGATGGAGACGGTGAAGATGTGGTGCTTGATGCGCTGGAGGGCGCTGACTGACTAAGGTTGAAATTGACGTACTGTTGGATTTTAGAGTGCATGGTCCGGTGAGTACGTTGCTCAAAAATGGCGATCTGTGTCTCTGTTGCCTAGAGTAGTCTTGTTCTAATGGTGTGGAATATGGATATAGATCTTCGGTTGTCTTGTCTATTGTGGACTAGGATATAATACATGCCTCAATCAAATTTAGGTCTACCACAAGTAGGAAGTAATGGCTCCCCTGTTTATTATCCTCTGTGAAACGTTTTGTTTTAAGGGTAGGTTTTTTGGCTGATAACTTATGGTTTAAATATTTGAATTCTGACTATTCGCAAGATGAAGTACGTACAGTAAAATAGTCGTATGCAATTTTGACTGGTACAGCTGAACTCAGTACACTTTTTTTTCTACAATCTTCTTATTGACCCTGTCTTAAAAAACGCACCATTTAAAAATTAGTTACTGTAGAAAGCATGAGCATAAACTAGCTTTAAGCCAAACTGAACCCACCTTTTTTTTGCTTAGTTGCTAACATATGTGCTATTCGTTGTATCATTAGGGGTGTAAACGGATCGGATTCGGTCGGATATTGCTTAAACCGTATCCTAATCTATTTTTTTTCGGATTCGGAGTCGAATACGGTAAGACCGGATACGAATACGAATTCGGAATATTTGGAGTTTCGAATACGGTACCGTCGGGACGGATATATAACGGGTTCGGCTCGGAAACAGATAATATAGGCGGATAACATAGGCTCGGAGTTTCATATGGCTGAACCTTTTTTAGCTTATCTTCTTTTTTTCTTGATGGAATATCCCATATTTTATTGGATTTGTTGAAATTTATTTGGATTTTTCTAGATTTTATTTGAAAGCCAAGAGCAAAAAACTTATTTTAACTATTTTCTAAAAGCTAAAAATAGTTTATGTTATTTCCCTAAGTTCTCCTAGATTTATAATATTTTTTGTGCATTTTCTGGAATTTTTTGGAGTTATTTGCATTTATTGGATTTGTGGGAATTTATTTGGATTTGCTAATGGGTGATAATAAAATGATGATTTGGCTGATGGGCCAGATATCCGAAAAAATATATCCGGGTATTATCCGATAAAATTCCAGATAGTATCCGTATCCGTCGGATAGTCCGCTCCCGAATCCGAATCCGTATCCGAAAGCAACTATCCGAATCCGACTCCGAATCCGATAATTATCCGATATGACTATCCGAATTCGATCCGACTCGGATTCGGCGGTCGGTCGGTCGGGAAATATCCGATCCGTTTTCACCCCTATGTATCATTGCCATATTTCCGGTTAGTGCTAATTAGTATTTCCATCTTTAGCATAAATGCTTTGTTTTAATTCCCTTTGCAAGTTTAACTGTTATGAATAGTGTTTGTATTCATTATGAGGCTAATGTGCCAATATATATATATATATATATACGTACAGTTATGATATATATGCAGATAACCCCTTATATAACAGGAAAAATACACAGGTAAGAATACACATCTAACATTTCCTTAAACTTATGATAGATCAATAACATGAAGTTTGGAGAGATAGAAGCTGTGTTGGACTTTGGTTTCTAAGTTTGCCAACTAAATCTCTGAAGGCACATACTAAAAAACAACAATCTGGTCTTACACCTGTGTCCTCATATACGAAGCGTCAACACTAATATACTTTGTAAGCTCATGTTTCACAGGATTTTTAGCAATGCTAATAGCACATGTATTGTCAGACAAAAGAAGAGTCGGTGCAGAAACAGATACACCAAAATCCTCAAGTAACTACCGTAGCCAAGTAACCTCCGCAGTCAACAAAGGCATAACTCACAACTCAGCCCCAGCGCTCGAACAAAAAACTGATATTTGTTTTTTAGTCTTCCAAGCGATAAGAGAACCACTAAGGAAAACACAATAAGCAGGGAGAGACCAACAATCAAAGTGATGACTAACCCAGGTGGTATCTGGTATACTTAGAGTTGTAAAGAGTTGGATGATGGGAAAAAGAGACAATGAGAGATAGTTCTACGAAGGTATCGTAGAACATGAAAAATATGATTATAGTGGAGCTAAATGAGAGCAGGGTGAGGTGGACAATGTTGGCTTTGCCCAGGAAACGCACACACGCACGCGAACGTGAGGAAGAAGCACAGTAGATATCTGGGCGACGAACGCCGCTTTTTTTGTATTTTTTCGCTTGCCAAAGCACAACGCTTATGTGCCTTTATAACCAACACACACACACACGCATCGCTATTCAGCGCAACAAATCGCATGAAGTCCAGCAATTAACGCAGCGCGCCACACGCACTCAACACGACCGCGCAATTAACGTACGCGGCGCGTACGCGCGATTAACGTACGCGGTTTATTCCAACAATCACCCCTAAACCACGACACCCCATGCGCCCGACCTACATGAGTGTGGCTCGTCGCCGCCTTCGCGAGCGGTGCTTTCTCCTTCCTTGGCTCACGGCAATCCTCGGAGAGGTGGCCACGCACGCCACGCTTGTAGCACCTTCTCGCTCGGCGCGCGCGAACGCCTACTTGTCCTCGAGCTCATGCTCGCTCGTCGTCGCCGCCGCCGCCGCGCCGCCGCCTTTGCACGGCCGTTGTTCTGACAAAGTCTATGCGCGCCGCGCCTCCCGTTGTTCTCGACGCCGCGCGCCCCATCGCTCCTCGGTGAGCAAGAATCGCCCGACGCCGTCCGAAATCGCCTCGGCGCCGCACCGATCTTCACCACTCGAGTCGCCCAACCAACTCCTCGAACGACATCGTATTCAAGTCCATGAGCATCTCGATGGACACGGCGACTTGATTGTACTTTCACGCACTACGCCGGCGCTTTCTTGACGACGCGCACCTCCTCGATGTTCTCCTCACTCGCGCAATTCCGCAACGAGGAGCCGAGACGCATGGCGAATTCGTCGATGGACTCACCAACGTTGAATGCCACATTCTCGAATTGCTTGAGGAGCTTCGCGCGTTCGCCTCTCGCACGCGCTTGTCGCCCATCCGCATCGTCTTCACGCCGCCCATGCCTCCTGGCGCTTTCTTCACGGCGAGACCCGAGCGCATCTCTGCCGACACCGCGCAGGATGGCGGCCAACGCCACCGATCCTCGCGACGCCGACGCCGCTGCGTCTCCATGGCACGCCAGAGCCCGAGCGCCCCAAGTTCACCGCATCACCAACGCCCACTCGTGGTAATTGGCCCGCCAACACCGGAACTCCACCGACCCGCTGGACTCCTTGATGACGCGTTCCACCATGACCTCACGCCGTGTGTTGCTACCGCCGACTTTGGTCGCCGACGCCGGAGACGATGGCGGCGCGACGCCGTCACCGCCATCGCCTTGCTGCCGAACTTCACCGCTCGATACCAAATGTTGGCTTTGCCCAGAAACGCACACACGCACGCGAACGTGAGGAAGAAGCACAAGATATCCGCGATTTAACGCCGCTTTTTGTATTTTTTCGCTTGCCAAAGCACAACGCTTACATGCCTTTTATAACCAACACACGCACACACACGTACTGCTATTCAGCGCAACAAATCGCATGAAGTCCGGCAATTAACGCGTACGCGCCACACGCACTCAACACGACCGCGCAATTAACGTACGCGGCGCGTACGCGCGATTAACGTACGCGGTTTATTCCAACAGACAAGCCAACTTGCTAGAAGAAACTCCTAGCGGTGCTGACCATGCATATGGAAGCGCATGTGCTGAAACTAGTCTCGATAACTGAGACTATCGAAGATCACCGAGCGGCGAGGAACAGAAATGATGCGTAAAGAGGATGATATTTTTCTTTTTTACTTACTTATACGGTTAAGTTTGCAACCTAAAACCGAACTGTTTTCGAATCGCAGAGGCAGAGCTGAGTCTCACGCGGAGAGGAGGCTTGACTCACGGCTCCGACGACAAGCGGTGGCTCTAGCAGCCTCACGTAGACACTTGCAGGCTTAGATCGAGAAGATCCAACAACGGTCGGTAAGAGGCTGGATGGACGGCGTTGGGCGGAGCGGCGACCTGGCGACGAGTGGACCGGATCGAGGCGGCCACAGTGGGAGGCAGCCTCACAGCCGGATTGAGGCGAGGCAGAAGACAGCGGGCAAGAATGACGAGGATCTAGGTGATGGAGAAAAATGCAAACGATCCGGCCCTGCCGGCTGCTGCAGCTGGTACGGCACGGGCAACGATGAGAAGAACACCCGCAGGGATGCCATGGCAGAGATCTAGTGCAGCACGGGCCCGCTTGGGCTACGACGACCTCCTAGGCGGCTGATGAGGACAAGTGCAATGGGGACAGCGTCAGGTGGCGGCGATAGCTAGAGAAGATGAACCAAAAGTAGCGGCTCTCAACGAGAAAACTTAACTGTATGCTCTAATACTATGTTATGAATAGCACTTGTATTCGTCATGATGCTAACGGGCCAATATATATATACGTACATGTATAGTATATATACAGGTAACCCTTTATATAAAAGAAAAATACACAAGTAAGATACACATCTAACATCAACAAGTTCTGTCAGTAGGGATGTCGTTGCATCTAATCAAGGCAGAATCTAGCTTGGTGCTTGCTAGATTCATGCACCAGGAGGAACTGAAACACAAGCTTGGTGCTTGCTAGTTGCTAGGTTCTTGTAGTTGGAGGAACAGAAAATACAATATTTTGTAGAAATTATACATGTTGGATTGAGAATGCTTCTTTCCGGATTTACAGTCTCAACACTATTTTATTTCTCTTATATCATTAGGAGCACATTGAAATTTTGTAACGTGTTTTGTTTATGGAATGAACCTATAATGGTCTATTAATAAGTGACCATTAACTGTGATTAGAGTTGGAGAATGGTGCATTCTGTAGAAAAATATTCGAGTGCAGTTCAAGTGCTTGTGTTCTGTGGGAAGTCGTCCATAGAAGAAGGGAGTGGTGGTGAGAAGTTGAACAGGGTGGTCATCTGAGATGAAACTGGATGAAGACTACAGGGGTTCATTTTCATGTTGAACATATGTCTTGTTGGCATGCTCTTAATGAAGTGTTGATTGATTAACCTACCTGATAAGGGGTTGCTTGCTGGGGAATGTCATCTTGCAGTATAGTCATTTACAATTAAAGTCCAGTAGGTTTTTGTGAATGCACCTAACGAATTTCAGGTTCATTTTGAGCGACCATTTTGAGTTTTTATTTACAAAATTCTCTCTAAATTCTAAAACCATCTCCTATTTATATTTTTGAGAAACTGCCAATGAATTCATGAAGAGGAAGATTGAAGGACCATTTGGAAAGGTCTAGATTTTGTTGTGATAAATCATTGCCATTTTAGAAGAGTGTCAATTTGGATTTTGCAAATTTGTTGTTTTTCTGAATAGGTTGTAGTTCAAGCGGTCAGATCGGCTAGAGGAGGCGGTCATATCGGCTGGCGATTAGACCGATCCCCTCCAGCGGTTTGACCGGCTGGCTTGGTTCCAGTTCAGCTGGTTTTTGAATTTTGGGATATCGGGTCATGGGTTAATTTGGTTTAACCTAGGTCAGTGCATATGTATTGCATGATGCATATTTTAGCTAATATAGATCAAGTTGTGACGAACTTGTGTCAAAAAATAATTTGTTTATCTTTAGATATGCAGAGTCGCTTAGAGTCAATCATAGTCAATGCTGAGGATCGGGGCTACGCTCATGGAGGAGCCGAGGCCCAGAACGATCAATAATACCAGGTGAGATGGCTGAGCTCAAACATAGTACAAGGAAAAAGAAAAATGTTGAAGAGAAGTTCGAGCGACAGGTTGCACTATGTGGCTTAGTCGGTCCAAATGAGGCATAGTCCATTGAACTGGAATGGGAGATACTTACCGATGCGTGGCAAGTTAGCGGTGCATCTACACATGGCAAACATGTTAATTGCTTGTAAGGGAAGATGAATATTGGGTTAAGAAATTGTATTTTGGTAAGTTGACCAAAATGCCAAAAACTAATTTGAATCAAAATCACGGCACTTTAGCGGTGCTTGGAAATGCGGTTTAGATCTTGGAGAAATTGAGAAGATCAAGTTGGATCAAAGGCTGAGGACTTAGCAGATTTGGGTTTATGTACTTTGAAAAATGTGCATAAGTGTAGTGTGTGAGTAAAACCCGCATTGTGTGGGGTTAATGGGTTTTTCCCATATGTGCTAAGTGGATATTATCTATTAAGTGTTAGATGTGGTTAGTTGTCTTGTCTATTTAACGGGTTGGGATTGAGACTTACCAGTTGACCATCTGACCGTCCAACCTTTGCTCATTGAAGCAAGTGTTCTAGAGTTAAGGTTAGAGAAGTGTAAATATTATGGTATACTCTCTTATCCTCCAGGTGGAGTGATTGTAAAACATTCATTCTCAAGTAGCAATGCATCAATCTTGTTCATTTCTCGTGGAATCCTCTTATGTTGATTGATTTACTCTTGACTATGCTGGTTTTCGTTCTTCTCTCCCCCTTCTTGATCTTATTGTGTCAAAGATGTTTAAGTGATAGAGATAACTCTTGGAGACCAGTCTCCATCCATTAAAGTAATTGATTTGCAAGTTCATAAAGTTGCTCGATTTTGCTTGATTTTTGCCTATTTGAGTGTTTTTTTCCTTGATTCTTTTGGTGTTCTTATTTGTTGTGATATATGGGAATACACCTAGAATTATCTTGGCTATTTTCTACACATGAGCAAGTCATAATTTGAGTTTTTTTGGTTTTTATCTGGTTTTGGTGCAATTTTACTTGTTTCTAAGAAAGGTCTGAACTTTAACATGGTTTTTAGCGATCATTGGTTGGAATAGGTTCCTTCAACCTTAAGAAAGGTGTGTGCAAAATTTTATATGATTTAAAGTTGTAATTTAGGAGTTGCGTCAAACGTTTGATCGCTTCGGGCTGTTCTGAAGCACGGAAGCCGATCAGACCTTTGTCCTACCGGTCCAACCGCGATGGCTGGTGCCTGGTTGGACCGGCTTGTGGTCGGAAGTTTGACCACCAGGCTTTGGTCTTATCGCTCCTAGTAGCCGGGTCTGATCGTCTAAGGCCTATGTTTCTTTGAATTTTAGTTTCTTAAGTGGTTTGTTTTGGTTTTTGGCTTTCGTTCCTAATATCAATAACTCTGTAGTTTGAGCGAATAATCAATAAATACTTAAGGGAAATTTGAAGATACCATTTATCTCTCTGTTATCATATCAATCCTACAGATAGAGATTCGAGTACGGCCACTCTCCTTGAAAATGCAAGGAGAAATCCAGCTGTTAGCTAGCCAAATACTCAACTCGAACCCTTGGCGAAGCGGAAGAGTGAAGCGCATCAGCACGTGCCTGTTCTTTTCAGCTTCTAAAAGTTGCTTTTCGGCTTTTCTACAGTAACTAGTTTTTAAACGGAGCATCTTTTCAAGATAGGGTCTACTAGTTAATTGTAGTACATACTGTACCGACTTCATTTATATCGGCGAAAATCGCACGTGAGTTTTTGTTACTCTGTAATCTCTCACAGATCTCACACGAATAGTCTAAAAAATAAACCGCAGCCAAAAGTTATAAGCTGCAGCCAAAAAGAACAGACGCAAACCCTTACCAAGTCACATGTGCACGCGGTCCCTGCTTCACATTCAGTGTCAAGTATCTTGACCCGACGATCCAGGGTGCCCGCCACTGCGTATTCATGATCATGCCAGAATCCCGGACTCCATTGGTTGGAAATATGCCTACTTTTTGTGTGGCGTGGGTTCATGTCTTAAACCAATGGCCATACAGAAAACAGAGACTGCTTCCGCGCGCGTTGCTGAATCGTGCGTGAGTCCGAAGAATAAATCAATGCATGCACTGGAAAATGAAGTAGAAAAAAATGACCAATGCTTTGGCTGCACAGAAGTCAGCGCATGAGAATAAATCGATGCATGCACAGAAATCAGCCCTGATTTCTTTCGTTGTATCTTCTTTCCGCCTTCACGTGGTGTTGCTGATGGCGTTATGGGACTTCACGGAGAGAGCGCTTGGCCCGTGAATCAACCTGATGGCGTTATGCTGGTTGACGCGCGAGCGGACCGCTTGGCCCGTGAATCAACCTGATGGCGCTGTGCTGGTTGACGTGCGAGCGGACCGAGTAAAAGTTTTGCTTTTTAGCCCAAAATTTGAAAATTTTTTACATATAAGCTCATAGAGAAAAGACTTGCAAAAATGGACACTTAGCACGGCGCCAAAGGATATGGCGCCCAGGGTACATAGCACGGCGCCATATACTTTGACACGCGCGTGGACACGTAGGAGTCATGGTTAGGGGTGGAAAACGGTAACGGATAATTCGTTTTATCCGATATTCGTATTCGAGAGAAATCCGAATATGGTAAGCAAAATCCGTATTTGAAAATATCCGTATTCGTATTCGAGAATATTTGTATCCGTATTTGAGAGTATTCGTATTCGCATTCGTATTCGAGAATATTCGTATCCGTATCCGTATTCGAGACTATTCGATTCGTATTCGATCCGTTTCTAAAACCCATGAAAAATCCGTACAAAATTTGTGATTCAAAACTTGAATTTAGGCGGTTTAAAACTGGTAACCGGTCAAAAACCGATGAAAAATCGGCAAAACCGTTAGGAATCCGTTTTATCCGATATTCGTATCCGAGAAAATCCGTATTCGAAAATATCCGTATTCGTATTCGAGAATATTCGTATCCGTATTTCAAAATATTCGTATTCATTTTAAAAATATGGATTCGTATTCGTATTTGAGACTATTCGACCGTATCCGATCCGTTTCCACCCCTAGTCATGGTGGCATAGCACGGCGCCAAAGCCCATGGCGCCGTGCTATGTAACAACGGTGCTAACAGCCGTAGCGCTGTGCTCTGTGACTTAAACCCGAGCACGGCCCCCACCCCTCACCCCTCTCTTCAGCCCGAGCGAACACAGACATGCGCGAATGCTATGTATGTATATTTGTATTAGGTCGTAATGCTATGTGTCGTGCTTATTCATTTGGTGGAATGTCAATTAGTATTGTTTGCGTGAATGGAACGAAAGAATTGGCCGACGTTGCAGTTTTAATGCAAGTTCAGCTATCACGGTGCCAAACACCCTGGCGCCGTATGTAAATAGCACGGCGCCAAAGAGCCTAGCGCTGAGTCGTTCAACTACGGCGCCAGGGTCTTTGGCGTCATAAGAGGCGCCAAAGGGCCTGGCGCCGTAGTTGCGTACCTCGGCGCCAGGACCTTTGGCATTGTACTACCTAAATCTGCAGAAAAAACATCAAATTTTGCTGTTTTTTCTGCAAAACACATGCACATACACACATACACAACATTCACATATCAAATAGCTGAATACCTAAATAACAACATCACATAACTATCAATAAGTCTCAAAACATCACATAACAGGTCTCAGCGCACAAAATAGTTAGTCTCACTGCCTTTTGGCCCTTGGCCAGAGCATCAGTCCCTGGAGTATACGTGCTCAGGGGACAGGCCGAACGACGAGGCCACTGCGAAGCCTGAGTAGATGGTGCGTCGGGCATCTGCGACATTCCAATCTCGTCGTGGGTAGATGCCTCCTCGTCCTCGTGCTCCTCCTCATCGTCATCCTGCTCCACCTCATCGTCGTCGTCTTCATCGCCCTGACCGAAAGTCGGAGTGCGTGACGAGCTCCTCGTGGACTGGTGCCTGCCGACGTGTGATGATGAGGCTGCAGCGGCTGAGGCTCCCGAGCGCTGGGAGGCCGCCAGTATGATCACGTCCGAGTTTGCGCGGCAGCCACAATGACCTGCCGCCCGACTGATGCAACGTCTAAGTCTCTGCAAGTAATGATATGTCATAATAATATACATGCTGAATGGATCTAACTTAACGAATTATCTTCGTACCTTCAGGAAGTCCCTTAGGCGGCTCTCGCTGTCCAGGCCGCCAACTGGGTAGCTAGAGCCTCATCGATCTCGTGCACCGAGGTTCGGAGAGAAGTCTCCTAAAGAAATAAGGAAACATAAATAAATGCGAGATAAACGTATTGAACTAAAGTATTGCAAATATCATGCTTTCCGTACCACTCGATCGAGAATCGAAGCAGCCTCGACCACTGTGCCCTCCCTCGCACGCCTGTTGTACGCAGTGTCCTCGTCCTCGGACGAAGCGAGGTCCGCGTAGTCGACATCGGTCCACTGCTGCCTCAGCCTGTAGCGGGTGGCAGTGTGATACCAGGACAAGTAATCCCGGAAACTGGCGTTGGTGTGGGGGGTATTGTCCCGCTCGCAGTTGTCCTCCATCCTCCTCCACCACTGGACGTATTCTCAGTGGTGATGAGCGAAGTCTGTCACCTTTCGTTGGCGGACCCTGTCGAACCTGTACATATAGCAGATGTTAACAATAGGTGTTAGAGTAAGAACCAATAGAATTCTAAATGAAACAAAAATTGTAACTTATTGGTGCAAATCAACAAAAGTCGAAACCTCCTCAGGGGGTAGAACTGCACGAGGCCAAATTGGCGCGCGACTCTGTGGGGGAGGTAAATCTCCACGGCGTAGAAGCAAATCAACGGACACCTCATGCTCCAAATGTGATAGTCCTTGTGGCACATGGTGCTTAGCGGTAGAGCTAGAACCCGTGCCTCGGAGTAAGGCTGCCACGAGACCTAGTAAGCAAACACACAGGCAAACACACGATTAGCCATGTACAAAAACCAAGAACTGTAGGAAAAATAAATGCATTATCATCGTGGGAGACAAGGTGTCCAACTCGTTGCTATAATCCACGTACGCTCGCTGAGTGGTCGCGAACGGGACTGAGACGCTATCCCACACGTACGCCACAGTAGGGCCGAGGTCGTCCACACCCTCTAGATGCCAAGGCTGCGCCTGGAACACTCGAGGGCGCCCCACATGAATGCGTGACCACATCCACACCTGCAGGAGGAAGACGCAGCCACCGAGCGCCGACTGGCCGCCCTGCGTCTGCAGGCATCGCACAACTGACGGTAGAGGAACGAGAGGACCGCTGAGCCCCAGCTAAACTTTCTAGCGTTGACCTAGTCCTGGAGGTCGTGGATGTACATCCACGAAGCTGCGTCCCCCGTGGCGTCCGGGAAAAGCATGGTCCCGAACATGTGGAGGACCCAAGCTCGGCAGTGGTAGTTCACCATGGCGTTGTCCGTGTCCTCAGGGCATATACCAAAGGTAGCCCGCAACCAGCTAATGTGGACCCCCGAGACACGGCCTCACCTAGCATTCTCTGGGACAGGAGGCAATGGCGTGCCCAGGAAGGCCTCCACACGTGCCCTTCAACCCCTAGACACCGCCGGCCCGACCACCAGCTGTACCCTTATGTCCAAGTATCATCGCCACGTCCTGCAGCGTGACGGTCATCTCCCCACAGGGAAGGTGGAATGTGTGAGTCTCTGGCCTCCACCTGTTAATAGTACACGGAGAAAAGAATTAGTTACGTACATAAGAATACAAAAACGAAAACAAACGGACCTGATAGAGAAAATGCACCTGTCGATAAGTGCGGTCAAAGCTACAGGGTTAAAGACCGGCATGCCCCGGCGCAGTAGGTTAGCGACCGTGTGAAGGCCAGCATGGCAAAGCAGTGGGGTGTAGCGGTTGTCGTAGACCATCAAGTGGAACCCATCATGGGTTCGAGGACGAAGTATGGGAATCTTCTGGAAAATACTTTAAAAGTTAGCTGCGTGATGAAAACACATGTAACATGAGAAAAATACATTTCGATAACACACGTACCTGGCCGTCCTCCGTGAGCTTGCCGTGGTGCTCCCTGTCGTAGAACTCGACCAGCAACCGGTACCTCGCCATCCTGTGCATTCAGAAATACGTTAATGATAAGAATAACAAAATACGCTAATGATAAGAATAACAAAATATGTAAAAATTATACTCTCTAAACCTAACGCCGCTCTTCAATGCCGTACTCTTTCAACCACATCTTCAATACCGACATATCCTCAAAGACATAACCCTTGTGGATTATGATACCAGCCCCAGGCCTAGGTACGTCCCTCTGCGTTTGCCCTCCTATCCTCAAAGTCAGGGCATGTACCTCAGTCGAATCAGCCGCAACAACAAAATGCTAAAACTATTAACGAAAACCGGTATACCATATCGGATAAACTCAATTACTAATACCACTAATCACTAATTTCTCTCCAACATTCATCACTTCTACCAATTTCTAAACATTCATCAATCTCACTCAAATCATACCCTAAAAACGAATCTACACTCATGACTACTCTTGCGTAATCTATTGCAAATCCAACCTAAAACCGAGTCAAATTCAAGTAATTTCATCTAGGGTTTTAAATCTCACCCCACGAAATGTACCTCAAATAATCCATATCTATTGGAAAAAAATCAAAGGAGGGGAGGGAGTTCACCTTGCTTGCTCGGTTTGGAAGCAAAATCGTGAGAAAAAGTAACGGATTGGAGTGGATTTGGAGGGGGAAGAGACGGGCGGCGGCGAGCTACTCTGTCTGTTCACACGGATGAGTGAGGGGGTGGGGCCGGGGGCTGTGCTCGGGCTTAAGTCCTAGAGCACAGTGTCACGGCCGTTAGCGCCGTTGTTGCATAGCACGGCGCCACGAGTTTTGACGCCGTGCTTTGCCATCGTGGCTCCTACGTGTCCACGCACGGTGTCAAAGTATATGGCGCCGTGCCATGTACCCTGAACGCCATATCTTTTGGTGCTGTGATAGGGGGTCCATTTCTATAAATCTTTTCTTTAGGGGTCTATATGTAAAAAACTTTCAAATTTTAGGCTAAAAGCAAAAATTTTACGCGGAGCGAGGACTTCACGGCGGCTTGTTTATATTCACGTGCGGCGGACCGAGGACTTCACGGCAGCTTGTCGGACGAGACGACGCGCTTGTCGGACGAGACGACGCACGTGAGACGCTGCTGTAGATGCGATGACGCGAGCGAAGAAGATAGCCGCCCGATGGCGGCGGACCGAGGACTTCACGGCGGCTTGTTTACACCTTCCGCGCGGACGAGACGACCCGCGTGAGACGCTGCTGTAGATGCGATGACGCGAGCGAAGAAGATAGCCGCGCGATGGAGGGATGACGGACGGATGATCACAGCGCCGCCGACCGTGACAATTCCGAGGACGGAGCGTCGGAGACGAAGGACCAAGTAGTCGTCATGCCGTGCGCGAGACGAGGACGTTCGAGACGTCGACTTTGCTTCCGCGCGTGCGTGCCGTCGTATGCTCTTGCCCCAATGTTACGTTTTCTAGAATGATTTTACTAAGATTTTTGGCTTTATTCCTTTTTATGGTAGCGCTCACAATGATGTTATAAGAGCATCTCCAACCGTATGAGCTAGTTACTAACTCTAAGACAACTTCTCTAATAGTACTAACTTTTAGCACATAGCTCATAATATAAATAGCCTCACATGACACTCTCACATAATCTTGAAATGTGTGTATGAGACTAATTCTTGATTAAGAGCTAGCTTTTCTCTCTCTTCTATTAAAATATGAAATAATATGCTTAGAGCTAGTTCATAAGTTACTATTGGAGATGCTCTAAAACTAGATGGTAGAGATCTATTTATAGACCCAAGCGATCCACTTATTTTCTGGTATACCATGAGACTCCTAAACCATGTCACCACCACGATCAAACATACCAGTTTAATGAGTCTAAAATATATTAGTCCCTAGCATATATGTATGAGTCATGTGTCATGATCAAATTGTTTATAAGATCAATTTCAATCTGATCATGTGGATCAACAGCCTGTAGAGCCAATCCTGCGAAACAAACCCAGTTATTCTACTCTGTGTTGTATTTGGGTTAAACATATGCATACGTATTAAATTTCAGTAGACTCGATCTCAGTAAATATGTGTATCATATTCCAGCACAAGTGTCCTTGGCACCTCGAGTATTAATTTATTGAGTTAAATTCCACATCAAATTATTCCCTGTCACTTATATTAATAATATGAATAATTTTATATTAGGTTAAATAGATAATAATCACAATAAATATTAAAAGCCACGTAAAAATTCTAACACTGCGTGCCCCAAAGTAGACCCGGTTACCGCGTTAACTAAAGCCATTCTAACACTGCGTGCCCCAAAGGCCAAAGTAGACCCGGTTACCGCGTTAACTAAAGCCACTCTACTCAAACGTAATACGACGTTTGATCAACTGGAATACAACTGTGAGCATAGACATGCACACCGTACGCCGTTTTTAAATTGGCTGGAATTGCAAGGTTTTCGGGAAAGTAAGTAAGAAACAGCAAGATTTGCGAGCTTCAGAGGAAAAAATCAGCAAAATTTGTTGCGTTGAAGAGCGCAACTCAAAACTCCAATCGTAGCGCCAAAACTAGAACTGTTCGGTAGCTATTTTTTTTTACATTCAATCCTCGGACGCCTATTTATACAAAACTAGCCTCTCTATGAACTCGATAAACGTCTGCTTATACAAAACTAGTCTTTCTTTAAGCTCGATAGCCACGGTAGAAGACCTCAATAGCATCTTGCTGAGTCACCACAAATCGGCAAGTGGCCGACACATCACGATTAGTACCAATGCTACATGATTAGTACTAATTAGTATAATTAACACTAGTTAATTACTAAATAGCATAATTAACACTAATTAATCACTGCTAGCACTAATTGGCATAATCAACATAATTAATCTCTAATTAGCATAAAGTAGCATAATTGATACTGATTAATTACTAAGCAGCACTAATTAGTATGATTTAACACTAGTTAATAACTAATTAATGCTAATTAATAACACTCGTCACTGTTAGTGTTAATTACATTCAATTAATGTTAATCTAAAACTAATTATCTGCAGATTTTGGGGCTCAGCAGTAACTAGTTTATGATTAGCACTAATTAAATACGATTGGCATTAATGGTGGCTAGTATTAATTAATTGGTGGTAACTAGTTGTTAATTTAGTGTTAATTAGGCTATTTAGTGTTAATTAGTGATTAATTATGCTATTTAGTGCTGATTAGTAATTAATTATGCTGATTAGTGCTACTAGTACTTAATTAGTGTTAATTATGTTACTTAATAATTAGTTAGTTTTTAATTAGTGATTAATTATGCTTATTAGTACTAAATCATGCATCATTAGTGCTACCCGTTAATATCTGGCCACCTGCTGATTTGTGGCGGCTCATCATCGAGATGCTGCCGAGCAAATGTCGAGCTGATGTACGATATTTGCTTGCGGTGATTATAGAGTTCCGGGATAATGTTTTATTTGTATAAATGGATGCCCTAAATTTGAAAAAGAAAAAATGACTACGGTCTGTGTGAACAGTTCGCAAAACTACCGTAGCTACGTGGGGGGGAACTGCGGAGCCATGCAGGCAGAATTTTGAGGCGCCACGTCATGCGGGAGATCGGCCGCGCGCGCGTATAAATACTCACCTTGCGCTACCTCTCTTGGCACAACTTCCGCGCCTCTTCCAGGCCACTACTATACTGTCTCCTCATCACCGGCAAGCAGAGCGCTCGTTAGAACCGAGCACCTCTCCGGCAACATGGGCGCTTCTGGCGAGCCACTGCAGTTCGGCCGCCTCGAGCCGGGCTCCGCGCCGGTGCGCGTCACAGCGAACGGCACCAAGGCGTACCCTCCCGCGAACGGCACCAAGGCGTACCCTCCCGCGAACGGCATCCCGCGCCGCGCCGTGGGCGGGTGCGGCTTCTCTCCCCTGATATCGCCACCACGCAAGGCACGTGCCGACGAGGACTCCTCGGACGATGAGCAGGAAGACTGGCGCAAGCTGTACGGCGCGCACCTGCAGCTCGATGTGGAGCCGGCGGTGCGCGACCCGCGCGACGAGGGCACCGCGGACGCGTGGGTCGATCGCAACCCATCGCTCATCCGGCTCACGGGGAAGCACCCGTTCAACTGCGAGCCGCCGCTGGCGCGGCTCATGCACCACGGTTTCATCACCCCGGCGCCACTGCACTACGTGCGCAACCACGGCGCCGTCCCGCGGGCGGACTGGTCGACGTGGACCGTCGAGGTGACGGGCCTCGTCAAGCGGCCCACCCGGCTCACCATGGACGTGCTGGTGAACGACTTCCCCGCCGTGGAGGTCCCCGTCACGCTCGTCTGCGCCGGCAACCGGCGCAAGGAGCAGAACATGGTGCATAAGACGGTGGGGTTCAACTGGGGCCCCGCCGGCGTGTCCACGTCGGTGTGGCGCGGCGCGCGCCTCCGCGACGTGCTGCACCGGTGCGGCATCATGCCCCGCAAGGGAGGCGCGCTCAACGTGTGCTTCGAGGGCGCCGAGGACCTCCCCGGCGGCGGGGGTTCCAAGTACGGCACCAGCATCACGCGCGAGTGGGCCTTGGACCCGTCGCGGGACATCATGCTCGCGTACATGCAGAATGGCGAGCCGCTGCTGCCGGACCACGGCTTCCCCGTCCGCGTCATCATCCCGGGTTGCATCGGCGGCCGCATGGTCAAGTGGGTCAAGCGCATCATCGTCACCACCGCCGAGTCCGACAACTACTACCATTACCGGGACAACCGCGTCCTGCCGTCCCACGTCGACGCCGAGCTCGCCAACGCAGAAGGTAAATTAACCAACCAAACTACATCTATGAATTACCACGCCGTGTTCCATCGCTTTGATGCGTGGCGAAATGTAACGACTGATCTAATTAATCATACAAATGTTCTGGCCGGGTTGTGCAAACGCGCAGCGTGGTGGTACAAGCCGGAGCACATCATCAACGAGCTGAACATAAACTCGGCAATCACGACGCCGGGGCACGGCGAGATCCTGCCCATCAACGCCACCACGACGCAGCGCGCCTACACCATGAGGGGATACGCCTACGCCGGTGAGTCCATACCTTCGGCCCTGACTTGCCTTACCTTCGGCTGTGGCTTAGAGCCACTGATTCTTGTAAGTCGATCTGTGGCCCTTTTTCGCTTTTAACTTTGACTTCTACGGGCTCGTTTCCACCGTCTACCACCTTCTCGGAAAACACAAACAAACCCATCAGCTAAAGTAAAAAGGTCATCAGCAGGGCTAAGAACAGGCAGGGATGACGGCTTTTATACTTCATTTTGCATTTTACCTACGTTAGTCTTTGTCTAAAAAAACATTACGTAGTCCGAAAAGCCTTTGATGTTACATGCCTTGAAAAATCTACGGTGCTTTTGCCTTTTAAAAGACACAACCTGTCCCCTCAATACCATTTGAAATACTAATGCCAATAATCTAACCCAACAAATATCTTGTGCATTCTCTTTATCGTAGACCTACCAAATTAACAAGTTTACCTTAATTAAAAAAGAGTAACATCTTAGGGTTGCTAGGTCATTTGCCCAAGTGAAATGAAGTGATGAAGAAAATCTGACTGGTGGTATCACATAGGGCCATTTACAAAGAGGACCATTTTTCAAACTTATTTATTTTCTGAATAGATCACCGTAAGACTCTTAGCAATTTGCGTCCAAAAAAGAACCTCAATCTGTGCAACCTTGCTCCTTGTCTCATGGTTCATTTTATTAGAATAAAGTTGTGACTTGTCTCAAACGGGATGAACATCTAAACCGGCACTGAAACCGGAGCACACACCGATTTGTTCTACAAGGAACGTACATATTTTGTTGACAACCTGCCTCGGTTCATACAATAGCATAATCATTAATCTCCCCTCATGCATGCAGTATATATACATGATGCAGTAACGCATCTCCTTTTGCTAACACCGAACAATTGACTATTGAGAAAGCATAGTAAGGACTTATATAGAAACACCCAAATGAAAAGACCAAGCATGTAGCAGCTTAGGATTATGGTCCTGTTCTTTTAATATACAGTTGATAACTTTTAGCTACGATTGATGATTTTATCTGTGCTTTTTGAGACGGCAGTAGAGGGCGGAGACGTCGACGTGAACAGCCCACACGATTTTGATTTTGAAAAGCTGTTTAAAGAACCTGCGCGCGTCGAAAAGTTACTGTCGTACATGAGTGAAGCTACAATCGAATACTTATAGAGTTACTACCCGTTGTATAGTGTTACAATTGACAATAATTCTATATATGTTTGGCAGTAACTTCATTCGCACACGGTAGTAACTTTCCGGTGCACATTCTGCGCCTGAGCCTAGAATAGCAATTTTATATATACATACACGCATGCACGTGCGCGCACACACATATATACGTATACATATACATATATGTACATGTACGTATACATATACATATATATGTATATATACATATATGTATACGTATATACATATATATACATCTACATATATACGTGTATATATACGTATATACGTATGTGTATATATACGTGTGTGCGTGTAACAAAATGAAAGGTAGTAGTAGATAATATTAGGACTCAAGTCTTCAAGAGCAATAGATACAGCTAGACAAAAATAATAGAGTGCATAATAATAGGATTTCACAGACCGTAGATAACATAAATGAAATGACTTGGGCGTCTAATTTAACTTCCATGGCTTCTCCACACGGTTGGAGTATGCTGTTGTTGGGTTGGGCTGTATCGAGTAGGTATTGCTAGGGTATCGGAGGAGTACCGGTTTGTTTTTCTATTTTTTAAATAAAGAATAGCTCGATACTCCGATGTATATCAGTGCAGTATCGAAGGAGTATTGGTATCCAATACCGGCAGGCCCTTACCAATAGCAGGAGCAAAGTGCACAGCCACCCCAAGTTAGGGGCCTCTAGTTTCGATTTATCTTCAATTACTAGTTGTTAATATCTCAAGAAAAATTACTATTACTCCTGCAGTCATCCCCCAGCGAAGATGGCCCTGGGCTGGAGGCAATTGGAATCCAAGTATCCAACATGTATACACTGAATCTTCTGGCGTCAACAGAAACGTGTCAAATCCGAATACGTGCATGCAGAAGCCGTCACATTGTTAGATATAATATTGACTAGTTAGTTAAGTGTTTAGACATGTTAATTAGTTCGATGATCACATGGCTTGATGCATGTGGTGTGGTCGTGTGTATGAGCCTGTTGCATGTGTCTAGATAAGTTTGCCTGGCACTGTGTACCGCTGGTGAGCGTGGTGTTGGTTGAGACGTGCTTCATCAACGTCGACCAGGTCTTGCATGAGTTTGTTATTTGTGTCCCCGTTTTAGCCAGCACCGAGTGGAGTCAGGTGCGCAGGTCTTTCGGAGCACCCGTAGTGTCAGGTAGTTTGGTGCATGAATAAACTGAGATAAGAACGAGAAAAGGTGAGCGTCGACACCAGAAAAAACTCTGTGTTTCTTGAGTCCAGCTACTACTTGTTTGAGAGCTTCCCTTGAAAGTGGAGCTGCTGTGTAACATATGCTTTCCTTTGAGAGCTTCGCGTTGCTCCCGAGAGTCCACATAGCGTGAGAGAGACACAGAGTAGCGGACTAGTTTCTGGTGACTTCCAACACACATGCTAACAGTAACATTTTTTTATTACAAAAATCCATGCTAGTGCACGGTAACCGACGGCTCTTTTCTGTCGTGTTTTTGGTAGGCGGTGGCACGAAGGTGACGAGAGTGGAGGTGACGCTGGACGGCGGCGAGACATGGCTGGTGTGCGCGCTCGACCACCCGGAGAAACCCAACAAGTACGGCAGGTACTGGTGCTGGTGCTTCTGGTCCGTCGAGGTCGAGGTCCTCGACCTCCTCGGCGCCAAGGAGGTCGCCGTCCGCGCCTGGGACCAGTCGCTCAACACCCAGCCCGAGAATCTCATCTGGAACCTCATGGTACGCACGCATGGCGGCATGGCATGGCACATTCATCGATCTCCATGACACCTATAACAATGGCGTACGTGTCATTGATTTGGTGGACTTAATTACGTGATTCCGATGCATGGTTGGTTTTTGCATGGCAGGGGATGATGAACAACTGCTGGTTCAAGGTGAAGGTGAACGTGTGCCGGCCGCGCAAGGGGGAGATCGGGCTCGTGTTCGAGCACCCGACGCAGCCGGGTAACCAGACGGGCGGGTGGATGGCGCGGCAGAAGCACCTGGAGACGCCCACGCCCTTGATGAACACCACCGACGGCAAGCAGTTCACCATGTCCGAGGTGCGCAAGCACGCGTCGCAGGACTCGGCGTGGATCGTCGTCCACGGCCACGTCTACGACTGCACCGCGTTCCTCAAGGACCACCAGGGCGGCAGCGACAGCATCCTCATCAACGCCGGCACCGACTGCACCGAGGAGTTCGACGCCATCCACTCCGCCAAGACCAAGGAGCTCCTCGAAACCTACCGCATCGGCGAGCTCATCACCACCGGCAATGGCTACAGCTCCGACAACTCCGTCCACGGCGCGTCCAACCTCTCCCACCTCGCCCCCATCAGCGAGGCCATCAAGGCCCCCGCCCCCGTCGCGCTCTCCAGCCCGCGCGAGAAAGTCCCCTGCCGCCTCGTCGACAAGAAGGAGCTCTCCCGTGACGTCCGCCTGTTCCGCTTCGCGCTGCCGTCCTCCGACCAGGTGCTCGGCCTCCCGGTCGGCAAGCACATCTTCGTGTGCGCCAACATCGACGGGAAGCTGTGCATGCGGGCGTACACGCCGACGAGCATGGTCGACGAGAACGGCCATTTCGAGCTCCTTGTCAAGGTGTACTTCAAGAACGAGCACCCCAAGTTCCCCAACGGCGGGCTCATGACCCAGCACCTGGAATCGCTCCCGATTGGCTCCTACATCGACGTCAAGGGGCCCCTCGGGCACGTCGAGTACACCGGCCGCGGCAATTTCATGATCAACGGCAAGCCGCGGCACGCGCGCCGGCTGGCGATGATCGCCGGCGGGAGCGGGATAACGCCGATGTACCAGGTGATCCAGGCGGTGCTGCGCGACCAGCCGGACGACGAGACGGAGATGCACCTCGTGTACGCGAACCGGACGGAGGACGACATCCTCCTGCGCGACGAGCTCGACCAGTGGGCGGCCGAGTACCCGGACAGGCTCAAGGTGTGGTACGTCATTGGCCAGGTGAAGCGACCGGAGGAAGGTTGGAACTACAGCGTCGGGTACGTGACGGAGGACATCCTGCGGGAGCACGCGCCGGAGGGCGGCGACGATACGCTCGCGCTCGCCTGCGGGCCGCCGCCGATGATCAAGTTCGCCATCTCGCCCAACCTGGAGAAGATGAAGTATGACATGGCCGATTCTTTCATCGTGTTCTAAATTTCGTAGCAGCCGGCCTATTATCTTGGTACGTATTGTACGTACGTATGTATTAGACAGACCATGCATGCATGGGAAGGATTACATGTTGCACACTTGTACTCTCGCTCTCCTAGAGTACATAGGCCATGCTATTTGGCCCTCTCAGAACGTCGAGTATTTGCAGTTCTGAGCAGGCTGTAATTATTCCTTCCTGTATACGAGTGTGTAATTAGATAATTATTACTATTGCTGCTTTTAGCCTTGCGACGGAAGGACCTAATTATGTATTGAGCAGTTTTTCTATGATTTTCTCTCTAATAAGAGTAGCGCTAATCTTAAAGTAAATAAAAAGATAAATAATATTTAAAAATTATGCAAATCACTTTTGAGAAAAACATAGAAACACCTTTTACACGTATTATTAATTGTTTGAAGAGAGAGAAATACAACGAGTTCTGGATTGTGTACTTGTATATCGCGCTCTGAAACGACTGGTTCTGAAATTTTTGAAACCTTGAATTGCCTATGAGCCTTGTTTATTTGGGTCTAAGCTTAAGCTTAAAAGCAAAAAAAAAAAAACTAAAGCCCAAATAAACAGATGACTTTTTAATTGGGCTTTAAAAGCCTAAGACATCCAACAACTATAAACTAAAAGTCAGTCTAATAATATTTTAGACTTTTGCCGATTGAATTTGGGTGCCTGCCACCTAAGTTACTACGAAATTACCCCCAAACCCCTCCTCATTTCTCCGCCCCTCCTCCTGGCCAAACTGGCTCTTCTTCTCTCATGCCACTGCACTTCGTTTGCTCCCTCACTAGCAGTCAGCATCGACAACCCCGCCTCCCGATGCCGGTCCTCCTTCCTCAAACCACTGTCTTCCACCCCGGCCTCGACGCTGCCACCCTCCTCTGCACCCACCACCATCTCACCAAGGCCGCCAAGTGCTCCTCCTGCCCCTTGGCCTTCGTGCCCCTAACCTCCTCCGCCGATGACCCCTTTTGCGGGACCAGCGAGTCTACTCCCCAACATCCAAATCTAGAGGATGAGAGGTTGGACGGTGAGGATCATCTCCAGATTAGCAACGGTGAGGCCAAGGAGGGCACATCCACATGGGGCAGCTCGCAGATGGGGGCAACGGTGGGCTGTTGGAAGGGGAGGCCTAGCCGACTAGGTGTAGATGAGGATAGATGATCTTTTTTCATTTTTCTCTCTTTTTCTGAATCATGAGTATTGACGAGGATAGAATAATCCTCAAATTAGTATGTCATTATATTTCTTGAATATACCCCTTATTAATAGGGGAAAAGTTCCTCACGATAGTCGTAAGTCTTACTGCGATTACCCCCTGGTCGTAAGTCCTTCGACGACTATGTACTCATAAGTCTTACTGCGACTACTCATTGGTCGTAAGTCCTTCTAGGACCATGTAGTCATAAGTCTTATTGTTATAAGCCCCTGGTCATAAGTCCTTCTACGACCACAAAGTCGTAATCTTACTACGATTACTCCCTATTTGTAAGTCCTTCTACGACCACGTAGTCATAAATCTTATTGCGACTACTACCTAGTCATAAGTCCTCCTACAACCACGTAGTGAAAGTTATCTTGTGACCACCTTATGGTCATGAACCTTCCTTCGACCAACCTATCTCTGACCAACTTGTCTACGACGACCAACTATATCGTTGATTCATTTGATAAGGTGGTTAGAACACGCATTTATCCAATAATCGCACACAATCTCTATCTGACAACTGCCACACAGTGACGGCCACTACATCTCTCTGATAATAACTTCCATCAGACGGTTATCACCCGAAGTATTAAGGCATCTGCTAGCGCGGGACAACTACCGTCACTTCACCAGCTATATAAAGGTTGACATTGGAGAAGGAAGGGAGTACATTCTGATCCACGCAAGAGACCGTGTTGACTCTTTTTCGCATTACACAGTTGTAATCATTTCTTCTGTTTAGTAATCGCACATGTTGTAGGACTATTATGCTCTCAAGAGAAGGCTCAAACCTGTATAAAAATTCCTGTGTCTCTACTTTACATGGGCATACACTGGGTCTTCTAAGAGTTTCCCTGAATCCAAACAAATCATACATAAGATCGGTATTGAAACACCGACAGTTGGCGCCGTCCATGGGGGTCCTTCTTCCAAGACTCTGGTAATTTTCTCGTCGGCAAGTTTCTCTTTTTTTCGCTTGATGTTCTCAGGGCAGATGAGTGGAATGAGGAGAATTAGTTCGACTTGGCTGACTATGAGCAGACGATGCTTGCTTCCGATGGTGAGGCCATCTCAGGAGATCCATCCTGGTATCTCGGAGACCACACTACAAAAGAGGCCGAAGGAGGATCTTCATTCCCCATAGCAATACTCCAGACAGAGGAACTAGTTTTCCCTTATGGCCAGGGTCAATCCGACCACGAACAGGACTCACAACACGACAATGGGCCTGCCCTCAAGTGTTCGAGTCCCTCGGTGACCGCTCGAGCGGTTTCAGTGAGCCCTGGAATATGTAATTCCAGGAATTTGTCATCGGCTGATGGTCATAACTCACCGGTGGAACCTACAAAGAAAGTGGCTAGGCTCCCTACGAGTTCGCTTGTCCCTTCGTAGAGTACTCATCCAACCAGAGACAGTTTAACACAGAATACCCCTTCCTGGGATTCAATAGGTTCATGCCTGAACTCCAAGCGGTGTGCTAGCCACTGCGGTTTTGACCAAAAAACCAGGAGAGATTTGATGGGTCCCAAAATCCCATCGAGTTCCTTCAGATCTACACGACCGTGGTTCGAGTAGTGGGAGGTGGAGACCATGCTATGGCGAGCTATTTACCAACTGTACTTGAGGGATCCACTTGTTGTGGTTGCTCAATCAGCCATTCCAGTCAGTCCATTCATGGCAGTATCTCTGTGATATTCTATTGGCCAACTTCCAGGGCACCTACCATTGCCCCAGGAAAGAGGAGAACCTGTACCGGATGCGGCAGAACAGCAACGAGACCCTACAACAATTCATCAAGCACTTCAGTCGGGTTCGTAATTTAATTTCGGAGGTTTCTGACATTTCTATCATTAGGGCATTCAAGCAGGGCGTCCGCAATAGGAGGTTCACAAAAGATGTTACCTTGAATCCTTTGACTACCGTCGCCGAGCTCTTTAAGATGGCCGATTGATATGCGACTGCTGCTGAGGCGGTTGAAGGGACTAAAACCATTGATTAGATAAACCGAAGTTCTGAAGAGGAAGGTAAAGGTGGTAGGAGAAAGAGGAAGGCCAGGAAGTCCAAGAGCAAGGCCAAAGGTTAGCAGCCTCGGGTCAAGACCTCAAAGGAAGTCTTGGCCGTAGGCAATGAAAAGCCTTGGAACCCTAAACAATGCTCTGATCGAAAGTATAACAAACTTAGGTGGTGCCCTTTCCACAGGAGAGAAGGGCACGACCTTCGCAATTGCTGAGTTTTGTGACAAAAACTCGAGGATTATTACTTCGGCAAAGGGCCATTCCCTATACTTGATGAGTCAAGGCAAACAAGTGGTCGGAAGCACTTTGAAGAGGACAAGGAGATGCTATTCTAGGATCCACAGCATACCGTCAAGCACATCTATGGAGTATCTTCAGTGTACGAGTCAAAACGACAATATAAAACTGTCGAGTGTGAGGTAAACTCCAATGTAAGGAAAAGTTCATTGACCCTTCCCTTGTCAGTTATCTTCTGAAGTGGTCAGAAATTACTACTTCTTTTGAGGAAGTCGACTGTCCGACCCCATAACTCAACCCGGCCAGTTTTTGATTATGGTCGAACCCACCATCAACAATTGTCGAGTAAATCAAGTGTTGATCGTGAGTGGTAAGTCTTTAAATATCTTGTTTGTAGGTGCTCTGGATGATATGCAAGTTCCTTGTACCAAAATAAAACCACTACGATATTTATTTCATGGGATCGTACCAGGATCTTTAGCCAAGCCCTTGGCCAAGTTTTTCTACTTGTTAGTTCGGTCTAACAATCGGTCTAATATGTAAGCAAAGTCTTACATGGCCTATGGAGCACTTCCCTCAGGTCCAAAAATATTCATATGCCTTCCTCATGTCTTCGAGGAGCCTAAGGCATTGTTTTCAGGTGCACGAAATTGTTGTGCCACCTGAGTTTCATTTAGGAGAGGTCCTCCAGTACAGGGAAACAGTGAGGCGCATGGCCCAAATGGATGGTTAAATCCTAGATCTTGGTAGACTTTTATCTCCAAATGGACAAATCCTAAACCTATTCAGAATCCCCAACATTACGCTACCCACGGTGTGTGGACGATGTACTTCAACGAGTCACTTACACTAAGTGACTTGGGGGCTGGGGTGGTCCTGGAATCTCCCACGGGAGAGACATTAAAGTATGTCATCCAATTGCTCTTTTCGGCCACTAACAATGTGGTTGAGTATGAAGGTTTGTTGGCTGGCATATGAGCCGCTAAAGCGTTCGGGATTCGCCGACTACTCATAAGAGGAGACTCTAAACTTGCCGTGAATCAGGTCAGAAAAGGGTATCGATGCTCGAGTACGACCATGTCTCAGTACTTGTTAGAAGTACAGAAGCTTGAAAAATACTTTTTTAGTTTTGAGTTATAGTATATCCCTCGAAAGGATAACTTCCTCGTAGACTAGCTGGCTCGGATAGGTTCTTCCTAATCACAAGTATCACCGGGGGTCTTCCTGGAATAGCTCTAGAAGTCGTCTTTGGTCGAAGTACCGGGAACAACCCCTAATGAGACATACTCTTTAGAGTACGAAGATACGTGGATAGCTCCCATCTACAACTACCTTTAGAAAGGTTCAATACTTGAGGATGATCTAGAAGCGGATTGTCTTGCCCGCAAGGCCAGGATGTATACCTTGGTCGACGGAGTACTCTATGAAAAGGGTACTCAATGAGTTCTCATGCGATGTATATCGCAGAAAGAAGGATTAAAACTCCTTCAAGACATATACGGGGGCATTTGTGGAGTACATGCTTCCTATAGAACGTTGGTCAATAAGCTTTTTGATAAGGTTTCTATTAGCCAACAGCCATCAATGAAGCCAGAGATCTGGTTAAAAATATGTACAATGCCAGTTTCATAGCCGGCAAATACACCAACCAGCTCAGGCTCTTCAGACAATTCCACTGTCTTGGCCTTTTGCAACCTGGGGTCTTGATATCCTGTGGCCATTCCCAAGAGCACTGGGGGGCTTTGAGTTCCTTTATGAAGCTATTGATACGTTCACAAAGTGGATTCAAGCCGAACCAGCAGCTGGGATAACAATAGAAGCCGTAAAAAGGTTCATGATGAGAAGTGTAATTACTTGATTTGGAGTCCCAGGTTGGATAATTACAGACAACGGTAAGAAATTTTTTAGTGTGAAATTTCAAGTATTTTTGACAAATTAAGTACCAAACTATGCTTTGCTTCGGTCTCCCATTCTCAAAGCAATGGGGTAGTCGAGCGTGCGAATGGTCAAATAATGCAAGGAATAAAAACCTGAGTCTTCGATCAGCTTGTAAAGCGCTGGAGGGATTGGGTTCAAAAAATACTTTCAGTATTATGGGCAATTCGTACCACTCCTAGTGGGGCGACAGGAGAAACTCCTTTTTTTTCCTAGTTTTTGGAGCCGAGACTATGCTTCCTCCAGAACTAAAGATTCGGTCGACAAGGGTTGAGCATTTTGACAACTACAACCAAGAGCATCTTCGAGCGTACGATATCAACCTACTCGAAGAGAAGAGGAATCAAGCCTTAATCCGATTAACAGTCTATCAGCAAACTATGTATAAGTACTACGATCGTAAGGTCCAACCTCGCAACCTTGCTGTAGGTGACTTGGTATTGAGAAAAATCTAATCTCAGTCTAATCAGAATAAGCTTTCCCCATAGTGGGAAGGTCCTTACACCGTGGTCGAAGTCACACGTTCTGGCTCTGTAGACTTGCTATGGAAGACAACTAGATTCTCTTGAACTCTTGGAGTATCAACCAATTATTCAAATTCTATGAGTAAACATCTCTTACTTTTTCAATAAAGCTTTTAGTTTATGCAAATCTGTGAGACCATGTGGAGGTTACCCCATGTTTGTGATGAGTAATTGACCTCTGCTTTAGAGTTGTGTAAAGGCTGAGTTTGGTTTTTGAGATCTGTGCAGAAGTTTGTTAGCTTTATGACCTCTGTGTTAGTGGTCGTAGGTGCTTTTATGACTTGCTCTTTATGACCATTGTTGTGTGTCTCTGCGATCGGTAGTCATCCTTATGACTTTGAAGTTGGCAGTAGGTTTTACGACTTGTGGTCGGCAGCCAGTTTTATGACTTGGTGGTCAGCAGTAAGTTTTATGACTTGGTGGTCGGTAGTAAGTTTTACGACTTGGTGGTCAGCAGTAGGTTTTATGACTTGGTGGTCGGCAGTTTGGTGGTCGACAGTCAGTTTTACGACTTCGTGGTTGATAGTTGTAGCATTGTCTGGTCGTGGTCGATAGTCATAGGTCTGACTGGCCATGGTCGATAGTCGTAGGTCTATCTGGCCATGGTCGATAGTCGTAGGTCTGTCTGGCCATGGTCGATAGTCGTAGCTCTGTCTGGCCGTGGTCGATAGTCGTAGCTCTGCCTGGCCATGGTCGATAGTCGTAGCTTTGAGTGGCTATGTTCGATGGTCGTAGCTTCTACTGTCCGTGGTCGATGGTCGTAGTGTTCTGCCTATGTGATTGTAGGTTGTAGCGACCGGGTGTGTTAAAGTTGTAGCCGCTGTGAGCATTGGTCGTAGCGATTGCTACGTGGTCGTAGCATCTGTCTTCATAGTCGTAGCAGCCTGTGCGATGGTCGTAATGACTCGCTGAGTGGTCGTAGACAGTAGGAAGTCTTCTAGGGCTACGAGGATCTCATGTCCTATGCATATGAGTGGTCGTAAGTTATTTAAGACCAGTGGTTTACTGGGATTGCTTCTCTGGAATTCATTAAGTTTATGCAAATTGATGATTCTTGGCTATAGTGCGGTGCTATGTGATGCTTTGCTTGTTTGTGATGGTTGTAGGACTTTGGAGCTAGGTCATGGTGAGGCGTGGAAGGATCGGGACTAGACACAGAGAAGTGTTGAGATCCAGAACGGTCAGGAGAAGCCAAAGATGACTAAGGCTGCAAAGTGGTTGCAAGCGTGGTCGGCAAGAAAACAGGAAGCTTCCAGGAAGGTGGCAGAAGGGCATTTTGGTGAATTGCTCAAGACCTGAAAAGGAAGTTGTTCTGTTAAAGGGTGTTTGTCCTGTATAAGTTAACGAGTTGATGTAAGTGGTGTGGATAAGAAAACCCAGTGGTAGGTAGGGGGTTAACGGGTTATCCTCGGCAGCAAGAAGCTATAAAAGGAGTTGGAGAGCTAACTTTCCAGTGAGTCTCTCTGGTGTTCCTGTTTTCTTGCGTGCATTCGTGTTTAGAGTTTGGTGTGGAGCACTTGTGCTCTTGGACCTCCTAGATGGAGTGGCTGTAGACTCATCTCTCAGAGCAATACACTATCTTTGTATCTATATTTATGTTTGCTCGTATGTTTGGAGTTGAGTTGTGTGTGGTCATATCAGTTGTGCTCTCTCTCTCTCTCTCTGTTTTTTGGATGGCTTTTTACTTTCTTGATATGAGAGTTCTGCTTTTGGTTGTTTTATTGATGATCTGACCTACCTGGTGTTGGGAAATCATACTCGAAGCCAGCTTGGCGATTCTATTTCCACTTGCATGGTCTGATTGTCCCCTTATCCTCTTAGTCTCTGTTTTGGGTGGTCTTAGTGAAATCTTGTGAAGCTCTCATTTCAGTTGCTAAGTTTTTAATTAAAGATCAGAGCAACCTCTTGAGATCCTCACCTTCTTGTGTGCAAAGTTTCATGGCTGTTTGATCTCTTAATCAAAAGTTATGCATAGTTTGAATCTTGTGGTCGTGTGTTCTCTGTTCACTTTCTGTTTCTTTCGAGAAGCGTACGACCACGTTCACTCCTTCGACCACACTCAAGTTTCTCACCGCAGTGTTTATATTTCCGAACACGTTGATTGTTCGGCCACTTGTTGGCTTACAACTACGTTGGTCTGGTCTCGGTGGTTGTCGACTAGGGCGATTTACGACCACGTTGTCAGGTATCAACCACATAGTCGGGGTTACGACCATGAGCTTTATTTCCGACCACGGTCTATTCTCTGGTGTCTTTTCTCTGCTGTTCTGGTCTCAGGTGCTATCGACTACCGACCATGTTGTACTTCTGTCAAGTAGTTGGACAGCGATCTCTCGGTCAGTTATCGACCATGTGGTTGAGACTTACGATCACGTGGTAAGTTTTGACCACGTTGTTAGATCTCAACCAGCTCAGTTTTTCTTGTTCTGTTCAGACTGCTTCTCTGATTTTCCAGTGAGACTTCAACTCTAGTCTTCATAGCTCTGTAGCTATTGGAGAAAAGAGTTAAGTGGATACTTGGGGAGAATTTGAATGCCCCATTCACCCCCCTCTGTTGCCTGTCTGGTCCTACAAAATCTTTATTATCTTATGTTTAGTAGAACTTTTGTTTGTTTGTTTGACCACTTCTAGCACATCCAATTTATTTAACTGGTCGGAGAAGGGAACACCACTAGCCAAATCTCTCATCTTTGCATGTGGTCCTCCCTATTAGAAGGAGCTTCCTAGTACCGATTGATTCCCAACACTAATTGATTCCCAACTCTTGCTATCACCACACAACAATTGAGTTGTCTACGAAAATGTTGAATGAACATTCAAGAAGGAATTCTGAGTATTTATATTCTTATCGTTCGTCTTCGATTTCATTCACCTGGTCGAAGGGAAGTAACGACTCCTAGTCAAAGTCTTTTCTCTTTGTATGTGGTCATGCCCACTAGAAAGAACTTTCTAGCACCGACTCATTCTTCTTCTTTGCTACCAGTACATGTAATCGAATTCGATAACGATGGTCGGATGAATCACTTTGCTCTCTGCATACTTCACTTCGTAGTATTTGCTTAGTTTATTCATATAGCTTTATTTCTTAGTTGTAAATATGTTCTCTTTCATTTCATTTTTTATCTTATGAGTATTGATTGCTCAACAAGATAAATTGTAGAAAAAAGAAAGTTCATTCATCACCCAAAGGTAAGTCTTTACAAAGTTGTCATTTACAAGTATTTACAAAGTTATCATTTACGAACTATTCTAAAGAGGGATAGTCGAGTTGTATCTCCTCTGCGACCTTTCGGCCAAAAAGTTCTACTTCCTCTATCAAACGCACTGCATTTGATCTAGAGCAGCCGAAGTCGTGATCGATCTGGCACTAGCCTTGAGTTTTACCAACATTGTCGTAGAGGATTGTCTTTACCGGTAGCTTTATCCTTTCATCCTTTTCTTTTTTGATATGATCCTATGACTACTCTATGGTCGAAAGATCTTTTATGACCACGTAGTCGTAAGTCTTTGTACGACTACTTTATGGTTGTAAGATCTTCTATGACCACGTAATCGTAAATCTTTCTACAACTACTTTATGGTTGTAAGCTCTTCTACGACCACGTAGTCATAAGTCCTTCTACGACTATTCTATAATTGTAAGTTCTTCTATAACCATATAGATGTAAGTCCTGCTACGGCAACTTAATAGTCGTAAGCTCTTCTACGACAGGTATCTTGGGAATCGACTAGGTGGAGTGATTAGAATTCCTATGTTCTTGATGTCTGTCTGTCTTTACAATAAAGCGAAATTACCAAATTAACTAAGCCTATTCCTAGTCGATAAAGGTCGGAAAGGCTCTGCTTTCGACCATATTTTTTGCCTATAACCTCACTTGCTCAAATAAATTACTTTCACTTTAAGCTTTTTTTGGGGGGGGGGCTACATGACGAGGATAAAATAATTCTCAAATTATTACATCATTATATTCCTTGAATATACCCCTTATTAATAGGGGAGAAGTTTCTCAGGATAGTTGTAAGTCTTACTGCGACTACTCTCTGGTCGTAAGTTCTTCTACAACCACGTAGTAGTAAGTCTTACTACGACTACCCCTTGGTCGTAAGTCCTTCTACAACCATGTAGTCATAAGTTTTACTGCGACTACTCTTTGGTCGTAAATCCTTCTACAACTACGTAGTAGTAAGTCTTACTGCAACTACCCCCTGGTCGTAAGTCTTTTTATGACCACGTAGTCATAAATCTTACTGTGACTACTACCTAGTCATAAGTCCTCCTACGACCACATAGTCGTAAATTATCTTGTGACCACCTTATGGTCATGAACCTGCGACAAACTTATCTCTGACCAACTTGTCTACGATGACCAATTAGATCGTCGATCCATCTGACAAGACGGTTAGAACATGAATTTATCCAATAATCGCACACAATCTTTCTCTGACAACAACCGCCACACGATGAATGGCCACTACGTCTCTCTAACAATAACTTCCGTCAGACGGTTATCACCCGAAGCGTTAAGGCGTTTTCTAGCACGGGATAACTGCCATCGCTTCACTAGCTATATAAAAGTTGACGTTGGAGAGGGAAGAGAGGATATTTTGATCCACGCAAGAGACCGTGAAGACTCGTTTTCACATTACACAGTTGTAATAATTTCTTCTACTTAGTAATCGCACAGGACGTATGGCTATTATTCTCTCAAGAGAAGGTCTGAACCTGTATAAAAATTTTCGTACCTCTACTCTACATGGGCATACACTAGGCCTTTTAAGAGTCTTTTCGAATCTAGATAAATCATACGTAAGATCGGTATTAAAATGCCGACAATTATGATTAGGAGATTTTCCTTTTTGCGATTATCACTGGGAGATGTTAATTGCTCTGCGTACGATTTTGTTCATATTTTCGCTGATGCCTGTTTCCATTCTGAAAATTGATGGACATGTCTTTCCAATACAAACCATTGTGGAAATGTCTGCAGTGTTGGATCACTTTTTTTTCTTTCTGAAATGCTCCCTAAAAACATCAACTTCCATTGCTGATGGATGCCTTCAAGGTAAGCATCAGCATAGATGCTTGTCACACTCGCACACGCAGTCATCATATTACAGTGAGCTTTCGTCCGAGGCTATAAGCGTGGTCCAGGCGGGCGCCGCGGCTTCTCGGCCGTCACGAAAGAAATCAAGTTTGAGCTTAAGAAGTAGAGCAGCTTGCGAGCTTGACCTTCTCACGTACATGGCTCAGCGGTCAACATGCTACCCATTAAGACTGCATCACAAAACCCCCGTACGTGGCCTACGTAGCATGGGCTGCTACACTTATTCGAGGAACACGGCTTCTCTGTTCCTTTCTTTCTATCTTCCTTGTGTTTTCATCGATATAGCAAAGATCTAAAACACCAGAAAAATACGAAAAAGACAGAAAAAAATACTCTAAATCTTTATCACATTGATAAAAACACAAGACAAAAAAAGAGAACAGGAAAACCGCGTTCTTATTCGAGAGGGTCAAAATGGCTTTTGGCTTTCCAAAAGCCAAAAGCTTTTCAAACGTGTTAATTGCTCATCATAATTTCTTCTTTTTTATTCCTTTGTAGTATCCGTGAAAATATAACAGTTTTTTATTTTCCTTTAATAGAACGTCTCAATCGAAAGTTAACATCAGCTATAATTACAGCTAAAAACCATAGGCACAAACTGTTTTGAAAGGAGCCTTAATGAGTCTTTTACAACCTCAAGACAATGATACGAATATTTTGTACCTTCCACCATTTACATGATTACAAGTTTTCCGAGTAACAAAGAAAGAAAACCTCAACTCATCTGTGTACATAAACAATGTTATCCCACCCATAACCATGCTTCTGTAAGCAGCAGGAACGTGTATTGTAAGAACACAGATCGAACATAATACAACTTTCAAGTAAGAATTCCCACAAGTAACATAAGCAAAAAAGAATTAATAGTCATCGCAAAGATGAATCTATCGCCATACAAAAAAACAGTAACTTACCTAATACAATTCGACTCCAATTATGGCAAATAAAAATTAAATAAAACTCAATCCTATTAGCACCAAAAGAACTGCTTACAAAACAGGCGTCAGTTAAAGTTACCAAAATCCAGTGAGACATAACATTTGTAGTCTGTAATCACTTGGAAGCCCATATACCCAAAAAAAAAAAAAGCCACCGCTTGTTTTGCGCACATGGGGGGCATTAGCTTTCAGGTCCTCGAGAACACAACTGATCAACAGAGAGCTCATTCCCTCTTTTGGGGTTTCTGAATCTTAACATACGGCAAGAACCCAAAAAGGTGGGTAATGCGGGGCTCCCACTCACGCTGCTGCGCCCGGCAAAACATTAAGAATGTGTTTGCAAGGTACGAGTTAAAACCCATAAGCACATGCCACCATGCGTGCCCCTGCGGGTTGATATACCAATGTGAAAGCTTCTTACAGAAGATGCGATCAAATAGCCAGCAGAGAGTCCCCAGGCATATAGTAAGAACCCACAGCTTTGCGAGCCGCTTGGCAGCCAAGTCTTTAGTCTGTATGTAGTACTTGTACATCCGCGGAATGCAGAGGAGGCAGAGGCCAATGTAATGCAACTTGAATACTACTTGGAATCGCACCAGGAAATGGACTACAGCAAATGCAGCACCGTATAGGAAAAGGAATGTAGGCATGGTACTCCTGTAATGCCAGTCTGGTGAATACAGGACATACAGATATAGGAGGATCTCCCACACCATTGGAGTCTCGTCACTCTGCTGTAGGCTGGAAACAAAACATAACAAAAACAAATTAATATATCACGCAGAGTAAAGCAAACATGTTGCAATTAGCAGATGAGTACAATGAGGTAGCCCAATAAGTCAAAAGGCTATAGCATGTGGGAGGTGTAATTGCTAGGAGATACAGTCAAAGAAATAGGAAGCTTTAGACAGAAGATAAGAACATGCTAAGATTGATAATATGCCAAGATATGCCTATGATAATCTATGAAGCTTGAAAAGTACGACCCTTTACTGGAGAAATTGAGAGAGAAAGAGAGAGGATGATTTCTAGCCTGCAGTCTAGTCCTAGTTACGGGCAAGCATCCACTCTACATAGGTTGTGAAGTACCAATCACTGGCAAAAGAACTACTGATATGTTGATATAATGTACATATCATTTTAAAAAAATAACATACAGTGCAATTCAGTTGATAAGATGGCAATTGATGGTGGCATCATATGACTACCAAACTAAGTTACTTCATTCAGCGTGTAACTGCTAATCTATCTGCCACAATAGATAGCTAAGGTGCCTAGGTTATCCTAGGTTTTCCCAAGGTTCTTAGTGCAAAAGTTAAGCAACAACAAAGTCAGACAACCAGAGAGAAATAAAAAGGGTCCTTCACCAAATGAGCATTGCTGAATGCTGAAATTTAATCATTAAATATAAGAAAAACATTTACAACAGACAAAATTTTGGCGATGACCATCAGAATTCAGAACAGCTGCAGGTGGTGGCCACTGGCCAATCAGCCAGTGCATCACTATAACCATATGTCCCTATATAGAATCCAAAATATTCAAAATAAAACCCTGACAGCAACGAAACATTCTGGCAGTTTGAGTGTGCATGTGCATTTTGAATTTACCACTGGGTTTGTTTAAATTCAAATTTGAATTTTTGAACGTAAAAGTTGGATTCCCTAATGATGTTTACATTGTTTAACACTAATCCAGTGTATTAGGACCTCCCGTGCTTGTCTTGATGCTTTTTGCTATGAATGTATTAGAAATTTTCAATTGTTAATTACCCATAACCCTTTTTTGGGCGGTAACCGTCTGGTTTTTCCGGTTACCGGTTTCAAACACAGTCCAAATTCAAATTTTGCTATTTGAATTTTGCCCGGTTTTTCTCTGGGTTTTCCGGTAACCGGCCGGTTACTGTTACCGCCCCCCCTTGCGGGATTTCCTCCATTAGGGGGATTTCTATCCCTGTGTACATGCCCGCATGTGTGTTGATGGGGCAAAGACAATCAGAATTCAGAACAGCTGTGAGTGGTGGGCAATTAGCCAGTGCATCAGTATAACCATACATCCCAATTTAGAATCCAAAATATTCGAAATAAAACCCTGACAGCAACGAAACATACTGGCAGTGCACAAATGCATGCACGCATGTGTGTTTGATGGGGCCGATGGTCATGAACTTTAACCAAGTAGATATATCATTAAAAAAACTATCACACAGCAAATCATCCAGAGAGCTGTGAAAGCAAAAATAAACAGCACAGCACAACAAAAGAAAAAGATAATGAAAGAAAATTACAGCTAAAAAAGATCAACACTAATTAGATAACATTTCAGTCACCATAGTTAGGGTTCTCAGCTATACTCTTGGTACATAGAGCTGCACATTAAACATAAAGTTGTTTATGTTCAGGTCTTCAAGTGTAATTACACCATACATGTTAAATGAGAATTACAACTACATTTCTTAATATGTACAACTTTGATGTGCTAAAATTACAGTTCACAGTAACCTAAACTGCCTACCAAGTACCAACCACTACAGCAACTCAAAAAAAAAGATTCAAGGAAAAAACAACCATTTTAAACTGATTGCCAAATTAATACACTACACACTTACCAAAACTTGAATTTATCGACTTATAAAGTTCAAATAATACAAGGTGATGGTGATCCTCTTGTGTCTGCAATATACTGTTACTTGGTAACTTCCCAAAGCCAGTCAATTTTCAAAACTAGGAAGAGAATGTCTGTGTCAGGGTTTAACTCTAAGGCCACCTCAAAAATTAAAAGTGGTGCTAACAGAACAGCAAAATAAGTAGAAAAAGAAATGCATTGTACACTTGTACTAGTTTAGACTCCATATAAGCTCGATTGTCACCTATCTAAAAAAGAAACTACTCACTCCATTTCGCAATATTTGTCCATAGCCCACCATGCGCGCAGGCCAAGTATTAAATCTAAGAAAAAGTTATTGAGAAATGACCATACATACCTCTATTAAATGATATATTACAACAACATAACCTCTTCCAAAGCATTTAAGTAGGGGTAGAGAGTGGAACATTGCAATAACTACACTCTTGATTCTCACAGTGGACAAACATTTTGAAATGGAGACTCCCGAGACTATGGACAAACATAGTGAACCAGGGGGAGTATATGGAAAAATAATTCTCTACAATGGTTTATATTAGAATACATTGGAAATTATCATGCCGATGTCCATGTCTTGAGTATGGAGAAGCACAAACAAGTAACGACATAGACACTAAGCAATCTTTTTTTTTTTTGCTTAGTTCTTTTCCACTTATGATTTGTGGCTTATGGTTTATGTTACAGTAACTAGTTTTCAAACGTGCGTTTCTTTTTAAGACAGGATCAACAGAAAATTAGTAAAAAGTGAACAAAATTCAGCTGTACCGGCTAAAATCGTATGCGACTAATTTCTTTTGCATACTGTCTCTCGCGAACAGCCAAAATTCAAAAATTTAAACCATAAGCCATAGCCCAAAAAGAGCCCACCCTTTATATAAAAACGGATAAGTAACCTAAACGAGGCTGCCACCGTAAGAGTAATGTTGCTATCAAAGATATATGGGTGCTTTTTAGAGTAACCAAAATGAGGCTGTCTAATTACACAATATTGTTGTCATAAGAGTTCGAGAGAGAGGCAGGCATTTTGAGCCATCCATTACAATGCAACAATAGAAACTAAAAACGTCACATACATCCACACAAAGGAATGGTGTCTCCAGTAGCCAACAAATTATTCTTGTTTTAACAAAAATAGAATTCTCGAGGTCACACGGGACATACAAGGAGATATCTCTTGGTGTATGCTTTTCGCTAATATGTGGTGTTGGTTGATAAGAGTAGGATAGGTGTTGATAGGAAGCTCGAGTTGTGGAAGAATACCTTAGAATTGAAGGGCTCTAGATTTAGTAGGACTAAAACTGAATATATGAAGTGTGATTTCAGTGGTGCTAGGGCAGATAATGGAGATGTTAAATTGGATGGACAAATAGTGCCTAAAAAGGACACGTGTCGTTATTTGGAATCGATGCTACAGTGGGACGGTGAGATTGATGAAGACGTGAGCCACAAGATAAGAGTCGGGTGGGTGAAATGGCGCCAAGCATCTAGTGTCCTGTGTGACAAAAAAGTCCTTCAAAAGTTAAAAGGGTAAGCTCTATAAGATGGCGATCAGACCTGTGATGCTATATGGAGAAGAATGTTGGGCGACTAAAAGACAACATATACAGAAAATGAGTGTAGCGAGATGAGGATGCTGCGGTGGAACTGTGGTCACACAAAGCGAGATCGCATCCGTAATGATAATATACGTGATAGAGTGGGGGTAGCACCAATTGAAGAGAAACTTGTCCAACATCGCTTATGGTTTGAACATCTCCAACGACGGCCTCCTGAGGCACCGGTACGTAGTGAAATTTTAAGACATACTGAAAACGTAAGAAGAGGCAGAGGTCGACCAAAACTAACGTGGGAGGAAGTAGTTAAAAAAGACTTGAGAGATTGGAATATATCTAAGAATTAGCTTTGGATAGGAGCGCATAGAAGTTAGTGATCAACGTACCAGAACCATAAGAAAGTTAGGGGCAGTGTTTTAGGTTCTCGGCTCAGATAGCAGATTGTACAGCTTAGCGTTTTAGCATTGTAGGTTTTATTTTAAAACTCTCATCTCTTTGATTTTGAGAAGGTTTTATTCCTAGCCTACCCCGACTTGTTTGGGACAAAAGACTTTGTTGTTGTTGTTGTAACAAAAATAGAATTCTCTTGAGGCACGAAATGGTGGCAATTAGCAATTTGGGGTTTTGGGGCAAAATAAAGCTTTGAATGGTAGCAATAAAAGCAACTGAGATATTTGTGACTTTATGCAGTGAGTAATAAAACTGTGTTAGCAATAGTCAGCCGTGCCAATGCTAAAAGCCAAAAACACCAGAAGTAAAATTCATTGCTCGACATATACATAGCAGCAGTATCAAAATGATAAGTATAGATCAATAAGGTAAAATTCACAATAGCAGGGTGTAATCCATCGTATTACTACAAGAAACAGAACACTAATTTCATGTCAACAAAATTGTGTGGTAGTTTGCTATTAACACAAACTCTCAATCAACGGCAAGTATGGGTCACTAAATGTAAAAGCATGCCTCCTGGGTAACATTTCTGAGAAACCTATCATATGCTGCTCTGAAGAATATTAGTATGTTCGACATATTTCAATGATCCTATGGTTACCAATAAAACATCCTGTTAACTTTAATATTTAGAAGCAAAATCATAAGCAATAAAACGGCAAAAGGAAATCCTCGTGTTTTCTTCAAAAGGAGGTAAAACATGGTAGCCAACACCCAAATACAACACATCCCCATCATAGTGAGCTAAACTGTAAGAAGCATGTTAGAGCAAAGAACAACATTCCAGGGGAGAATGGCACAATTAATCACACAAAAATCAAGGTAGTAGCTGTAATATCTATGCTGATAATCACATTATTAAAGGTCGCATTTAATAGCAGCAAAAAATACTATAGTTAAAAGAAAACTTACACATGTTGCAAGGTGGCATGGAAGATCATACTCCCAATAGCAAGTATCATATTGGATATGTGCAAGACACTGAATCGTTTCTCAAAACGTTGGCGGAGAGCATTCACAAGTCCAATAAGCGCCAAAAGAATGCACGGAACATTAGAGATAGTATTGTAGAATTCTGCAATATATGATGAGTGCGCATAGTTCTCCTCGCACAACTCAGTTGTGGATGTAACAGGTCCCCAGAAGGTCGCTACTATCGAATCCGCCATGCTTAGTTCTTGATTTGCTATTATATCAACAGGCTATGCCACTGCACAGAGTTGGAGGTCAATATGGCTGCTGCTAAATCATGAGCGGGCCAAACAAAAGACCTGCATATATATATACGCAGACTACAATGTTCTGCATTCAGATTGTCAAAACGGCACTGTCAGCGTACTAAAAGGGAAAGTCGATGATAAAAGATCAACAGGGTTGGCCAGCGCTAATATATCCATTGATAAAAGGTGATACTTCCACTTCCAGTAATGCGATAACATAAATGCACTCGTTCAAAACGCCTTCCAGACCAGATTATCAAAAGTCAACACCATCAACGGTCCACCGCAAGCACAATTAAACAATTTGCTTAGCAAGGAGTGGAATGACACAAAAACTATCCCAACAAAAACAGCCAGACGATATGTAAAATATTAAAAGTAAAATCCAACGCAACCACCTTAGCGCCACCCTTTACAACAGAATCCACCGGCACCCGCTGATCCCATGAGAGCTCCAAATCCCCGCAGCAAAAAACCGGCACCGATTCCCAATCCCCCAACCTACGATACCATCTCAGCGACTCCAATTACACCCAGATCGAACCCCCCCCCCCCCCAACACACACACACACACACTCCAATCAAACGATTCCATGCCTAGCAAGTCACAAGCTCACATAAACAGAGCAGATCTGTGAGAAAACATGGCAGAACAGAGCACATCAGGGCGGATCAAAAAATTTGGAAAATAAACTACTCCAACACGCAACAAACTGCGTGGATTGGAGTATCCATCCCAGAAAGAAAGATTTGGATGAGATTGCTCACAGCAAAGAAAAGACCCCCCGCGCCGGGCGCCAGAGAAGGGGGGAACGGTGGAAACGAAGGAAGGTGAGGAGAAGAGCTCACCGCGCCGGGCGGCCGGAGAAGGGGGAGCAGATCTGGCGAACGGTGGAAACGAAGAGAGGAGGCGGAGAACGTCTCGGTCGCTGGTCTTGTTAGCGGCTTCGTGTGCCTCGCCTAGGGTTACAGAAGGGTTGGAGGCAGAAGATCTACGCTCATACGTGTGTTCCCACGCTCCGGCCCTTTTCCTGCCGTCCGATCCGAACGGACGGAGAAGATGGCACACTAGCACGGACGTGGCTACCCCTAGAGGTGGGCCAAATGGAATCCCCCAGGCAAAATAAGAACAGCACCCACATCAAACCCTCCTTTTTTTCCTACTAACAAGAACTTGTTTCAGTTGCATATCACAAGGAATTCAAAGACCGAATCATGATTTTCCTACCATCAGGAGGAAAGCAAGGCCCTTCCCCTTTGGAAGGATGTGGGCGAGGAGGGATTCGAACCCCCCACACCATGGTTCGTAGCCGAAGTAATGGGATTCAATTATCATCGACTGACTACAATCTGTTTCTGTCGGTAAGGATTGCACCAGAGCACCTTCTACTTTTAATAGGCCATAAACTATAGATAGAGAATAATCATTCTAGGCATGGCATGGCCCACCACCGCATCGTGCCAGACCGGCCTGACGGCCCTGACACGGCATGCCCAGGCACGATCTAGCTTGGCACTGTCCGTTAGGGCCATTCATTTTTAATATTTATATAATTTTTTAAAAAATTAAAATTTTATATAGTTAATTTTATAAATATAAATAATTTTATTTTATATTTTTAAATTTTCATGCCAAATAGGCTAACCGTGCTTAGAATAGTTCAATAGGCTAATCGCCCATGAAGCTATCGGGCTGTGCTGGATCGGTGCCTAAGCTCATGGTCCAACATGGCACTGCCCGTTTAAGTAACAGAACAAACGGGCTTGTGCCTAAATGGACTGTACCAAATGGGCTGTTGTCGTGTCGCTCATTTGGCCACCTCTTGCTACCCCTATGCATTTGCAGAACACCACCTCAAAATATAAGATTAGTGTGAAATGACATATTCTTCCCCAACCCATTCCTCGGACCGTGGGTGCATTCTTTTCAGTTGTGGCTTGTGATGCTTTTGGCCCTAGTGCAAGCGCTCATACGAACGAATTAAAAGTCAATAAGCTGCTTCAAAACAGCTATCCCGATAAGCCACTTCGAAACGGCAGTGATGAAGTTATCCTATTTATTTATTTGAGAAAAATTATAAGTCATAAACCGAAAAGAACAGAGCCAGTTTATCTTGTTGCTACGTCTTCCTCGTTCCCTCCCTTGTCCCTTCTGCTCCAAGCACATCTCCCCCGTTACCCTCGTCTTATTCTAATTCTAGCACCCCTAGCTCCTACTCTTCGTCATCCATCGCCCACCCTACTCCTCTGCTCCATCTCCCTCCCCCTCCTACTCTAGTACAGATCTGGGCCGATCTATACCTCTGCCCTCACGCACATGCAGGTTCGATTTTGGTTAATGACCTTGACTTCGCAAATGTCATACATTTGAGTGTAAGTAATCTGTGTTACTCACCATCAGATTCTTTGTGATTTACCTGATTTTGATGTAACTAGATGAAAAAGATTAAATTGAATTTCTTGTTACATGTATCTATACTAGCTTATAACTTGAGATATAATGAAGATGTTCTTTGGTTCAGAGAGGTAACTTTAGATAACGTGAATACTCTTTGGCTCATAGATTTCTTCCCTGTTCTAGTTTTAGGAAGTCAAATATCAATATCTGCCTCATTGTTGATGTTGTTTCTTCATATATTTAATACTCTCACAGTGTTATTTCCTGTTCTTTCGCATCGCTAATGCTACGTATTGTGCTATTAATTATCCATATTCAAGATATACGTGTAGAAGTGTTGTATTGCAGAAAAACATAACTTTTCAGGTACTTTCATGCAAAATCACCCATTTGGAGAAGTCTACTCCCGAACCAGCAAATTGACAAGTTCCGAAGATCCTTTCCATGAGCTTTCAGTGATCAAGATATTTTTAAATCCCTATTTGGAGGCTCCCATGATGATTAAAATGTATATATCATTTGCCCAATTCGGAGTTCGAGCAGAAAAGTCACAATGGAAACACCGAGCCTTCGACGAATTGACAGCTTAATGTCATGGAGGATTGCTATGTGCACACCAATTTCTAAGAATAAATCATTAGTGGGGCCTACAATTGAGGATTTTTTTATAAATAATCCATATTTTATTTGAAATAATAGAAATATACTTGCGCAAATATTTTTTTTACAAAAATGGGCTCTAGTCATCGAACCGTTGGGCGACTAGAACCTATCGCCCAATGGCCGCGTGACACGCAAGCAATCTGCTGGCCGTTGGGTGAAATAATTGCAGTCGCCGAACAGCCGGGCGATTGCTTCGAGTCGCTCATCAGTTAGGCGACTACAATTCCAGTCACCAAAGGGTTGGACGACTGGAAGCACATATAAAAGGACCGCGCAGCTCAGTGAGCACTCGGGCGCACGGTGAACAGAGGGGAAAGAAAGAAGAGGGGAGGAGAGGAGAGGGAGGAGAGACCAATAATACCTGTTGTATATTTTTATTTCAAAATTGAACATGGACACATGCTGTTTAGATAAGATAATTCATTTCCATGAATTTGACAAGAATATGACACACCCCTTCATTCTTCTTGCATGAAATCCTTCTCATTTGCAATGCACGACAACATGTACATGTGTAGCTCAAAGATACATTGCAAGATGAAAATGATAGCATGCCCTCCAATTCCAAACAGAACAAAACATTAATATTTATGTAAGAAGATGTCAGCACTCAGCAATCAGCACTATATAGTAAATTACTTTCTTCATGCAAGATGATATATTGATGGTACAGATAAAAAATAGTAGGACAATGTGAACTTTGGCCCTGTACAGGAATAACATATGACATACATGCTACTGGCACAAATTAACTATGAGGCAAATGAAGTCATACATAAACCGGGTGAAAACAGTCATTTGTTACAACCTTCATGCACATAAAACTCTAATTTTGACAACAAAATTCACCCAGTAACTCCCTCCATGAGAAGCCGGTATAACTAGCATGCAAATCAAGACATCCCAATACCATCACCTTTATATAGTTTCAAGTGGCATTCAAGCGAACTTGTAAGCATAAATAGAAGTAGGTTGATAGTGTCACAACATGATCCCATGGAGTCCTAATGACATAGATCGAAAATTTCAGAAAATCATGACTTGAAGGTAGGATCATATCGAATAGGGTAGGATCGTACTCCGAATTGCGTAGGATCATGATCCTAATAACAAACTTTATTAGCAAGGTTGTTAGAATCGCGATCTTGAATTAGATTAGAGGTTCTTTAGCAGGATCGCAAATTGTAGGATCCATGTAGAATCTAATATTCTATTCGGTTCTACCAAAGAAATATTTTATAAAATCTATCTTATATTTTAACACTTCTAAAATTTTAAAACTATACTTTTAGAAATCTTCTTTACAAAAATGCAGTGTAAAGGAAAGATCATTTGTTATTTATGCAAATTATAATGGACATGAAGAAATAAAACTAAAAATTTACAATTAAGGGACACATACAAGTAATTATTTATAATAAATTACTTGCATCAATAGAATAGGGTAGGATCATATGAAAATTTTGATCATGATTCTACAATTTTTTTGTTAGAATCGTAATAATATTAAGATTCTACCAAATTAAGGCTCTACCATAGGATTAGATTGGTCCAGTCAACCCAAGTTGTAGAAATGTAGGATCATATGATTAAAATCAAGATTCGAACAACATTGTATATTAGCATATAAAATTTGATATTACTCATTACTAATTTAAGTTTACATGTTTTTCTATGGCAAGAAAGTATTATCCATAACATATTGGACTTTTAAGTTATTAGTTTACTAATAGATAAATAAATAAGTTTCGAAAATCAAGCTTAATTCAATGTAACATGAATAAGTGTGCCCAAATTTACAAAACTAAATCCAAAAATTCAAAAATTTATGGTAGACTTGCATATTTGGAAATATAATTCAATTTTTATATAAAATATATATGTTTATAAAAATTGCTAGAATTGTGATTCTACGATCTGATCTCTTTAAACGAAAAACGATCCTACTTGGGATCACAGTCATGATGGCTGGTAGCACCCAACTATCCCTTTGCAATGGCACGGCAAGTTTGATCTAAGCTATTGTTTCTTAATTTGATCTAAGGGGTGAAGTTGGGTGAATGGCAGGCTAGCTATTGTAGCTCTCTACCATGCACTCCCTTGACATAGATAGAAAATTGTCTAGGTTGGAAATTACAAATAGGTTCTTTCATCAGAAAAAGAAGGACATGCATGAAATGCTTTGTTGAAATAAATTTGTGCTATCAGCCTGCCACATAGTATATGGGTCATATTTTAATTTGTGGCTCGATGTACCTCTTGCTGAAACGCATCCACGCCTTCCATCGCAGATATCTAAACCTTATGAGTTTGCATTGATCGGCCAAAACTGAAAACCCAAATAATTTGGATTTTAACACCCAGTCATTTACTGCTCTACGTCATGTCCAAGACAGGAGCAAACCCACCATTAGGGCGAGGTTGGTCGGCCGTCAGTTGGACCTCCCACCCCCTTACCCACCGATGATATAGAAGATCTAGTCCAGTGTCTATAACAGTCTCTAGATTTTGTGCCTAGAAGATCCAAATCAGCTATGTTATCAGCGTTTGTTGCTCAACGAAATGCGATTCTAACCTTGTTGGCTGATGAACATGTCTAGCATCCTTGCTTCACAGGGGTAGCCTTGATCAGTAACTGATGATTCAGAATCCAACAAGTCCACAACAAAGGTGATCAAGTCCCTTCCTTTAGCAGATGGTGGGTTCTTGGCACATCTGAATTTGGTTTGACATAAGTATTGCTCAACTAATTTGTAGCTCGATTGATCCCCAAGTTCGTAGTGTTTGCTCACTAACTTCACCAATCTTTTCTCCACACAAGCAAAAAATCATGATGGACAAGAATAGAACACCCTGCACAAGAGCTAGGGAGTACGAGACATCCAGTGCAGGCTTTAGGTGTTCATTGGTGGAATCTGCATCCATGCCATTGCAGTAATAATCATGTAGTACCAGCAAGAGCATGGTAGAGATTACTAGCCCATATAGATAAACAACCACTAGAGAGTGTACTACGATGACGAACACTAGCTCTATTATCACCCCAATAGATCCTAGAGTGATTTTACTGCAAAGCCTGCACACGAGGATACATCATCAAATGGCTTTCTAGGATATCCAAAGGTATCTCAACTTGTCATCCAGCAAGAAATTGAAGACTCTGCTGCTATATGCATGTTTCTTAAAGCAAGACAAAGGCAATAATACTAATGAGAAGACCAAGTGGTGTTGCCAAGGCAAAAATAAAGGAGACCAGTAAACTTTCTTACGGACACTTAATTTGAAGCTTTTATTTGACTTTTAGGTTTAATTAGTCCAAACTAAGACCTTCTGAGTCATTGATAGTGAATTAGTGATAGTGGGGGCTAACTAATAGATTAATCCTACTTTTCGTTATCCAAAATCAAGCAAGCATCCATTTTTGTTAAGTGGGAGAAGCAAAAATGCAATGACTAAGGATGCATGTATGCATGGAAAGTAGTAAGTACATATGAGACACCAGAAGTCCTTCCCCAACGAGGTGACCAAGTTGATTATATTGGAAGAATCAATACAAATCATATGTTGATCACGTTGATGGGTTAATAGTGTCCACAATAATGCAAGGAAATCATGTGATGAATTTAAAAATCAAAGCTCAAGTGTGTCACATAAGGTGGAATCTCATAGCAAGGATGCAGAAATCAATTATGAAATTCGTTTGATAGCTTCATTATAGAGGTACTATCATCTATATCCTATCTTCGTCTTTATATGTTCAATTGTGCACATGCGAATTATAGTTGTTGATTCTATTTAGTGTTATATACTCTCATTAGCACGATGCAATATAGTTTGTGTGTGCCTTACTTTACTATTGGATAATACTATCTGTCTATGTCACCCATCACCCTCTCTAATATTTAGTGCTGGGTGGTTGGGGGCACCTAGCATTTGCAGCACTGGGGGGTGTGCAACACATTTGTAAAGTGGTAATTTAATTCAAAATTCTCCATTTAATTTAATTTAATCAAAATAAGATGCCTGAAATGTGGTTTTGATTGTTGTTAGCGTACTACTCGTGTAATAGCAACCTAAAAAGTCTATGTTTTATATCATTATTGTATATTTGATGTCTTAGATTCTGCCATACCTAAAATTTTATCCTGGGGTCCTCCACTGACTGAAATAGTGAAGCTACATGGGCTTTACATATCTAAGTTACTCCCTCTTATGGTAAATGTATGACGTTTCCTAACTTTGACTTCTAATACATAAAAAACTATTTAGATTGGTCATGTGAAAATAGTATCATTAGAACAGTTATGAAAAATATTTTCATAATATAATTATATTATATTTTTATAAAAATATTTATATAAAAATAGTGATCAGAGTTACATATTGAAGATCGAATCGATACCCAAAATGTTGTGCATTTACGAACATAAAGTATTTCTCACCTACATGTGAATGTGACAATATGAGAGTCATTTGACTAGGCCGAGCCCTTCAAATTTAGATGGATATAGCCATAGAGGCAGATAATAGTCAATCAACTAATCATACCATACAACGTTAGATTTAAGACTTAAGATGTTTAGCAAATTTTAACTGATCGACACATCCATCAATTTGCGAGATAAATTAGATATACGAAGCTAGTAAGACCCATCCAAAGCATGAAAAGTGGTTTGGTTCATGTTGGGACTGGATTTCTAAATTTGAACCCTCTGTGTATTACCGCACCAGTCTCAAATCAAATCTAGTACTCACATTCGAACAATGATGATTACATAACCAATAACGATTTATTACAATAATAGAGTACCAGCCTTATGGCCACTAAGTACCAATAAGGCTACAAAACCTCACAGAAAATACAAACTCAGCAGAAGCAAAAGAAAATAAACTCCGAAGGACGACCCATCAATTCACCACAGACAATTGACTGGAGAAATGCAACCTAGACCTTCGGAAAGCCTTCGTCAAAATGACACGTGAAGTAGTCATAGTCTCCTTCTGCGTCTTTGTACTCCTGTGAAATGATTTTGTAGATTGCAAAGTGAGTACATAGAGTACTATGCTAGTCTCAGAAAAAATGCATTTATATACAAGTCTTACCAAAGGAAGGATAATATTGTGCTTTTGCACAAATTAATATTTTTAGTTCAATTACCACCATATATTTCCAAACATCAATTTAACAAAGTAATTGTAATAACTGAAACTAGATTAAATTTTCTAGTGAAGGTTCTAACCACTAAATTAGTAGATAGGCTCTAATCGTCAAGGTTTAAGATACAGGTTCCATCCATCCGCACTGGCTCTATCTGCTAGAACACACACTCAAGAGTTTCAACCACTCCCGAGTTCACAAAATATTTTACTTTGAAACCAAAACCAAAGATTTACCATATGAAAGTGCACATTGCCCACCCTTGACCATGGACATGGCTATTCAAATAGTTTTACACTATGTAGAGGTTGTACAACTTTACCCATAAGATATGATCATTTTGCATTGCCATGCGATTATCACACTTCCTTATGTGTGCGGTGGAGAGATTATGACAAGACCTTTACAATGCGCTGACCCAATGAGACTCTACTTGCAAAAGTTTCATCGCTGAAGGGTTTCATCCACCTAGTCAGAAGCTCCCTCCTATGCCATGTGGGACAACTATCTCCATCCAACACCAACTCATACCACTTGTGGGTTCTAAGCTAAGCCATTGTAAATTAATTAGCCAGGTCATATCTATATAGACTTGCGGTTATACAGTGGTGCTTAGTTTGGACAATCACAAGTAGCGGTCCTTAATTAACTAGGGCAGTACTTTCTCAGTTCAATATCACATGTTCCATCCGTACCAACCCAATCTTACCATCCGCCCCAAGTCTAAAATTATTTTTATCATTTTATTTTAATTTAAAGACAACAACAATACCTATTGCCACAAAGTTATTAGAATGAAATGATTAAAGCATATGATATCAATTTTTCACCCATATGGTTGTAATGACCAAATAGCTTGTCTAAGCAATTCTTCAGTTCCAAAATTATTAAACAGTATTATAATCTCAATGCTAAAACAAGGATATCTTAAGGTGATAATGGTACATGGATATCAACATTAAATGAGGGTATAATAATGTCAGATTAACTAATATCCTTAAGACAAAAGTTAACATTTTATGTAACATAGAAATACATGCAAATTTGAAATAATCAAATAATTTTGATAAAACTAGGTACAACATGATCAAGGAAAACTTGACTTCGTTAGCTGTGGCTGGGGTTTCTTTCTGCTAGACGGGAACTTCTTCGACGACATCAGATTCTATGTGCAAAACAAGAAAGCATAAATAAATAAATACAAACAAAGTAATAATATACAAAATATATATTGAAGGTAGATTATGATTTTAGATATTTGAATCATTCAATTCAAACTTTAGACAGCAAAGAACGGGCCATTGGAAGATTGAATGGAATGGAAAATGTTGAAAATACAAAATGAAGGAATATTTCAGGGAATATTCTTTTGTGGCAGATTTTTTATTTGCATTGGTGTATGACATGTGGGGTCTGGTTACCATTGGAAGAAAGAAGAAACAAGAAGTGAAGAACAGAGGAGGTTCTTTGGAGGAAACAAAGCACGTATGAGGCGGCTCGGACGGCGGCCGGCATCGGTGAGCTGCGGCTCGGGTGGCGTGGGCAAGGCCTAAATGAGATGCTGGCACCCCTAGGGAGGCACAATAGGTAGCAGCACGGCCGGGGTGTAGCATGGCGGCGGTGGCGTCGGTGCGGGTCGACAAGAGCAATAGTGTTCCAGCGAGGAACACGGCAAAAACAAGTGAGCAAGGGCATGGTCTCGACCCAAGGAACGGAATGGTGAGGTCGGCTTGGCCGGAGGATGGCTGGAACGCGCTAGTGACGGTGTGGGCATTGGAACCATGGGGTGCACTGGTAGTGGACCTCCTTAGTGATGCCATTAGTGAACCAAGTATGGAGCATGTAGAGGAGGTGATTGTGACCATGTAGTAGTAAGGAATTGAATTTTGGCTCACTAGAGGCGACGAATCGATGATAGGAAATGATGTAGATCAGTTTCTAGAAAAACTTGATTTATGTCAAACAGCTACATGAGAATCAAATTAATTTTGCATGAGGGTGCAAGATACCCGGGAACACAATGTGATGTAGAAGGAATTCGAAGAACTTCACCAGAGTGCTTGGAACACAAGTCAAGGCGACAAACAAACTTAGGAACGATGGGCTCTCGGTGACACCGGTGCTTTGGAGTTTGAGGAGGTTTGATAAAGGTTAGAAGGGGTTGTGAGAGGTCATGGGGTTTGTATTTAAGGGCTCGAAAGAGATGAAAATGGACGTGAATTCATTGGTGTTAGTTTTGAATCAGTTTGGAAACAGACGAGATAAAAGGAAAATGGAAGAATAAATCACGAAGAAACCAGAAGGGATGGATTACTTGCGTGATTTGGAATGTTTTCCATTTTGGTATGATGTGGAGATAAGGCTCGGCTTGGCCTGGGCTTAGGAGGTGGCACCCTTGCGCCATGGCACTGGCTGACTGTTCAGCTATTCGAATAAAGAAGATGAACAAGGAGGTAGGAAGCAAGCAAGGAGGAGAGAGAAAAAGAAGGAAAAGAAAAGAAAAGATGGGCCTAAGCCAGAAGAAAATGGCTTGGCTCGAGGAAGAAAATATTTTTAGATTTTTGGACTTGTATTTTGAATTTTTAGAATTTTAATTTAGAATTTTAGATTGGAATTGATATTACCTTCTAGGATTACACATAAAATTCAATTAAAATCTAGATAATTTAAGCAATTAATTTGAAATTAAATTTTTAAAGAAAGTGAATTTTTAGATGTTACAGTTCATCTATATCGCCTTCACGTATGTACTAGCTACCAAACAATCCAAATCACGGATAGGATTTTGTGAGACCTATGGTGCAAGTGAGGAGACTCTATTCCACATCCTCGTTGAGTGCTCTTATGCCATTTCATTCTAGTCGGTAATGAAGGATATATCGGGTACTAAATTACCAAGGGTTCATCCCAGGACCTAGATAGCAGATTTACTCGATGCAAAGCTGTGCCCAGTGGAGGATGCTGCTGTGATATTGTGTGGTATGTGGTCACTTTGGACTGCCAAAATCAAGCGTCGAAATGATGAGATCCCTCTAAACATAATACTAGCTGTGTGTTGGTGCAAGGATACAACTTTTGATCTCATTCAGTTAGGCCAGGCAGATAAACCACCTCAGGTGAAGCCACCTGTTAATTGGTCTACACCTATAGCTGGAGTATTGAAAATGTAGGACCGGACAGATAATAGAGGGGAGTGAATGGTGCCTTCAAAATTTCCCCCTAAGTATCTAAAAGACTCGGGTGATCGACGGCCAGTGAGAATCTAAAACCTGAGTAGTTGAAGCAAGTCAAAACAAGACTAGAGTGGTCGAAAGCCAACGTGGTCGAAGATCAGTGAGTGGTCGAAAACCAATATGGTCAGTGACCAAGGCGCGGTCAAAAACAAATGTGGTCGACAACCAGAGAGTGGTCGAAAACCAACGTAGTCGATAACCTGAGTGTGGTCGCAAACCCGAGTGTTCGTAGCAAGTTGAAACCCAACCGGTGTGATCAACAACTAGTGAGTGGTCGAAAACCAAATTGGTCGATGGCTAGTAGCTGCGGTACTACCGCTATGAAACTAGCAGTACTACTGCTTCTACACTAAAGTCAGAAGGAACAAGATTTCAGCATTGATTGACTGATTCAAAAGCTATGAAACTTCAAACATGAATTACTATTTATCAATTTAAATTCAAATTTTAAAATTTTTCGTACCGATATTTTTTTATCTGTCCAGACCGGAGTGGCCGGTAACTGCTGCTATTTTTTATCCTTGAACCGTACGAATACAAGGTCGGGTGGGCTCTGAATACTGACTTGAAAGGCTCAAAGTAGCTAGGGAGACACTAGAACCAGTTTTACATTGCAAATTCGAAAAACAAAAACAGAGCTCGAAATAGGTGTCTTCTTCTATTTTAAGGCAGATCAAAGGCGAGAAAGTCTAGATGGCCTCCGTTGCCACGCACTAGGTCACTATACGGCCTGCTCATATCACGTCATATCCTATGATTCTTTTGGGTTTTTAGTTCAAGGGAAAATTTCATTAAGAGAATGAAAAAGGTCCCAGCCTCTACAATCCGAAGATCGTACGCAGCTTAAAGGTTACAACCAAGAGCATTCAAGCACAATAACTAACACAAAACAAAAGACACAAGATACATGAAAAAACATACACTACGCCTCAATCCTATTCCGGAACTTCCATCCAAATTTTGCAAAGACCTCCATAATGACCGTCTCCAAAATCTGGCATCCATTCTTGAAGATTGGTTTTTCTTCTTCTTTACTTAACATGGACCATTGCCGGATCCAATATGTTGCCCTGAAAATGATTTGCAGAAAAGTGTTGGTTTTAGCATTATTGAACACCACGTCATTTCTATTCAACCACATTGCCCAACAGAGAGCCGCAGCACCTAGTAAAATCTGATTTTTGAGTTTTGCCCCGATGCCATGAAGCCAAGAGCCAAACATATCCGATATACTAGATGGTGGATGAATTCCAAAGGTGATGTGCACTGTGTTCCATATAAATCTAGCAAAGTGACAATCAATGAAAAGATGTTGTATCGTCTCCAAAGAGTTACAAAAACAACACTTGACACTCCCTTGCCAATTCCTTTTTGCTAGATTATCTTTTGTAAGAGTGACCCCTTTTTGGAGAAACCAAAGGAAAATTTTAATTTTCAAAGGCACTCTTATTTTCCATAGTGGATTTTTCGTAGGTAAGACTCCCTCCTGAATCAGATTCAAATACATAGAGCGAACCGTGAAAGACCCACTCCTATGTAAGTTCCAAACAAACACATCCTTCTCATTTGTAAGGTTAACTGTCACAACTTTAGAGACTAAGTCGTACCACGCTGTTAAATTACCTTCCACCAAACCTCTTCTAAATGACACATCCAGTGGCGTAGAAGCTAAAACCTTAGCCACAGTAACATTCTTTTTCCTCACAATCCTATAGAGAGATGGATAGACATCCCTTAAGGGTTTATTTCCTAACCAAATGTCCTCCCAAAATCTAACTTGAGTTCCCTTTTGAATTCGAAAATAACCATGAGCCAAGAAATCATCCTTGACCTTCATTAGCCCCGACCAAAAATGGGAGTCACCCGGTCGTTTATAAACTTGAGTTATGGCTTTATTGGTCAAATATTTCCTTCTTATAAGATTTTGCCAAACACCATCCTCATTAATAAGTTTAAACAACCATTTACTCAAGAGACATTTGTTTTGAATCCCAAGGTTTTGGATACCCAACCCGCCACAGTCCTTTGGTCTACAAAGTACACTCCACTTAGTAAGCCTGTACTTTTTTTTATAACTATCACTTTGCCAAAAGAACCTTGAACGGTAAAAATCAAGTTTTTGTAAAACACCCTTGGGACTTCAAAAAAGGAAAGCATATACATAGTTAAACTAGTTAAGACCGAATTGATCAAAACTAGCCTTCCTCCAACGGAAAGAAGCTTTCCTTTCCAACTGCTGAGCTTCTTTTGGAATCTCTCCTCAATGATTGCCCAATCTTTGTTAGAGAGTTTACGATGATGCATAGGAATACCAAGATATTTAAAAGGTAAGCCCCCGGTTTTGCAACCAAAAAGTTGAGCATACTCATGCTCGCAATCCTTAGCACTACCATAACAGAAAAGCTCACTCTTATGGAAATTAATTTTCAACCCCGAAAGTTGCTCAAAGGTACTTAACACTAGTTTAAGGTCTTTGGCTTGGAGTAGATCATGGTCCATAAAGAGAATAGTATCATCTGCATACTGGAGGATCGAGAGGCCATCATCTACAAGATGTGGAATAACTCCTTGAAACCTCCCATCAGACTTAGCTCTACCAATTAACGTTGCCAACATATCTGCCACTAAATTAAAGAGGATTGGTGACAAGGGATCACCTTGCCTAAGTCCCTTTTTTGGCTGAAAATAATGCCCTAAAATGTCATTAACTTTAATGCCCACACTACCACCCCTAACAATTTGATCTATCCACTTGCACCAAAGTGGTGAAAAACCTTTCATCCTCAATGTTTGTTGAAGAAAAGACCATTTCATCTTATCATATGCTTTTTCGAAGTCCAACTTTAGAATCACTCCATCAAGCTTCTTCCTATGCATTTCATGCATGGTTTCATGAAGGATAATAACCCCTTCCATGATATTCCTCCCTGCCATAAAAGCTGTTTGAGATGGTTGTTTAACCTTCTGAGCCACTAGTGCTATACGGTTAGACATTACCTTAGTAAAGACCTTAAAGCTAACATTAAGTAGGCAAATGAGTCTGAACTGTTGGATTTGAGTAGCCTCATTTTGCTTTGGTAATAATGTAATTATACCAAAATTGAGGCTAAACAGTGGGAGGTTTCCTTTGTGAAAATCAGTGAAAAGAGCCATAAGGTCTCCTTTGACGAGACCCCAAAAAGCTTGGTAAAACTCAGCTGGGAAATCATCAGGCCCCGGGGCTTTGTTGTGTTCCATTTGGAAAATAGCCTTTTTAACCTCTTCTTCTGTGAAAGCGGACGCTAAACTCTCATTCTCAGTTTCTGATACCTGTGGTATATCATCCCTGAAGGATTCATTGGGTTAGCACATGCTAAACTGAAGCATTCATCGAAAGTGAGTATGAGAAGTAATAGTCAAGTAGGATTCTAACTAATCTTGGTTTACTTAAATTAAAGTGTTTGAAAAGTAGTTACAACAGTCACTACCGTTAATTGTGAGCGGGCTTAGAAACCGGTGGCGATCGGCCAGCCGGTTATCGGTTCTACATTTATCTCCGGCTACCGGATGAATTCCTAAATTTAAGTACAAATTTTTAATTTGGATTGAATCGATTGATGAATGATAATTCCCGGCGGTTACGAGCAAGGAGGGCTGTACACATCTACGAATCGGTCTAATACAATTTTTTCATTTCAAATTTGATAAGTGAAGCCGTTCAAAAGAAAATCATTTCCTGCCGGGAGCCGGACCAAAAATCGGGAAAGTTAAATCTTGGTTGTAAGACTATAGCCCTATTTCAAAACAGTGTCTAACTTTTGGTTTTGAGAATCCAATTTTTGAACGAGTGGTTTTTTAAAATAGTTTTTATAAGCCGTATTACACAGGACCTATCATTACTTCATTACTATTATAAAAGAACGAGCTGGTGGTCGTCCCTTCTCGTCCAACTGTCCTATTCTCAGCTTCTCATCACTCTCCACTTTTTAACTGATTAGAGTAACCCTTTTCTATAGCATGATTATCTATATATCTAATAAATTTCGTTGCAACGTAGGAATAGGTGACTAGTGTGTCTATATATATATATATATATATATATATATGGGCTAGTATTTCGACTGCGCAACCGAAGAATCTCTTGGTGGATCAATTCGCTAGTGCTAGGCTAATAAGCTACCACCGTCCACCGCCGGACTGTGCATATTTGTGCGAGATCAAACAGCACTAATATAAAGCAACCGCTTTCCACGGCGAAAAGCACCGTGCACTCACCCTCGGCACATAGATAGCAATCGCCATTTTTGCACTTATCATGCAAGCGCAATGATTGCCACGCGCGCTTGCAAGTTGCAACGAACCAACCACCGTGAGAGCTGCCTCCCCGAAAGGCTAAAAACCCAAGCGGCCGCTTGTCCAAGGCATGGCACGCGCTCTTGTTTTCCTCTTGCTTCTCTCGCTCGCCGGCGTCGTCGACGTCACCGCCGCTCGTGGCTCTTTCGACTTCCGCGCCGACCTTAACCACCCCTACGCCGGCAGCTCGTTTTCCAGGCACGAGGTCGTCCGCGACGCCGCCCGCGGCAGCAAGGCCCGGGCGGCGAGGATAAGCGCCAGGCTCGCCCGTGCCCTCGGCAAGCGCGGGGGCATCTCGGGGGCCGACGTGCCCGTCGCCCCGCTCAGCGACCAGTGCCATTCGTTGACCGTCGGCATCGGCACGCCGCCGCAGCCGCACACGCTCATCGTCGACACCGGCAGCGACCTCATATGGACGCAGTGCAAGCTGTTCCGCCGCCGCACGGCGAGGCAGCGCGAGCCGCTCTACGACCCGGCCAATTCCTCCTCCTTCTCCTTGCTCCCTTGCAGCAGCAGGCTGTGCCAAGAGGGCCAGTTCAGCCTCAAGAACTGCACCAAGAACAGGTGCCTCTATGAGGACGTGTACGGCAGCGCGGCGGCGGACGGCGTCCTCGCGTCCGAGACCTTCACCTTCGGTGTGCACCGCACGGTCTCCCTCCCCCTCGGCTTCGGCTGCGGCGCGCTCTCCTCCGGGAGCCTCGTCGGTGCCTCCGGCATCCTGGGGCTTAGCCCGGACACCTTGTCGTTGATTTCGCAGCTGGCAATACCGAGATTCTCCTACTGCTTCACTCCTTTCGCCGATCGCAAGACTAGCCCGATGCTGTTCGGTGCAATGGCCGACCTGTCCAAGTACAAGACGACGGGGGCAATCCAAACCACCTCCATACTGACGAATCCGGTGGAAACCGCCTACTACTACGTGCCATTGGTAGGCCTCTCGCTTGGGACCAAGCGGCTCGGCGTGCCGGCGGCGAGCCTCGCGATGAGGCCGGACGGCAGCGGCGGCACGATCGTCGACTCGGGCAGCACGGTGATGTACCTCGTCGAGACGGCGTTCGAGGCCGTGAAGAAGGCCGTGCTGGAGTCAGTGGAGCTGCCGGTGGTGAACCGGACCGTTGGGGACTACAAACTCTGCTTCGCGCTGCCGCGCGGCACGGCGATGGAGGCGGTGCAGACGCCGCAGCTCGTGCTGCACTTCGACGGCGGCGCCGCGATGGTGCTGCCGCGGGACAACTACTTCCAGGAGCCGAGAGCCGGGCTGATGTGCCTGGCAGTAGCCGGCGGCGGCGACGTGTCCATCATCGGCAACGTCCAGCAGCAGAACATGCACGTACTTTTTGATGTACGCAACCGCAAGTTCTCCTTCGCGCCCACGCCGTGTGATCAGATCTGAGCCGCTCTTCATACAAGTTGTTTTACCTTTTTTTTATTACTTTTTCCGTATTTTTAAAAACTTCTCAGCCCCGTTTAGAACGTGAAAGCTTTTCCGATTTCTACAGGATTTCAATTGTTTCCTTTAAATTTCGTCACGCATTCTAAACGGGGCCTTAATTCGTCAGGATTAAGAAGGACAAGCAATCCCGTCATCATGTCTATGCGACACACACACACAGATTTTTCATACAAAGCCGTTACTCGAATTCTGGGACAGATCTCCCTCTCCCACTGTACTCCCCCTCCTCCTCGATTCACCAAAACCCTTGCTGCCGTCGTTATTGCCAATGTCGCGCCCTCATCCCCTCGACATTTTGTGCTTCGAGCTCACCGCAGTCACAGTATGCACCTTCGATCGGCTCGTCGCTATGGCGCCTCGCCGCATCGTGCCCCTTTGGCGTCGACCATAAGTCCACAACACAACTCAAAAAGATTTGTCTATAGAGGGAGAGAGGGGAGATATGTTGCCGGAGTCCGAGCCAAAGCCGAAGAAGACGTCGTCGGCGCCGGAGCTAGCGCACAAATTTCGTAGCAGATCTAATGGTGAGAAATTAGACTGATTTCCAAAAGGAGATTATCAGGTGATGAATAGCAATTGTGTTGTTTTAAGTGTCAAGACAACATGCATAGCTACTTTCGTGATGAAGTGGCAAGGCTGATTTATCGTAGAAACCGTGAAAATATAATATGATGAAGAAGTAAGTATAGTGCACCAGTTTTAATTTGCGAGGGGAGAAAGGTTGGTGTTTAGAAAAGAAGAAAAATATATGGCACTATCGACAACACATGATAGCGTCTCCTTAACTAATCCAGATGTATACTGATTGCTACATCCATAAACAGGCAAGAGACCACTAAATATGTGGATAATCATATAAGCGATTTCTAACCTACACAATAATTTTGTGGTGCGTACGCAGGCGCAGGTAGGAGCTTATCCTGTTAGCTAGGTGTGGTGATCAACTCGGCTTAAAAGCTCATGGCTTATGGCTGAAAACACTGTAATTTGGTTGAAAAAATCAGAATGATGAGAGCTTATTTCGCATAATTAAATTTAAAAAAATTTAAAAATATAAAAAATATGTTAGCCCATTACGTATAATACAAACAAATACGGAAAAAAAAGAACCGGTAAAAAAGCTCAACAAAAAGCTAAAAGTTCAGAAAAAGACGAAATTTATGAATAGTACAAAATAAGTCAGAAGCTATAAGCCGAGTTGATCACAGTGAAAACGACTGGATTAATTACCACAGTCCGCCCGTTGCTGTTGATGATGGTGGTTAGTAGTGGTAGCGATCAGTTAAACCTGTTCTAATCCAAGAGAAAGTAACTTCAGAGGGCTACTGCAGAGAAATGCAGTCATGGCCATGGCCTGTCCTACGGGATGTTTGGGAACTATTCTGCACGTTTAGCATCCCACACTCGACAGTCCCAATTCCGAACAAAGGTGTAAGATACTGTTTTGGGGGCACATAGTCACATACTCGTCGGACAAGATGTCACGCAGTGCCTAACGACTCCTTGTTTTTATGCCCCTTCATAATGCATGCTTGACATGACAGAATTTACAGAAGTCGCATCAAACTAGTCACAACCACGAGTGGACGGCGGGGCTGAGATATCATGGACGGAGCTTCCTGTCCCCAAATTCCCTGTCACTCCCTGTTCCCTTCATCTGGAGTATTCAAAGTTGACCCAACGGCTAAGTTTTTATATTTTTATTATTATCCATTTTCATCTCAAATTTAAAAATAAAAATATGTTAATCCATAATAAATAATAAAAAATACAGAAAAAATAAATTTTATTTTTTTCTGTAAATAAAATTTATTTTTTCTGTACTTTTTTATTATTTATTATGGATTAACATATTTTTATTTTTAAATTTGAGATGAAAATGGATAATAGTGAAAATATAAAAACTTAGCCGTTGGATCAACTTTGAACGCTCCAGATGAAGGGAACAGGGAGGGGACAGGGAAGCTTCATCCAGATATCATGGCATGGTTCCTTTTTTATTTTTAGGTGATGATCATTTGAGCTTTTTTTGTGGCTTATGGTTGAAAAGCATCAGAACAGTGAAAAATATCAGAATGACAGAGGTTTATTTAGCATAATTAAATTTAAAAAAATTAAAAAATATAAAAATATGTTAGCCCATTACATATAATACAAACAAATACGGAAAAAAAGAACCGGCAAAAAAGCTCAACAAAAAGCCAAAATTTTAGAAAAAGATGAAATTTATGAATAGTGAAAAATAAGCCGGAAGCCAGAAGCTGAAGCCCAAATGATCACAGCCCAAATTTATGAATAGTCAGTTTATACTTGTATGAACTATAGTGACTAATTTTTAGATGATACGTTTTTTTAGACGAGATCAACAGTAAGATTATAGTAAAAAGTATACTGAGTTCAACTGTACTGGTCAAAATCCTATGCGACTATTTTTCTGTACATATTATCTCCCATGAATAGTCAGAATTTAAATATTTAAGCCATAAGTCGTAAGTCATAAGCTCAAAAGAACTCACCCCAAATATAAGTGGTGGCCATTGCTTAGGCTATACTTGTCAACCTATAAAATTTTGGGTTTTTTGGCTCCTCGCCATTACAATTTTCCAACTTTTGAAAAATGTCATTACAATTCAGCTTATTGGAAATCTGCCATTACAATTCTCATTCTCCCGCGCCCATGCCCTGTTCTACGTTTGGCGCGTAGCTGGGCCCACTTGCAGTCGCCGTATTCCCGTATCTCCCCGTATTGCCCCTTGTTGGTCGGATCGAGCAATGGTTTGTCCTCCCATTCCTCTCCCGCGACGAACCCTAACCTACGCTCTGTCCGCGGTGATTGGAGGCGTCGGCGGCGATTGGAGACGACGGAGAGGAACCCTAACCACTGGTGCGCGTGCACTGAAGGTGATGGAGGTGCCCTGATGGCGACGTCGCCTTCGTTCGCGGCTCGTCGTCGCACTGGTGCGGCGGCGATGGAGGACGGTGCTACCAGGTACCTAAAGCTTCTGATTTGTCTCTGTGTGGTCATCATAGCTGGCGATTAGGGTTGATTTGTCTCTGATTTGTTTGAAATGTATAAGGAGGAGATGAGGTGTCAGGTTGTAGTAGGTGTATTTGATAGGTCAATTTGTGTGCAACCTGTGTTTGATGAACTGGAGCCTATCTGTGTGGTTCCTCCTGATGATGCAACTGATGGGTTAGAGGCACATGTAGAGCCTGGTAGAGAGGCACAGGCAGCTGTTAACATGTGTACAGAACCCAGTAGTGCTGCTCCTGAGAATCCAGAGGCAGCTCATAACATGTCTGCACAACCCACTAGTGCTGCTCCTGAGAATCCAGAGGCAGCTGATAACATGTCTGCACAACCCACTAGTGCTGCTCCTGAGAATCCAGAGGCAGCTGATGAGTTAGAGCCAGATAGGGAGCCTGATATGTTTGATAATGCCGAAGAGTATGTGGGAGTTGATGATGAGGGCATGTATGATACAGTGCCACCTGCTCCTGAGTTTGCACAACCAACTGACAATGCTAACAATTATTCTACTGTTGCGCCACCTGATGAATTTGTCAATGTTGAGGCAGAGGTGGATGATGCTGACCCTTTGGAGGTCCATGTACTTCATGATCCTGAGAACCCAAAAATAGTCAAGGGGGAGTTATTTCCTGATATCATTGCATTCAGGAAAGCAATAAGATACTATGCAGTGAAGACTGGGTTTGAGTTTGCTGTTGGTTACAAAACAGACAAGACAAGATTCATAGCAAGGTGTGCTGCTGAGGGATGCCCTTGGAGAATACATGCTTCCACCATTTTTGATAAGAAAACAGTACAGGTACATTTTTCCCTTTGTTCTATTCAATAATTTCAGCATGTACATATTTGGAAATGCATGACATGTGTTTCTGTCTTTGTCTTTGTGCAGATCAAGGTACTTCCTGCTGAGCACAATTGTCCTACCACCAAGCTTAGAGAAGGGAAAATGGCTAGTCAGGGCTGGTGTGCAGATAGGCTTGGAGATTGGGTTAAGAAGAACCCAACAAAGGGAGCAAAGGATGCCAAAGAGAAATTGGAGGGTGACTTTGGTATAAAGCTGAAGTACTCAAAAGCTTGGTCTGGTTTGAAGGTAGCCTTGGATCAAATTCATGGTAAGTACGAGGAAAGCTTCCAACTTCTTTTCAATTGGGCTGCTCAACTAGAACAAAGTTCACCTGGAAGTCATGTAGAAATAGAGTTAGAGAAGATTGGTAAGAAGAATAGGTTCAAGAGGGTTTTTGTTGCTTTGAAGCCATGCATTGATGGATTCCTAGCTGGTTGTAGACCCTTCATAGGAGTAGATGCATCTTTTTGCATGGAAAATACATCGCCGCTTGGCTTCAAAGAAGCAGTGTTGATGGCCATAATCGGCTTTACCACATAGCATATGCTGTTTTTGACTCGAGACCGAGAATAGCTGGAAGTGGTTCCTTGAGAATTTGCACAAAGTCATAGGAGACCCACGAACTAGTCTTATGTTCAGATGCTTGCAAAGGATTAGAGAAAGTCTGAGGGCTGTTTTCCCACAAGCTGAAAATAGGAGTGCATGAGGCACATGTATAGCAACTTCATGAAACACTACTCAGGGGATGTTTTCACTGACCATTTGTACCCTGCAGCTAGGAGCTACACTGAATACATGTTTAAGTGGCACATGAAGAAAATTTTTGAGTTTGCTCCACCTGCAATTGACTACCTTCAAGAGCATCATGGTAGGATATGGTACAGATGTGGCTTCTCTGAGGAAAGCAAATGTGACTATTTAACTAATAATGTTTTTGAGAGTTTCAATGCTCAGATCAAGCACTTGAAAGGTCTTCATCTGCATGAGTTAGTTGACAGGATAAGGGAGCTGATAATGGAGAAGAGGTACATCAGAAAGAAGATTGGACAGCAATGGCAAGATGGAATCCTACCAAGTGTTATGAAGGAACTGAATCTTATAAGCAACAATCTAAAGGTTGTCAAGGTGTTACAGTCAGTGATGAGGACTTTGCAGAGGTGACACTGCTTGATGATTGGAATAAGCAGAGGAGGCACACAGTGGATCTGAAAAATCAGAAGTGTTCATGCAGGGAATGACAGATAACTGGAAAGCCATGCAAGCATGCCTTGGCATGGATACTGTCCAACAGAGGTATGCAGATAGCTAACTTTGTGCATGAGTATTACTCAGTTGGGAGGTTCAGAGCTGCCTATGCAGGCAGAGTTGAACCAATGACAGACAAGTCCCAGTGGCCAGAAGTCAATCTTGGGTTCAAGGTTTACCCACCTTTTGCCGGGAAGAGCACCTGTAGGCCAAAAGTGCAAAGGCAAAGAGGTTGTCTAGAGAAAAATGCCAAGAAGAAGAAAGTGAGATGCAAACGGTGTGGAGGTTTTGGGCACTTCTCCAAGACATGCAAATTTGAGATGGTAGGAGAAGATAGTGAGACTGCCACCAGGAAGAAAAGGTTATAATTGACTTGAACTCTTTCTTTGTTATATGCCTTTTGATGTCAATTTGTGTTTAACTGGAACATGTTAATACAGGAAGAGAACAGAAGCTCCTGACACGGCTGGGCCATCCAAGGGGAAGACAAAGAAGGCACCAAAGAAGAAGAAAACCCCCAAGAAGAAAAAAAACACCCCTGAAAAAGAAGAAGAAGAAGGATGCAGCTGCTCCTCCAGCAAAGGTTGTCAGAAGCCTCAAGGACCTATTTTCTGATGCTCAGTGAACTGGATGGTGGTTGTGAAGCTATTCTGTGACATTCTTTTGTAATGTAATGGCTGTGATAGCCTCTGTCAACTTCTTTTGTAATGCAATGGCTTGTGATAGCCTCTGAACTGCTTAGTTTATGGATGTAGAGTTACTAAACTGCCTGTCATAGCCTCTGAACTGGATGTAGAGTTAGTGGGTGCCTGTCATGGCCTCTGAATTGAACAAGTAGAAATGCTGTTGGTAATCCAGATGCTTTTGTCAGAATGAAAGTTTCCAACGGCTAAGACCAACAAAATCTACATTGCACACAACTCACTAATTTCTGGCTGTTAGGTTCTATTGTAGTTTTGTTATGGAGTATGAGATCCATACAATTCTGGATACAGCTACACTTGCAGCTACTCTTTTTGTTATTTACATGATTCGATTCAAATTGAGCTTAACATATATGCTGGACAAAGATAACTTTGCCTTGTACTATGTGGTAAGAACAATATTAATCTCTTAACTTCAAAGCAATGAGCATCTAGGGACCTTATACTGTCTTTTGCTGACAACTTGAACAAGCAGAATGCTGTTGACAAGCAGAAATGCAGTCTGTATGCTATTCAAGAATCTGAAATTTCAGACAAATTTTTTGATTAAATTTCAGATTCCATTCATCAACTTCGATCATCGGTACATTCAACAGATAATGAAAGTTTACAACAGCTAAGACCAACAAAATCTACATTGCACATAATTCACTACTTCCAAAGTTTGCTCGTAAGACAACCAATAGCTACACCTACACAGACTGCTGCTATGAGAACATAATCCATCTTCATCTTTCGTACTTGGACCTTCACCTCCCAAAGATCATTCACAAGCCTTTGTCAAATTTCGCTTCATTTCATCCAGTTCTTGCTTCAGTCCAAAATAGGGTCCACAGACCCATGTCCACCTTCTCTGAATCGAAATGGATCACCTTCTTCGATCCAATTTTGTGATGCTCAGGTTGCGTAAGAATGCATCGATCGATCCTCGGACATGATGATGCCACATGTTGTTGGGTCACCCGCATTCCACGAAACCCTAGCCGCATCAAAACCATCCAACAACTCAAAATTGAGCAGAAATTGACTTACTTTGATGTTGTTCGGGCACTTGACGACGGTCCGCCATAAGTACCCGTTGTTTGCTTCGATTCGTACCAACCGCACGCGCAATCCGGCGATCCACGAGTGGGTTCAACGGCGGGCTCTGGATCCCCCAGTCCGTCGAGCTGGAGCCGACCGCCGCTGCTCCCCTAAGCTGGCTACCACTCATCAGCCGCCGCCGCTGCCTCCAATCGCCGCCGACGCCTCCAATCGCCGCGGACAGAGCGTAGGTTAGGGTTCGTCGCAGGGAGAGGAATGGGGAGGACAACCGCTACCTGATCCGACTGAACAAGGGGCAATACGGGGAGATACGGGAATACGGCGACTGCAAGTGGGCCCAGCTACGCGCCAGACGTAGAACAGGGCATGGGCGCGGGAGAATGAGAATTGTAATGGCAGATTTCCAATAAACTGAATTGTAATGGTGTTTTTCAAAAGTTGGAAAATTGTAATGGCGAGAAGCCAAAAAACCCTAAAATTTTAGTGACCTGATGACACCTTAGCATAACCTCTGTTGGTCTCTTTTCGGTTACAGTTGATGACTTACGACTGTAGGTGATATCATTTAATCCTAACGCAAGCACTTGTACGAAGAAATCGAATATCGATAAATCATTATGAAAAGATTGTTTCGATAAGCTACTTTAAAAAGATGGTGAAGAAGTAATTAATTTTCTTTGTTTGTTTGGAGCAAGTTATAAGCTAAAAAGAAGATGGTGGTTGGCCATTTAGCATGGTTGGTTCCGATTAGACTTTGCTTTATTGTTCGCGGTTGCAAGAAGGGATATCACTCCAAGCATGTAGATAGTACGGATAATTAAAACACCACGTATTATGTACCGTGTAATTTTAGTCTCGTACGTGTCAAATGCCCCAATTTATACTTAGGCCTTTCTATGTTGTTGCTATCTCCAGCATGATCTGCTGCAGTTCAGGTGCGAGTTTTTGGCCGAAATGATCGAATTTGATATGGGATTAGCAAAAATAGTATTTATCGTGCAACAATTATAAAAATGATATTTCTGCCACACAGTCATCGTACGGCATTAACCTCCGATCGATATGTGGCGGAGTGCAGCACGGTCACCATATGGCATTAGCCTGCCACGTGTGACTGTACGGCATTAGCCTACCACGTGTTAGCCAAAGGTTAATGCCGCACAGTCACCGTGCAGGAGAGATGTCATTTTTGCACTTGCGACTATGAAGATACCATTTTTGCTAATTCCGTGTTAAATACGGTCATTTTGACCAATAACTCGGTCAGGTGCAGCCTTCATATGCATGTGGGCAATTATTAACTAGATAAGAAAACAACACTTTGGATCCTTTAATTCGAACTATTGATGGTATGATTCAGAGAGCAGCAAAATCAAGATTGTAGAGAGGTTGAGCGAACTTCTAATACTAAAGGCAGAAGGTTTTTCAGCTTGGATGAACATAATGCCTAATACCTATGAAAGTAGGCAAAAACCTACTTCACCGGTCCATTGCTCACCTTCGGTAAGGTTGGGTCCAATGGTTGCAATTGCATGGACTTCCCCCTTCCCCTGTCGTAGTTGTAACAAGTGCAACAGGGGATTCTTCTTCGGCTCCTCTACTCCACTAACATTGCCACCCGAAACATCTCAAAAAAAAAAGAAAAGAAAAGAAAGAAACGAAACTAGTGTAAGTAGGAGCAGAGTGTGACTAGATGGCCTAATGAATGATGTAGGATACTGTTGCCACAAAAAAATTCCTCATAGCAGCACCGTGTCCCTATGGATGATACTATCTAGTAGCGTATGCGATATACCAACCGATTTTTAGCAAATCAGCAAAGTCGATAATATGTAATCTGAATGAAAAGTTGATTATGGACGAAACATCAATGCGAAGCAATAACAAACATAAAATCTCGAAACATTGGATAGGTGTAACTCACAGATTGATTAACACATTGATGAAAAGCAATATCGATCAAACTCGAATTACAAAGATAAGATTCTACTAGGTACGACATACGCCTAAGATCGCTACTACACAAAACGCTATCACAGACAGTTCAAAAACATCATCACAGACGGTTTCGTGAGCTGTCTAGGTTTATGGGTCAGTAATAATACGAAGTCATCACAGACGCCTTTCGAACCGTCTGTAATGAAGACTATCACAGACGATTTTTTTTAATAAAAACCATCTGTGATTATTGACTATCACAGATAGTTTTTAATAGAAACCGTCTGTGATATATTGATTATCACAGATGATTTCAACTACAAATCGTCTGTGATATATTGATTATCATAGACGGTTTCAACTACTCGACACTGACCACTATCAACAATAAGATTAGTTCCAACACACTCAGCAAGCACGGGATGGTCCGCTGCGCCGCCTAAGCAAGCAAGGCTTGGCTTGCGTGGATAGGCGCTAAGGCAGCCAAGGCCTACAGACATGGCACTATCTCCACGGTGGACGTGCCGGTCAGTCCGCTCCTCAGGTTGGGGCACTCGCTGGCCATCGACATCGGCACGCCGCCACAGCCACACAAGCTCCTGCTCGACAACGGTAGTGACCAGATATGGTCACAGTGCAAGATGTAGTATGGCATTGTGAGGCAGAGTGACTCGCTCTACGACCCCGCCAAGTCCTCCTCCATCGTCGCCGTCCCCTGCAATGGCAGGCTGTTCCAAGCAGGCTCGTTCGACTCCAAGAACTGCTCGATGAACAAGTGCCTCTACTACTATGCATACGGCAGCACGATGGCCACCGTTGAGCTCGTGTCCGAGACCTTCACGTTTGACGCGCAAGGTCTCTGTCCGCCTTGGCTTTGGGTGCAGGAGCTTCTCGTCCGGGGACCTCGTCGGCGCCTCCGGGGTCATGGGGATCAGCCCAAACACCTTGTCTTTGATATCGTAGCTGCAGATACCGAGGTACTCCTACAGCCTCAATAGTCACCCCTTCGCTAAGCGCAAGACCAGTCGCACACTACTACAAAATAAGTTATACTAGACACCTCATCACATACGATTCATGGAGAACCGTCTGTGCTATATTATCACAGACGATTTTACAGGAGTGATCATGAGCCACTATCACAGACGGTTCGTATTAATAACCATATATAATAGTTTACCGACGATTATTATCACGAACCATCTATGATAGTTGAAGAAATCATAGATGGTTCGTATTAAAAATCACACTTGGTCTTTGAGCAATCCATCATCGATAATGGACTTTTCGTTCAATATTACATAACAAGGGGATTGCTTGCTCACAGTACCCTTCAACCAGGGGTAAGTGCTTTCACTAGTTGCCATACAAGCTTCATTTATACTTTATATACAACATAAACTTAGGATTAATCACTATGACTACATACATGACTAGGGGTCACTGGATTCTGATTGTGATTATACCAAAGTGGAGTAATATAATATATCTTGATTCCCTACTTAGGAGCAACCATAACTTCACCAGTGTGCAACAAATACTTGACAGGTAAACTCATTTCCTCTTGATCCATACATAACTCTATTGTAGCCTTCCCTTCGTTTGCAATAGCTAGCCGAGGCTAACTTTTTGGAATCACGTAGGTTATTCAGCGCTTACGTTGCCTAGGGAGGGAGACACAAGGAATCCAACACCACACTGCGATACAGGACATGATTCAATACCCGCTACAACATAACAATCCTATATCACACTTCGTAATAATGTCTTTAGAACTGACAATGCCTATGTACGTAATTGTATTTTTGCAGTGCCACCAGCACCTACAGGGCAACATATATGGATTCTACGTTCGCTGCCATATGGAGGATATCATGGCCACTAAGACGAATGATTTAGAGATTTGTCAACTTACCAATAATTATTTCGTGATTATATGTATGTATGTATGTATGTATGTATGTATGTATGTATGTATGTATGTATGTATGTATGTATGTATGTATGTATGTATGTATGTATGTATGTATGCGCTAATGACTTTAACACTCCTAGCGACAGCGTGTGGAATTCGATGTAAGTACATTTGATCTTGGCAAATTCGCCGAAATTGAGGAAATCTCTTTCAATTCTTGATAGTGGAGGTCATAAACAAGACTAGAGAGTTCTACCTTAGCAATGAAGATTAGATATTTAAACATTTGATACAATTGTAATAACTCAATTATGCTTAATCAAATAATTCATTAAAATATACTTCATTTAGTTGTTTAATTCATTTGTGAGATCTGTGTAATGATTATCGTGTGCTATATATGTAATATGTTTGCTTGTGTTCAGATGACATGGCTAGCATTTTTCGAGGCTAGCTGAAAAATAGGAAATAATATAGATATTCAAATAGCTTTCATAGACGGTTTGTAGCAATAAACCATATGTGATATATGAATATTCAAACGGTTTTTGGTATTAGCCGTCTGTGGTATGTAAGATATCACAGATGAGTACTGACTGATATATGGCATATCACAGACGGTTTTTAGCATTAATCATATATAATAATTAGCATATCATAGACAGCTATATTTAAGAACCGTTTGTAATACCTGATATACCTCAGATGTTTTTTTAAAAAAACCGTCTGTATTGTATTTATCACAGACGGTTTGAGAGCTATTTGTGATAACCATCTATTATCATGGACATATAAATTTAGATAATTTGATAACTATTTATGATAATAGTTATAAACCATATGTGATAACTCTATCCGTCGTACATCTTCGGGGCAATGGCCGTTGGCCGGTCTGCCCAAATACAGGACCACGAGGCCGATCCAAACTGTCCGTAGCACTTTTCGGGCAAATCCAAACCACTTCCATTGTGAGGAGCCCAAGCACCAACGACTCCTACTTCCCGCCCTAGGTCGGCATCTCGGTTGGGACCAAGCGGCCCGACGTCCTGGCGTCGACCTTCAACATTGGGCCTGACGGCAGCGGTGCCACGTTCATCGATTCAGGCAGCACGATGGGCGCCATCCCGGTGAGGGCGATGGAGGCCCTGAAGAAGGCTCTGGTGAAGGCCGTGAAGCTGCCGATGCCGAACGTCAATCACGCTGACCTCTGCTTCCAGCTGCCGGACGGCACTTCCATGGATGCCGTGCCGTGCGGACGCCACTGCTGGAGTACCACTTCGAGGCCGGCGCGGCGATGCCGCCGCCGCCGGATAACTACTTCTATGAGCCGTCGGCAGGGTACATGTGCCTGCCGATAGAAAAGACGGATGGCAGGGCGGTCATCGGCAACTACCAGCAGCAGAATATATGCACCTACTGTTCGACGTATAGAACCAGAAATTCTCCTTCGCGCCCACGCGATGTGATCACGTCCGAGCTGTGCGTGGCTCAATATCAATGTAAATAGGGGGGTTGGATCATATATCCTTCCCTTAGTTAGGAAATTCAGGATTTACCGTCTCACCTCAATGACATATGGGGTCATCATAAGTCACTGACGCGTGGGCTAGGAAGGTAAATTTTGAATTTCCATCTAAGAAGAGGGTATATAATGAATAAAACCATGTAAATAAGCCGCTACTTTGAAGTTTGAAGTGGAGTAGCGCTTTAGCAGTATTAGTTTCCAGCGAAACGTAGTAATAAGTCCCACTCACCCAACAATTTGCCAAGTATAATCCATCAGGGCTACTTATATGGACGCTAACTGTTCGTATTGGCTTTTTTTGGGTGAGTTCTCGCGAAAAGCAGCGCGCAGAGAAAAATAGTCGCATGCGATTTTGGTCGATACAGCTGAACTCAATATACTTTTTACTATAATCTTCCTGTTGACCTCGTCTTGAAAAAATGGACCATTTAAAAACTAGTTACTATAGTATAAGTCATAAGCAACAAGCCATACGTAGAAAAAAAACTCAATATTTGTCTTTGACTTATAAATAGTAATAGCTTGTAGTCATAGAGAAGTTTATAGAGAGACACTAATGTGAGATTTTGGCTGATATAATGAAGTTACTATAATATGTATTATAATCGACTAGTAAACCCCGTCTTAAAAAGACACTCTGTTTGAGAGTTAAGTACCGTAGAAAAGTTATTTACCGTAAAAAATAGTTTTTAGAAATTAATATAAATAGAGCCTACAAAGAGAATAATCATAGGTCCCACTCACATCTGTGAAGCTTTAGTGCTACTCCCAGAAATTTGCTAGGTCAATGCAGGCTAAAATCTGCAGAAATACCTTATCAACACGAGGACACATTGCGAACACAAACAATACCCACACAGACGGGCCCTTGTCCGTCAAAGCGTCTTGCACCAACAAACCAACTGCTCCAGCTAGGCATACGAAAGAAACAACATATGCCACAGAGAGACAAAGCTTCACTCTGCATATTAAGGAGTAACTATGAGTAAGAAAAAGCTCCGTGCAGCATCACCAGAGGTTTACCATTACAAACTAATGCAGCTGAGCGTCTTGGTACTATCTTTCCTCTGTAATCCTCTTCAAATAGTCTAAGCCTCAAAAGTACGCAGAAAATTGAAGTGTAAGAAATTTTCAGTGCTTTGACCATGCAGCAACATGAAAGATGTGGTGATGTAAATTGATTAGCTTAGAGACAGCAAGAATAAAGTACCTTGTGAGGAAACTAGAACTACACTATCCTTCTTTATGCAAAGAACTACACTATCCTTCTTTATGCAAAGTAGAATGGCAGAACAGCTAATCTAGTACAAGCCTTTGCATGGTCCTACCTATTTGGGTGGATTTATTTGGACCGATGGCTTATGGATTATAACTTAAATATTTAAATTATGTCTGTTTGTGAGAGACAATACGCAGAGAGAAATAGTCGTATGCGATTTTGGCCGGTTCAGTTGAACTCAGTACACTTTTTACTATAATTTTTCTATTGATCCCATCTTTAAAAAATACCATTTGAAAGTTAATTACTATAGACAGTAGAAATATAAGCTAACTTTAAACCCAAAAGAACTCAGACAAAATTACATATCAGAGCCAGGATGATCGTAGCCGCCTCGTAAAACATTTATTTCAACAGCTTTCTCCATTTTAACTTGACTTTATTCATGACTCAGATGTGCCTATGAACCTATAACACTAAAAAATCATTTTGACAGCCCAACAAATTCCAACACAAGAGCATCATCATTGACAACATCAATCTGACCAGTCCATAGTATGTGCCAGGATGTGACCACCAGATTATTGGATTAGATCTGAATTTTTTCCGAAACCATAATTCATACCAAAGTTTGTGACCTTGACTGAGCATAACAAAGGTAGCAGTGAAAAAAAGGACATAGAAAAGATGATGTCCTACCAAAGGTCACTAGGTCACTCAGAAAAAGGTTTGAATTCAAGACTGCATGAAAAAAATGACGACCCAACTTAAGAGTTGTGAAAAGAAAATCTAACAGAAGCAAAATAAAATAAAAAAATAAAAATAAACAGTTAAATTCTGAAATCTTAGCTTTAATTTATACCAGTGTCAAAGAAAATGGGCAAAAGCTGCTTTGTAGCATGTGTCAGTCTCAAGGAAGATTAAGTAAACAGCTCAAATAGAGTTCAATCACATAATCATGCTCAGCCAACAACAAGATAAGAGTACAATTGATATGCATTTGACGCTAAATAAACGTAAGATTGAAAACTACATAAGAAGAAAGATACAAAAGGAAACAATCACACTCAATGAAACCAAATGATTTGGTTTCAAATGAAGTAAATTCTTGCCTGATGAAAAGAAAACTAAATGTTTATGAAATTGGCCGGTTTAAACTGAATCATCTAAAATGACCTGAAATCCTCAAAATAAATCATATCTACAAGTCGTCTACCACACCATATCAATCAGCCCTATTTCAAAACCGAAAATCCATATAATTTTGGATTGGTTGATCCAAATGACTTGAAAATTTGCAGAGATCTTCTCTAGGATATCAGAAACATATTCCAACAAATGATAATGAAAATCATTGCCAAAGTTGAGACCTTTCTCCATTTGAATAGAGAGGGTACAAGAACCAGGCAAAAGAGAAAAACTTCGATCTGTTCTTACTCGTGAGTCGTAGATGGTCTAGGTGACCTAGGATGGATTATCACATGTCATAGCAAACTAGAACGAAGTACAAATCCAACCCAAAATACCCACAAGAGCAAAACCCGAAAATCACCTCTCACTTGAGAGAAACCAAGCAAACTCAAGAACTTCCTCTAGATCGTGCCTAGATAGATGAGATATTGTCTCTAAGAGACATCTTCACATCTTACACATTCTTGGCACCAGAAAAGCTCAATGGAAGCGAAATCCAAACAACAAAACCAAGAAAATCAAAAATACATTAGAAGATTTATGGCAGAACTCACTTGGGCAAAGTTTGGATGTTCATTTCACTTAGAGAGGAATATTTTTACAAACAATCCCTCAGAGTAGCAGAGCTCTAAGACTAGAGCACACACACAAGGCTCCAACACAAAGGAAACCCTAACTTCTCATTTTCAAGTTCAAGTTCAAGTTCAAGTTCAACACAAAGTAAGTTCAAGTTGTTCTACGCATGTGGAATGAGCTAATTTTGACTCTCAATTTCAACAAGCATGCTAGAAAAAGAATTATGTTCATTCTTAGCTAATGATCTAAAATTGCCTAATTCTAACTTAGTACAATCAAGTTCATGATGTAAGGTAACACAGGAATGACATGGCATAGAAGCACTTGATCTAAGCAATTCATTTTCAGATTTAAAGTATACAAGAGAAGTTATTAATTTATCATTATCCATGTGTAAGGACTCACATGACTCATATGGGAAAGGAGATTTCAATTTAGCAATTTTATCAAGCAATTTACTCTTCTTCATCTCTATACTATTCACAAGACTGTTAAGAATATCAATTCTTGAATTTAGAGAGACAACATCCTTAATGAGTTTTTCCTTGCTCACTTTGCTAAGCTTCAGTAGGGGATCATCCTCGGAAGGCGTCGCATGATCGTCCTTCATGGTCACTCCGCATACACCATCGGGTTTTTTCTCCTCCTTTGACTCCAAAAATGTTGCATCCTTGAGATTAGGATAAAACCAATAGAAATGACCAACCATTCCACACATAGTGCACATAATTCCTAACCTCTTCACCAAAGAGTCACAAGAAGAAGAATCAAAAGACTCACATGAGTTTACACTAGTTGCCATGCTCATAATCGGTTAAGATCACTCAAAGAGCAAACTTTGCTCTGATACCAATTGTAGCATCGAGTATGGGACTAGAGGGGGTGAATAAGACTCCAAATTAATTCCGAGGCTTTTCAAAATCTTTTTGTTTGAGCGAAAGCAAAACTCTTCACTTTAGTAGCAGATTAGAGACAAATAATCATAAAGGAAGATATGATCAAAACGAAGCAAAATATGCTTCGCAAACCCCCAGTGGTCTGACCTCTACATACATGGTAGTCTAACCTCCATGAAGGGGGCAGTCTGACCTCCAGGCAGATCAGATCACTGTTTAAATGCTGGTCAGACTGCTATGAATAGTAAAAGCAAGGGATGTACAGTAGCCCCCAGTCAGACTGCTGATACAGTGCCCGTCATACCACTGCTATAGGAAGTTTAGGGATGAACAGTGTTTTCAGCCCAATTTTAAAACCAAAAATACATCTAGCTTTTGATTGGTTGGTCCGAATAACTTAAAACTTTGCAGGGATCTTCTCTAGAACATCATAAACCTATTGCAATAAACGATCCTGAAAATAATTTCCAAAGTTGAGACCTTTCTCTATTCGAATAGAGAGTGTATAAGAATCGGGCAAAGAAGAAAAACTTCGATCTGCTCTTGCTCGTGAATCGTAGAAGGCCTAGGTTACCTAGGATAGGTTATTACATGTCATAGCAAGTTAGAACGTAGTACGAATTTAACCCAAAACACTCACAAGAGCAAAACTCGAAAATTACCTCTCTCTTGAGAGAAACCGAGCAAACTCAAGAACTTCCTCTAGCTCATGCCTAGATGGATGAGACCTTGTCTCCAAGAGACACCTACACCTCTTACATGTCCTTGGCACTAGAAAAACTTAAGAGAAGAGAATTCCAAACAAGAAAGCCAAGAAAATCAGAAGTACATGAGGGGATTCATGGCACAACTCACTTGAGCAAAGTTTGGATGTCCATTTCACTTAGAGAGGAATATTTTTTTTACAACCAATCCCTCATGATAGTAAAGCCCTAAGACTAGAGCACACACACAAGGCTCCAACAAAAGGAAATCCCAACCCTAATCTCTCAAATCTATCATCCATAGGAGGGAGGAAAGGCTAGCCACCACAAAGATTTAACCAAAATCCTCAAACTCTAGCCCTTGCCTCTCCTTCCCTTATATAGCCTTAGAACTTGAATCAAAACCTAATGGATCCACCAATTAGGCCAAATCAGGGATAACCTGACACCGAGTTTTACTCTCTCACGTACGCTTCTCAAAGTGGCTTACAACCATTAACTCATTAGTGAATCAACACTTGATCCACTTCACATTTTAGCACATACAAGACCTAAACTACTTAGGCCAATGCCACGCTTTCACACACACTGCCACTTTTTTAGTATTAGGTAATTTTCCAAAATGTCCCTCTACCGTTTTTCATGAAGCTTCCCGTTTCCTTTGCCACGAAACATCGCCCATACTTCGCCATCTTCCACATGGCCACAATGATTTACCGCTAAGCCCCTCATGTGTTTGGATCCCACCGAACCGTCCTCGCTTGCAAACGACTCAAGTCATTTGGTACACCACATGCTTCTCCTCGCGCATGATGGCACCTGGTTTCCTTGACCGCACAGGACCTCGGCTCCTTCCCAAGCCTAGTTCCGATCCACCTTGCCGTTACCCATCATGTCCACTATTAGTAGCTTCTGCTCTGATTTCTTGATCATTTTTGATGTCTCCCTAACCATTATGGATCTCAGCACCACCCTGTGCCTAGTCCCGACCCTTCTACGCTTTACTATGATCTAGCTCCGAAATCCTACAACCAACAACAATAAGCAAATTGTCACGTAACACTGCACAATACACAAAGTTATCAATTGACGCAATTAATGCAAACAATACACAATGCAAAAATATATGCAACCAAATTATTGATCCTAAACCTAGAACAAAACAATAAATCCATATGCACACAAGCAACGAGCCAACGACATCCATACCATGATCACACTCCAACAACTCGATTCAAATAAATACACGACCTAACAGCTCCTCAACCTATATGACCGCCAACCAAAAGTCAGTCATACCGCCTCACTTCGGTAATACCACCCATACAACACCGGTAGTACCGCACCTGGCCAGTATGACTGCGGCCCCAATGCTGATCATACCACTAGCAACAGAATCAACTAAAGAACTTGCAAATTCTTATGGACCAATCTCTAACTCTGTAAATACTTTAATTTAAAAGTCAATTATTTATCACAACCATAAAATGGCCTCTACATGGTCTCATATTTTCTCAAACGCATGTGTTATTTTAGCAAGGGAAAGTCAGATGATGCCACGTAGTCAGGAACAGAGATCGGAACAGAAACGGAGAACAGGGAAGTCGCATCGAGCAAAACAGGGTGCTTCCATGCATCATGCATGGACACTAACCAGTAGCCCCCTTCCTTGAGGTGACTGCCGACTTTCTTGGCGATTCCAGATCCGACGGAAACGAGCGACTAAACCATGCATGGCCAATCTAAAGAGTAAAGGTCATTTGCCGGCAACCTCATCAGGCGGTGGTGGCGATGGGGCGAGGGCGCGAGGACGCGGTGGTGGCGGTAGCGGTGGCGCTGTGGTGGCTGCAGGCGGGGGGCGCCGGGGCGGTGTGGCTGGAGCTGTCGACAACGGCGACCAAGTGCTTGTCGGAGGAGATCCAGTCGAACGTCGTGGTCGTCGGCGACTACTCCATCCTCTTCGAAGAGCATCCCACCCGCCCCATGGTCTCCGCCAAGGTAAATCTCTTTTGATCTGTTCTCGGCTCCAACAACGCCAATTACAATGTTCAAGCAAAGAATTGGTGCCTTACATTCAAATCGAGCCAATGCCTCGCCTACGGGTTCGTTCTTCTTGTCGGAGATCAAGTTTAAGGGCGATCAAATGCCGAATCGCCGGGAATGCGATGACTGAACTATCACTATTCACTACGCATTTCACGAGTGTGATTTCTTTTTTTTAAACACGACACACAAACCTCGTAAGGGTAATTGGATCAAAGAATGTGTCTGCTGATGTGTATCCTGAATTGCTCTTGCAGGTGTCATCACCTTATGGAGACGTCCTACACCACGGGGATGAAGTTACCCAGGGCCAGTTTGCATTTACCACAGCGGAAGCTGGAATTTACCTAGCCTGTTTCTGGGTGGATACCTTGGAGAAGGGAACGGCGATAAACCTCAATCTTGACTGGAAAATTGGGATTGCAGCAAAGGATTGGGACTCTCTTGCTAAGAAGGAAAAGCTTGAGGTGAGCACATCTGACTAGGCAATTCAACATTTTTCCTGTCAGATTTCACATCCTTTCATCTGCCAGATTTTATTTGTTTTCCTTTAACAGGGAGTTGCGCTGGAGCTGGTTAAGCTAGAAACTGTTGTTCAAGCAATCCATGAAAACTTGCTCTCCCTCAGGTCCAAGTAAGTGCACTTACTCTTTTTATACATTGATGATGGTTTACTGGTCTAACTGACAATTTGGTTCTCAACGCAGAGAAGCAGACATGACAGATGTAAGTGAGTGGACGAATTTCAAGATCACATGGTTAAGCCTAATGTCCCTCGCTGTCTGTATTGTAGTCTCAATTGTGCAATTGTGGCATCTCAAACGGTTCTTCCGCAAGAAGAAAATCATTTAGATGATACTTGTGATGTAGTTGTCTGGCACAAGCTCTGGAGAAAAGCAATTCTGGCCTTAATAGCATTTGGATGTAAAGAGGTGCAGATAAGAATTGAGTAATATGTTCATTTGACTCTCAGGTTCCTATTGTTTCCATCGCTGCTGCCCGTTCTGTTTGACAAGTAGTATTCCATTTCCTTTGATGTGTCAACTATACTACCCACTTTATGGCTTGGATTTCAAATATCCGAAAGATAATATTCTTTAATGCTTGCATATACATGATCATAGGACATTCCAATGACATCATATAGTACAATTGCGACTTGCGAGAAATGCAGGTCAGTTTAATGAGAGTGCCTAACTTTTTTTTTTTAAAAAGACTAGTGTGCCTGACTTGGTACGCTCATGCCCCATTGTCCGTGTTCTTGCAACTGGGGATGCTAGTTTGAACTGTGGGATACTCCCCAATAATGTGGTGCCGCTTTGCATATTAAGAATTTTCTTTTATTTGGCATATTATGGATAACAAAAGTCTGCTGTGAATTGTATCACAAGATTTGAGTCGTTATCATTGGATTGCAAATTGTATAAATCAGGCTAGGAATACAAACTACTAATCATAACAGAAATGTTCTCAATTGAAATACTACAAAAGATTGGTAAGCCTAAGATCAGTCCATTGTTACGGAATTTTCCGACAGTTATCGAAGTCCCAGGTAACATGCATTCAGCCTAACGAGGCAGCGCCTACTAAAATCAGGTGATGTCTAGGAAACACGCCGACGTTTCTAGGCATATCCCATTAAAATAATCCGAACTCTAGGCAAATTCGTTTAGGGCCTGTTTGGGAGAGCTTCACCAGCTCTAGATTCATGAAAAATAGATCCAGATCCACTTTCCAAGCCAAACACCTCCAGCTCCAGCAGCTCCACCGTGGATCTGCTCCACCAAAACCATGGATCTAGCTCCAGATCCACCAAATCCATGGAGCACCTCCGCCTCCTCCCGGGCGGCGCGCGCCTCCCCACGTCCGCCTCCCCTGCGGCGCGCCTCCCCGCTTTGCCTCCCGGGCGCGCCGCCGCCCCGCCTCCTCCGGGCGCGCGCGCCTCCCGGCCGCCGCTCGCCTCCTCCTGCGCGCGCGTGCGCCCACGGCCGGCCGCGCCGCCGCCGCCCGCCGCGCTCGCCTCCTCCTCTGCGCGTGCATCTCGGCGGGAGGAAGAAGAATGGAGCTCTCCACTGACGCGTGGGGCCCAGGTGGAAGTGAGATAGAGAGGGAGGTGGAGCTGTACCAAACACTTTGACGAATCCCAGATCCACGGTGGAGCAGCTCCACCGTGGATCCAGGTGAATCTGATGGATCTGAAGCTGGTGGAGCTCTCCCAAACATGCCCTTAGGCTCTACTCAATTACTCAAATGTTTAGAAACACTAGCTAAATGTCCGCGTTTTGGTACGTATAAACATATCATGTTACTCTAGTACATCGATTCAATGTTGTCGGGATCAACCTGCTCCACGCCCTCAGCTTTGTCTCTATACTTGGTTAAGCTCTAACCAAGCTGGCGCCACGCCTCCCAGCCTCTGATGCCATGCTCACCCTACACACTGCCCTTGGCTCCACCATGCCCAGTCGAGCTTCGTTGTGACCCACATCACAATTTGTTTTTATTACATGCTTGAATTGATTGACAACTCCAGGTGAGTAAACTTTACCTGCTTATCATCTTATACATATATCTTATACATATAAAGCTTTGCATGTCTCAATGGCATGTATTGGTTCCGAACCAAGTATAAGAAGAAGCAAAAAGTCTGACCATAGCACGCCGTAACTTTATCTAGCTGGCCAAGCTTTGCTGCACACCATGCTATTTGGATGCTCAAGGTAGAGATTTTATTCAACATATGTAGCATCTCTGATTCCATGCAAAAGTGCTTAAGAACAAATATTGCATTTCTTAGAGGAATGGGAAGAAAAGAACTGGATAAAAAACTTTTTCTAAGTGCACACCACCCTAAACTCTTGAAGCCAAGAGCATTAAGGAGCAGAGATGGCATCTCACTCCTGCAAGATGGCCTCCCTGAGCAAATATATGCAAGTAGAACAGAAGATCTTCTCTATAACAACACATAAACCAGCATAGAATCAAAGCATCCCTCCCGCCGCCACAAAAGCATCATCGCATTGTCCAAACTGGAGGCACCGATAGTGCCAAGGTTCGGGGCTACAGTGAGTGCAGCACATAGCGTCCTAGCGCCGCCCACGGCCCGCTTGCCGCCACCACCGCTCTGTGCCGCTCTTACCAGACTGTGCCTACACCAGACGTTGTCGGAACCCGGAGTAACGACTCCTGGATCCTCTGTGTAAATCGCACCAGTCCAGGATCAGCTAGTGCACACAGTACAACAAAGATAAATACCAATCACAAATGACTGATTATATTAAATAAAAGAGTACGGCCTTATGGCCAAGTCTTACATCAACGCTCATTGGCAAAATAAATAAAGGAAAGAACTGCGGAAACAAACTGATAAAAGCGAAGCCCAAGCCTGCCCACAGGCAAACGACAGTAAAACACGGCCTACTCGTTCAGATCTTCACCGTAGTTGACGTCTTCCTTCTCTGTGTGGAAAAAGCAAGGTGAGTACAAACTTGTACTCTGCAAGTCACACGGAAAATGCACCATAATGATAAAGACTTCAATGGAAGGCTTATAGGGTTAGTTTGCAAAAACATCATTTATGAAATAAAGTAAATAGATTGAAATTGATAAATTTAATATAGTAAGTAAAAACAATACTTGTAATTGAAAATAATACCGTCAGTGCAGGCTTCGACCAAACACCAACCTATCCATGGGCATCCCACCCGGACCATCTTTTCCAAAAGGTCACGTATGGATTCCATCCATCCACACGCTTCCACTGCGCAACTCTGATGAATTCCATCCATCCACCAGGTTCCAATCTCTCACGGATTCCATCCATCCGTAAGGTTTTCATTCTTTCATGGATTCCATCCATCCACAAGTTATCATCCTCTCATGGGTTCCATCTACCCACAAGGTTTTCGAAAATCATTTTTTAAAAGCAAAGTCTAATCCATGAAAAACTCTTACTCAGCATGCCCATGACCGTAGGCACGGCTATCCAGGATAGATTATACACTCTGCAGAGGTTGTACAGCTTTATCCACAAGACACGATCATCCCATATTGCCACCGGGTTACACACTTCTTTAGGTGTGCGGCGAGGAGTCGTGACAAGGCCTTCACAATACAAAGCCTTCAACCTGGTCGAGCCAACTCTAAGGTTTCACCCCAGTAAGGAATCCACTGCAGGACCCCTCTTGAGCCTAGATGAGACTTCTCATGGCTTAACCACGCCGCCCAAGTGAGACTTCACATGGCACCAACCACGCTCACTTTCAACCTACAACTTGACTCAGTTGGGACTTTGCAAATTATTGATTAGGGTGTCCCATACCACCATGTGGTAGTACGATTAGGGCTTTGCAATGATGAGCTCACAGACCGATCCTTAATCTGACTTAGGCCCAACCACATACCCCCGTGCACGACAATCAACCACTGCGGCTCCAACCAACAGAGAATGCCTGCACCCACCACTCTAACCAATTGCCTAAGTCTAAACCAAGTTTGATAGTTTGTTTTCAAAATATTTCATAAACCTCCTTGACTCACCAAAGTCAAGAGTACATATCATTTTATGTAAAAAGGGTCATCATTTTATGTGAGAAAGTATCCCAAAACAAATATTATAACTAAACAGGTCTAAGCATTTGATATGAAATCTCTCTAGCCAATACTAATGTAATAACTAGAGTTTTATTCTAAGGTGACAAGGTATAAGGGATTCAATAACAATGGAGGAAATAACAAATAGGCAATATCTAAATTTAAAACTGAATTGAAATACGTTGAATAAAGATATGCATGCAATATAATTTAAATCAACATAATTTTATTTTGAAAACTAGGATCAACATGATCAAGGAGTGTGACTTGCCTTGCTCTTCAACTTGGCTTGAATCTTCATCGAAGAAATTTCCCGAATCGTCGAAGTTTACACGCGAAAATAACCCACCAAATTTAAATAAATTCAAATTAATTTCAAATGGACTTCAAATATTTTAATTGAGGCTAGAAATGGATATAGGGGAATTTTTGATGAATTTACAAATTTGAATGGGCTCAATCGGAGTTAGAACGAAGGAGAACGGGCTCCGGGAAATTTGAAAAGAGGGAAAAAGGAAAAAAGACGATTTTTGGAATTATTTTTCTAAAGGAAATTGATTTTATGACCTCAGCATTGCGTCAGCCCTGGGATTTTTGTTTTCGGCCGATTTATTTTCTAACTGAAAAATCGGGTAAGAGGCTGACAGTGGGCCCTGGTCCATGGACCAGGTCCACGGGCCGAAGGAAGTGCCGAGGTGGCACGGCCACATGTGTGGCATGACGGGGCAGAGGAGGGGCCAGGTGGCGCCGACGTGGCGCTGACGCGGCGCCACACCAGCTGCCATGCAAGCGCCCGAGGTGGCGCCGGCCGAGGCGCTTCGGGCGGCGGCGGTGGCGGTGCTCGCGGCGGCGGTGGCGACGAGGGCGGAGGAGGAAGAGGGCGGCGGGAGTGCGGCGGTGAGGCGGGGTTCGGAGACGGCCGGAGTAGGGCGGCGGCGGGACGGCGGCGAGGCGGCGAGGGTCTCCGGGAGGGCGGTGCTCGCGCCCGAGAGCACGGCGGAGGGGCGGGCGAGGACGAGGGCGGCGCGACGAAGATGGGGGCGGCGTCGGCTGGGCGAGAGGGGGCGCGAGTAGCCGGCGATTGCTCGCCGGAGTTGGGAGCGGCGGCGGAAATGGGGATGCACGGCGCGGGGACACTCGGGTGGCGGAGAGGAGAATTGGGGGTGGCGGGTGGATGGGCGGAGTGAGGCGGTGCTCGGGCGAGGGTTAAATAGGGGAGGGGAGGGGTAGGCTGGCGGCGATTGCTCGCCGGAAAAGGCGTGGGACGTGCGGCGGTTACGGGCAGTTAGGGGTGGAGCCGACGCGGGAATGGGGGAGGTGGGCGCGGGGAGTGGGGGTGGCGTGCACGGGATGGCGTGGGTCGCTCGGGAGGAACGGAAAAGGAGGGGGAAGTGGCGGAGATGGCGGAACGACCGTCGCAGGCGGCGGGCGCCGGGGGGGGAGGAAGAAGAGGCGCGGGGGAGATGAACTCGACAAGCGGGCCCGGGGCGGCAGAGAGAGGAGGGAGAGAGGGGCGGCTGACGGGCGGGGCCCGCGGGGGATCGAAACGCCGAGGGAGGAGCGCGAGCGAATAGTGGATCGGGCGGCCACGTGTCGCCCAAAGAGGCGAGGGAGGCCGGATGGGGCGAGCGGCGGGGATGGGCCGGTGAGGGCGGACGTGGGCGGCATCCAGCCGTCCACGTGGCAGCCGGAGAGGGAGGGTTGGTTTAATTTTATTTTTCTGATTTTTGGGTTTCTCAGAAAAGCATAGGAAATTAAATAAGCCTCAGAAAAATACCAAATGACCTCCAAAAATTCCAGAAATATTCCTAGAACCTTCTGGAGACATTTGGAACTTAATAAAAATATTTCCAACTAATGTTGGTATTTAATTTTCATACTTAAAATACTTTTTAATTTCAAAAATACATTTTCAAACTCAGAAAAATTCAGGAAACCAAATAAGAGCCAAGTAAATCCAAATAATTAATTTGAATTAAGATTTTTATAGAAAATCAAAATATCATATTATTTAATATTATTTTTAGGTTTTTCTTAAAATGCTTTTCAAATCCAGCTTTTTCAAAAACAGAAATTCAGGACAAATCCAAATTTAAAACTTAGGCACAAAAAAACTTATTTTAATTAAATTTTATTTTAATTAATTTTTATTTACTTATTTTTATTTTACTAAAAATCTAGGCTGTTACAGACGTGCACACGCATGGCATAGCAGCTCTGCCCACAGCCTGCTCACCTGACCGCCGTTCCACTTTTGTCATTATGAGAAAGGTGAGCTCAGGAGTGGATTACATGTGAATGGGAGGTGAGAGAGACCAAGATTAGGAAATACAACATGTTTGTTATGGTTTGTTAGAGGATTTGAGGAAGAATAAGAGAGAGTTGAGGGGATTCAGTTGGAGAAAGGAATCCTGTGCACATGGAGAAGGCAGTGATGGAATTGAGCATGTCCCGGCCTGCATGTTGGCACAAATTGTTTTGTGAGGAGGGAAGGGAAAGAAAGTACCACTCATCAACTCTCTTTTTTTAAGTAGTAGAAATGAGTAAAAAAACATAGTTATAGATATAGCAATAAACTAAAATGGTTTCTTATATTTAGAAAAGAATAAGCCTACTTTACCTCTCTGAACTTTTATGATGTTCTAACTTTTAATCTGGAAGTACAAAACTGGATATTTTACCCCCTCAACTATTTATACCATTTATTTCACCCTTTGAGGCTAATGGAAGACGGTTTTAACTGGCGTGGTATCTATGTAGACAAGTTTTGTTACCATGGTGTCCTATCATGTGCACATGTACACCTCAATCAACAAAATATTATTTCATCTTTTCCCTTTCCTTCTCCTCTTTCTTTTCCTTCTCCTCCCTAATTTCTTTTCTTTCTCCCCGAGCACATATTTCCTCCTCTTGAATAAGAGCAATGAGCTCTTTATGGTGCTGTCCGGTAAGGAAGAGGAAACCAAGGACTACGTCTGCAGCTCGACTTTGACCTAGTCTACGCCCACTTTCCCAAATCTGTGCCGCCGCCTCCTCCGACCGCGCACTGCCTCCAACTTGGAGCTGAGTCATCGCCTCCTTCGGTGGCGAGCAGATATGGCTGACAACAGTGATGGCCGAGCTCACGGTGGTTAAGGAAAACACCGATGGTGAAGTTTGCAGTTGGCAGCGATGTAATAAATCTGGCTGGTGACTATGGTGGCAGAGCCCATAGTGGTTGAGGACGACACTGACAGTGGAGCTATGCTTGGGGCACCTCTCTTTTTGTGGCTAGCCGTTGAGGAAGGAAGAGGAGGCCATGGACAATGCTGGCGGCTCAGCTCCGATCGGATCCGCGCCATCTCCTTCCCTGGCCAGGAGCTGCGCCACCGCCTCCCCCGGTCGCGAGCCAGCCGAGCTGAGCCACCTCCTCCATCAGGACCTGGGGGACAATCACCAAGAGCTGTGCCATCTCTACGACAGTCACCTGGAGCAGTGGGCGGATTTGAGAGAATATATGGGCCCCACCATTTTTAAAAATTTTATTTTTTTGATTCTGCTGACTGGACTGCTTACGTGTTAAAACCCTAAACTAAAAATCAGCTTATGTGTCAAATTTGCTTCCACATTGGCATCACGTTAGCTAAAACCGTCTTCAATCGGTCTCAAGGGGGTAATATATTTGGTATTGTGACATGAGGGTTGTAAAACATCTAGTTTTGTACTTTGAGGTTGAAATTTAGATTTTTCACAAAAATTCAAAGGATAAAGTAGACTTATTCCTTTCAGAAAATAAGAATAGTGAGTTTTCAAGCATAAAAGTCCTGTTCAAAAGTGTCATGGCTTTTGACTTATTACGAGAGAGATTGAAGAAGTAAGGGATACTCGCGTTAAGAAACCACTCCATTTAAAGTGGTTTCTGTAGTGACTCCTATAAACGGCTTATAGAAACCACATTAAAAAACTATTCCATTCAAAAACCGATTTTTAAAAGGCAAGCCAGAATCTATTTGAAATAGGGCCTTATACCAGTACAAAACACAACAAAATTGCTCCCTAAGCGCGCTGAACTGCTGATACATTCCAGGCCAGATGAATAATAGCAAACAACACAGCATGACTTCTCGAGTAAAATTGAGCTAAATAAACAGCATCCAGTAAAAGTTTCATCGGTTCAGTCGCAACTGACAAGAGTCAAAGCGAGTCCCCAATCAACTTCAATTGAAGAATG